>CM038675.1:136907759-137613550 GCA_021605145.1 Aegilops bicornis | reverse complement strand
GACCTTCTTCCAGTATTCTTAGCTTACTGTCTGCTTCCTGCCTGATCAGTGCTGACTGACTGTTCTTGCTTGTCTTGGGCCTGCTCTAGTTTTGCCATTCAGAACCCTGTAACTATGAATTCAATGTGATGCGGGCTTACAAATGCTCCTGCAACGGGACTCCACGAAAGAATATCAAGACTTACTAATTATTATACATTTTTTTATCGTACATCTTATGTTACCTACATACACTAAAGTAAGGACTACTTAATTCTAACGAGAATCAGATTAAATAGGTCGATCAAAAATCAATTTAGGAGTTGTGTTATGGATAAAATCTCTTCATTCTTTCATAGAATGATACAAAGCAAGGCTGCAGGGTTTAGGTCAAAAATAAACATTAGGTAAGGTAGGTATCCAATAAATATTTATCTATCGATAATTTTATGGTATATTCGCGCGTCCTTTGCTTAAAAAAAAGAGTAACAAAAGGAATAAAAAATCTTCCTATTCCCGCTTCTTCTATTCAGATGCAGTCGGGAGTCCTTTGGTAAAAATGTCAGCAAATTGGGCACTTGTAGGAACATGAAGAACGCGAACCTCGCCAAGAGCCACCTTTTCACGAACAAAGTGAATGTCAATCTCAATGTGCTTTGTGCGACGATGTTGAACTGGATTGGAAGCCATGTATCTGCAGAGATGTTATCACAAGAAACAATGGTAGCACGTGGGAGCGGACGATGAAGTTCAACGAGAAGCTGCCGTAGCCACACCGCCTCGGCCACGGCGTGAGCAACTACCCTATACTCTCAGCCTCAGCAGAAGACACGGAAACTGTTACCTGCCTTTTAGAACACCAAGAAACAAGATTATCACCCAAATAAACGCAAAATCTGGATGTAGATCGTCGAGTATCTGGACAACCTGCACAGTCTGCATCAGAATAAACTGTCAAGTTTGTAGGTGAAGAAGAATTAATAAGGAGACCATGATCAAGAGTGCCTTTTAAATAGCGGAGAATGCGCGCCGCCATGAGCCGATGAGGAGCACGAGGATCATGCATAAAGAGACAAAGCTTGCTAAACTGAATAGGAGATTTTAGGACGAGTAAGAGTGGCATATTGAAGAGCGCCGATGATGCTACGATATAAAGTAGGATCGAAAGAGGATCACCATCACCGGCAGTTTAGCACCAACGTCGGCTAGAGTACGAGAGGGTTGACAATCGGACATACCGTAGCGAGAAAGCAAGTCCAAAATGTATGACCGTTGAGAAAGAAAGAGGGAAGATTTTAAAGTAGAAACATGAATACCTAGAAAATGATGAAGAGGACCAAGATCAGTCATGGAAAACTCCCGATTGAGAGAAGAGATGGTATGTGGAAGAAAAGAATCAGAACTAGCTGTGAGAATGATATCATCAACATAAAGCAAGAGGTAGGTAGTGTGAGTAGAAGACTGATAAACAAAGAGAGAAGAATCAGATTTGAAGGGAATAAAGCCTATGGTTTGAATACAAGTAGCAAAGCATTGAAACCATGCACGAGGAGCTTGTTTAAGGCCATAAAGAGATTTGTTGAGGAGACAAACAAAATTTGGAGATGAGGGATTCTCAAAACCCAGAGGGTTGCCGACAATAAACAGTTTCATTGAGAGTGCCATGAAGAAAAGCATTTTAACATCAAGTTGATGAATAGGCCAAGAAGAGGAAACAACAAGACTAAGAACAACACGAATAGTGCTTGGTTTAACAACAGGAGAAAAAGTCTCATCAAAGTCAATACCAGTCTTTGGGAGAAACCACGACACACCCAACGAGCTTTGTAACGAGCGAGAGTGCCATCGGAATGAAATTTATGACGAAAAACCCATTTGCCGTAAACAATGTTAACACCAGGAGGTTTGGGAACAAGAGTCCATGTATTATTTTCTTTGAAGAGCTTCAAATTCATCGCGCATAGCGTAAAGCCGAGAGGGTCAAGAAGAGCTCGCTTATAACTGGTTGGAATAGGAGAGATGGTTGGGGTGGCGGTAAGATTGAGACGCTTGGTGGGAGAAGAAATCCTCGTTTTCCACGGGTGCACATGACATGATTATTGGTGAGCGGTGGTATAAGAACGGCATTGGCTGGCAGTGGGTTTTCGGTTGAAGAGGACGGTGAGGAAGAAGAATCAGAGGTGGTGGGTGTCGAGGGGTTTGCCGTGGTAGGATGTGGTGAGGGAAAGACGGCTGGGGTAGAGGATGCGATTCTATGGAGAGGTGGGGGACGGGCGTAAGGGTGGCTAACGTTGGGCGATTCCGGCTGAGAGACGGAACAAGATTCCATGGCAACAGAGATGACCGAAGGCCGAACAAGGGAAGGGGTTTTGGTGGTGGCGGATTGTGGTGGAATTTGTGTTGTGGTTGTAGTGACAGAAAAAGGAAAGATATTTTCATCGAATGTGACATGACGAGAGAGAACGATACGACCAGAAGATGGTTCGAAACAACGATATCCTTTGTGATCATCAGAAAGACCAAGGTGAATGCAAGGTAGTGAGCGTGGTTCTAGTTTGTTGGAGGTGGTAGAGGCGATGTTGGGAAAGCATAGACAGCCAAAAACACGCAGAAAAGAATAGTCGGTGGGAGAGAAAAGAGATTGGAAAGGCGAATAAAGAGGGCAAGTTTTAGTTGGTCGAATATTAAGAAGGAGTGTGGCGGTGCGAAGGGCTTCAACCCAAAAACGGGAAGAAAGAGAGGCTTGTAAAAGCAATGTGCGAAGAACATCATTAATAGAGCGAAGACAGCGTTCAGCTTTACCATTTTGAGAAGATGTATAAGGGCATGAAAAGCGAAGAAGAATGCTTTGGGAGAGAAAGAAGGTGCGGTTTTGGGTGTTATCAAATTCACGACCGTTATCACATTGAATAAATCGAATTGGCAAGCCAAAGTGTGTGATTACGTATTGTCAAAAGTTGAGAAAGATTGCGTGTACTTCAGATTTAAGCGCGAGAGGAAAGGTCCAAGTATAGTGAGAATAATCATCCAAGATTACAAGATAATATTTATAACCGTAAACACTAGGGACCGGGAGGTCCATAAATCACAAAGAAGTAACTCAAAAGGAAAAGTACTAATGGTAGTAGAGGTTCCAAAAGGTAATCTAACATGTTTGCCGAATTGACATGCATTACAAAGAGAGGGATTATGGGGACTGCTAGAACTAGGGATACAAAATTCTTGGAGTAAAGACGTCAAAGTGTTTTTCTTTGGGATGACCGAGGCGACGATGACATAGATCAACGGATGCGAGCATGGCACGAGGGTGGATGTGGGCGCCATGAAGAGGATAAAGATTGCCCGTGCTATTGTACCGAAGCGAGGACCGCCCCGTTATTAGATTCTTCATGCACAAACCAAAAGGGTCAAAGGCCGTGATAACTTTGTTGTCAATGCAAAATTGTCTAATGTAAATAAGATTTTGATGATGGAAGGAACCACAAGAATATTGCGGAGAAGAAAATTGGCATGAGAGGAAGGGATGTAAGAGTGACCGGTGCATGAAACGAGGGATGGTGGAGCCATCGCCAATGGTGATAGTGGAAAAGGTATGAAAACAAGTCGACAATAAATTCATATTTGAAGACATATGCATTGATGCACCGTAATTGAAAATCCAATCCGTACCTGCGTCGTTGAGGACAAAATTGTTCATAAGCGTTGATGAAGGCGGCTTGGTCCCAAGCCGGCTGTTGGGGAAGGAGCAGAGGGGCCAGGAGCTTGCATGTTGGCGTAGGGGATAGCGGATGGGTAGTATGCGATTGGGGCCTGCATGTTGCCGTAGAAGACCGGCATGGTGTTGGAGGCGACGGCGGTCCTGGCGTCTTGGTAGGCGGAGTGGGAGTGGCGGTGTAGATGTCTTGCCGGCTGGGTCCAAGGAGTCCCGGAGAGCCGGTGGGTGGGCGAAGACCGGGGCTCCACGCGCCTGTCTGTGAGGAGGGCACCATACGGCGAGGGGCCGACCAAGGCATCGACCAAGCACAGACGAGGCCACCCAAGGATCATCTTGAGGAGGTCATGACGACGAAGTGGTGTGAGGAGCGGTGGATGACGGGTTTGGGAGGGAGGTGTTTGGGTAGTTGTAGAGGAAGAGGTAGGGGATGGGTGGCGTGGCAGAACTCGACCATGGAGAAGAGGGCCGAATCGGTAGAAGGCGCCAGGTGGCGGAGCCATACCAAAGTCTGAAAACCTAGGCGTCAGATACCATGATAAATTGAGATATTGAAGAAGTAATTATTGTATTGATTGGGGCCTCAAGGACTGTTTATATAGATTACAAAGCTTGGGCTCCAAGACTAAACTAATAGAGATAGATTACAATACGAATAGACTTTATACTTTAAGAATATTTGCACAACAGTTGGAAAATGGAAGATGCAGCACAGTAGCTCAGTTGATCGATTATTGATGGCGCCGGAGCGCGCCCAAGCACGGCTGCCTGATGCATGGCGAACGCTAGTGCCGTGAGCGCCCCCAGTAAATCTCCTGTAATTTCTCCCCAATCGCTGCTCCCGACCGCCGGCTGGCGAAGCCTCCGCCTCTCCCGGCCAACGCCTCCCAGCTGCTCCCGACCTCCACCTATCGTGCCTCTGATGCTCTCGGCCGTCGCCTCCCAGCCGCTCCCTACCGCCGCCTGTTGTGTCTCGGTCGATCTCCATCTCCTGGGGGCCCCGCGTCACTCCCCCTAGGCAGGTGGTTCGCACCTACGACGTGGAACCGGAGCGTCCATCGGCATTGCCTCTCGGCCACCACGACATCCGTGCCGCGGTCGTCTTCCCCGACCTTGATGACCACCGCAGCATACCAGGCTCTTCCACGATTCTGGCCGGCCCCGGATCCGCGGCGACGCAAGAAGTGCGTCTCCGGCACCAGCAACTCTTCCCGTGGACCGTGCTCGCCGTATTCTGCCATCTCCTTCGACTCCGTCCGTCAATTGCTCTGTGCCGTTCTCCTTCTCCAACAGACTGCACGACCAGATCTAGAAGGACACCGTCAGTGGGTTGCCACCTAATTCAGGACACGTCACTGGGATCATAAAACTTAGGACCCATGTGATAAAAAAGTCATTGGCCAATCAAAATGTGTGTTGAAAAGTTTCCGGTCAACCCTATATATTTTCTAGGAAACCCCCCGATATTCTTCTTTTGTCTCAACGTGCTGGCTATGAAGACATACACAAACCTTGCCAAATGGGCCGACCAGGCGCACTAAGGGCACGTACAATGCATAGCCTCAGGATGATGCCTCGCATGTCATGTAGGATTGGATATCAGATGAAGTAGGTTCGGATAAGGAAGCGGGATCCTCTTCAGGTGGCGGGTGCTTGGAGAGAAAATGTGTGATCCGGTGTCAAAAGTTGAAAATGTTGGAGTGAAAAGTAGAGATGCATGTGTACTAGAATCTTTATTTTTTATTTTCTTAATGAGGCTCACTAGTGGTAGCTTGCATTAGGGAAAACATATATATAGAGAGAGTTAATACCATTTTTAGTACATAAACTTGTTCTGGTGGGAACAGATTCATACAAGAACTAAAAAAACCCATAAAAATGGTCCTTAAACTTGTCTAACCGAACATTTTCATACAATTCCGTCAATTCTACCTGTGCACGGTCTCCTGCTGTTATAACAGCGTGTCAGGTTGGAATCGGGCCCACTTGTCAATGTAACAGAGAATGAATAAACAAAACAATAAAACAGATCACCGTGGGGAATCAAACTAAAAAGACCTCCCGCATGCTAACCACCCGAGTTGACGACACTTGTTGTACTAAATTGAGTTACAATTCTTATATTAGTTTCTTGACGCAAAGTTTAATCAATTCTTATATTATTTGCATGATGATGCAAAGTTTGGATTGACTAAGAGCAACTCCAACAAGCCGACCCAAAATGTTCACCTGCATCCGTTTGGGTCGGCGCGGACAAATATGGAGGCCCAACGCGTAGACCCAAACCCAAAAAGCGTCGAAATTTGCGGTCGAAATGCGTTGGCGCGGACGCCTCGTGCGTCTTCTCGGTGTCTACCGTGTTCCCACCCGGCGGCCGTCCAACAACCGCGGTCATCTTAATTTTTGACGGTCGCCCACCTTGGGCCCACGCATCAGCGACGGCGGTCGACCTTTATTAATTCAAGCATGGGGGGGGGGGTCCTCATCCGCTTCCAGAAGCCCCTTCGTCCTTATCTCGCCACCCTCTACGCTCCCTCGTCGGCGGCAACCCTAGTCACCTCTAGCCTTGCAAATGGGGTTCTTCTCCGGCTTCGGCTCCGGCAAAGCCAAAGGCAAGGCCCCGGCCACCCCTCTCCCCCGCCTCCCCCCTGCCTCCGCCGGCCGAGGCAGCGCCTCAACGTGCTAGTCCACCAGGCGGAGTGGCACTGGCAGCACCGCGCGCCTCTCCCCTACCCAGACGTGACAAATTCGTTGTCGATTTGAGTAGGCCCGTTGGAGTTGCTCTAATAGCGCGAGAACGCTTCAAATACCACAGATTGTCATACCTACAAGAAACCTTGGCTCAAATGTGGAGCATACACACTCAAATGGACCACTGAACATAATTTCTGTCCAATCCAGATACTCAATCTTTTGAAGGAAATATGCCCTAGAGGCAATAATAAAGTTATTATTTATTTCCTCATATCATGATAAATGTTTATTATTCATGCTAGAATTGTATTAACCGGAAACATGATACATGTGCGAATACATAGACAAACATATAATCACTAGTATGCCTCTACTTGACTAGCTCATTAATCAAAGATGGTTATGTTTCCTAACCATAGACATGTGTTGTTATTTGATTAATGGGATCACATCATTAGGAGAATGATGTGATTGACATGACCCATTCCGTTAGCCTAGCACTTGATCGTTTAGTATATTGCTATTGCTTTCTTCATGACTTATACATGTTCTTGTAACTATGAGATTATGCAACTCCCGTTTACCGGAGGAACACTTTGGGTGCTACCAAACGTCACAACGTAACTGGGTGATTATAAAGGAGTACTATAGGTGTCTCCAAAGGTACATGTTGGATTGGCGTATTTTGAGATTAGGTTTTGTCACTCCGATTGTCGCAGACGTATCTCTGGGCCCTCTCGGTAATGCACATCACTATAAGCCTTGCAAGCAATGTAGCTAATGAGTTAGTTACGGAATGGTGCATTACGTAATGAGTAAAGAGACTTGCCGGTAACGAGATTGAACTAGGTATTGGATACCGACGATCAAATCTCGGGCAAGTAATATACCGATGACAAAGGGAACAACGTATGTTGTTATGCGGTTTGACCGATAAAGATCTTCGTAGAATATGTAGGAGCCAATATGAGCATCCAGGTTCCGCTATTGGTTATTGACCGAGAATAGTTCTAGGTCATGTCTACATAGTTCTCGAACCCGTAGGGTCCGCACGCTTAACGTTACGATGACAGTTTTATTATGAGTTTATAAGTTTTGATGTACCGAAGTTTGTTCGGAGTCCCGGATGTGACCACGGACATGACGAGGAGTCTCGAAATGGTCGAGACATAAAGATTGATATATTGGAAGCCTATATTTGGATATCGGAATGGTTCCGGGTGAAATCGGATTTTACCTAACACCGGGGTTACCGAACCCTCCCGGGATAATGGGCCTTAGTGGGCCATGAGGGAGAAGAGGAGGGCTGGCGGGGCAGGCCGCGGCCTCCCCCTAGTCCGAATAGGAAAGGAAGGGGGGGCGCCCTCCTTTCCTCTTTCCCCCCCTTTCCTTCTCCACCAAGGCAAGAGGGGGGAGTCCTACTCCCGGTGGGAGTAGGACTCCTCCAGGCGCACCCCTTGGGGCCGGCCGCACCTCCCCCCTCCCTCCTTTATATACGGGGGCAGGGGGGCACCCTAGAACACACAAGTTGATCTCCGTGATCGCTCCTTAGCCGTGTCAGTGCGCCTCCACCATATTCCACCTCGGTCATATCGTCATGGAGTTTAGGCGAAGCCCTCGCGCCGTAGAACATCATCATTGTCACCACGCCGTCGTCGACGGAACTCATCCCCGACACTTTGCTGGATCGGAGTCCGGGGTCGCCATCGAGCTGAACGTGTGCTGAACTTCGGAGGTGCCGTGCGTTCGGTACTTTGATCGGTCGGATCGTGAAGACGTACGACTACATCAACCGCGTTGTCATAACGCTTCCGCTTAGCGATCTTCAAGGGTATGAAGATACACTCCCCTCTCGTTGCTATACATCACCATGATCTTGCGTGTGCGTAGAATTTTTTTTGAAATTACTACGTTTCCCAACAGTGGCATCCGAGCCTGGTTTTATGCGTTGATGTTATTTGCACGAGTAGAACACAAGTGAGTTGTGGGCGATACAAGTCATACTGCTTACCAGCATGCCATACTTTGGCTCAGCGGTATTGTGAGATGAAGCGGCCCGGACCGACATTACGCGTACGCTTACGCGAGACTGGTTTCACTGTTACGAGCACTCATGCTTAAAGGTGACTAGCGGGTGTTTGTCTCTCTCACTTTAGCTGAATCGATTGTGGCTACGCCCGATCCTTGCGAAGGTTAAAACAGCACCAACTTGACAAACTATCGTTGTGGTTTTGATGCGTAGGTAAGAACGGTTCTTGCTCAGCCCGTAGCAGCCACGTAAAATTTGCAACAACAAAGTAGAGGACGTCTAACTTGTTTTTGCAGGCATGTTGTGATGTGATATGGTCAAGACGTGATGCTATATTTTATTGTATGAGATGATCATGTTTTGTAACCGGAAGTTATCGGCAATGGCAGGAGCCATATGGTTGTCGCTTATTGTATGAAATGCAACGCTCAGTAATTGCTTTACTTTATCACTAAGCGGTAGCGATAGTCGTAGAAGCAATAGATGGCGTAACAACAACGATGCTACGATGGAGATCAAGGTGTCGCGCCGGTGACGATGGTGATCACGACGGTGCTTCGGAGATGGAGATCACAAGCACAAGATGATGACGGCCATATCATATCACTTATATTGATTGCATGTGATGTTTATCCTTTATGCATCTTATCTTGCTTTGATTGACGGTAGCATTTTAAGATGATCTCTCACTAAAATTATCAAGAAGTGTTCTCCTGAGTATGCACCATTGCGAAAGTTCTTCGTCTTTGAGACACCACGTGATGATCGGGTGTGACAGGCTCTACGTTCAAATACAACGGGTGCAAAACAGTTGCACGTGGAATACTCAAAGTTAAACTTGAAGAGCCTAGCATATAACAGATATGGCCTCGAACACGGAGACCGAAGGTCGGCGTGAATCATATAGTAGATATGATCAACATATTGATGTTCACCGTTGAAACTACTCCATCTCACGTGACGATCGGACATGGTGTAGTTAATATGGATCACGTAATCACTTAGAAGATTAGAGGGATGTCTATCTAAGTGGGAGTTCTTAAGTAATATGATTAATTGAACTTAAATTTATCATGAACTTAGTACCTGATAGTATTTTGCTTGTCTATGTTTACTGTAGATAGATGGCTCGTGCTGTTGTTCCGTTGAATTTTAATGCGTTCCTTGAGAAAGCAAAGTTGAAAGATGATGGTAGCAACTACACGGACTGGGTCCGTAACCTGAGGATTATCCCCATTGCTGCACAGAAGAATTACGTCCTGGAAGCACCGCTGGGTGCCAGGCCTGCTGCTGATGCAACTGACGACGTTAAGAACGTCTGGCATAGCAAAGCTGATGACTACTCGATAGTTCAGTCTGCCATGCTTTACGGCTTAGAACCGGGTCTTCAACGACGTTTTGAACGTCATGGAGCATATGAGATGTTCCAGGAGTTGAAGTTAATATTTCAAGCAAATGCCCGGATTGTGAGATATGAAGTCTCCAATAAGTTCTATAGCTGCAAAATGAAGGAGAATAGTTCTGACATTGAACACATACTCAAAATGTCTGGGTATAATAATAACTTGATTCAACTGGGAGTTAATCTTCCTGATGATAGTGTCATTGATGTAATTCTTCAATCATCGCCACCAAGCTACAAGAGCTTCGTGATGAACTATAATATGCAAGGGATGGACAAGACTATTCCCGAGCTCTTCGCAATGCTAAAAGCCGCGGAGGTAGAAATCAAAAAGGAGCATCAAGTGTTGATGGTCAACAAGACCACCAGTTTCAAGAAAAAAGGCAAAGGGAAGAAGAAGGGGAACTTCAAGAAGAACAGCAAACAAGTTGCTGCTCAAGAGAAGAAACCCAAATCTGGACCTAAGCCTGAGACTGAGTGCTTCTACTGCAAGCGCATCGACACCTGAAGCGGAACTGCCCCAAGTATTTTGGCGGATAAGAAGGATGGCAAAGTGAACAAAGGTATATGTGATATACATGTTATTGATGTGTACCTTACTAATGCTCGCAGAGTACAGGTATTTGATACTGGTTACATTGCTAATATTTGCAACTCGAAACAGGAACTACGGATTGCCGAAGATTGGCTAAGGACGAGGTGACGATGCGTGTGGGAAATGGTTCCAAAGTCGATGTGATCGCGGTCGGCACGCAACCTCTACATCTACCATCGGGATTAGTTTTAGACCTAAATAATTGTTATTTGGTGCCAGCATTAAGCATGAACATTATATCTGGATCTTGTTTGATGCGAGACGGTTATTCATTTAAGTCAGAGAATAATGGTTGTTCGATTTATATGAATAATATCTTTTATGGTCATGCACCCTTGAAGAGTGGTCTATTTTTATTGAATCTCGATAGTAGTAATACACATATTCATAGTGTTGAAACCAAAAGATACAGAGTTGATAATGATAGAGCAACTTATTTGTGGCACTGCCGTTTAGGTCATATCGGTGTAAAGCGCATGAAGAAACTCCATACTGATGGGCTTTTGGAATCACTTGATTATGAATCACTTGGTACTTGCGAACCGTGCCTCATGGGTAAGATGACTAAAACGCCGTTCTCCGGAACTACGGAGCGAGCAACTGATTTGTTGGAAATCATACATACTGATGTTTGGGGTCCAATGAATGTTGAGGCTCGCGGCGGGTATCGTTATTTTCTCACCTTCACAGATGATTTGAGCAGATATGGGTCTATTTACTTAATGAAACACAAATCTGAAACATTTGAAAAGTTCAAAGAATTTCAGAGTGAAGTGGAAAATCATCGTAACAATAAAATAAAGTTTCTACATCTGATCGTGGAGGAGAATATTTGAGTTACGAGTTTGGTTTACATTTGAAACAATGCGGAATAGTTTCGCAACTCACGCCACCCGGAACACCACACCGTAATGGTGTGTCCGAACGTCGTAATCGTACTTTACTAGATATGGTGCGATCTATGATGTCTCTTACTGATTTACCGCTATCGTTTTGGGGTTATGCTTTAGAGACGCCGCATTCACGTTAAATAGGGCACCATCAAAATCCGTTGAGACGACACCTCATGAAATGTGGTTTGGCAAGAAACCAAAGTTGTCGTTTCTTAAAGTTTGGGGCTGCGATGCTTATGTGAAGAAACTTCAACCAGATAAGCTCGAACCCAAATCGGAGAAATGTGTCTTCATAGGATACCCAAAGGAGACTGTTGGGTACACCTTCTATCACAGATCTGAATGCAAGATTTTCGTTGCTAAATTCGGATCCTTTCTAGAAAAGGAGTTTCTCTCGAAAGAAGTGAGTGGGAGGGAAGTAGAACTTGATGAGATAACTGTATCTTCTCCCTTATTGGAAAGTAGTTCATCACAAGAACCGGTTCATGTGACAACTACACCAATTAGTGAGGAAGCTAATGATATTGATCATGAAACTTCAGATCAAGTTTCTACTGAACTTCGTAGGTCAACCGTAGTAAGATCCGCACTGAGTGGTATGGTAATCCTATTCTGGAAGTCATGTTACTTGACCATGGCGAACCTACGAACTATGAAGAAGCGATGGTGAGCCCAGATTCCGCAAAATGGCTGGAAGCCATGAAATCTGAGATGAGATCCATGTATGAGAACAAAGTATGGACTTTGGTTGACTTGCCCGATGATCGGCAAGCCATTGAGAATAAATGGATATTTAAGAAGAAGACTGACGCTGATGGTAATGTAACTGTCTATAAAGCTCGACTTGTTGCGAAAGGTTTTCGACGAGTTCAAGGGGTTGACTACGATGAGACTTTCTCACCCGTAGCGATGCTTAAGTCTGTCCGAATCATGTTAGCAATTGCTGCATTTTATGATTATGAAATTTGGCAAATGGATGTCAAAACTGCATTCTTGAATGGATTTCTAGAAGAAGAGTTGTATATGATGCAACCAGAAGGTTTTGTTGAGCCAAAAGGTGCTAACAAAGTGTGCAAGCTCCAGCGATCAATTTATGGTCTGGTGCAAGCCTCTCGGAGTTGGAATAAACGCTTTGATAGTAGCATTCGGAACCCGTTCCTACGCGGTCATCTGCTGTGGTGCCGATAGATTCACTACTGAAGCCCCGTTATCGGACATTGCAGGCTTAGCATCTATTTTTCGTATATCGCTCGCGAAGATTGATTGGTAAGGTGACCAACCATCACGCAGGATTCCGGTGATGAAAGCATATGGTTTTATACAGACTTTTGGAGAAGCCTGTATTTACAAGAAAGTGAGTGGGAGCTCTGTAGCATTTCTGATATTATATGTGGACGACATATTATTGATTGGAAATGATATAGAATTTCTGGATAGCATAAAAGGATACTTGAATAAAAGTTTTTCAATGAAAGACCTCGGTGAAGCTGCTTACATATTGGGCATCAAGATCTATAGAGATAGATCAAGACGCTTGATTGGACTTTCACAAAGCACATACCTTGATAAAGTTTTGAAAAAGTTCAAAATGGATCGAGCAAAGAAAGGATTCTTACCAGACATTACAAGGTGTGAAATTGAGTCAAACTCAATGCCCGACCACAATGAGAAGATAGAGAGAAAATGAAAGATGTTCCCTATGCTTCAAATGCATAGGCTCTATCATGTATGCAATGCTGTGTACCAAACCTGACGTATGCTTAGCAATAAGCTTGGCAGGAAGGTACCAAAGTAATCAAGGAGTGCATCACTGGACAGCGGTCAAGAACATCCTGAAATACCTGAAAAGGACTAAGGATATGTTTCTCGTATATGGAGGTGACAAAGGGCTAGTCGTAAATGGTTACGTCGATGCAAGCTTTGACACTGATCCGTATGATTCTAAATCGCAAACCGGATACGTATTTTTATTAAACGGTGGAGCTGTAAGTTGGTGCAGTTCTAAACAAAGCGTCATGGCGGGATCTACATGTGAAGCGGAGTACATAGCTGCTTCGGAAGCAGCAAATGAAGGAGTCTGGATGAAAGAATTCATTTCCGATCTAGGTGTCATACCTAGTGCATCGGGACCAATGAAGATCTTCTGTGACAATACTTGTGCAATTGCCTTGGCAATGGAATTCAGATTTCACAAGAGGACCAAGCACATCAAGAGACGCTTCAATTCCATCCGGGACCAAGTCCGTGGGAGACATAGAGATTTGCAAGATACACACGGATCTGAATGTTGCGCACCGTTAACTAAGCCTCTTCCACGAGCAAAACATGATCAACACCAAGACTCCATGGGTGTTAGAATCATTACTGTGTAATCTAGATTATTGACTCTAGTGCAAGTGGGAGACTGAAGGAAATATGCCCTAGAGGCAATGATAAAGTTATTATTTATTTCCTCATATCATGATAAATGTTTATTATTCATGCTAGAATTGTATTAACCGGAAACATGATACATGTGTGAATACATAGACAAACATATAGTCACTAGTATGCCTCTACTTGACTAGCTCATTAATCAAAGATGGTTATGTTTCCTAACCATAGACATGTGTTGTTATTTGATTAATGGGATCACATCATTAGGAGAATGATGTGATTGACATGACCCATTCCGTTAGCCTAGCACTTGATCGTTTAGTATATTGCTATTGCTTTCTTCATGACTTATAAATGTTCTTGTAACTATGAGATTATGCAACTCCCGTTTACCGGAGGAACACTTTGGGTGCTACCAAACGTCACAACGTAACTGGGTGATTATAAAGGAGTACTATAGGTGTCTCCAAAGGTACATGTTGGGTTGGCGTATTTCGAGATTAGGTTTTGTCACTCCGATTGTCGCAGAGGTTTCTCTGGGCCCTCTCGATAATGCACATCACTATAAGCCTTGCAAGCAATGTATCTAATGAGTTAGTTACGGAATGATGCATTACGTAATGAGTAAAGAGACTTGCCGGTAATGAGATTGAACTAGGTATTGGATACCGACGATCAAATCTCGGGCAAGTAACATACCGATGACAAAGGGAACAACGTATGTTGTTATGCGGTTTGACCGATAAAGATCTTCGTAGAATATGTAGGAGCCAATATGAGCATCCAGGTTCCGCTATTGGTTATTGACCGAGAATAGTTCTAGGTCATGTCTACTTTGTTCTCGAACCCGTAGGGTCCGCACGCTTAACGTTACGATGACAGTTTTATTATGAGTTTATAAGTTTTGATGTATCGCAGATTGTTCGGAGTTCCGGATGTGATCACGGACATGACGAGGAGTCTCGAAATGGTCGAGACATAAAGATTGATATATTGGAAGCCTATATTTGGATATCGGAATGGTTCCGGGTGAAATCGGGATTTTACCGAAACAACGGGGGTTACGGAACCCTCCCGGGGATAATGGGCCTTAGTGGGCCATGAGGGAGAAGAGGAGGGCCGGCCAGGGCAGGCCGCTCCCTCCCCTAGTCCGAATAGGACAAGGAAGGGGGCGCGCCCCTTTCCTCTTCCCTCCCCCTTTCCTTCTCCACCAAGGCAAGAGGGGAGTCCTACTCCTGGGAGTAGGACTCCTCAGCGCACCCCTTGGGGGCAGCCGCACCTCCCCTCCCTCCTTTATATACGGGGCAGGGGCACCCTAGAACACACAAGTTGATCTTCGTGATCGTTCCTTAGCCGTGTCAAGTGCCCCCTCCACCATATTCCACCTCGGTCATATCGTCATGAGTTTAGGCGAAGCCTGCGCTGTAGAACATCATCATCGTCACCACGCCGTCGTCTTGTGGAACTCATCCCCGACACTTTGCCGGATCGGAGTCCGGGGGTCGTCATCGAGCTGAACGTGTGCTGAACTCGGAGGTGCCGTACGTTTGGTACTTGGATCGGTCGGATCGTGAAGACGTACGACTACATCAGCCGCGTTGTCATAACGCTTCCGCTTAGCAATCTTCAAGGGAATGAAGATACACTCCCCTCTCGTTGCTATACATCACCATGATCTTGCATGTGCGTAAGAAATTTTTTGAAATTACTACGTTTCCCAACATCTTTTCTTTCCCCTCTCGCAAGGCGACTAGGAAAAGCCTTTCTTCCCCTTGATCTTCACCAGCGAGCTTGTGGATTCGCCTCGCCTCCACCCGTCGCTCCGACGGTCGGTGGCGGGGAGGGATTTTCTAGTGCCTCGGATCAGGCTAGTAGATTGGTAGGTTTTAGTCCTCATGGGGGTAGCGTTTGGATCGATGGCGGCGCTTCTTCTTCCAGTTAGTCGTTCGGGCCCCGATCCTCCTCAAGTTCCGCCGCTGGTACGGATTAGACGGAGCTCCTGCGTAGATTCCTGCCAGCTCCTTGGGACGGCGAGATTAGGGTTTTTCGTCATGCGTACGCAACGATGATATTTGGTGTGAGGTTCTTCAGATCGATTCAAGGATTCAACGGTGACGACTGCGGCTCCAGGGCGTTGGTCCTTAGGGGCACGTGCACAAAGACTTCCCGGCTGTCATCGACAAGGTCAGGCCCACTCCGCTATGGGAGCGGCGACATCGGCTCGTTCTGGCGGCGATAATGGTCGTTTGGTGGTCCATGGACCTTGATGTAAGTTTTTTTTATGTTAGAGGTGTTTTGTATTTATGGTAAATCTTTATAATAAATCTGATAATTTTCTCAAAAAAATAAAAAAGGACCATTAAACATGTATGTAGCGAGGAATACAACTCTCGGTAAGAAAAAAAAATTATAAGTGTAAACTGTGCGTCACGTCAAGAGTAGAAAAAGTTCAACTCTCTCTAAGGCAACAACTTAATTCGGTTGGATTGGCCAGCACGCTGCGGTCTCACAGCTGCTCGAGGTCCTCTGTTCGAATCCATCCCCGCCCTTTCTGTCTTATGTTTTGTTTATTCTTTCTCTATGACACTGACAAGTGGGCCCAGCTCCACATTAGTGAACCTGACGCGCGTTACAACAGCAAGAGACGGCGCACCGGTAGAATTGACGGAATTGTATGAAAATGTTCTGTTAGGCAAGTTTGAGGACCATTTTTATGGGGTTTTTTAGTTTTTGTATGAATCTGTTCCCATCAGGACAAATTTATGTACTAAAAATGGTATTAACTCATATCTAGATGCTTCAAACTACTTTTTATCACAAGGCATCTGTATGTTTTTTTTTAGGTGAAACTAGGGATTTTATTCAAAGTTCAAAACGGAAGGAATACAAATAATATCCGGTAGGATCCCTAGCCACATGTGGCGACCCGCCAGGAGCGACGACGTTGCCTTAGCCAAAGCATGCGCCTCAAAGTTCGACTCCCTTCTCTCAAAACAGAAGCTAATCTTTACAAAATCATTCATCCTCTCATTGATCTCACTAAGCAGAAAAGCATAAAAGGCGTTGGCACCTCTCTTGATGTCTGTGACGACTTACATGCAATCAGAGGCTATTATCGCATGTGAAACATTGAGATCCATGGCCAGAACAAGAGCTTCATTACATGCATGGGCTTCAAGGCTTGGAGCATCAGCTAGTCCATCAAGAACAATTGCCGAAGCTCCCATATAATTTCCAAATCTGTCCCTGCACACTGCCGCTGCCGCCCCTGTGGTTCCTCGGCGAGAAATAGCGCCGTCCACATTTATCTTCACACACTCCTCGTCAACAGGTGGTAGCCATCTCGCTGGCCTATGTTGGATAGCAGGGCTCGGACTAGTCGCTCTTTCAGCATTTGCCACTCCAAGTTCTTCAAGATAGCGATTAACGAAACTGAAAGTTGATAATGGGCTTTGATACTCATTGTCATGAATCGCTCTCCGCCGAGCCCACCATATAGCCCACATCGTGACAAGGATCTTGGCTAGATCATGCTGATGTGTGGTCTCAAACAGCCAAAATATCCACAGCCTCGCATCATCAGTTCTGTTAGATAACATGTGTTCGAGGATATCTTCATCAATCAAAGCCCAAACACATCTGGCCATGCGACAATCAAACAGGGAATGCCGCCATGAGTCCACTTCTTCGTTGCATATAGAACATGCCGGTGAGGTCGCCATCTTCTGCCTGTGGCATACTGTCCCCGTTGTCAAGGACATGTGAGCCAACCTCCATACAAAAACTTTAACTTTTTTTGGGATTTTAACTTTCCATATATGAGGCCATGCTTTCTTCTCTGTCTCCTTGTTAGAATTGCTCGCTCGGTGTTCAAGCCACTCCTCGCGTTGGTGTTTGATACCTAAGATCATCCTGTACGCAGACCGTACTGAAAAAACCCCTCGCTTATCGTAGTGCCAAGCCCAAAAATCTTGTCGCACTCAGAAACTGAGTGGGATATTCATAATCACATCGACATCCGGCTTCACAAAGTGCTGCATGAGGCTTGTTCTAATCCACGTCCGTGAGGTCGGATCAATAAGCTCCGAGACCGCTTGTGGAGGATCAGGGGAGATCGAGCACATAGGTTTTAACGCGTAGTCCCTCGGCAGCCAGTTCTCATGCCAAATATTCGTGTTCTCCCCCGAGCCGATCCTCTTTATTAGGCCTAATGCAAGAACATCTCGTCCTTCGAACAGCGATCGCCAAACCTGGGATGGATGAGCTCCCAAGGTCGCCTCAAGAATGGTTCCATTCGGGAAGTATCTCGCCTTCAGTACCCTAGCACTTAGTGAATTTGGCTCTTGCAGGATCCTCCACACCTGGCGTGCTAGTAGTGCAAGATTAAAAAGCTCAATATCATGGAAACCCATTCCTCCCATATATTTAGGTTTGCACATTGTTTCCCAAGATACCTGAGGGAGTTCCGGACTAGGGGGTGTCCGGATAGCCAAACTATCATCATCGGCCAGACTCCAAGACTATGAAGATACAAGATTGAAGACTTCGTCCCGTGTCCGGATGGGACTTTCCTTGGCGTGGAAGGCAAGCTTGGCGATGCGGATATGTAGATGTCCTACCATTGTAACCGACTCTGTGTAACCCTAACCCTATCCGGTGTCTATATAAACCGGAGGGTTTTAGTCCGTAGGACGAAACAACAATCATACCATATGCTAGCTTCTAGGGTTTAGCCTCTTTGATCTCGTGGTAGATCCACTCTTGTAACACACATCATCAATATTAATCAAGCAGGACGTAGGGTTTTACCTCCATCAAGAGGGCCCGAACCTGGGTAAAACATCGTGTCCCTTGTCTCCTGTTACCATCCGCCTAGACGCCGCATTCGGGACCCCCTACCCGAGATCCGCGGTTTTGACACCGACATTGGTGCTTTCATTGAGAGTTCCTCTGTGTCGTCACCGATAGGCCCGATGGCTCCTTCGATCATCAACAACGACGCGGTCCAGGGTGAGACCTTTCTCCCCGGACAGATCTTCGTGTTCGGCGGCTTTGCACTGCGGGCCAATTCGCTTGGCCATCTGGAGCAGATCGAAAGCTACGCCCCTGGCCGTCAGGTCAGATTCGGAAGTTTAAACTATACGGCCGATATCCACGGAGACTTGATTTTCGACGGATTTGAGCCACAGCCAAGCGCGCCGCACTGTCTCGATGGGCATGATCTAGCTCTGCGGCGAACATTGCCACGGAGGCCGCACCAAAATCCGCTCCGACCCTTAATCCGGAGCCGGATTCCCCGATCGAGGACGAGTGGTTGGACACCGCCTCGGGGGCTTTAATCTCTACGGCGATCGTGCCAAACTCTATCCATGTCCTTTGCGAAGACCTCGACTCCAGGGTGCCGGACTCCTCTCCGGACTCCGAACCCTCCGCGCCCTTGCCAATCGAATCCGATTGGGCGCCCGTCATGGAGTTCACTGCACATCTTTCAGCACTCGCCCTTTGGCGACATCCTGAATTCACTAAAGTCTCTCTCTTTATCTGGAGAGCCATGGCCGGATGACGGTCAGGAAGGTTGGGATGCGGACGACGAAGAAATTCAACGCCCACCCACCACCCACTTGGTAGCCGTTGTCGACGATCTAACCGACATGCTAGACTACGACTCCGAAGACATCGACGGTATGGACGACGATGCCGGAGACGACCAAGACCCAGCGCCTACAGGGCACTGGAAGGCCACCTCGTCATATGAAATATACATGGTGGACATCCCAAAAGATGGGAACGGCGATGGAACAACGGAGGATGACCCCTCCAAGAAGCAACCAAAGCGGCGTCGGGCGCCGCTCTAAATCCCGCCACAAAGCAAGAATGAAGATTCCGCACCGGAGATAACAATACACCGGACAAAGGTCAAGACAATCCACTCCAAAGAAGATCCAGCGCAGAGGATGGAGACGCCAGCCCTCAAGAGAGCGGCGTAAGAAGAGGTAGAGGATTATATGCCTCCCTCCGAAGACGAAGCAAGCCTCGACGACAATGAATTGGCCGTGCACGAGGATCCCGTCGAACAAGAGCATTTTAGACGCGGGCTTATGGCCACGGCGAACAGCCTCAAGAAAAGCAGCAATGCTTCGAGCTGATCAGATCTCGCTAGCCGACAGATGGATCAAGTCCTCGCGTCAAGAGCATGAGCTCGTACGCCCCTCCAAAAGCTACCCTAAACGCAAGCTGCTCCCCCGATTAGAGGAGGAGGCTTATGAGCCCGCATCACCAGGAGACAATACGGCTGACCGACCACCCCGTGGTCGCGACAGAGAGGCCTCTAGGCCCTTCACTAGAACCGTACCCCGGCATCGCTCAAAAAGCACACGGCCAAAGGGGAACGCCCGACCTGCGAGATATATTGGAGGACAAGGCAAGACAATCAAGATCGATCTATGGATCGCGTGGCGCATACGATGCGTGGCGACAACCGTCGCGCCGACACAAGAAGTCCGGCCGGGCCGAACAAAATGCAGACAAAGCTCTTTTGAGCTCCGTCGTGATATCGCCCGATCTGAGGCGCCAAGACACCCACTATGCTTCACGCACGAAGTAATGGATCATCAAATCCCGAAGGGTTTAAACCCGTCAATATTGAATCCTATGATGGCACAACAGACCCGCGGTTTGGATCAAGACTATCTCCTTCACATCCACATGGCCCGCGTGACGATCTTCACGCCATCAAATACCTCCCCTCAAGCTTAAAGGACCAGCCCGGCATTGGCTCAACAGCTTGCCAAAGAAAGTCAATTGGGAGCTGGGAGGACACGGAAGCCGCATTCCTCGATAACTTCCGGGGCACTTATGTGCGACCACCAGATCTTGATGACCTAAGCCACATAATTCAGCAGCCAGACGAATCGGCCGCATAATTCTGGACACGGTTCTTAACCAAGAAAAACCAAATCGTTGATTGTCCGGATGCGGAGGCCCTCGCGGCCTTCAAGCATAACATCCGTGACGAGTGGCTTGCCCGGCACCTAGGACAGGAAAAGCCGAAATCCATGGCAGCCCTCACATCACTCATGACCCGCTTTTGCACGGGTGAGGACAGCTGGCTAGCACGCAGCAACAACCTCAGCAAAAATTCTGGCAGTCCGGACTTCAAGGACCGAAATGGCAGGTCGCGTCGTAACAAAAACAAATGCCGCATTAACGGCGACAATATTGAGGATACGGCAGTCAATGCCGGATTCAGAGGCTCTAAACCCGGTCAGCGGAAAAAGCCATTCAAAAGAACTACTCCGGGTCCGTCCAATTTGGACCGAATACTCGACCGCTTGTGCGGATACGGCACCCGAAAAGCCGCTTAACCACACCAACAGGACTGTTGGGTATTCAACGAGCATGCAAGTTAATTGCCGAAAGAAATGACAAGGGCTGCATAGAGATGACGAGGACGAGACCCAACCGCCGAACAATAGAGGAAAAAGGGTTTCCCCCACAGTGCAGACGGTGAACATGATATACGCAACGCACATACCCAAAAGGGAGCGGAAGCGTGCACTCGTGGATGTCTGGCGATGGAGCCAGTTGCCCGAAGTTCAACCCATGGTCCTCCCGCCCGATCACTTTTGACCGAAGGACCACCCACCAAAGATCCGCCATGGCGGATTCGCGCCAGACCGTCTTAGACCCAATCATCGATGGATTTCACCTAACCAGAGTCCCGATGGATTTGCGGCAAAGAGCCTGAACCTGCTTTACCAGGATACAAAGGCGCAAAATGGGCATAGACCCTCAAGGATTAAACCTACCAAAACGACCTTTAAAGGCGCCATACTGTGTAGAAGCCAATTGTACAGGCTCAATTACACAGAAGTGGTCTTCGGATCCCGGATAACTTCCGGCGAGGAGTTAATCTTCGACATAGTCCCGCTCCGCAGCGGCTATCATGCCTTGCTTTCGGACGTGCAGCGTTTGCAAAGTTCAACGCGGTGCCGCACTACGCATACCTCAAGCTCAAGATGCCAGCCCTTGAGGAGTCATCACGGTCAATGTAAACATCAACGCTCTCTCCGCACGGAGGAACATACAACTCTCGCGGCGAAGTGCAATGCAGCCTCTTAAGGCAATTCTCGAGTCCGGCTGTTAAGCGGTCGGACACAGCCAAGTGCCCGGAGTAACTTACAACAAGACCACCGGCACGCCTCGAGCACGCCAGAGCAGTGGCCCCAACCCCGCCTCCCGCGAAACGCCAAAGCAGGTCCTTCGCGTACACCATTACGGTGCTCAAGATACCATGGGCATGGGGAGAGGGGCACGACCACGGTAAACCAGATTGCGGCTCAACCACACCAGGCTCTCAAGTGTGTCGCTCCTTTTTCTTTTCTTTTTACCTTTTACTTTTTACCCACAGGACTCCGCTTGTCGAAGCCCCGTCTGCAGCAGACCGCGAACTCACGATGCAACAGCCAGGAAGGATAAAGACTAGAACGAATATACAGGTGGTCTCCATTACGAGCATTTTCATACACCAATCTGCAGCCTACCCTCGAGGGGGACATGTTTAACAGCCTCATACCTTGCTTATCGTGACTATTTGTATCGCTCGCATTCGTAGCAACACTTATTGAATAAAACAATGCAGCACCTTTTTGTTTATAATTGCATTTCTTTTTCATACATATGTTCATTCACGACATGTTGCATCCGTACACTTTGGTACGGCTAATATACACCAGGGGCTTATGTTTCCCGTGATTATGGTATAATGAGTCCGAACACTTTCACAAGTGCGGCACCCCGAACTTATAGCACTATATGCATCAGCTCCGAATCATGTCTTGGGTCAATAGTTGGTTTGCCCGGCTCCCGTGTTTTGGTACCTTACGTTCCGTTATATCGGCTAAGGTAGCACCGAGAACCATCATGATTTCCGCCCAGTTCGGGCCGGGTTAACGCCTGGAGAAAGCTAAAACTGACCGTCATGATGAGGCGAGAGCCGGTCGCTGTTCGAGAGGTTTTTAAGTAGTCCTTAAAGACTTATGCCGCTTAGAGCGAGGAGCCGGATACTGTCTGCCAAGGCGTGACAGCGCCCCAAATTCGCCTTCCGAAGACTAGGGGCTTCGCCAAAATTTAAAATTATAGAATTCTATGGCTAAGTGAGAGTGTTTAAGCATTATAAGTCCGATTGCCTTGTTCATTGTGTTGAGCGCCTCCCTAGATGGACCCAAAATGGGAACAAGAGCGCTCAAGTTTATCCCGAACACCCCAAAGACTGTGGCATGGGGGCTGAAGCCGACGACTTGCCATCTCTCGATTTGATAAACAACCGCATGTAAGGTAATATTTTAAATTAACAAGCGTTGCTTAGCGATATGAACTAAGTTTTCAGCAAGACAGATAACAAAATGTGAGTCTACTCAAATATTACATCTTTGGAGCACTCACCCGCAATAGTGCGGGCGCCTTCAAGACACTCTTATAATACATCTCGGCGCATGTATGCTCCTTGCCCTCCGTGGCGGGTCCGTCACAAGCTTCGGGCATCCATCTTGCCCCAGGCACCTTTGCTGGCAAGGCCCGACGGGCGCCCTCAATACAAGCGGAATTCTTGATCACTTCAACCCACGGGCACGCATCCATCACCGCCGCACCAGTCAAGTAGCTCCTGTGCATGGCCTCCTTAGGCCACAAATTAACTATGAGGCCCTTCATGGCCTGCTCGCCGCTTTAGGAGCTCGACCACCGCTTCACCGGGTCGCTATAAGCACTGGATGTCCGCCTCAAAGATACCGAGACCAAGACCTTCTCCATCGAGCTCCCCTCCTCAGCCCGGTAGAATGCGGCAGCATCGGACATGCTGCGAGGAAGATCTGCGAACGCCCCTGGAGAGCTCCGAGTTCGGGTAAGCAACAGGTAATTAACACTCACATGCTTACTCTGCATGAAAAATGCCTTACCCGCTGCTATTTTCTTCACCGCCTCAATCTCCTAGAGGGCCTTGTAGGCCTCGGCCTTAGCGGCTTTGGCACTCTCAAGAGCCGTTGCAAGCTTGGACTCTCGAGTCTTCGAGTCACGCTCCAAGCTCTCATGTTTTTTCACGAGATCCTGGAGCTCTTGCTGCATTCTCCGCCACCCGCGCCTCCTGCTTCTCTCGCTCGGTGCGCCCATGTCAAGATTATGCTCGTCATGCCACCGCCTCCTTCGTGGTTGCCACCTTGTTAGTGGCCCCTACAATACCCACGTTATCCTTGTCATTTTTCTTGCAACCAAATCCTTTTCTCAGAAGGTACAATTTTCATAAGGTATTACCCACCTTCTTTTTCCTCGAGCTGCTTCTTGGCATGGCCGAGCTCGTTCTCGGACCGCCGAGGCTTTCCTTCAAAGTATTGACCTCCGCAACAAGGCGGCGGAGGTCAAAGACAACCTGCAATCCATATTGACATATTTTTTATATGACTCCTGCGTTTATCTTTCTAAAGAACCTCAGTCCGGCTTTTCTTTCCGAACAGCAAACCGAGCATCAGGGGCTACTGTCTATGCGGTACCATTTTACATATATCGAAATACTTACCTCAAAGCCTGTTAGAAGGCTATCAGAAGCTTGGTCAGCCCGCTCTTGGCGAAATGAACCTTCAATCACCGCACTCATAACAAGGCGGTGTGCCTCTTCGATGGAGGCGCCGTTGAGCGCCTCCAAAGAATTATCCGCACCTCCGGTTGGGCCGGAGGCAGCCGGCGTCTCGGTCTTGCCCTTCTTCACGAAGGGTCGCCACGGACTCCGGAGCCACTGTGGCCTCCGGGTCCGAGTCCGTGCACAGTCCGGAGGGTGTCCTGTGACACCTCCGGCCTCCTCCTCCTGGTAGGTCCTTTTCTCGATCCCACCTCGGCGTCGTCGCGGCAAGGGGGGTGGAGGCAATCGGAAGGGAATCCATATCCGACGCACTCCAAGGACCCGCCGATTTAAACGGGAAGATCATCCTTGGGCGGACTGCAGGGTTGTATGCGGCATTAGAAAGACATTATGTGGCGAAAATAAAAACCTTGAAGTTATTCGGGAGTCCGGATACTTACGATCTCGCCACGGGCTTGGCCCTCGTAGGCCGATCCCCCTCGTCATCATCGACGTTGGTGGAGAAGTCCGGAGGAAGGGTTCTTCCCTTCTTGGACCCTCCGGCCTCCCCAGTTGGGGCGGCCTTCCTTTTCCTCTCCTCCCCGCTTAGGGAGAAGCTTCTTCTTCTTCCTCCTCGCCTTCGTGGAGAAGATTACGCTTCGTAATCCGACAAGACCAAGCGCCGGGAGCTCCTTCGAGTTCCCGTGGCCTCCTTCTTGGCCTTCTTCTCCGGTACCACATGGTGCCGGAGCCAAGAGCCGTCAATCGGGCGTCCGCTGGGTCTTCCGCAAAGGAGCCGAATAAGTTAATCTGTCTGGACGTCTTCAGCCGGACATGTTGAAGAATAGGAGTTTTAGATCCCACGTAGAGTCAATCTATGAAAAAGAGTCCCGTAAAGGGTAAAATAACTTACCTCACGGCTTGACCTCATGAGCAAGATCCGCGATCTTTGTTAGCGGATGCGGGGCTTGGCGCCTTTGAACAAGACCTTCCGGGCATCTTCATACGTGGTATCGAAGAGCCGGCTCAAGGTTCGGTGTCAGGCCGGATCAAACTCCCACAAATTGAAATCCCGTTGTTGGCATGGGAGAATCCGCGGATGAGCATCACCTGGATTACGCCGACAAGCTCGCGATTCTTGTCCACCGTGTTCCGGACGCTGCGTGTTTGGAGTTTGGATAGCTCGTCCGAATTCCCCCACTTCAGGCCCGTCTCTTTCCATGACGAGAGCCGTGTGGGGAATCCAGATCTGAATTCGGGGGCCGCCACCCATTCAGGGTCGCGTGGCTCGGTGATGTAGAACCACCCCGATTGCCACCCCTTTATTGTCTCCACAAAGGAGCCCTCGAGCCATAGGACTTTGGCCATCTTGCCGACCATGGCGCCTCAAGACTCCACTTGGCTGCCCTTCACAACCTTCGCTTGACATCAAGGTCTTGAGCCACAAGCCGGGCAAGTGGGGCTGGATGCAGAGGAAGGCCTCACACAATTTATAAACGCCGAGACATTGAGGACGAAATTGGGCCAGGTCGTGGAAGTCCGTGCCGTAGTAGAACATGAGCCCCCGGACAAATGGGTGAAGTGGAAAACCTAGTCCGCGGAGGAAGTGGGGGAGAAATACCACCCTCTCATGGAGACTGGGGGTTGGAATAAGCTGCCCCACGTCGGGCAGCCTGTGCGCGATATCGCCGGACAAGTATCCGGCCTCCCGCAGTTTTGTGATGTGCCCCTCCGTGACGGAGGAGGCCATCCATCTGCCTCCCGCCTCGACATGGTTGGAAAAGGTTGAGGAGGAAAGTGCGGACTTGGGCGCTAGAGCTTGAGTGCACGGGAATGGATGAGCAAAGGAGGAAGAAGGCGTAGGTGAAAGGGTGGATCCTTATCCCCTAATATGGGCGGACAAAAACATGTGTCCCCACTGGCCTGGTAAAACTCGCTTATCTCCCAAGCGTCACAATCAATGGCGCGGTTGGGTTACCCACGTTCGTATTGATGGGAATCCCGGAATAAGGGGAACACGATCTCTGCCTCGACAAGACGTGCCAAGGAAACCGCTTTGCTAAACGCGCTAAGGTGGAATAGTAAAAACAATTTGAATAAAGGCTTGGTAGTGGTGCGACGTCACGCCACAAAATACGTCAGCAGATTGATCTTGTGTAATATTATTCTCTCTACGGTGGTATGTGGAATTTATTTTTGCAGAGCCGGACACTATCCTGGTGTTCACAATCTTCTATAAATTATTCGGAGGAAGAACCCGCCTTGCAATGCCGAAGACAACATGCGCGCTGGACTCGTCGTCATTGAAGCCTGGTTCAGGGGCTACTGAGGGAGTTCCAGACTAGGGGGTGTCCGTATAGCCGAACTATCATCATCGGCCGGACTCCAAGACTATGAAGATACAAGATTGAAGACTTCGTCCCGTGTCCGGATGGGACTTTCCTTGGCATGGAAGGCAAGCTTGGCGATGCGGATATGTAGATCTCCTACCATTGTAACCGACTCAGGTAACCCTAACCCTATCCGGTGTCTATATAAACCGGAGGGTTTTAGTCCGTGGATCTAAACAACAATCATACCATAGGCTAGCTTCTAGGGTTTAGCCTCTTTGATCTCGTGGTAGATCCACTCTTGTAACACACATCATCAATATTAATCAAGCAGACGTAGGGTTTTACCTCCATCAAGAGGGCCCGAACCTGGGTAAAACATCGTGTCCCTTGTCTCCTGTTACCATCCGCCTAGACGCACAGTTCGGGACCCCCTACCCGAGATCCGCCGTTTTTGACACCTACAATACCCAAGCCGGCTTCCGCTGCCCTTGTTTGCTGCCCCACCAGAACTTCCTCAGGAGGCTATTTATATGCTCACAAAGGCCCGCGGTAGCTTGAAACACGCTATAGAATACGTTGGTATTGCTTGAGTGACAGATTTAATAAGGACCTCCTTCCCTCCCGTAGACAAGCACTTCTCCATCCAACCCTGAACATGCTTCCAAATTCTGTCTTTGAGATATTTAAAACAGCCCTCCTTGGCTCTACCCACATCACTTGGTAAGCCCAGATATTTCTCAGACAACACCTCATTATGGACATCCAGCACATTTTTGACTTCCAGCCGGGTTGCCTCGGAAACTCCCTTGCTGAAATAAATAGAAGATTTGTCCATATTTATACGCTGTCCTGAGGCATCGCAATAAATTTTCAGCAACTCGTTCACCTTAGCTGCACACTCAGTCGTTGCTTCGAAAAATAAGAGGCTATCGTCGGTAAACAACAGATGGTTCACTTCAGGTGCGGATGCCGCCATCGAGAGGCCCCTCACGCCACTCCTGTGCTTTCAATAAACACGAGAGCCCCTCTGCTGCCAAGAGGAAAAGATATGGGGATATTGGGTCCCCCTGGCGCACACCTCTAGAGGGCCTGAAATCATCTAATCTTCCACCATTAAATAACACAGAAAATGAAACTGATGAAACGCACCTCATCACCGCTTCCGTGAACACGGGACTAATCCCCAATTTGAGCACAGCAGCTTTAAGGTAAGGCCACTCTAGCCTATCGTACGCTTTCATCATGTCGACCTTGAGAGCACAAAACCTGTTAGACTTGATCTTCCTTGACTTCTTGAAATGGAGACACTCATATGCCGTTATAAAATTATCGGTTATAAGACGTCCAGGAACGAAGCGGATTGCTCTTCGGAGATCACCTCGGGGAGGATTACTTTCAGCCTACTGGCTAAGACCTTTGATGCGATCTTGTAGATGACGTTGCAAAGACTTATAGGCCGAAACTGTCCTAGAATTTTCGGACTTGCAATCTTGGGAATTAAGACGATGAACGTACTGTTAATATCCTCCGGTGAGTCCTCTCCTCTCAGCACCCTCTTGATCATGCCCGTCACCTCATCTCCACAAAGCTCCCAGTGCCTTTGGAAAAAATGAGGTGGGAAACCATCAGGACCGGGAGCCTTGGTTGGAAACATCTGAAACAATGCCTCCTTTATCTCCTCATTCGTGTAAGGCGCATCAAGTTTGGCATTCGTGTCCCCGTTAACTCTCACAGGGATGTGAGATAGTACCTCCTCTATGCCAATGGTACCCTCTGATGTGTATAGGTTCTTATAGAAATCGGTTGTCATCCCTGCCATGTCCCCCGGATCCGAACTCATAGATCCATCTGGACGTTGAAGCTGAACTATTCTGTTCTTTGCCCTCCTTGCACTTGCCTTCTTCTGAAAATATTTTGTATTACTGTCTCCTTCCGAGAGCCACTTGATGCATGAGCGCTGCCTCATCATGATTTCTTCTCTGTAAGACAACTCCACCATCCTCTCCTGTACCTCCTTCTCCTCATGGCTTGGGCCAACACGATCCGGTGCAGCTCTTAGGGCCGTTAGTTGTTGGGGAATGTAGTAATTTCAAAAAAATTCCTACGCACACGCAAGATCATGGTGATGCATAGCAACGAGAGGGGAGAGTGTGTCCACGTACCCTCGTAGACCAAAAGCGGAAGCGTTATGACAACGCGGTTGATGTAGTCAGACGTCTTCACGATCCGACCGATCCAAGCACCGAACGACGGCACCTCCGTGTTCTCGCACACGCTCAGCTCGATGACGATCCCGGACTCCGATCCAGCAGGTGTCGGGGATGAGTTCTCACAAGACGACGGCGTGGTGACGATGATGATGTTCTACCGACGCAGGGCTTCGCCTAAACTCCGTGACGATATGACCGAGGTGGAATTTGGTGGAGGGGGGCACCGCACACGGCTAAGGAACGATCACGAAGATCAACTTGTGTTTCTATGGGGTGCCCCTGCCTCGTGATATAAAGGAGTGGAGGAGGGAGGGCCGGCCCTCTCTATGGCGCGCCTTAGGGGAGTCCTACTCCCACCGGGAGTAGGATTCCCCTTCCTAGTAGAACTAGGAGCCCTTCCAAGTAGTAGGAGTAGGAGGGAAGGAAAGGGAAGGGAAAAGGAGAAGGAAGGAACGGGGCGGCCCCCCTCCCTAGTCCAATTCGGACTAGCCAATGGGGAGGGGTGCGGCCACCCATTGAGGCCTTTCTCTCCTTTCCGTATGGCCCATTAAGGCCCAATACGAATTCCAGAACTCCCCAGATTCTTAAAATACCCGAATCACTCGGAACCTTTCCGATGTCCGAATATAGTCGTCCAATGTATCGATCTTTACATATCGACCATTTCGAGACTCCTCGTCATGTCCCCGATCTCATCCGGGACTCCGAACTCCTTCGGTACATCAAAACTCATAAACTCATAATATGACTGTCATCGAAACCTTAAGCGTGCGGACCCTACGGGTTCGAGAACTATGTAGACATGACCGAGACACGTCTCCGGTCAATAACTAATAGCGGAACCTGGATGCTCATATTGGCTCCCACATATTCTACGAAGATCTTTATCGGTCAGACCACATAACAACATACATTGTTCCCTTTGTCATCGGTGTGTTACTTGCCCGAGATTCGATCGTCGGTATCTCAATACCTAGTTCAATCTCGTTACCGGCAATTCTCTTTACTCGTTCCGTAATACATCATCCCGCAACTAACTCATTAGTTGCAATGCTTGCAAGGCTTAAGTGATGTGCATTACCGAGAGGGCCCAGAGATACCTCTCCGACAATCGGAGTGACAAATCCTAATCTTGAAATACGCCAACTCAACAAGTACCTTCGGAGACACCTGTAGAGCACTTTTATAATCACCCAGTTACGTTGTGATGTTTGGTAGCACACAAAGTGTTCCTCCGGTAAACAGGAGTTTCATAATCTCATAGTCATAGGAACATGTATAAGTCATGAAGAAAGCAATAGCAACATACTTAAACGATCGAGTGCTAAGCTAACGGAATGGGTCATGTCAATCACATCATTCTCCTAATGATGTGATCCCGTTAATCAAATGACAACTCATGTCTATGGCTAGGAAACTTAACCATCTTTGATCAACGAGCTAGTCAAGTAGAGGCATACTAGTGACACTCTGTTTGTCTATGTATTCACACATGTATTATGTTTCCGGTTAATACAATTCTATCATGAATAATAAACATTTATCATGAAATAAGGAAATAAATAATAACTTTATTATTGCCTCTAGGGCATATTTCCTTCAGTCTCCCACTTGCACTAGAGTCAATAATCTAGTTCACATCGCCATGTGATTTAACACCAATAGTTCACATCACCATGTGATTAACACCCAAAGGGTTTACTAGAGTCAATAATCTAGTTCACATCGCTATGTGATTAACACCCAAAGAGTACTAAGGTGTGATCATGTTTTTTTTGTGAGAGAAGTTTAGTCAACGGGTCTGCCACATTCAGATCCGTATGTATTTTCCAAATTTCTATGTCAACAATGCTCTGCACGGAGCTACTCTAGCTAATTGCTCCCACTTTCAATATTTATCCAGATTGAGACTTAGAGTAATCTAGATCAGTGTCAAAACTTGCATCGACGTAACCCTTTACGACGAACCTTTTGTCACCTCCATAATTGAGAAACATATCCTTATTCCACTAAGGATAATTTTGACCGCTGTCCAGTGATCTACTCCTAGATCACTATTGTACTCCCTTGCCAAAATCAGTGTAGGGTATACAATAGATCTGGTACACAACATGGCATACTTTATAGAACCTATGGCCAAGGCATAGGGAATGACTTTCATTCTCTTTCTATCTTCTCGCCGTGGTCGAAGTTTTGAGTCTTACTCAATTTCACACCTTGTAACACAGGCAAGAACTCTTTCTTTGACTGTTCCATTTTGAACTACTTCAAAATCTTGTCAAGGTATGTACTCATTGAAAAACTTATCAAGCCGCCTTGATCTATCTCTATAGATCTTGATGCTCAATATGTAAGCAGCTTCATTGAGGTTTTTATTTGAAAAACTCCTTTCAAACACTCCTTTATGCTTTGCGTATAATTCTACATTATTTCCGATCAACAATATGTCATTCGCATATACTTATCATAAATGTTGTAGTGCTCCCACTCACTTTCTTGTAAATACAGGCTTCACCGCAAGTCTGTATAAAACTATATGCTTTGATCAACTTATCAAAGCGTATATTCCAACTCCGAGATGCTTGCACCAGTCCATAGATGGATCGCTGGAGCTTGCATATTTTGTTAGCACCTTTAGGATTTACAAAACCTTCTGGTTGCATCATATACAACTCTTCTTTAATAAATCCATTAAGGAATGCAGTTTTGTTTATCCATTTGCCAGATTTCGTAAAATGCGGCAATTGCTAACATGATTCGGACAGACTTAAGCATAGATACGAGTGAGAAACTCTCATCGTAGTCAACACCTTGAACTTGTCGAAAACCTTTTGCGACAATTCTAGCTTTGTAGATAGTAACACTACTATCAGCGTCCGTCTTCCTCTTGAAGATCCATTTATTTTCTATGGCTTGCCGATCATCGTGCAAGTCAACCAAAGTCCATACTTTGTTCTCATATATGGATCCCATCTCAGATTTCATGGCCTCAAACCATTTCGCGGAATCTGGGCTCATCATCGCTTCCTCATAGTTCTCAATTTCAACATGGTCCAGAATACATGACTTCCGTAACAGGATTACCATACCACTGCTGCGGATCTCACTGGTTTACCTACGAGATTCGGTAGTAACTTGATCTGAAGTTACATGATCATCATCATTAGCTTCCTCACTAATTGGTGTAGTAGTCACAGGAACAGATTTCTGTGATGAACTACTTTCCAATAAGGGAGCAGATACATTTATCTCATCAAGTTCTACTTTCCTCCCACTCACTTCTTTCGAGAGAAACTCCTTCTCTAGAAAGGATCCATTCTTAGCAACGAATGTCTTGCCTTCGGATCTGTGATAGAAGGTGTACCCAACAGTCTCCTTTGGGTATCCTATGAAGACATATTTCTCCGATTTGGGTTTGAGCTTATCAGGATGAAACTTTTTCATATAAGCATCACAACCCCAAACTTTAAGAAACGACAACTTTGGTTTCTTGCCAAACCACAGTTCAGATTGTGTCGTCTCAACGGACTTAGATGGTGCCCTTTTTAACGTGAATGCAGCTGTCTTTAATGCATAGCCCCAAAACGATAGTGGTAAATCGGTAAGAAACATCATAGATTGCACTATATCCAATAAAGTACGGTTATGACGTTCGGACACACCATTATGCTGTGGTGTTCCAGGTGGTGTGAGTAGTGAAACTATTTCACATTGTTTTAACTGAAGACCAAACTCGTAACTCAAATACTCTTCTCCACGATCAGATCATAGAAACTTTATTTTCTTGTTACGATGATTTTCAACTTCTCTCTGAAATTCTTTGAACTTTTCAAATGTTTCGCACTTATGCTTCATTAAGTAGATATACCCATATCTGCTCAAATCATCTGTGAAGGTCGTAAAATAATGATACTTGTCATGAGCCTTAATATTCATCGGACCACATACATCAAGATGAATGATTTCCAACAAATCTGTTGCTCGCTCCATTGTTCCGAGAACGGAGTCTTAGTCATCTTGCCCATGAGGCATGGTTCGCAAGCATCAAGTGATTCATAATCAAGTGATTCCAAAAGTCCATTAGCATGGAGTTTCTTCATGCGCTTTACACCAATATGACCTAAGCGGCGAGTACACAAACAAGTTGCACTATCATTATTAACTTTGCATCTTTTGGTTTCAATATTATGAATATGTGTATCACTACGATCGAGATCCAACGAACCATTTTCATTGGGTGTGTAACCATATAAGGTTTTATTCATGTAAATAGAACAACAATTTATTCTCTTACTTAAATGAATAACCGACAGTTGCAATAAACATGATCAAATCATATTCATGCTCAACGCAAACACCAAATAACACTTATTTAGGTTCAACATTAATCCCGAAAGTATAGGGAGTGTGCGATGATGATCATATCAATCCTGGAACCACTTCCAACACACATCGTTACTTCACCCTTAACTAGTCTCTGTTCATTCTGCAACTCCTGCTTTCGAAAGTTACTACTCTTAGCAACCCAAACAAGATCAAATACCGAGGGGTTGCTACGAACACTAGTAAAATACACATCAATAATCAGTATATCAAATATACCTTTGTTCACTTTGCCATCCTTCTTATCCGCCAAATACTTGGGGCAGTTCCGCTTCTAGTGACCAGTCCCTTTGCAAGAGAAGCACTTTCCTCGTGCTTAGGTCTAGACTTGGGCTTCTTCACTTGAGCAGCAACTTTCTTGCCGTTCTTCTTGAAGTTCCCCTTCTTCCCTTTGCCCTTTTCTTGAAACTAGTGGTATTGTCAACTATCAACACTTGATGTTTTTCTTGATTTCTACCTTCGTCGATTTCAGCATCACGAAGAGCTTGGGAATCGTTTCCGTTATCCCTTGCATATTATAGTTCATCACGAAGTTCTACTAACTTGGTGATGGTGACTAGAGAATTTTGTCAATCACTATCTTATCTGGAAGATTAACTCCCACTTGATTCAAGCGATTGTAGTACCTGCATAATCTGAGCACATGCTCACCGCTTGAGCTATTCTCCTCCGCCTTTTAGCTATAGAACTTGTTGGAGACTTCATATCTCTCAACTCGGTATTTGCTTGAAATATTAACTTCAACTCCTGGAACATCTCATATGGTCCATGACGTTCAAAACGTCTTTGAAGTCCCGATTCTAAGCCGTTAAGCATGGTGCACTAAACTATCAAGTAGTCATCATATTGAGCTAGCCGAACGTTCATAACGTCTGCATCTGCTCCTGCAATAGGTCTGTCACCTAGCGGTGCATCAAGGACATAATTTTTCTATGCAGCAATGAGGATAAACCTCAGATCACGGATCCAATCCGCATCATTGCTACTAACATTTTTCAACTTAGTTTTCTCTAGGAACATATCAAAAATAAAACAGGGGAGCTAAACGCGAGCTATTGATCTACAACATAGATATGCTAATACTACCAGGACTAAGTTCATGATAAATTTAAGTTCAATTAATCATATTACTTAAGAACTCCCACTTAGATAGACACCCCTCTAATCCTCTAAGTGATCACGTGATCCATATCAACTAAACCATGTCCGATCATCACGTGAGATGGAGTAGTTTCAATGGTGAACATCACTATGTTGATCATATCTACTATATGATTCACGCTCGGACTTTCGGTCTCCGTGTTCCGAGGCCATATCTGTTATATGCTAGGCTCGTCAAGTTTAACTCGAGTATTCCGCGTGCAACTGTTTTGCACCCATTGTATTTGAACGTAGAGCCTATCACACCCGATCATCACGTGGTGTCTCAGCACGAAGAACTTCCGCAACGATGCATACTCAGGGAGAACACTTATACCTTGATAATTTAGTGAGAGATCATCTTATAAAGCTACCGCCGAACTAAGCAAAATAAGATGTATAAAAGATAAACATCACATGCAATCAAAATATGTGAAATGATATGGACATCATCATCTTGTGCCTTTGATCTCCATCTCCAAAGCATCGTCATGATTTCCATCGTCACCGGCATAACACCATGATCTCCATCATCTTGATCTATATCAATGTGTCGTCACATGGTCGTCTCGCCAACTATTGCTCTTGCAACTATTGCCATCGCATAGCGATAAAGTAAAGCAATTATTTGGCGCTTGCATCTTATGCAATAAAGAGACAACCATAAGGCTTCTGCCAGTTGCCGATAACTTCAACAAAACATGATCATCTCATACAACAACTTATATCTCATCACGTCTTGACCATATCACATCACAACATGCCCTGCAAAAACAAGTTAGACGTCCTCTACTTTGTTGTTGCAAGTTTTACGTGGCTGTTACGGGCTTAGCAAGAACCGTTCTTACCTACGCATCAAAACCACAACGATAGTTTGTCAAGTTGGTGTTGTTTTAACCTTCGCAAGGACCGGCGTAGCCACACTGTTCAACTAAAGTTGGAGAAACCGACACCCGCCACCACTGTGTGCAAAGCACGGCGGTAGAACCAGTCTCGCGTAAGCGTGCGCGTAATGTCGGTTCGGGCCGCTTCATCCAACAATACCGCCGAACCAAAGTATGACATGCTGGTAAGCAGTATGGCTTATATCGCCCACAATTCACTTGTGTTCTACTCGTGCATATAACATCAACACATAAAACCTAGGCTCTGATGCCACTGTTGGGGAACGTAGTAATTTCAAAAAAATTCCTAGGCACACGCAAGATCATGGTGATGCATAGCAACAAGAGGGGAGAGTGTGTCCACGTACCCTCGTAGACCGAAAGTGCAAGCGTTATGACAACGCGGTTGATGTAGTCGTACGTCTTCACGATCCGACCGATCCAAGCACCGAACGTACGGCACCTCCGTGTTCTGCACACGTTCAGCTCGATGACGATCCCTGCACTCCGATCCAAAGGTGTCGGGATGAGTTCCACAAGACGACGGCGTGGTGACAATGATGATGTTATACCGACGCAGGGCCTCGCCTAAATTCCGCAACGATATGACCGAGGTGGAATATGGTGGAGGGGGGCACCGCACACGGCTAAGGAACGACCACGAAGATCAACTTGTGTTTCTATGGGGTGCCCCCTGCCCCCGTATATAAAGGAGTGGAGGAGGGGAGGGCCGGCCCTCTCTATGGTGCGCCCTAGGGGAGTCCTACTCCCACCGGGAGTAGGATTCCCCCTTTCCTAGTAGAACTAGGAGCCCTTCCAAGTAGTAGGAGTAGGAGGGAAGGAAAGGGAAGGGAAAAGGAGAAGGAAGGAAGGGGGCGCCCCTCCTCCCTAGTACAATTCGGACTAGCCAATGGGGAGGGGTGCGGCCACCCTTTGAGGCCTTTCTCTCCTTTGCCGTATGGCCCGTTAAGGCCCAATACGAATTCCCGTAACTCCCCGGTACTCCCGAAAATACCCGAATCACTCGGAACCTTTCCGATGTCCGAATATAGTCGTCCAATGTGTCGATCTTTACGTATCGACCATTTCAAGACTCCTCGTCATGTCTCCGATCTCATCCGGGACTCCGAACTCCTTCGGTACATCAAAACTCATAAACTCATAATATGATCGCATCGAAACCTTGTTAAGCGTCATGGACCCTACGGGTTCGAGAACTATGTAGACATGACCGAGACACGTCTCCGGTCAATAACCAATAGCGGAACCTGGATGCTCATATTGGCTCCCACATATTCTACGAAGATCTTTATCGATCAGACCGCATAACAACATATGTTGTTCCCTTTGTCATCGGTATGTTAGTTGCCCGAGATTCGATCGTCGGTATATCAATACCTAGTTCAATCTCGTTACCGGCAAGTCTCTTTACTCGTTCCGTAATACATCATCCCGCAACTAACTCATTAGTTGCAATGCTTGCAAGGCTTAAGTGTTGTGCATTACCGAGAGGGCCCAGAGATACCTCTCCGAGAATCGGAGTGACAAATCCTAATCTCGAAATACGCCAACTCAACAAGTACCTTCGGAGACACCTGTAGAGCACCTTTATAATCACCCAGTTACGTTGTGACGTTTGGTAGCACACAAAGTGTTCCTCCGTAAACGGAGTTGCATAATCTCATAGTCATAGGAACATGTATAAGTCATGAAGAAAGCAATAGCAACATACTTAAACGATCGAGTGCTAAGCTAACGGAATGGGTCATGTCAATCACATCATTCTCCTAATGATGTGATCCCGTTAATCAAATGACAACTCATGTCTATGGGTAGGAAACTTAACCATCTTTGATCAACGAGCTAGTCAAGTAGAGGCATACTAGTGACACATTGTTTGTCTATGTATTCACACATGTATTATGTTTCCGGTTAATACAATTCTAGCATGAATAATAAACATTTATCATGAAATAAGGAAATAAATAATAACTTTATTATTGCCTCTAGGGCATATTTCCTTCATTAGTTTCACCCGGAGATCCCGCAACTCTTGGCGTACAGATCCAAAAGTCCTCCTTCCCCGGGTTTTCAGTTCTGCTGCTACCGTACTCAGTTTAGCGGACAGCATTGCAGCCGTAGTGGCTGGATGTTGTTCCATCCATATTTGCTCAATATGATTTTTAAAGTTCGGCTCCGTCTCCCACATGCACTCATACCTGAACGGTTTTCGCATAGTCAGCCGCACCTCACTTGTATCAAGCTCGTTACTCAACAAGATAGGACAATGATCTGATTTTGCCGCCGTCAAATGCTCCACAGTGGCAAACAGAAACATTGATGACCATGTCGGGCTCGCCAAAGCGCGGTCCAAATTAACACGGCGTAAATCACCGCCAACAATCTGCTTTCTCAAACGTCTAGTCTAGTCCCTTGTATCCCAAGTCCGCCACAAGACACATCAACCGCCTCTTTGAACCCAGCGATCTGAGCAGCGTCGCGCTCATTTGGTCCAAACTGCTCCTCCGGCCTCAAGATCTCATTGAAGTCGCCCATGCATACCCAAGGCAGTGAATTCTCGCCTCGAAGGAATTTCATGGTGTCCCACGTTTTATACCTTAAGCTCCTATTAGCAGCCCCATAGAAGCACGAGAGCCGCCAAGGGTACTTCCCTGGTTCCTTCACCACCGAGTCGATGTGATACTGCGAGAAAGTTTTTATTTCAACATTAACATTATTCTTCCAATACATGCATAAACCTCCACTCCTCCCACTACTACCTACTCCAAAGCTACTATCAAAACCTAGTCTACCCGCCAAACCTTCCACCCGGTACTTTGCAATTTGCGTCTCCACAATACATAGAACCATCGGCGCACTTGCCTCCACTAGGAGCTCGCGAACAGTCGCGGGATCGCCAATCCCGAGACAGTTCCAACATAAAGTCTTCATTGAGCTCGGCGGTCCTCCTCGCGGGAGGCCGCCGTTGTTACGTCCATGTCATCCGTCTCCTCACCCCCATCTTGCTTCCTCCTCTTGATCACCTGATTCTTCTCCGGTGTAGAAACCACTCCCTCTTTGTATGCTTCTAAAGTAGAGCCCTCAATCAAGAGTACATTCCCCGCAACTCTGCCGGCAAGATTGGGCACCGGCTGTCCCCTGATCATAAGGGTGCCATCCGCAGCCACAAGGCGCTTGCGAGCCCCCTTCTCCTCTCCCTCCATCAAAATCTGCTGCCTCACCTCCATCCCCACTGTGTTGGGTACACCTTCCTCCCTACCGACTCCTGCCAGCCCTCCCCTACCTACTGCTACTCCTGCACCTCTCCCACCTCTGCCGCCTCTATCCCCCCTTCCTCCCATCCTTCCCCGACCTCCCCCCTCCTCCCCAGCCCGACCGTTCCAGGCTCGGTCTCCTGGGTTCTCGGAGTCCCACAGCAACCAATCACCCCACTCAAAAGTCCTCGGGTCATGAAATCCATCGCCACATTCTTCCGCCAAGTGACCCACCCGACCACAAGCATAGCAGAAGTCAGGTAGTTTCTCATAGTAGACGCTGAATTTCTTATGTTCCTTCAGCATAACTGGTACAAAGCGGACCAGCGGTATGTTTACATCAAGATACACTCTTGCCCGTAAAGTACTTGCAGGGTTTATCCTTCCCTCATTGACAATGACATTAAACGGCGGCTCACCAATCTTCGCTGCAACTCTCTCTGCAAGTTCCTTCCTCCTAGTGAGCCTATCTGGTAAACCTTTAACTCGAGCCCATACCAGATACTTATTCAGCCTGTACTTCGTAACATCTGAGAAGCCATCGTACTCCTGCAACACAACCGGAGCCCTCCTAAACAACCATGGCCCTCCTTCCATGATCTTCTTCTAATCTCCTAAGCAGTGACACTGGACCAGAAATAGGTTTGGCCCTTTAACGTTGAAAGTGACCCCTTGAGCCGCCATCCAAGCATTCCTCATCTGAGACAGGAGAGCCGCATGGCTGAACGGCTTTCTGGTATGGACTCGAAAGAGAGCCAGCCAACGTACATCTTTCACCAGATCCTCAACCTCCTCCGAGAAAACGAGGTCTTGTTCCTCCTCTCCGTGAAGCCGCATACCAAAGAAATTGATCTTCCAAATCAGTCATGCCCCAAGTACTTCGCCAGAAGCCTCGTCATCTTGATCCAATCTGCCTCCTACCCCCAAGGCACCCCCCGGCTTGCTTCCATCCTCCATCCTCCCGCCTCTTGCTGTCCTTCCCGAACCTCCCCCAATCGTCGTGCCTTCTCTTCCAGATCCCATCTCAACCCCCTGATCGCCATCTAACCCTAGCCCCACCTCTTCCATCCCCACCGCCTCCTTCCGCTTCAGATCAGCCATGCAGATTGCCCCGCATAGCCACAAGTGGTAGACCTCGTTAGCCCGATCGAGATGAGCGGACGCCGACGAGGTTTCACGTGGACCAAGCCAGAGGAGGAGGTGGAACCCTAGGGGAAAAAGACTGTCTCTGTCTTTCACTGACAGTTCTGACTTTTAAGACATGTGTATCCATATGTCACCATTGTACATATGCCCTCCGGGCGTGCCCGGCCGGCACAGTTGCTGGCCTCGGCCTGAGTAGGCATGACAGGGACGTAGCACGCAGCTGACGCAGTACGCTCGTGACATGACCTTCCGTGCGCAGTGTCGCAGTGCTTTAGTCACCTTGTGTCAGGCTGCATGTCGCTCCTTCGCCCAGGTTTGCATCAGTGTATGCCTAGCTCCATCGAGCCAACCTACGTAGCAGTAGGACTGGGAACAGGCATGTAAATGTGTTTGTCGCCTTGTCCCAGGATACACGCTCCCCCTGCTCCTCCGTGAACTTGCTCTTTTTTTCTTCATATAAATGCGCAACGACTAGCTCGCTCGCTAATTCGCTACTCGTTGCGCTCTTGTTAGGTGTGCTCGCTAATTCGCTACTCGTTGCGCTCTTGTTAGATGTGATGTACCAAACGCGTGTTGGACTAGGCAGCCCAGGCACGGCCCGATATGCCTATGTGCGGAGCCAGCCCATGACAGGCCATGCACGCGGGCTGACATGTTGGCACGCCTAAGCTGGCCCAGCTGGCCTGGTTTGGATGTACACCTTGATGTTGGACACACAACTCATGTTAGGTGTGTGTCGTGCCAGCACGTGCCAGACTAGGCAACCCAAGCACGACCCTAGCCGGACCACGTGCCAGGCATGGCCCGATAAGCCACATGACAGGAGCAATTGTAGCAGCCAACAAACCTTACTTGGGGCTGAAGGCGCCCGTTGAAGGCATTTTCGCCATCCGGGGCACACCCCCGCTCCAAACTGGGTCGGCCCATTGACCTTTTTTCTCTTTCCTCTCAAACTCCAAACAACGGTGCGGCAGAAGAATTCGAACTTGAGACCTCTCCATTAATAGAGAACCGCATAGCCAGTGGGACATCTGCACACACATGTGCTTTCTAACTTCCTTTTTCTTTTTAGTCTTCTTCAGTTCGCTGATACCTTTTTTCGTTTTTCTTTATTTTTTCCTTGTTACTTTTTCTTTATTTTTTGTTTCTTTAATTGTGCAAACTTTAGTCTAATTCCTATTTTTTTCTCAAAAGCGATGAACTTTTTTCAAATTCGCAAACGTTCTATTCAAATAAGATGAACATTTTTCATATTCACGAACTTTTTCCTTAAAAAATGATGGAATTTTTTCCAAAATTAATGAACTCTTTCTCAAGATTGATCAATTTCTTTTTCAAAATCGATGAACTTTTTTCAAAATTGATGAACTTTTTTCAAATTCGATGAATTATTTTTCTTATTTTTTCAAAATTCATTTTTTTAAATTCATTTTTTCTTTCCAAATTGATGAACTTGTTTGAATTCAATAAAAAATTCAAATTTGATGAACTTTTATCAAAATGGATGAACTTTTTCTGAAATATCGATGAACTTTTTCAAAATTCGTGAAATTTTATCAAATTCAATGAACTTCTTTTCAAAATTGTTGAACATTTTTCAAGTTCGTGAACTTTTGTCAAATTCACGAACTTTTTTCAATTTGTACGAACCTTTTCAAATTTATGAACTTTCTTCAAGTTCACGGTTTTTTATTGTGAATTCTTTTTTTATTTACATACAAAATAATACACATAACAAACAAAGTCTATATTACTCATACATGCTAGTCTTGTGATTCAGTAAAATGCTAATGATGTACTAAAGGAACTGTCACATAGTGTATTTTCCTCATAGTGGACAACAAAGATGCTTCGTCCTAGTGGTTATTGCCTAAGCTTTCAAGTAAGCCGACAGGAAACGAATCCTGTTTCTACAAGAATTATGTGTTTTATTTTGCGGTACGAGCAGAACAACCTTTTATATAGGGCCGGCCCGCTATGCCTGCGCTGGAGTGAGGGGGTGCGTGATTTGGGGTCGGGCGCCGCGTAGGTCGGGGAATTTGAGGTCCCGTGCCCTAGGTACACAAAGAGTAATCCCATTCCTTGGTAAACAAACAAGTCCAATTGATTTTCATTTAAAAAAACACGAGTCCAGTTGTTTGCCAACCCTAAAAAGGGAGAGAACTGTTTCTGCGGGCGCGCACAGAAAGAGAGAGAAGGGGAGAGAGAGTTGATACTCCTATTGGGTTTCTGAGGCAATGGAAGAGTTTGCTGATGGAAAATTACACTAGACTCCACAATCTACGCCTCTCTACACAATAGGGGGGGGGGGGCGTGCTACGCGTGGGCCAGATGATAATACCGAAAGATTGAATGCTCGAGATACCATAGGATGGAGCCACAGATAACCATCTGATCCTTCCCCGTGAGCTGACGAGTCTTTTCAATAAGCCTTGTGTTGCACTCGACGCTTTGCAACTCGAGCCTTGTTACCACCCCTAAATGTTTTTTTGGCGCGACAGCCGTCGGATCTGCTCGAGCCTTGGCAACAAACGTCATGTTGCGGTTAGCACTTTCCAACATGAGCATTGTTGCAATCCCTCAATTTTCTGTGTGCTCGATCGAGTCATCCAGGCTTTGTAATAAGCCTCCAATTGTTCTCAAAACATGACCCATGTTGCAAATCCTTCGAATGACTTTTTTTTAATTTTTGTGTCCGATCTACTCGTTTAGTCTTTGTAAACCTTGTGTTGTGCTCAACGCTATGCAACATTAGTTTTGTTGTAACCCTGTCAATAAGGAGGCGAAATTCACAGGCATCATCATCATCGTCGCCAACGAGGAAGCAGAAAGCTTTCACTCCATACCTCACCCATGCCATCCTAGGACAAGGGTTGACGATAAACCAGAAGAGAGGACTATCACACCCTCCCAAGGCATGTCGATCAGGACCACGAAACCGCCATCTCGAATGCATCGGGGAGAGGCACACCCCGACAACGACGACACATAGATGCACATGAGGTTGATCTGGCCGGAGGCCATGCAACAATGATGCTGCAGCTACCTGCGGTGGCTCTCGAGCACGGTCACCTAGCTGAAAGTGGACGCCGCCACATCCCGAGTTGGGCAGCACCATGGTGCCGCCTCGTCGGGGAGAGACCCCACAACCCGCCTGACCATGGATCTACTCCCATGAGGCCAATACCCGTCATCACAAGAAGGATCACCTCAGTCATTTAATTTTCATAAAGAAGGTAAAGCATACCGTACAATGCACTTACTTTCAAATAAAAAGGAGCATATATTTTCTTTTGAAGAAACATAGTACAAAGCAGACGCTAAACAAACACGCACACTCGGCCCATGAACGTAGGCACACGCATCTTACCTCTATGATCATCTTCGAAAGACGTAGCCACCAAATTTCAAGATTGCCGAAGTTGCCATAAACACGCATTGTAGAGGCACGCGTCATACCGCTGAAACATAAGCGCTTGAACAAATACAAAAAATGCCACCATCCATTCCAAGTCTATGACTTAATTATGTGGCCAGTTCTCATTTGGATGAGAATTCACTAAGTCTCATCTAACTCCTATAGAGTACCATTTAATTTTACACGAAGATTTATGTGATTTTTAATATTTTTAATTAATCAAATAATATAGGTGTTAGATGTTAGTATTTCACTAATTCTCCTCTAGGCGAGTATTAGAAAAGCCGATGACTTAAACCCAAGCAGGTCCAAGGAATGTAGCTAGTTAAACTAAGCTGAGTTATAACATGGAGGAGAACCCCGTTGTCTTGGCTCAGGTTAGTAGTTCAGGTTAGGATTATATTAGTTCTCGTAGATGCGGCCCTCGGGTGGATGGCATCGCTTCATTTTTGAGTTTGCCTTCCGGGCTCTGATCCTCCTCGACTTTGTCCGTTTGGATTAGTCGACGAAGCTCCGGTGTAGATTATGTCGTTATGTCGTGTCCTTCGTCGGTGAGGTTAGTGTTTCTTGTCACGTGGTAATATTTGGTGTCAGCTGCTTCAGATCTGTGCAAGGATTCAAGGGCGACGATTGCAGCTCCAGGGCGATGATCTTTAGCGACAGATGCATGAAGACTTTATGACCGTCATTGACAAGGTCAAGACGGCTTCGGTAGGGAAATGGTGACAGCTGTGCGTTGTTCTAGCAGCAGCAGTGGTCATTTGGTAACATCAGAATCTCAACATAATTTTGATTATGTTTGAAATACTTTGTAATTCTGGTAACTTTTATAATAGCAAATACTCCCTTCGTCCGGTGAAAAGAGTCTTGACTACTTAAAAAGAACGCAAGGTTTTTATTTCATCTTTCTTCTTGCCACTCATTCGTCCAACCTCTCATGTATATGATAATAATCACCTTAATTTACTTACCTTCCGAAACAATTTCACTTTAATTTATTTACCAAACTTCTAATCAAAATATAAGGTAATTCACGGGCAGAATCTGATGAACATTTATTTACACAAGTGCATTATTATTGATATGTAAATCACAAGCTAACATAATAATCACCTCCATTTACTTATACAAGACCACTATAGAGTATACATTTTGCATCAATACAAGGCCACCAACAATAATCGAGAAAAGAGTTAATGATATTTTCTCGTACTAGCAACCGGTTTAATAATTGCATGCGTGCAGTCATAATAACACTAGCTACTTCCTCCACTCAATTTTCCTGCATGCATGTTGCGTATTAATGATCTCGGTAAACGAAAAGAAAAGTTGACTTGTAAAGTATGTATTAAATTTTACCTTAGAACTTGCAATTTAAGTCTGTGGTCTTGTATATAAAAATAGAGGGAGTACTAGAATATTTATATCCCGCTGCAACGCATGGGCATTGTTGTAGTATAAATAAAAAATTTCAAATAAATTATGCAGTGGAGTAAATGCATTGGAAAAATGCAAGCCACCATCTCTCACCTTTTTAATTATCCAACCCCAATGACCTTAGTACATGAAGAAATTAAGGTGACCATGTGTAGAATATTATTAGTCTTGATTACCATGTGATGGGAGAGAAATATTTTTTCCTACTTTAAAATACATTGAGAAGATAGAGTACACTTTTTTGTGGACAAACTTTAAAGCCAAATGTTGCCCCATACAGAGGAAGAATGTTTCAAGAAAAAAGATCAGCTCAGTTCATGCAACATAAATTGTAACATAAATTTCCAGTTGCATGCGAAATACTCCAGGAGAATAAAAAGAACTAAACTATGTGAACACATATGTAAGTATTCGCTTAATAAATTGGAGATCTGAAAACATTGTGGCGACAAATTATCCAGTTGTGATTCCAAATACTAGCAAACAAATCCAGTAGCATAACCTAGGAACATGCAAAATAACACGAGAACTCCAAAAGATCAATCGATGAGGTCAAGCGGCCGTTTGACTTGCCGGCCTGCCGCGACCCAGAGCACGCGGCGCGCTTCACGTCCTCCGCCACCGCTCGTAGCCATCCAGCGCGTCCTGCGCGCGCTGCCGCACGGCGAGCTCGGCCTTTACAGTCTTCACCTCCGCCTCCGCCGCGGCGAGCTTGGCCTCCGTCTTCTCCAACTGCGTCCGCAGTGCGGCGACCTCCGTGTCCAGCTCCAGCGCGTAGGCCAAGGAGAAGGACGCGTGGTTCGCTGCCTGCACGCATGCGTCGCCGCGCACACACACAGATACAACCAAATGTGATCGACAGGACACCGGACAAAAAGAGCAAGTACGATGAATTTACTGGCCAGCTTACCTGAAGAATAGAGACGTAGGCGGACTTGACAATGTCGGAGGGCTCGTTCGCCGCGAACACGCGCTCCTGCTGCGGCTGGACGACGCCCTGCAACCTCTGCCGTGGGTCCTCCCAGTCCGAGCTGTCGCCGTCCTGTCCGCTGTCAATATGCCGCATCTTCCGGCTCCGAGAGAACCTCCCAGGCGGGGAGGAAGCTCCGGCGGCCGGCGGAGTGTTTGGCAGCACATAGGAAGGCGGGCCGTCGTTGCCGTATGCTTCATCCAGATTCCTCTTCTTTCCACGCAACGGCGACGACCCCGTGGTGTTGCTGTCCGGCTCGGATTTCACCTTGTTCGCCGATGCTGATGCTTGCGCGACGGTAGCCTTCGCCGCCAGCATAGATTTCATCATGACGTAGACTGCAGGATCCATCCCTTTGGTAGCAGTACGGGTATAAGAAGTTCGCGGCTGCGGTGATGACGGCTGCGGTGCCGGGGACAGTAGTGATGAAGGCTGGGGTGCCGGGTGCTCCGGTGAGGACGGCGCTGGGACCTGTGGTGACGACGGCTGCGGTGCGGGGGACAGCAGCGATGAAGGCTGTGGTGCCGGGTGCTCCGGTGATGACGGCGCCGGGGGCTGTGGTGACGACGGCTGCGGTGCCGGGAACAGCAGTGATGAAGGTTGTGGTGCCAGGGCCTCCGGTGATGACGACTGCTGTGCCGGAGGCAGGGGTGTTGACGGTGCCGACGAGGGAGATATCATGGCGGCGGCGAGATTGCTGCGGCAAAGATACTTTCTAAGATCAACGGGGGAGGCTCCGTAAGCGCTCAGCAACTTCGCCTCCGTTTCCCTATCTTCGGCGGAGAGCACAGGGTCCGCTAGAGAGCTCTTGGACGGCTTGCCCCACTCCACCGGACAAGGCCATGGGGTCGTCGAATGGAGGAAGAAGAACCCGCTCTTCCAACCCTTGATGGAATCCGGCAACCCCGTGATGCGCAAGCGGGAGCCGCGCCTGGTCTTGAAGAAGTACCAGGCTATCTTGTGTTTGTGGTGGAGCAGGAAGAAACGCCGGAACACCGCGAGGGACGGCGGCACGCGGGCCGAGTGGCAGAGCACAAGGAAGCCCGCCATGATGCGCCAAGCGTTGGGCGCGAGCTGCGTCGGTGCGAGGTTGAAGTCGGTGAGCACGTCGACGAAGAATGGGTGCAGCGGGAGGCGCATCCCGGCCTCCAGCGCGTGCGCGTACACGCAGACGGCGCCATGCGGCGGGGACGAGCTCGCGCGCCGGTCGCCGGCGGGGAGGGCGGCGTACTGGTCCTCCGAGATGTCATACTTCTTGCTCACCGCGTCGACGTGGTTCTGCGTGCGCAAGACCGAGACGACTTCCTCCGCCGTCAACCGGAGGTCGACGCCGGCGGCGTCATCCTCGAGGTTGTAGTCCGGGTCAGAGGACGATGAGGAGGAGGAAGAGGAAGAGGAGTAGTCGGAGGAAGAATATGAGGACGAGGAAGAAGAAGACATGGCGCATGAAGGTTCCCTCTCTGTCCGTCCTGGTGTCTCCCGTCTCCTGTTGCACTCCTACTTGAAGACTATGGACGCAGCTCCAGCTCCTGTCACTCGACTTAAGTCACTGGATTGCGTCCGTGGAATGCTCCAACGACTGTGGTTTACCTTCCCAAGTAGTTTCTCCTCCCAATAATGCTAAATCTACGAAGGTTTACTTAACCTTTCAAACTCATTGTCTTCCATCCCCGGTTACCAATCACAATTCCCACATCAGTTTATACTTTATACGCAAAAATCTTTATAGACGTAGCATTGCTCTTTTCCCGTGGATGAGTTTGTATAAAGACTGAGTTGATGTCTTGACTGCTGGATGCTTCTCTGTATTGTCAAAGGCCAGAACTGCAGAAGCCAAAGATTCACTCTGAACTCTACTCTCTCCGGTGCTAGCACTATAGGCAGCAGACCTGCAGACTGCAGTTTTATCGTCTGACGCACTGGGCCAGCCGCGTGTTGCTTCTGGGGAGTCAATTCGCAATCCAGCTTGCTCCACCGGCTTGCTGAATCACACAGGTTTTCATGTGCCCCATGCTACTCGGGTCGGGTCAGAGCGTAGGCTACTTTCAAAGAAGATGATCAGCACCTCCTGTGGGTACTCCCTCCGCCAACGTCACGCAGTGTAAATCCCTTTCCCGGTTTTCTCAAAATTACCATTCATCCATCGTCGATTCCACCGTTGTGCGTTAACATTGGAGAGCCAGTTATTACGGATTTGCAAATTTGCATTTTGTTTGTAGAGCCGAGGAGAGAGATGCGCCCGCAAGACCCTAGGAGCTAGGAGCATTAAACTCTACTCTCTCCGGCACTAGTAGTCTAGTACTACAGGCAGCAGACCTGCAGGTGTGTAGTTTTATCGTCTGCCGCACACCTGGCCAAACGGGCCGGGCCGGCACCGCACGGCCTAGCCTGTGCTAATCGGCCGGCCGTGGCACGTTTAATAGCCGGGCCGTGCCGTGCCGGCCCACGGGCGCTGCTCCTTGCCCCAGACAGGGCCTGATTAGTAAACGGGCCGGCCTGATGGCCCGTTTAGCACGCTGGGCTGCATATTTTCAGTCTGTTGGGCTGGTTTTTAGGCCTATTGAGCTATATTTTACGCATATATTTATAAAAAATTCGGAAATATATATAAAAAATAAACTGGCCGTGCCGTGCCGGCCCGTGTGCCCAGGCTCCAGGCCATGCCGGCGTCCTCGCGGGCTGGCCTGTTTGGCCCGGCCCATTTGGCCAGCTACCGCACTGGGGAGTCAATTCGCAACCCAGCTTGCCCCATGCTACTCAGGTCGGGCTGCTTTCAAAGAAGATGAGTAGTACCTCTTGTGGGTATTCCCTCCGCCCACGTCATCCAGTGTTTTCAAATTTTCTCAAAATTACCGTTCATCCGTTATCGATTTCACCCGTTTGCGTTAACAATGGAGGGGCAGTTATTTCGGATTTGCAACTTTGCATGCAGAGGAGACGGCGCTGGTTTGCGTGTAGACTGTAGAGTACTTTATTAAACGCGCGCGTGCATGCGAGGCGACAGGCAATTCAAGCCAGCCAAGGCATGCGTGCTAATTACGGGGAGCGGCTGACATCGGACGGGCATGTGCCTGCGGATAGTACCGAGATCGTCTGCAAACCAGGAAAAATTACGATGGAGGGCGCGGCCGATGCGACGGTACCTACAAAAAGGTGCAGGCGCGGCGCAGGAAGAACCGAAGAGGCAGCTCTGCACGCCTGGTTGGGGAAGTGTTCCGCGCGGCAGAAATCTGACGCTCGCAGCAAATCTTTTGGCCACGATTATGCGGGGACTGTTAATACTTTATCCCTTGGGACTACCGCATCGCTCGCAGCAAATCTTTTGGCCATAATTATGCGCGGACGGTAGATTAGGACCGGGCCGGCAAAATCCGAGGCCCTGTGCGAAATTACAAAATGGGGCCCTATCACACTAAAAAAATGAACTCACGAGCAATTATAATATATATATGTATCCTGCAGGAAAAAAATTATAATGTATAATTTATATAATACTCCCTCTGTTTCCAAATAATTGTCTTTCTAGCCATCTCAAATGGACTACAACATACGGATGTATGTAGACATGTTTTAGAGTGTAGATTCACTCATTTTGCTCCGTATGTAGTCACTTGTTGAAATTTCTAGAAAGACAATTATTTAGGAACGGAGAGAGTATAATGTTTAAAATTGAGGGGCTGCCTGAGGACTGTCGCCAAATCGCCGATCGATCCTCCTGTAGGTTGTAGCAATGGCGACGGTGACGCGATCGTTGTTTTGTGATCGATCTAACTACCTATGTTACACGAATACGGCAGGTATATTTGTGGGTAGAGGATGAATAATATGGTTCCACAGTGCAATAGAAACTATAAATTAATAATAAATTTACATATGTCTTATAAATTTTCAGGAGCGCTGAAAGTACGAACGGCTTGCCCTGTAGACTGTAGTTTCCCGTAAGTCCTCTGTAGTTGTATACTAATTTGTTTATGTTTTTTCTGTCTATTGATCTGAGTGTTCGTATGGAAAGATCTGAATGCAAAATTTTCCCTGTCTCTCCCGTAAGTCCCCAGCACTAGCAGCATGGATGGGGTACAAAATAAGAGCAAGGAGGCTGGATCGATGGAGCTTATCTGTGATTGCGTGATGGATCGGCGAGACGCTGCGTTGCTCCCGTTGGCGCAGAGAGACCGGCAGACGGCGATGTGGCAACTGCCAGGGAACGGCGGCGCCGATATGTACGAGTCATTTTATATGTGGCAACTGCCAGGGAACGGCGGCGCTGATATGTACGAGTCATTTTATTTTTGAGGTTATGTATGCTGCTTAATGTACCGTAACCCAGCTTCCTCTCGGTGGTTAGATTTCTGGTTTAGTAAAAGGTGAAAAAATAGTTCGCTTTATGTACGAGTCGTTGTGCGCGAGGGTTTGTGTTAGCAATCAGACGGCGATAGACTCCTGTCCCGAAGATCCCGTTTTTCTTTTTCTTTTGAAGGTGTGACGATCGAGCAGCGTGGGATCGCCTGAGATCGAGCAGCGACTCCCGCCTAGACTCACGCGGAGTCGTCGACGCTAGCGGCCCCGGCCCAAGCCCAGGAATAACTTTTTTTTCTGAGAAATATACATACTAGGCTTATAAATTTTGGGGCCCCAAAATTTATGGGCCCTGTGCGGGCCGCACACTCTGCACCACTATGAGCCCGGCCCTGCTGTACATATCCCTTGCGACTATGCATCGCTCGCAGTCCAACTAGTAAAAAGTTCACACACCACTGTTAAAGTTTCTTGAGACCAAGCACACTGTGAAGTCTAGCTATGAAAAGTTCTCTCAAAGATTGAACAGGTGAGAGGAAACTCAAAATTTTAAGTTTGACCAACAATTAGTCTATAAAGGTGTATTGTATACAACAAATTTTGATCGATGATTTTTGTACTATCTTCTTATTAATACATTTTTGTGGTACATTAGTTGAGAATAATTATATATCACTGAACCTACTAATCAGCGGGTTAACATCAGATTTTGACTCGTCTTTAGGGCGTCTTCAACTCCGGCCTCCAAAACGGACATACTTTTTGACCGTGAATAGGCCTGAAACAATCCATGAATAGTGATGCAGAAGCCGACCATCTAATCATGCCCGCGTACAACTGAATACAAATTTAAACAAAACGAACAAATTTCATGCAAACCGTATGATTTTCATTTAAATCAGAATAAATCCATTACCTTTTTGACGTATTTCAACTAAACCAAAGTGTCCGACATATTTTAAACAAACCGGACCAAATTCATTACAATTTTTGGCGGATGCACCTATGCAATGCCATAGCCATTAAGAGGCCGCGTCCGCTCTACACCGACATGAATACTGTGTTGGCGCTCTAGAGCGGCATTAATGCGCGGCAATCGCTTCGCACATGAGTGGTCTGTGGGTGGTTCGACGTGTCCGTCGTGTACGTGGCAGCGGTCTCGACGCCCGCAATGCCCCTGGTTTGCCTCTATTTTGCAAGAACGTTGAACGACAAATCACATCTGGACCGCCCGGTTTGAACGGATGCGGGCGGTTTAGGGGTCAGCGTTGAAGATGCCCCCAAGAGGACTACAAATGAAAGTGTTAAACATTAATGTTGTGCATCTGATCTATACGAATAACCTTTTTTGTCATCTCTATTGGAGGTTGCGTGCAATCTAAACGAAAGAGGTCAGACAAGTGGGCGGAATGTTTCTGGGCTTCTGTGGCCAAATTTAGTTGAGCATATAGCATAAAACAACATGTTTAAAGGTAAGAGTTTCATTGAACTATTTTTTAAGTTTGAGAGTGATTATGATATAGATGGCCCACCCAGCAAGTCCACGTGGATGAATGGAGATGGCAGAGGAACGCCATTTTACCTCTCTCAGTCGGTTTGGTCAAGCTAGAATCGAGCGGCGGCCATGGAGCTTGAGAACGGAGGCCAAAACCTAGCACGACGAATCCAACGATGGGTGGAACTCACTCCGACGACAGCCCTAGCAACGGCGGTGACAAAGTCGTGCTCTAGCTGACGGGAAGATCAACGGTGCGCTTGTGAGGAGGCCTTTCGCTTGATGGAAGGAGGAGGTGGTTAACCCGGACCAGGCTAGCCATTGGCCTTCGATAGGCTTTGATGATGTTTTCCGTGTTGGTTTCGATGATACCATGGTAGATGTGATACTAGCTTGTGAATCGGATCATGTTTAGTATGCTAGTTTGCAAGTATGATCGATATGTAGGGGTGGTAGTGTGTTGAACTCCATGAAAAAAGTCCATATGCTTTGATCTTGAAGATCAGTCACAGGGGGTTGTGTTGAACTTCATGATCCATGTGTACTATGCTTATTGTCAATGTGTAGTGGTCTTTCTTAATGTCTATGTGTACGGTGTTCCACTAGTCCTGATGCTAAGGCTTGTAGGACATGGGCATGCAAGACTTTAGTTAGGCCATTGTCTTGTCCGAGAACCAATTCCTGTCGTCCTATGTTGAGGACTCCCAGCCTTCGATCGACGAGCACATGCCCCCGGATTCAGATATCTTCGAGGGGCATGCGAGGAATCCAACATTGTGATGGCGGTGCCTAATGTCATTGTTGCTGCACATAAGGGAACCATCAAGGCTGGAAAGGCATAGATGTTAGTGAGGGGCAATTGGACGACATGACAGTCGTTCTTGTCAAACTTCATGCTTAACAAGATGTATGGCCTCATATCCAATGGGGTGAGGACCGACAAGGACTTCAAGGAGGCCCACATGAACTCTGTTTTCAAGCAGGTGTTTGATTCTATGGCTAATAGGTCACCTCGACCCAGGTCTACATCCACCTCAAGAAGTGGAGAGCCAGATGGACCAAAGTGTTGAGGTTCAGAGACCTTCAAGGCGCACAATAGCATCATCAAGGGCGAAGGTGGTGAGCTGGTAGTCCAAGTCGGGAGACGAGGGAGGAAGGGGAGGGTGAATAGGAGGAAGAAGGCATCGCGAAGCGAGGGGGCTCGTCCTAGTCTGCCATATTGTGTTGTACTCCACTAGAAGAGAGGCACATGGTGAGAGAGATGAATGATTGGTAGACTACTCGAATGACTCGGCTTTGGTTTGTGGAGGAGATTTTCCTTGTGGAGAAGACTTCAAAGCTTCACAAACTAAAACTGCTCAACAAAAGATTCATGGATCTTTGAAGATGGTATCGAGAAAGGCTTTCGCCCTGCTTTATATATATAAAGAAACAACTGGGCATCACAACCAACATTACAACCGGTGAACAGAACCAATTTGATAGGAAGGCTACCCGTTGTAGGAGGCATGCCATCACCAACACTCAGAAGTCAAACACGACCATGCCAACCAACTCCATCACCGAAAGGAGCACCCTACCACCTTGCCTTGGATCGACGGGTGTCACACCATCGAACGATGAACTCACTGACCTCAGAGCTTGGACGGGAACATAGAAAGGGATTCCGAGGTGGGAGTGGATCCTGCGCTTGTTGCGTGGGTCACCGATAAAGGAGCATCGCCTCACTGGCCAGCAAGACCACTCTCGTTCCTTTTGCGACCTCGCCGACGTGAGAAGGTGAGCCACCATGCCCGACTAGACCGCCACAACACACCTCCATGGCCATACCCACGTCGTGCAAGCCACTTCGAGAGAGGGAAGAGGAGAGACAGAGAGAAATGCCAAGTGGAGAGGGAAGGCGTTGGGGAGACCCCTGTCTCCGCGGGATGACAAGCAGCCACCAGTGGTGGCAGCTAGGAGGGGAGCTCGGGCGTAGAGGCATGGCTGTGGCAAAGACCTAGCTCCCTCGAGTCACCAAGAGGGGAGACACGAGGTTAGGGGGACAAAGTTCGTGTAACATTACTACCGCGTGAAGGCACTACTACTGATTGTACTCCCTTCGGGAGTAGCCTGCAGTAGTGGTGTGTCTAGTTTTAGAAGAGGTCTTTTGATGCATGGGGAATCAAATCTAGCCGTGTGGACTCGAGAGTCATGTCGCGACTAAGTTGTGTCTGTCAAGACTCCGCAAGCATTCCACTTTCTCATTTAGTCATTGAGGAACGCCCTCCGTCCCCTCCGTGTGTACTCTCCTATGGACTACCTATTTTAATCCTCGCATTAACAACAAAGAGGTAATTATAGCCCCCCAAAATATCTTGCACCAACCCATGAACGAGCACTAGGGGCTCTCTCCCATGACTGACCACCACCTTTAACTTTTGCTCGCTCGCTCGCATCTGCTCCTGAAGGAAATATGCCCTAGAGGCAATAATAAAGTTGTTATTTATATTTTCTTATATCATGATAAATATTTATTATTCATGCTAGAATTTTATTAACCGGAAACTTAGTACATGTGTCAATACATAGACAAACAGAGTGTTACTAGTAGGCCTCTACTTGACTAGCTTGTTGAATCAAAGATGGTTAAGTTTCCTAGCCATGGACATGAGTTGTCATTTGACTAACGGGATCACATCATTAGAGAATGATGTGATTGACTTGACCCATTTCGTTAGCTTAGCACTTGATCGTTTAGTTTGTTACTATTGCTTTCTTCATGACCTATACATGTTCCTACGGCTATGAGATTATGCAACTCCCGAATGCCGGAGGAACACTTAGTGTGCTATCAAACGCCACAATGTAACTGGGTGATTATAAAGATGCTCTACAGGTGTCTCCGATGGCGTTTGTTGAGTTGGCATAGATCGAGATTAGGATTTGTCACTCCGAGTATCGGAGAGGTATCTCTGGGCCCTCTCGGTAATTCACATCACTATAAGCCTTGCAAGCAATGTGACTAATGAGTTAGTTGCGGGATGATGCATTAAGGAACGAGTAAAGAGACTTGCCGGTAACGAGATTGAACTACGTACTGAGATACCGACGATTGAATCGCGGGTAAGTAACATACCGATGACAAAGGGAACAACGTATGTTGTTATGCGGTTTGACCGATAAAGATATTCGTAGAATATGTAGGAACCAATATGAGCATCCAGGTTCCACTATTGGTTATTGACCGGAGATGAGTCTCGGTCATGTCTACATAGTTCTCGAACCCGTAGGGTCCGCACGCTTAAAGTTCGGGGATGATCGGTATTATGAGTTTATGTGTTTTGATGTACCTAAGGTTGTTCGGAGTCCCGAATGTGATCACGGACATGACGAGGAGTCTCGAAATGGTCGAGAAATAAAGATTGATATATTGGATGGCTATGTTTGGACTTCATAATGGTTCTGGATGAGTTCGGGCATTTACCGGAGTACCGGGAGGTTACCGGAACCCCCTGGGGAGTATATGGGCCTTATTGGGCCTTAGTGGGAGAGAGGAGGAGGCGGCCAAGGAGGGCCCCCCCCCCCAAGACCAATCCAAATTGGGGTGGGGGTCGGCCCCCCTTTCCCGCCCCCCTCTCTCCTCCTTCCTTCCTCTCCTACTCCAACTAGGGAAGGGGGAATCCTACTCCCACCGGGAGTAGGACTCCCCCCTTGGGCGCGCCATAGAGGGCCGGCCCTCCCCCTCCTCCACTCCTTTATATACGGGGGAGGGGGCACCCCATAGACACACAAGTTGACCGTTGTCTTAGCCATGTGCGGTGGCCCCCTCCACAGATTTTCACCTCGGTCATAACGTTGTAGTGCTTAGGCGAAGCCCTGCGTCGGTAACTTCATCATCACCGTCATCACGCCGTCGTGCTGACGAAGCTCTCCCTCGACCTCAGCTGGATCTAGAGTTCGTGGGACGTCACCGAGCTGAACGTGTGCAGATCACGGAGGTGCCGTGCTTTCGGTACTAGGATCGGTCGGATCGTGAAGACGTACGACTACATTAACCGCGTTGTCATAATGCATCCGCTTTCGGTCTACGAGGGTACGTGGACAACACTCTCTCCTCTCGTTGTTATGCATCACCTAGATGGATCTTGCGTGTGCGTAGGAATATTTTTGAAATTACCGCGTTCCCCTACAGTGGCATCCGAGCGAGGTCTTGATACGTCTCCAATGTATCTATAGTTTTTGATTGTTCCATGCTATTATATTATGTGTTTTGGATTTTTTTGGGCTTTATTATCCACTTTTATATTATTTTTGGGACTAATCTATTGACCTAGAGCCCAGTGCCAGTTCCTGTTTTTCCCTTGTTTCAGTGTTTCGAAGAAAAGGAATATCAAACAGAGTCGAAACGGAATAAAATCTTCTGAAGAAGTTATTTTTGGAAGGAAAGCAATCGGGGAGACTTGGAGTCCACGTCAAAGAAGCAACGAGGAAGCCACGAGGTAGGGGGGCGCGCCTTGCCCCCCAGGCGCGCCCTCCACCCTCGTGGGCCCCTCGTGGCTCCCCTGACGTACTTCTTCCTCCTATATATATATATATATTCATATACCCTAAAACGATCGAGGAACAGAGTAGATCGGGAGTTCCGCCGCCGCAAGCCTCTGTAGCCACCAAAAATCAATCGGGACCTGTTAAGCACCTACGGAGGAGGAATCCTTATCGATGGCCATCTTCATCATCCCGGCGCTCTCCATGACGAGGAGGGATTAGTTCACCCTCGGGGCTGAGGGTATGTACCAGCTCTCTCTCTCTCGTGTTCTTGACTTGGCACGATCTTGATGTATCGCGAGCTTTGCTATTATAGTTGGATCTTATGTTGCTTCTCCCCCTCTACTCTCTTGTAATGGATTGAGTTTTCCCTTTGAAGTTGTCTTATCGGATTGAGTCTTTGATGATTTGAGAGCACTTGATGTATGTCTTGCCGTGCGTATCTATGGTGACAATGTGATATCACGTGATTCACTTGATGTATGTTTTGGTGATCAACTTGCGGGTTCCGCCCATGAACTTATGCATAGGTGTTGGCACACGTTTTCGTCTTGATTCTCCGGTAGAAACTTTGGGGCACTCTTTGAGGTTCTATGTGTTGGTTGAATAGATGAATCTGAGATTGTGTGATGCATATCGTATAATCATACCCACGGATACTTGAGGTGACATTGGAGTATCTAGGTGACATTAGGGTTTTGGTTGATTTGTGTCTTAAGGTGTTATTCTAGTATGAACTCTAGGGCTGTTTGTGACACTTATAGGAATAGCCCAACGGATTGATTGGAAAGAATAACTTTGAGGTGGTTTCATATCCTAGCATAATCTCTTCGTTTGTTCTCCGCTATTAGTGACTTTGGAGTGACTCTTTGTTGCATGCTGAGGGATAGTTGTATGATCCAATTATGTTATTATTATTGAGAGAATTTGCACTAGTGAAAGTATGAACCCTAGGCCTTGTTTCCTATCATTGCAATACCGTTTACGCTCACTTTTATTACTTGTTACCTTGCTGTTTTTATATTTTCAGATTAAAAAACCTATATCTACCATCCATATTGCACTTGTATCACCATCTCTTTGCCGAACTAGTGCACCTATTCAATTTACCATTGTACTGGGTGTGTTGGAGACACAAGAGACTCTTTGTTATTTGGTTGCAGGGTTGCTTGAGAGAGACCATCTTCATCCTACGCCTCCCACAGATTGATAAACCTTAGGTCATCCACTTGAGGGAAATTTGCTACTGTCCTACAAACCTCTGCACTTGGAGGCCCAACAACGTCTACAAGAAGGTTGTGTAGTAGACATCAGGTCTATGCATAGATGTTATATGCACGAGTAGAACACAATGAGTTGTGGGCGATAATAGTCATACTGCTTACCAGCATGTCATACTTTGATTCGGCGGTACTATTGGATGAAGCGGCCCGGACCGACATTACGCGTACGCTTACGCGAGACTGGTTCTACCGACGTGCTTTGCACACAGGTGGCTGGCGGGTGTCAGTTTCTCCAACTTTAGTTGAATCGAGTGTGACTACGCCCGGTCCTTGTTGATGGTTAAAACAGCACACTTGACGAAAAATCGTTGCGGTTTTGATGCGTAGGTAAGAACGGTTCTTGCTCAGCTCGTAGCAGCCACGTAAAACTTGCACCAACAAAGTAGAGGACGTCTAACTTGTTTTTGTAGGGCATGTTGTGATGTGATATGGTCAATACATGATGCTAAATTTTATTGTATGAGATGATCATGTTTTGTAACAGAGTTATCCGCAACTGGCAGGAGCCATATGGTTGTCGCTTTATTGTATGCAATGCAATCGCCCTGTAATTGTTTTTACTTTATCACTATGCAGTAGCGATAGTCGTAGAAGCAATAGTTGGCGAGAGGACAACGATGCTACGATGGAGATCAAGGTGTCGCGCCGGTGACGATGGTGATCATGATGGTGCTTTGGAGATGGAGATCAAAGGCACAAGATGATGATGGCCATATCATATCACTTATATTGATTGCATGTGATGTTTATCCTTTATACATCTTATTTTGCTTAGTTCGGCGGTAGCATTATAAGATGATCTCTTATTAAATTTCAAGGTACAAGTGTTCTCCCTGAGTATGCACCGTTGCGAAAGTTCGTCGTGCCGAGACACCACGCGATGATCGAGTGTGATAAGCTCTACGTTCACATACAACGGGTGCAAGCCAGTTTTGCACACGCAGAATACTCGGGTTAAACTTGACGAGCCTAGCATATGCAGATATGGCCTCGGAACCTTTGAGACCGAAAGGTCGAGCGTGAATCATATAGTAGATATGATCAACATAGTGATGTTCACCATTGAAAACTAATCCATCTCACGTGATGATCGGACATGGTTTAGTTGATTTGGATCACGTGATCACTTAGATGATTAGAGGGATGTCTATCTAAGTGAGAGTTCTTAAGTAATATGATTAATTGAACTTTAATTTATCATGAACTTAGTCCCGATAGTATTTGCATATCTATGTTGTAGATCAATAGCGTGCGATGTAGCTCCCCATTTATTTTTATATGATCCTAGAGAAAAATAATTTGAAAGATGATAGTAGCAATGATGCGAACTTGGTCCTTGATCTGAGGATTATCCTCATTGCTGCACAGAAGAATTATGTCCTTGATGCACCGCTAGGTGACAGATCTATTGCAGGAGCAGATGCAGACGTTATGAACGTTTGACAAAGCTCGGTATGATGACTTCTTGATAGTTTAGTGCACCATGCTTTACGGCCTAGAACCGGGACTTAAAAAATGTTTTGAATGCCACGGAGCATATGAGATGTTCCAAGAGTTGAAATTGGTTTTTCAGACTCATGCCCGTGTTAAGAGGTATGAGACCTCTGACAAAGTACCTTGCCTACAAGATGGAGGAGAATAGCTCAGCTAGTGAGCATGTGCTCAGAATGTCTGAGTACTACAATCACTTGAATCAAGTGGGAGTTAATCTTCCAGACAAGATAGTGATTGACAGAGTTCTCTATTCACTATCACCAAGTTACTAGAACTTCGTGATGAACTATAATAAGCAAGGGATAACGAAAATGATTCCCAAGCTCTTCGCGATGCTGAAATCGGCGAAGGTAGAAATCAACAAAAGCATCAAGTGTTGATGGTTGACAAGACCACTAGTTTCAAGTAAAAGGGCAAGGGAAAGAAAGGGAACTTCAAGACGAATGGCAAGTTGCCACTCCCATGAAGAAGCCCAAAGCTAGACCCACCTTCTAACTGCAAAGGAAATGATCACTAGAAGTGAAACTGCCCTAGATACTTGGCGGATAAGAAGGATGGCAAAGTGAACAAAGGTATATTTGATATACATGTTATTGATGTGTACTATACTAGTGTTTATAGCAACCCCTCAGTATTTGATACTGGTTCAATTGCTAAGAGTAGTAACTCGAAACGGGAGTTGCAAAATAAACATGGACTAGTTAAAGGGCGAGGTGATGATGTGAGTTGGAAGTGATTCCAAGGTTGATAAGATCACCATCGCACACTCCCTTTACCTTCGGGGTTAGTGTTGAACCTAAAATAAATGTTATTTGGTGTTTGCGTTGAGCATAAATATGATTGGATCATGTTTATTGCAATACGGTTATTCATTTAAGTCAAAGAATAATTGTTGTTCTATTTACATGAATAAAACCTTCTATGGTCAAACACTCAATATAAATAGTTTATTGAATCTCGATCGTAGTGATACACATATTCATAATATTGAAGCCAAAAGATGCAAAGTTAATAATGATAGTGCAACTTATATGTGGCACTGCCGTTTAGGTCATATTGGTGTAAAGCGCATGAAGAAACTCCATGTTGATGGACTTTTGGAATCACTTGATTATGAATCACTTGATGCTTGCGAACAATGCCTCATGGGCAAGATGACTAACGCTTCATTTGGATGTAGACATTCGCATGTGGAATTGGATATTGACATTTGTCTATCTGAATGTGGCTGTTTGGATGGTTTCGGCATTCGCGCATGGAATCACACCTCGATATCAAACCATCCTTAGCGACACTAGCGCCACCCCTTCCCGAATTCGGACCTCTGCCCCTCCGATTTGCTTGATATTGCCTCGCCCCCGCATACCCCTTCATCTTGCCCTCAAAAAAGAAAAGAGATCAGTGCTCGCGCAGTCACCGGTCGATGCAGCTCCCGCGGAACAGGTACTCGTAGGCCAGCAGCTGTCGGACCTTCTCCCGGACCTGCTGTAGGGCCAGGCATATGCAGCGCTCGCGCAGTCACCGGTTGGCCCTCTTCAACTCAAACGCCACCGGGACTCCGTCGAGATCTAGTCTGCATCAATCCCGTCGGTCCATGTCGCAGCAGTTGGGGACTCAGGCGTGGTCGCCGTTGCACGATGCAGACATCTACGGCCAAGGCCAGGATCCACAGGAACGCATAGACGAGGAAAAACAACAAGCGGGCCGCAAAGACGGAGATGCACAACCATGTTTCATGGTGGGGCAGCGCCCTCGTCGGGCTGGTGATGCTACTGTTGTCCATGGCGGCCATCGCCGTCCGCCTCTTCCTCGACGTCTCTCTAGTAATTGAAGGACTCCGCCGCCTCGTCGATGTCACGCACCCACCTGTGCTGCTGTGGTCGTCCTAGATCGCTCGCGTGTTTGCTGGGGTTGACCAGCAAGGACCTGAGTCTGGCTTCGTGTGCCCTCGCGATTCCGGCGTGTCTCTCCCATCGCTGTTGTGTGCAATGGTTCAACCTCGGGGACCTCATCATGGCTGGGTGTTGTGCTTGTAATCTCACGAATGAGCCAATTCAATACTTTAACCATCCAAACAAGAATGAACATCGGTTTCTTTCCTTGAATTCTAAGTGCCAAATCTTTACACATCCAAACAGCGGAATTCGGGTTGAATATCAATATCAATGTCTCAGTGATTTGATATTGAAGTCAATTTGATTCCAAGGCCTTGAATGTCTACATCCAAACGGAGTGTAAAACTCCATTCTCCGGAACAATGGAGCGAGCAACTGACTTATTGGAAATAATACATACTGATGTATGCAGTCTGATGAGTGTTGAGGCTCGCGGCAGGTATCATTATTTTCTGACCTTCACAGATGATTTGAGCATATATAGGTATATCTACTTGATGAAACATAAGTCTGAAACATTTGAAAAGTTTAAAGAATTTCAGAGTGAAGTGGAAAATCATGGTAACAAGAAAATAAAGTTTCTACGATCTGATCGCCGAGACGAATATTTGAGTTACGAGTTTGGTCTTCATTTGAAACAGTGTGGAATAGTTTCGCAAATCACGCCACCCGGAACACCACAGCGTAATGGTGTCTCCAAACTTCATAACCATACTTTATTAGATATGGTGCGATTTATGATGTCTCTTACCGATTTACCACTATCGTTCAGGGGTTATGCATTAGAGACATCTGCATTCACGTTAAATAGGGCACCATCTAAATCCGTTGAGATGACACCATATGAATTGTGGTTTAGCAAGAAACCTAAGCTATCGTTTCTTAAAGTTTGTGGTGGCAATGCTTATGTGAAAAAGTTTCAACCTGATAAGCTCGAACCCAAAACGGAGAAGTGCATCTTCATAGGATACCCAAACGAAATTGTTGGGTACACCTTCTATCACAGATCCGAAGGCAAAATATTCGTTGCTAAGAATGGATCCTTTCTGGAGAAGGAGTTTCTCTCGAAAAAAGTGAGTGGGAGGAAAGTAGAACTTGATGAGGTAATTGTACCTACTCCCGAATTGGAAAGTAGTTCGTCATAGAAATCAGCTCCAGTGATTCCTACACCAATTAGTGAGGAAGCTAATGATGATGATCATGAAACTTCAGATCAAGTTACTACCGAACCTCGTAGGTCAACCAGAGTACGGTCTGCACCAGAGTGGTACGGTAATCCTGTTCTGGAAGTCATGTTACTAGACCATGACGAACCTACGAACTATGAGGAAGCGATGATGAGCCCAGATTCCGCAAAATGGCTTGAGGCCATGAAATATGAGATGGGATCCATGTATGAGAACAAAGTGTGGACTTTGATTGACTTACCTGATGATCAGCGAGCCATTGAGATTAAATGGATCTTCAAGAGGAAGACGAACGCTGATAGTAGTGTTACTATCTACAAAGCTAGAATTGTCGTAAAAGGTTTTCGACAAGTTCAAGGTGTTGACTACGATGAGAGTTTCTCACTCGTATCTATGCTTAAAGTTTGTCCAAATCATGTTAGCAATTGCCGCATTTTATGAAATTTGGATCTTCAAAAGGAAGACTAACGCTGATAGTAGTGTTACTATCTACAAAGCTAGAATTGTTGTAAAAGGTTTTTGACAAGTTCAAGGTGTTGACTACGATGAGAGTTTCTCACTCGTATCTATGCTTAAAGTCTGTCCGAATCATGTTAGCAATTGCCACATTTTATGAAATTTGGCAAATGGATGTCAAAACTGCATTCCTTAATGGATTTCTTAAAGAAGAGTTGTATATGATGCAACCAGAAGGTTTTGTCAATCCGAAAGATGCTAACAAAGTGTGTAAGCACTAGTGATCCATTTATGAACTGGTGCAAGCATCTCGGAGTTGGAATGTATGCTTTGATAGTGTGATCAAATCATATAGTTTTATACAGACTTGCGGTGAAGCCTGTATTTATAAGAAAGTGAGTGGGAGCACTACAGCCTTTCTGATAACTATATGTGAATGACATATTGTTGATCAGAAATGATGTAGAATTTTCTGGAAAGCATAAAGGAGTGTTTGAAAGGAGTTTTTCAAAGAAACACCTCGGTGAAGCTGCTTACATAATTGAGCATCAAGATCTATAGAGATAGATCAAGACGCTTGATAAGTTTTTTCAATGAGTACATACCTTGACAAGTTTTTTTAAGTACGTCAAAATGGAACAGTCAAAGAAGGAGTTCTTTCCTGTGTTGCAAGGTGTGAAGTTGAGTAAAGACTAAAAAACCGACCGTGGCAGAAAATAGAAAGAGAATGAAAAGTCATTCCCTATGCCTCAGTCATAGGTTCTATAAAGTATGCTATGCTGTGTACCAGACCTATTGTGTACCTCACCACGAGTTTGGCAAGAGGGTACAATAGTGATCCAGGAGTGAATCACTGAACAGCGGTCAAAATTATCCTTAGTGGAATAAGGAAATATTTCTCGGTTATGGAGGTGACAAAGAGTTCATCATAAGGAGTTACGTCGATGCAAGCTTTTACACCGATCCAGATGACTCTGCGTTTCAATCTGGATACATATTGAAAGTGGGAGCAATTAGCTAGAGTAGCTTCGTGCAGAGCATTGTAGACATAGAAATTTGCAAAATACTTACGGATCTGAATGTGGCTGACCCGTAGACTAACTTCTCTCACAAGCAAAACGTGATCACACCTTAGTACTCTTTGGGTGTCAATCACATGGTGTCGTGGTTTTGTCACGGCAGATGTCCTCATGAAAGGACTTAGTCATGGAGCCATCACCACGGGTTATCTTAAAGGGGTTAAAGCGGACAAGGGACGCAAGAGAGTTTTATACTAGTTCGGACCCTTACGATGAAGGTAAAAGCCTACGTCTAGTTGTGATGGAATTGATGGGGTTTCGATGACCAGGAAGCGAATACGCTTTGCCCGAGTCTCGAGTTGTTGTTTGTTGTCCTGAACCGCCGCCGGGTCGTCCCCTTATATACATGGGTTGACGCCCGTCGGTTTACAGAGTCCCGAGACCGGCTCATAAACGTGTCCGGCTCGGTCTCCGCTCTTTCTACCTTACAATGCAAGTTACATATCAATGCCGGTTTATAGCCACATGCACAAACCGGTTCTGGGCCTTGGGCCTCTACTCAGCGTCACCGTATGTCTTCATGGGCTTCAAGTTAATCCGGCCTCTCCTGGCCGGTTTACGCCCAGTAGTAATATCCCCAACATTAGGCCCCAGACTGATTTGAACTGGTTCATGTCAGTCCTCAAGAAACCTTCGTCTTCAACATTTTCACACAATTTTGTAAACCGCCGTGACGTCATGTTCCCAAATCGTGGTACACTGTCGTGATGTCATCTGTCATAAAAACTTTGTATGACATATCTTCATTAATGGGTCTCCGACAATCGAGGCGACAGCTCCGCTTTCCAAATTCCTGGCTCCTCGATTTTTGCGCCTGACACTTATCCCTTGCCTTCATAAATAAGGCCGAGGGGTCATTTTCACCTTTCCCCCTCGTGCCTCTTCGCGTCGTCGTCTTCCTTGCGCCGCTCAGCCTTTGGAGCTTCGCCGCCACCGTCGACTGTCGCCTCTGCTTCGACTCTGGCCGCTGCATCACCCTGAATGCACCAGAAAACTGTGGCGCCTTTCCGCTTCTTCGTCAGCACTGGTAAGCTTTCTGCTCTCTCCGCCATAGATTTGTTCTAGGGTTCCAATGTTCGTCGGTGTTCTTTGGTGTTCGTCAGTGTCCATTGACTGCATAATAGGGTTTTGATCCAAACCTTGATAGTTACCCTGTTCCATGATAACCGTAGTTCTTTTTTTCAACTAATGCGCCTTGCTAAGATAGAAGATCCCATCTGAACCTTCATCCACTATTTTGGCACCACTCCTTAGGTCTGAAATATTTTCCTTTTCTGATATGCCGCAGATCCAAAATTGTAATACCAACTTGTGAGATCTGTTTTCCTTCACTTATACATCTGCAGTCTTGACTCTTCAATGTTTAAACTAGGCGGTTTAACTTTGTAGAAAAAATGACAACCCGGTATATACCATTAGTCCCCTTGTTGAACCGCCAATGCATTTCCACTTATCACCTCCACTGGTGTACTGTTTCACTGTTAAACTCCGGTTTGTAAATAGCTGACTCCGGTTTAGAAATATACTTACATCTTGTATCACCATATAGTTGTCCAATGTAAATCTTAAACCGGAAATCATTATATTGTAGATCTTCATTGCCATGGCCAAACAAGTGTATGAATGCAATTGGGTCCCTTCTCGAGTAACAAAGGAACAATTAGACAACCTTGTCAAAACAGGCGCTTTAAGTAAGAAAGATGTCATTCACTGAAGGGTCCCTGGCCCAGAATGTCCTCCTACTCCCAAAGACGGAGAAGTTGTTGTTTTTGTTGATCACTTAAGCCGGGGTTTCAATCCTCCCGGTTCAAAATTCTTCCGGGATGTACTGGCCAACTTTCAACAGCGCACACAAGACATCGGCCCTAACTCTGTAACCAACGTCTGCCACTTTCAAGTGTTTTGTGAGGTTTACCTTCAAGAGGAACCTTCAGTAGAGCTATTCAGGGATTGCTTTCATCTGAACCGCCGCACAGAATTCAAAGATGGGCCTAACACAGAACTGGGCGGGATGGCGATTCAGAAAAGAAAAGAAGTCACCTTTCCTCACGCCAATCTCCACAGTCACCCCAAAGAATGGAACCAGACCTGGTTTTTCTACAAGGATACGTCTCCAGCTGATGAAAACCCCCTGCCGGGTTACCGTCCTGAACGTCTGAGCAACACACACCCTCTTCCTCAAAGGATGACCGCTAAAGAAAGAATCAAATATGCTCCTCAACTATCCAAGCTTCGGGGCTTTATGGCCAACGGTTTGACGGGAGTTGATTTTGCACGCTGCTGGATAAGCCGGAGCATTTTGCCCTTGAGCCAACACCCTGGTTTGATGTGTGAATACACAGGGAAATTGAATGATGCTCAGCGGCACATTGATATTCAGCTTACAGATGACGAAGTCACTGAGGCTGTAAAAAAGATGCTGAATGAACCGGAGGCTACCTGTGCTCAAACCGGACTATCCCCTTTCTGCACCATCAACAATCGCCAGCTGTAAGAATCATACTATCTGTTTTATATGAAATTGCTTTTGTCCCGATATGTTCTGAAAATGTGATGACTTTTTGGTAGGGCGATGATCCGTTCTGGAACAAGAAACCTCCGCAAGACAAACCAGTGAAGCCAACCCGCCAAAAGACCAAAGCTGTGAAAAAAACTGCCAACTGGAAGAGAACCACTGCATCCTCCGATCCACCGGCCGATGATGATGTGGGAACTCGGATTTTGAGGTAGAACTCGACTCACTTGGTTCATTTTTCATGCGCCTTATTGATGATGATTATTGCTAGGACGACGCTGAAGTCAGTCACGCCGAAGTTGTAGAGGTAATCGTTCTGTCCTTCGATTCAAACCCTTTGCCTTCACTAAAAATCCGTCGAGCAAACCGGAAAGTTAAATTTTCACATCCTCTTGCTTATTTGGATCCAAACTTTCTTGTGAAGACACAACAACACGAGGCTCGCTGCACAACCCGGCATAGCGGCCAGGTAGTTACCTCCGCCGGTTTACCGAACAGTCCGGTTTGGAAACGCCGATCAGAGGTCTCTAATTCCCTTGACATGTCATGCCCGAAAGTAGGTTGTTTTCGTGAACCTCTTAATCCGTCTGATTCCAATTATCAGGGCACTTCTCATTCATCCTCTGGCGAGTCGTCAGCCACCAAACTTCCACCCCTCAAAACGGTTATTGGGTAAGCTGTTCACTTGCCTTACTCTTGATATGCATTTTATACGCTATATTGACCTTCATGTTTTACTTTGACAGTGCTAAGCCCAGACCAAGCAAGAAAGCTCGCCTGAACAAAATGACAGAAGAAGATACAACTGCTGAACCGGAGAAAACTCCAGATCCTGTAGAGGCCAACCTTGATGATGTGCTGAATGATCCACCGCCTCAAGACTATGACTTTGTTACTGAACCGGCAGACATTGACACCACAGGCCATGCCGACGAACCGGCCAGCTCTCTCCAAACTGACAAACCGGCAAGTCCAACAAAGAATATCAACAAACCGGCGACCCCAGTACGAGCTGCTGTAGATAAGGATGATGATGTTCTGATTACTAGCGTTGGCTATACGGATCCAGGGAATCCCGTCGATTTGTCAAAGCATACCGCCAATGAGGAATTTTCTGCAATAGGCAAAGGCAAATGGAATGCCGATCTGTCCACCTACACCCATCTAAACGCTCAAGACCTTCATTCCGGCTATCTGAACCGTCTGTTCACCAACCGTGACTATGAAGCCGGTCTGGTCAATATGATGAAGCAAAAATATGAGGTAACTTTATGCATGCTTCTCTTTTTGTATTGTCTTTTCAGCTTTATCAACTGTAGTAGCCCCCAAGTGACGGTTTAAGATAGTGACTTAAACCGGGACTTTAATAACAATCTCGAGCTTGCAACAATACATCTTAACTTCACTGATGTAGCCTCCAAGGGCCGGTTTAACTGTATAGAGATGAAGCGGGACCTTGTAGAAGAAGTCCCTTTTTAGCAAGTTACGAGCAAATACACATTAGCCCCCAAGTGCCAAGCTTAATACTTGTATTGTGCTTTGGGACTTCAAAAAAATTGTCTGGTAGAGCAAATATGCATTAGCCCCCAAGTGCCAAGGGCATAACTTGTTATGGGCTTGGTACTTCAAATGTTTACTATTACCTGACCAGATGGCTGTCTCTTTGTAGGCTGAGCTGAGCAAAAAAGAGAGCCAAACCGCTGATCTTCAGGAAAACCTTAAATTGCAACAAGATGAAACCTCCAAGGCGAAGGCAGAGTTGACCAGCGCTCTGGGCGTGATGGAGAAACTGAAAGAAGGCTTCAACAAGGAACAGTCGGATTGGGAAAGTGAAAAATCCGATTTGATCAAAAGGGCTGAGAAAGCAGAAGCTGCTCTTAAACCGGTGGTTGATGAACTGACCAACATAAAGCGGCAGGTTCATGCCATGACTGCAGCCGTGTTTAGTAAGCATCCGTAACTCCTGATTTGACCATATTCTTTCATGTATCTGCCGGTTTACTAACCCTTGCAATGTCATAGGAACTCGTATTGGCCACTTGGGATCTGACGTGCAGAAGAAGTTAAAAGCAGCCTATACTCTGATAGAGCAGCTTTATACCGGCGCGCAACGGATCATATATACTGCTTCTCACAACAATCCTCCTCCCACCTTGATTAGAGATACCTTAGAAAGGTTATCCATGCTACCTGCCCGGGTTGACGAACTGAAAAAGTCTGCTGCTAGGACGGGCGCTTTGGCTGCACTGACCCGGGTAAAGGCATGGGTACCTGACTTTGATCCAATTGAAGTGGCCCAAGGTTATCCTAGTTTGAAGGAAGACGGGACAGAATTCGGCGAAGATGATCTCTGGATCATAAACCGGGAGGTACGCCCATTAGCTTGTCAACTAGTTGAAGAAGCAGACCTGTCATACTATCAAGCAAACTATAATGACAAGAACAAGCGGGTTGCTGCACCAATCCCCGAAGCTCAGAATCTCATCCCGCCAATCCGTAAGCACACTTATGCCCCTGATATTGAACCGTCGACGCTGATAAGTGATGAAGCTGTATTCCAAGCCCTAACTGGGATCGACTGGGCCACTGTTGATTTCCAGCCACTGGGTAGAGAAGAAGAAGCTGAACCGACGCGAGATGACCCGCAACCGTCAGGCCAAGCTGGTGACCAATCATGAACCGGTGGCCGGTTTAGTCTTCTACATGCTGCGACATGTATTTTGAGGAAACAATGATCCTGTTGGGCACTGGAAATCCTTGTAATAGGCTTAGTTAAAATATTTGTTCTGATATGCCTTCGCGCATACTTATCTGCAATTGACACCGGCTTGATTCGTCATACATAAGATATGATCTACATATTCATTTATCCAAGCTGTTTCTGCAGACAAGAAGCTTAAAGCGCCCTGGCGGTTTACCGCCGGGCGGGTCATGATATCCATATATATATAACCAAAGATGATAACTTAGGTTGTGACATATAATCCACAATGGAAATATATAATACCTGCAATCTTTTATGCATGATGTTGGCCGGCCAATCTTGTAGCGGGGCTTATAACCCAAATCTTTTTAGGAGAAAACTGCTCCTGTTGATATAAGACCGGTTTATAATGTAAACCGTTCCGGGTTATGATAGACACCGGTTTATTCCGTAATAAAATTTTAATTGAAAATCAGACCGGGAAAATAGTCTCAGGACTATGATTTGATCATATACTGTCAATGTGTAATCGACAGTCGGACCGGGTTGTTTAACGCCGGTCTAAAAAGCAACAAAAAATATTTATCAAAAAGAGAACAAAACCCAAACAAAGGCAAATAAAAACCATTGTAGGCGGGGCTTTGAGCCGATCAAGAGGCGTAACCATGGCTCAGACGCGACCAAGCCCCAAGAAGGCGTAGCTATGGTCGGGTTCGATCAGGCCCCCAAATGATGTTGTGACATTACGCTAATACGTCTCCAACGTATCTATAATTTTTGATTGCTCCATGCTACTTTATCTATTGTTTTGGACTATAATGGGCTTTATTTTCCACTTTTATATTACTTTTGGGACTAACCTATTAACCGGAGGCCCAAATTTTAATTGCTGTTTTTGCCTTTTTCAAGATTTCAAGAAATGTAATATCAAACGGAGTCCAAACGGAATGAAACCTTCGGAAACGTGATTTTCTCACCGAACGTGATCAAGGAGACTTGGACCCTACGCCAAGGAACCAGAGAGGCGGTCACGAGGATGGGGGGAGGCCCCTCCCCTAGGGCGCGCCCCCTGCCTTGTGGGCCCCTCGAAGCTCCACCGACGTACTCCTTCCTCCTATGTATACCTACGTACCCCCAAATGATCAGAACAGGAGCCAAAAACCTAATTCTACCGCCGCAACTTCCTGTATCCACGAGATCCCATCTTGGGGCCCTGTTCCGAAGCTCCGCCGGAGGGGGCATCCACCATGGAGGGCTTCTACAGCAACACCATAGCCTCTCCGATGAAGTGTGAGTAGTTTACTTCAGACCTTCGGGTCCATAGCTAGTAGCTAGATGGCTTATTCTCTCTTTTTGGATCTCAATACAATGTTCTCCCCTCTCTCGTGGAGATCTATTCGATGTAATCTTCTTTTTGCGGTGTGTTTGTTGAGACCGATGAATTATGGGTTTATGATCCAGCTTATCTATGAATAATATTTGAATCTTCTCTGAATTCTTTTATGTATGATTGAGTTATCTTTGCAAGTCTCTTTGAATTATCCGTTTGGTTTGGCCAACTAGATTGGTAGTTCTTGCAATGGGAGAAGTGCATTGCTTTGGGTTCAATCTTGCGGTGTCCTTACCCAAAGGATGTAAAGGGTTGCAAGGCACATGTTGTATTGTTGCCATCGAGGATAACAAGATGGGGTATTTATCATATGGCATGAATTTATTCCTCTACATCATGTCATCTTGCTTAAGGCGTTACTCTGTTTTTAACTTAATACTCTAGATGCATGCTGGATAGCGGTCGATGAGTGGATTAATAGTAGTAGATGCAGAATCGTTTCGATCATCTTGTCTCGGACGTGATGCCTATATACATGATCATACCTAGATAACCTCATAACTATGCTCAATTATGTCAATTTGAAAATGCTAGTTATCGACTAGAGGGGGGGGGGGGGTGAATAGGCGATTTTTAGGAAAGTGTTCAAAACACGGATGTTTCAAAGACAAACAATAGAAATGACCTAATTGATATGCAGCGGAAGATAAACTACAACAAGCAAACCATAGTCAAGTATGCAATAACGAGAAAGTACAAGACTAATAGCAGCTTGGTAGTAGGATCAAGATGGAAGATAGTGAGAAGCCAATCAACAAGAATAGTCAAGGAATGAAGTCAAACAGGTATGACAAATAGGCAATGACTTCACGAAGACAAACTCTAAGTAAGGAGAGGGAGAAGATAGAACCAGTCACTTGTTGAAGACACATGATTTGTTGGACCAGTTCGATTCTTTGTGACAACTGTACATCCTGGTTAGGGAGGCTGAGATTCAACTCAAGACCGTGTCTTCACCTTATTCCCTTGAGCTAAGGACACACAGTCCTCGCCCAATCACTCGTGTAAGTCTTCAAGGTAGACTTCCGAACCTTCACAGACTGCGTTCACCGCAATCCACAATGACTCTTGGATGCTCAGAGCGTGGCGCCTAACCGGCCGGAGGATTCACAGTCCTCAAGTGTAATAAGTCTTCAGGTCACATGCATGTAAAGACTTGATGATGCCTAACACTCTTTGGCTCGGGTGTTTGGGCTTTGTCCTCGCAAGGATTTCTCTCTCTCAAAGGCTTCGAGGTGGGTTGATCTCAAACGACAAAAGCCGTGCACTAACTCTGAAAGCAGCCACCAATTTATGGTGTAGGGGTGGGCTATTTATAGCCACTAGGCAACCCGACCTGTTATGTCCGAAATGACCCTGGGTCACTAAGGAACTGACACGTGTTCCAACGGTCAGATTTCAAACACACACGGCAACTTTACTTGGGCTACAAGCAAAGCTGACTTATCCAGCTCTGGATAAGTTTTGCTCTCATTGTCTTCACTCGAAGACATAGAATTTGGGTTGAGCATCACTTCAGTAATTCTGACTTTGATCACTTGGACCCCACTTAACAGTACGGTGGTTCCTATGACTCAACAAAGAACAAAAAAGAAACAACGAAACGACACAGTCTTCGCGCTCCATAGTCTTCACTCAATGTCTTCTCATGTCATAGTCTTCAATGTGAATATCTTCACATGCCACCATTGTCGTCAATGTCTTCATACATTTTTAGGGGTCATCTCCGGTAGGTAAACCGAATCAATGGGGGACAATACCTGTGTTATCCTGCAATTCTCACAAACGCATTAGTCCCTCAACCATATTTGTCGTCAATACTCCAAAACCAACTAGGGGTGGCAATAGATGCACTTACAATCTCCCCCTTTTTGGTGATTGATGACAAACTGGTTGAAGTTTTCAACGGGAATAAAGTATGTGAAATTGTAAAGGATAGGGAATTATCTTCATAAGTGGCAAGGGCTCCCCCTGAAGATGTGCATATAAGTAGTTTGCTTTTGTAATGCAAATGCACATGGCAGGTTGTACTTGTGGAGATCCTCTTCAACTTATGAAGATAATTCATCATGCATGAAATGATATAACTAAGAGAATGACATGCATAATGAAAAATGGACGTCTGCAGAATGATCTAAGTGCGGCAGTTATCATCGCACATGCGGAATTTATCATCGCACCACAGTAAAGCAAATAAGTAGCAGACGACCATCGAGTTTAAGTGTTACAACTCAAAGAACCAAATGTATCAAAAGCGAGAGTTGTAAACACTAGGCAAAATATTATGCAACCTCCCTTATGAACCCGCTTGAAGACTATCACCTCATATGCTTCTCCCCCTTTTGTCAGTAAGGACCAAAAAGGTTTGAAGACATAGAGCGTCTACTCGTCCTCATCAGAAGTAGATGATGCAGCAGGGTTGTCGTTGTTGGTTGGCGGTGCATTTAACTTGGTGCAGTGTCGATGCGTGCAGAAGTAGGGGGCGGTGAAGTAGCATTGGCTTCATCATCGATCACTCTGGCATTGATAGTTGCCGCGGAGGAAGAATAGTCAGAGTCTTCAAGTGATGGAGTTCGTCGTAGGACAGCATTCCGTGGAGGAGTGGAGTCAAACTTGAAGCGTTCAGTGAAGCCATCGTCTTGAAGATCTGCTTGACCGAAAGCAGGTCAAACTCTTCCATGATCGCCGACAGGTCTCGTGAGTGACAAAAGCATTCTTGGTGGCAAGGTTTCGAATGCGATTAACGTCCACCAGGAGGCTTTGCATTTGTCGCTTGAGCCAAGAGTGATGCTTATCTTGTTTCTGATGCAGTGCGACAAGAAGTTCTCGATCATTGAGGACGCGAGAGCGCTTCCGAGGCCTTTGGCCAATTGTGCTCTCGAGCTTCATCCCGCGCGGTGAGGCAGACGTGTGTTCCCAGCCAGAGGATAGACATGAGATACTGCTTGGACGCCTTCCATGGGTTGAGAGAAGCTATGGTGATCTGCATTCTGAAGACAAAGTGGCGTTTTGGCAGGCTTAGGGTATATGGCTTCAACTGACATATCAACCTCTGGGAGAAAGATCAGATGATTGCGGCGAAGGCTGATAGTTGATAGCAGAGTGCATCTTGATGAGGCGCATGACCCATGGAGCATAAAATTTCAGAACAAACAGATCAGATCCAGACGCAGCCAATTGCCAGATGAAGAATTCTTGCGTATTGAAGCTGATGCCATTGAGGATGTAAAAGACCAATGTCTTCATGGCTCCTTCAAGTTTTGCAGATGATGAATGCCCTTTGATTGGCCATAGAGTTTGCCTGATGATGTGATATATTGTACGAGGCAGATACTCAAGGTCATCAACAAAGAATTCCTGAGGGTATTTAGCGTCATGTGGCAGTGGCTTCATCATGCTCAACATCTGGCTCATGTTGGGCTCTGGCTTATGAAAGATGCTCTCCAGTGCATCGCGGTGAAGTTGACAACCAGGTTCAAACAGCTCTCCGGGAGTGGGTAGGCCTGTGAGCTTAATGACGTCAAGAGCTTTGGCTTCATGATGAACATTTCCTGTCATCTACTCGAGAACCCATGTCTTCGTATCTCTGTAGTAGCCGCGGATGTGGAGGGTAGCATAGAATTGAAGCAAAAGTTCTTCATTCCAGTGTTCTTTATGCATTACAAAGCCGAGCAGACCTGCATCACGAAAGCAATCAAGTGCTTCTTCTAAGCACAACAGTCAGGCAATGGCTTCAGTGTCGAGGCGCATATGAGGGAAAATACGCCCTTGATCATACAGAACACAGGAGTAATAGCTTCATTGCTGATAGCTCCAGAAACGGTCAGATGATATCCTTGGCCTTGTGTAGGGGCTCTTTGCTCTGTCAAAGAAAGTGTTGTGGGCTTTGAAGCCATTTGCATTGAAAGACCCTGTGGAGGTGGCGGTGCACAGAAACCTTGGCGATCGTGGCTTTGGTTTCGGACACGAGGCCTATCGCAATATGATATTCGAATCGAGGACCGTGAGGCATGAGGCGGAGGGACCAGAATGGGCCATCTTACTGTGATTAGCTGACCATAGTTGTATGCTTGCTCAATTGTGTAGGGCCTTGGTGGCGGAACTGGAGCAGTGGCAACAACTGAGGCTTCAGGCTGCTCAGCAGATGCTTCGGGAGCAGTTGCCTCATTGGCTTCAGGCACATTTCCTTCATTGGCTTCAGAGTCATGGTGCAGGCTCCACATTTGCTTCAGCCATGACCACGTCATTGGCTTCATAGGTGTTGGAGGTGGCAGCCTCAATGTTTTCAACCTCCACTTGAAGAGCTGGAGGGTCGGGCACTGGCACATTGATATCAGGAATAACTTCTTCAATTACAGGGGGTGTAGGGACACGTTCTTCTTCTTCTTGGGTGTCTTGGTGATGCAACGGATTGTCTTCAAGAACTTTGGCTTGAGACTGAGAGGCGTTCACGGTTGGAGTGGCTTCGAAAACACTTGACGTGCAATAGGTTGGTGGTGCACTTCTCCTTCTGGAACGCTCGAGAGAGGTACTTGAGACCTTTGACCTTTGCGAAGCCTGCGAAATGCTGGCGACGCCTTTGGAGATGGGGTTGCCTGGGCCTCAAAATCTTCCTCTTGTTGTTGTTGTTGTTGTTGTTGTTGTTGGGGAGTGACTTGTTGCTGTGGGTGATCAGCCCATGATGCATCCTGCGCAATTGGCGTCAGAGGACGAACAATGGGCGATGATACCGGGTTTGGTTCGATCTGAGGAAGAACTTCATCATCTTCAACATTGTCATGATGACCAATGTCTTCAGCAGCGATGGGATCAACTGCTAGAATGTCTTCAGCTTCATGAGCCTCTGTGGAAGCAGGCTCATGAACTATCATCCGTCTTTCTTGGATAGTAGATGCAGGGCGAACCATTGAAATGGGTTCAACAACCAAGGGCTCTGTGGGAGCAGCCCGATTCTTCTTGGTCTTGAGCTTCTTCTTGGAGGGAGCAACATCAGAGGCTTCAGGATGTTTCCTTTTTCTGGCTTCAGCCTCGAGCTCGCCTTCTTCTTACGTCAGCGGTTGACCTGACCTTTGGCTTCGAGCCACCATGCTGCTTGGGAAGACTATGCGGGTTCTTCCGCCTTGGCGGTGCAGCTTGGTCATTGAAGACTTCTTTTTCTTTGCAGCCATTCGGTCAATGCCAGGACGGCCAAGAGCCTTGCGCTTCTCAGCCTCATTGTAGGCTAGCACATACTTGTCAGCCAGACTCTTCATGCGCTCACGAGAGCCTCTGGCTTCTTCGCGCTTCTTGAGAAAGGCTTCTTTGAGGTCGTGCAACATGACCTTGAAGTTTTTAAAATCTTGCACGCTGAGGGCAGCCATATGCTTCTTGAACCGAGCCTTCTCATAATCAATCTTATGCTTCAGTTCAACAATGCGCTGAGCAAGAGCTAGCTCAGAAGCAATGGCTCCATTGAAGGAGACGCTGAGGCCAATAGGAAGTTGTAGGTCTTCAAAGCTGATGTTTGGGGTGTCAAACCACTCATCAATGAAGTGATGGATGATTGCTACATCAAAGAGAGGCAAATTGTTGAAAATCTCTGCTTCTTCCTTGCTCTTGATAAGTTGCTCAAGGGCATCATCTGCAAGATCTTCATCACTGGACAGATCAATGTGCTCTTCACGCAGAATGGCATCGAGTCGATGTCGATTCAGTATTCTTGACAATTTTCTTTCTCTTCTCCGTCTTCTTGGAGATACGGATTGATCTTCGACCGCATTAATCGGCTTCAGGAGGTGCAGTGGCTAGTGGCTTCACACGTGAAGCTTTTGGAGGAGCAGCTGACTTTGAATCCTTGACTTTCTTTTGCTTCTGCGGATTTGGAGCAGGAGCAGGAGCAGGAGTTGGGACTTCATCAGAGTCAGCGTCGTCATCAGAGTGATCCACTTTGGCACCTTGGACCAAGATGTAAGTGATGAGGCCATCAAGGTTTGAAAAGGGACCGATGACATTGGGTTCAGCATCACGTGAGCCGTCAGCACGGGGAGCAGAGGAACCAGGGTTGAAGTCTAATCCCAATGACTTCTTGTTTTCCTTGGCCGAAGCCTTTGTGTGCTGGAAGTTGCGCTTGAAGAGATTATCGTCACGACACCAGAGCAATGACGTTGGGTCGGCATTCTCAAGCTGAGGTCCACGGACCATACAAGGATAGAAACCTTGTGCAATAGCTTCAGCCATGCTCTTGGGTGGAAGGCCTCGAAAGAGAATATCACCCCAAGGGCTTCTGATAGCATTCTTCTTGGTGTATTCCTGGGTCACGAAATTTTACTTGAACCATTGTTCAGCCCAATATCGACGAATCCATTGGATTCGCGTCTTGCGTTGATTGTAATTCTCTTCGGGATCTGTCTTGTAAAGCTCTGCGAGGTCATCAGGCAGATCTTTTGAGGTTCCCCCACGACGCTGTCTGCCGCCCTTCCTGACTGATTTATCTGCAGCCATGAACTTCAAACTAAATGGCTTCAATACGTTCAAAGGCTTCAAAGGCTTGCGCTTTGAATGACAGACAGAACCGCTTCGGAGAGTTACGTTGATGCTGTAAGAATTCTGCAAACGAATGCAGACTATGAGAACCAAGGGATTCTCCCACGGACATGTTCCTGTGACAGCATTAGAGATGCAAGGGAAGGGGTAGAGTTCATATGCATTCTCAGAAGATTTTGAAGATAAATCAGTTTGAAGACATTGACCTCATGATGCGAAGACATTCACTTACGCTGAGAGTTGGTTCCAGATTTGTACAAATCCGTGAATAAGTACAAGTGAGGAATCTAACTAGTTGTGAAGCTTAAGTGAATATACTAGGCAGTATGAGATGCAGACAGAATAGATCTAACATTGTATAGGCAGAAACTAATTTTGGTAAGTAGGATGAATCTTTGAGGATCAAAAGGATGGTAAAAATAGAGTTATATTTACCACTCGAAGAACTGCTAGACGGGAAGAAAAGGAGGTCGAGCAGTTCAATCCACCGTGCCCTAACTTGGCGACGGAGGACACCTACGGCGGCGGCGGAGAGGACGATGTTCGCGGCGGCATGAGGACGGCGTCGGAGAAGTCGCGGCAGCTAAGCGCTTCGTCAAGCGTCGTCAAGAGCTAGCGGTGGCGCTAGGGTTTTGACGAGGTGGAGAGGTGGAAGAAGGTCTTCTTTACCGCAGGGGACATGTATTTATAAGGAGGTGTGCGGCTCAGCACAATTACTCAGGTGCCCCTGGCGGTTTACATCTGAGGGGCACGTGGCAAGCATGCAACATACTCTGAGTTGTCCCACGTTCCCACGCCCGCCAGGTTTGTCGGATGATCGTTCCGGCTTCTCCGGATTTCAACAGTAAGGATGAATCATTTAAAACAGACTTAAAGTTTGTCTCTATGTCTTCTGCTGACAAGGACGCAGAAAAGACATTCGACAGTTTCAATAGAATGCATATGATTTGGACAGATAGAGTTTGAGATAGAAAGCATAGAGAGATTAGGGTCCGATCACATTCACTTAGTTCAAAGGATTCAACTTGGAAGACATAGCTATAAGTGAATGCTGTAGAGGACATAACAATATCAGAAAGCAATCAAATCAACATAGTGACGAAAATCATGAAGATAGGTTGAAGTTGAAGACAAATCAAATGCGAAGATATTGCAGAAATAACGCCATGAGTGAAACACTTCAAACAGAGAAATTTGGTGGTGGCGTTACCCACCGTATAGGAAGTATTAGACCCAGACACGGCGCACAATTATCGTGGCGCTCTGAAGTCAAATTCCATGTTAATGTATTCACACTCAGAATGTAAGTCTTCATTGATTGAAGATGTACTTTACTTCGTGTGTTGCACATCTAAGTCATCAACATGCATACGTGTTAGGATGTGTGCTTGATCACAGGACATTTGAGGATTCCAAGATATTTAGCTCACACCGTAACTTGCAAAACCTTTTCTCATCCAAGGGCTTTGTGAAGATATCTGCCAGTTGCTCTTCGGTGTTGACGTGAATGATGTCAATATCCTTTTTCATGACATGATCCCTGAGAAAATGATGACGAATTTCAATGTGCTTTGTCTTCGAGTGCTGGACTGAATTGTTGGCAATCTTGATGGCGCTCTCGTTGTCGTAGAAGAGAGGTACTTGTTTTAGGTTGATGCCATAGTCCTTGAGAGTTTACTTCATCCATAGAAGATGAGCACAGCAAGATCCAGCAGCAATGTATTCAGATTCAGCAGTTGAGAGTGATACACAGTTCTGCTTCTTTGAAGACCAACAGACAAGTGATCGTCCCAGAAAGTGACATGTGCCTGATGTAGACTTGCGATCCACCTTGTCACCGGATAATCAGCATCCGAAAATCCAACTAAATCAAATTTTGAGCCCTTTGGATACCATAATCCGAGTGTTGGGGTGTGAGCCAAATATTGAAGAATTCGCTTCACAGCTAAGTGATGTGATTCCTTTGGTGCCGCTTGGAATCGAGCACACATGCAAACACTAAGCATAATATCTGGCCTAGATGCACATAGGTAAAGTAAGGAACCAATCATGGAGCGGTATACCTTTTGATCGAACTCTTTACCATTGTCGTCGGGACCCAGATGGTGTTTGGCTGGCATTGGCGTCGTGTAACCTTTGCAATCTTGCATTCCAAACTTCTTCAGACAATCTTGGAGGTATTTTTCTTGAGATATAAAGATGCCATTCCTTTGCTGACGAATTTGAAGACCAAGGAAGAACTTGAGCTCTCCCATCATGGACATCTCATATTGTTCTAGCATCATGTATCCAAATTCATCACTATACTTCTGGTTGGTGCAGCCGAAGATAATGTCATCCACATATATTTGGCATACAAACAGTTCACCATCATATGTCTTCGTGAAGAGTGTGTGATCAAGGGATCCGTGTTTGAAGCCTTTGCTCTTCGTGAAGTCTTTGATCGTATCATACCGGTAGCGAGGAGCTTGTTTGAGGCCATACAATGCTTTATTTAGCTTGTACACCATATCGTGATGTTTTGGATCTTCAAAGCCAGGTGGTTGAGCGACATATACTTCTTCTTCAATCTTGCCGTTGAGAAATGCACTCTTCACATCCATTTGATATAGCAAGATGTTGTGGTGGTTGGCATAGGCTAGTAGTATGCGAATAGCTTCAAGCCTAGCTACAGGAGCAAATGTTTCATCGAAGTCAATTCCTTCAACTTGAGTATATCCTTGAGCCACAAGACGTGCTTTGTTTACGGCGACTTGACCATGCTCATCTTGCTTGTTTTGATATATCCATTTGGTGCCAATAATGTTATGCTTGCGAGGGTGCGGACGCTTGACAAGTTCCCAAACATTGTTCAGCTTGAACTGCTGAAGTTCATCTTGCATAGCTTGTATCCATTCTGGTTCCATAAAGGCTTCAAAGAACTTTCTTGGGTTCGATATTGACACAAAAGAAAAGTGCCCACAGAAATTTGCTAGCTGTGTTGCTCTTGAGCGAGTAAGCGGACCAGGTGCATTGATGCTATCGATTATCTTCTCAATCTGTACTTCATTTGCAACTCGAGGATGAACTGGACGAAGACTTTGGTCATGTTGATCATTGTCATCATTGGGAGGATTGTCTTCAGGCTGGTTAGGTGCAGAAATGATAAGTTCTTCTTCAGGTTGTGCTTCAGAAGGCATGATTTCACCAGTTCCCATCAGCTTGATAGATTCGCTGGGCGGAGCTTCGTCTAGTCTACTTGGCAGGAACTCTCTTTGTGAACCATTGGTTTCATCAAATCGCACGTCCACAGTTTCGACGATTTTGTAGAGATAAAGGTTGAAGACTCTGTAGGAGTGCGAGTCCTTTCCGTAACCGAGCATGAAGCCTTCGTGAGCTTTGGGTTCAAATTTTGACTTGTGATGGGGATCCTTGATCCAGCACTTAGCCCCAAATACTCTGAAGTAACTGACATTTGACTTCTTTCCTGTAAGGAGCTCATAGTATGTTTTGTTCAGAAGCTTATGGATGTAAACACGGTTGATGACGTGACATCTTTGTATCAATAGCTTCAGGCCGTAACTTTCTTGGTGTCTTGTACTCGTCGAGCATTGTTCGAGCCATCTCAATGAGGGTTCATTCTTGCGCTCCACGATGCCATTTCTTTGAGGTGTGCATGGAGCGAAGAACTCATGAGTGATTCCCATGGTATCCAGATAAACATCAAGTCCGGTGTTCTTGAATTCAGTGTCGTTGTCACTTCTGATATGCTTGATCTTGACGCCATAATTGTTCATTGCTCGATTGGCGAAGCGTCTGAAGACATCTTGCACTTTAGTCTTGTAGAGAATTATGTGCACCCATGTGTATCTTGAGTAGTCATCAACAATGACGAAGCCATAGAGACAAGCAGTTGTTGTGAGGGTAGAGTAGTGAGTAGGGCCAAACAAATCCATGTGTAACAGCTCGAAGGGTTGAGATGTCATCATGATTGTCTTCGAGGGGTGCTTTGCCCTAGTCATCTTTCCAGCTTCGCAGGCACCACACAAATGATCCTTCTTGAACTTGACACCTTCGATGCCTATGACATGCTTCTTCTTGGCGAGTGTGTGTAAGTTCCTCATGCCAGCATGCCCCAGCCTCCGATGCCAGAGCCAACATTCTGAAGCTTTTGCAAGAAGACATATGGCAAGCTATGGACCTGCTGAGAAATCTACCATGTATAGATCATCTTTCCTGTACCCTTCAAAGACTAGAGACTTGTCAGATTCCATTAGTACAAGGCAACGATATTTTCCGAATATCACAATCATGTTCAAGTCACAAAGAATTGAGACAGACATCAAGTCGAAACCAAGGGATTCAACAAGCATCACTTTATCCATGTGTTGATCCTTTGAGATTGCAACTCTACCTAGACCCAATACCTTGCTTTTACCAGTGTCAGCAAATGTGACGTGACTCTTGTCTGATGGACGTAAGGTTGAGTCCATGAGAAGACTTCGATCACCGATCATATGATTAGTGCATCCACTGTCCATAATCCATTCTGAAGCATGAGATGTCATACCCTACAGTACAGTTAGGGGGATAGGCTTCACCAAGAGCATTGTGAAGCATAAACATTTGACGGACAAGTGGATTATTGAAGCTTAAATCAAGATTAGGACTGATAGGATGAATGGCAAACAATTTAGGAACAAAATACATAGTGAGACCATTTGGGCATTTTATCTTGTGCCCTACAAGATGTTTTAGGTCCCCAGCAATATCATCAGACGCCTTAGATTTTTGGCTGGAGACTCTTTCCTGCAAAAGAAAGTTAATTCTTCTTAACCACCCACATCTTCAGGGGTGGCTTAGAAGCAATGAGTCTAAGTGCAGCATCTGAGAACTTCGGCTTTGGAGCCCTAGCAAATAGCCTTGCAGGAGATGAATGATACTCATATGAATAAGCGAGAAAAGTCCTTAGTTCTATGAACATAGCGGTTTGAAGACACACGCTCATATTCATAAATTTGAGTACGGTTTCCTGCAAAACATTGGCGTTAGGGTGACTCGGTGAGTCCTCTGTCTGTATGAAGCCTTTGGACCATATGACGCCTTAGGTGCAGGGTTTGTCTTCTTCCCGGTGGTGTCATGATGACATTCTTTGGAAGATTCTCAAGACAGCTTTTGGGAACCCAGATCTTCTTCATAGGTGGTCCATTCCTGCAGTTAGTACCAATATACCTGGCAAACACTTCACCATTCTGATTTTTGAACAACTTATAGTTTGCATCAACGGATTCATCAATGATAATAGGGTTAGCAAAGGTAAAACCAGATAAGGTGGATGGATCCACTGAAGGTCCCTTTGCAGCAACCCATGTGGTTTTGGGATATTGCTCAGGCTTCCAAAGAGGGAACCATCAACATTCATTTTCCTCTCGAACCCAACACCCTCTTTCCTAGGGTTTCGGTTCAGAATCTGCTTTTGAGGACATCGCAAAGTGTCCGATGCCCTTTCGGACTTTTATACATCCTGTTTCAAGCAATGTCTTCAACCTAGCATTTTCATCGGCCAATAGCGGTGGTATCCTCCGCAGAGGGGTTAGTTACCACATTAGTAGTTGAAGACAATGCAACAGATGGCAGCAGCTTGAACATTCAAAGAATGTATAGCGATATCATGCTCAAGACATTTTAGACATGGTGGTTCAAATCCATCTTGAGCAGAACTGATGTGTTGAGCGCGAAGTGACTCATTCTCTTTTTGAAGATCTTCATGAGCCGCTCTCAATTTCTCAAGCTCTTGCTTCCTTTGAAGATAATCATAGGAGAGCTTCTCATGAGTAGTTGAGAGCGTTTCATGACGACTTTCAAGTTCTTGGTACTTAGCATGAAGATTTTAATGTCTTCAACTAAGGACTGTGAACGTGTCATTTCGCGTCCAACAGTCATCACTTTTGTCTAACAGTTTTTGAGTATGTTCCATAGCTCTTTGTTGTTCGGTTGCAATTTTAGCAAGTGTTTTGTAGCTGGGTTTGGATTCACAATCAGAGTCATCTTCACTTGATGTTTGAAAGTAAGCATCACGTGATTTTACCTTGGCACCACGTGCCATGAAGCAGTAGGTGGGAGCAGGGTCGTCCTTGTTATCAGCTTCAGCGTTGGTGTGGAAGTCATTGTCTTGATGTTGAAGATGGACTTGGCAACATAGGTCGTGGCTAAAGCTAGACTTACAACGCCAGGTCGGACTCCTCTTGAGACTCCACCTCCACCTCCTCGAGCGGACTCCTCCTCTGAATCCATTTCCTTGCCAACAAAAGCACGAGCCTTGCCAGATGAGCTCTTCTTATGATATGAAGACTTTGACGAGGACTTTGAAGAAGACTTTGAAGATTTCTTCTTCTTCTTGTCATCAGAATCATATTCCTTGCTCTTCTTCTTCTTCTTCTTCTTCTTCTCATTGTCCCACTGTGGACACTCAGAGATATAGTGTCCAGTTTTCTTGCACTTGTGACAGGTTCTCTTCTTGTAGTAATCAGTCGAAGCTTCATCATTTCTTGAGCTGGATCGTGAAGACTTTCAAGCCTTTCTTCCTAGTGAACTTCGGAACTTCTTCACAAGCATAGCAAGTTCCTTCCAATGTCTTGAGGATCATCGTAACCGCAATGATTCTTCTTGGATGAGGAAACAACTTTTGCCTTCAAAGCGCGAGTTCGGCCATAGTTGGGACCATAGATATCTCTTTTCTCGTAAAGCTGAAACTCATGTGTGTTGAGCCTCTCAAGTATATCGACGGATCGAGTGTCTTGAAGTCGTATGCGTTCTTGTATCATGAGGGCAAGGGTGTCAAAAGAGCTGTCAAGTGATCTCGATAGTGTCTTGACGATTTCATGCTTGGTGATCTCGGTGGAGAGCATGAAGCTCATTTGTGATGTCAGTGAGGCGATCAAACGTGAGCTGGACATTTTCATTGTCATTTCTCTTGAAGCGGTTGAAGAGGTTGCGAAGAACACTGATCCTTTGATCTCGAGACGCCTTCGTTGACCTTGGATAGCCAGTCCCAGACTAGCTTCGACGTTTCCAGAGCACTCACACGGCCATACTGTCCTTTGGTCAAATGACCACAGATGATGTTCTTTGCAGTAGAGTCCAGTTGGATGAACTTCTCGACATCAGCAGAGGTGACACCTTCACCAGTTTTGGGAACGCCGTTCTTGACGACATACCAGAGGTCGACATCAATGGCCTCAAGATGCATGCGCATCTTATTCTTCCAGCAGGGATAGTCAGTTCCATCGAACACGGGGCAAGCAGCGGAGACTTTGATTATCCCTGCAATGACATAGCTAAAACTCCGTGGTTAAATCAATCACACAGAACAAGGGAGTACCTTGCTCTGATACCAATTGAAAGTGCTAGTTATCGACTAGAGGGGGGGTGAATAGGCAATTTTTACGTAAGTCTTCAAAACACGGATGTTTCAAAGACAAACAATAGAAATGACCTAATTGATATGCAGCGGAAGATAAACTATAACAAGCAAACCATAGTCAAGTATGCAATAACGAGAAAGTACAAGACTAATAGCAGCTTGGTAGTAGGACCAAGATGGAAGATAGTGAGAAGCCAATCAACAAGAGTAGTCAAGCAATGAAGTCAAACAGGTATGACAAATAGGCAATGACTTCACGAAGACAAATTCTAAGTAAGGAGAGGGAGAAGATAGAACCAGTCACTTGTTGAAGACACAGGATTTGTTGGACCAGTTCCGATTCTTTGTGACAACTGTACATCTGGTTAGGGAGGCCGAGATTCAACTCAGAAGACCGCGTCTTCACCTTATTCCCCATGAGCTAAGGACACACAGTCCTCTCCCAAACACTCAGGTAAGTCTTCAAGGTAGACTTCCGAACCTTCACAGACTGCGTTCACCGGCAATCCACAATGACTCTTGGATGCTCAGAACGCGATGCCTAACCGGCTGGAGGATTCACAGTCCTCAAGCGTAATAAGTCTTCAGGTCACACAGACAGAAAGACTTCAGTGATGCCTAACACTCTTTGGCTCTGGGTGTTTGGGCTTTGTCCTCGCAAGGATTTCTCTCTCTCTCGAAGGCTTCGAGGTGGGTTGATTTCAAACGACAAAAGCCGTGCACTAACTCTGAGCAGCCACCAATTTATGGTGTAGGGGGTGGGCTATTTATAGCCACTAGGCAACCCGACCTGTTATATCCGAAATGACCCTAGGTCACTAAGGAACTGACACGTGTTCCAATGGTCAGATTTCAAACACACACGGCAACTTTACTTGGGCTACAAGCAAAGCTGACTCATCCAGCTCTGGATAAGTTTTGCTCTCATTGTCTTCGCTCGAAGACATAGAATTTGGGTTGAGCATCACTTCAGTCATTCTAACTTTGATCAGTTGGACCCCACTTAACAGTACGGTGGTTCCTATGACTCAACAAAGAAGAACAAGGAAACAACGAAACGACACAGTCTTCGCACTCCATAATCTTCACTCAATGTCTTCTCATGTCATAGTCTTCAATGTGAATATCTTCACATGCCACCATTGTCATCAATGTCTTCATACATTTTTAGGGGTCATCTCCGGTAGGTAAACCGAATCAATGGGGGACACTACCTGCGTTATCCTGCAATTCTCACAAACGCATTAGTCCCTCAACCATATTTGTCGTCAATACTCCAAAACCAACTAGGGGTGGCACTAGATGCACTTACACAATTGCTCACCAACAATTTGTTCACCCACCATAGAATACTTATGCTCTTGAGAGAAGCCACTAGTGAAACCTATGGCCCCCGGGTCTATTCTCATCATATCAATCTCCATCACTTTTATACTTGCTTTGTTTTTACTTTGCTTTTACTTTCACTTTGCATCTTTATACCAAAAATACCAAAAATATTATCTCTATCAGATCTCACTCTCGTAAGTGACCGTGAAGGGATTGACAACCCCTCATCGCGTTGGTTGCGAGTAGCTATCGTTTTGTGCAGGTACGAGGGACTTGTGTTTGGCCTCCTACTGGATTGATACCTTGGTTCTCAAAAACTGAGGGAAATACTTACGCCATCTTGTCTTTGCATCATCCTCTTCGGGGAAAACCAACGCAAGCTTAAGACGTAGCAAGAAGGATTTCTGGCGCCGTTGCCGGGGAGTCTACGCAAAAGTCAACATACCAAGTACCCATCACAATCCCTATCTCTCACATTACATTATTTGTCATTTGCCTCTCGTTTTCCTCTCCCCCACTTCACCCTTGCCGTTTTATTCGCCCTCTCTTTCCCAATCTCCTCCTCTCTTTTCTGTTTGCTCGTGTTACCATGTGCCTTCTTTTTGCTTGCATCTTTGCTTGCTAAGAGTTTATGGATCCTCATCCGCTTGCCAATCTTGTTAAGAGATCCAATTATGATGAACCAATTCCTAGTGACTTGGATGCACTAGATTATCTTTATAAGGTTTTGCCTGAAATCCGTAAATCTAAAAATTGTGATGAATTGTTGAAAGAAGAAATTTATGAAGTGATTCACAATAGCTCCTTGAATAAAAAGCATGATGTCAATAATTTTATTATAAATTCTCTTGATGTCAATTGTGCTAATAATATGCAAAACCCTAAGCTTGGGGATGCTAGTTTTGCTATGTCTACTACTTGTTGCAATGATCATGATTGGGGTGATTCTTCTTATGATCTTGAAAATTTATCTAATCCCCATGATGAATATGAGATTGATAATATTTGCTATAATATTGAAAGTGGGTTTGGAAGAGTGTAAACTTTAGATCCCACATATTTGGAGAATATTCAATCTTATGAAATTTTTGATAAAAGTTGGTTTGGAGAGGTCATGACTTTAGTTAATGATAATCCCACTATTTTGGAAGAGTGTAAACTTCGCATGCATGTGGATCGTGTTGAGAATATATTATGTGATAGCTATATTGTTGAATTTTCTTATGATCCTACATGTAATTATTATGAGAGAGGAAAATATGGTTATAGAAATTTTCATGTTACTAAATTACCTCTCGTTTTGTTGAGATTGCTATTGTTCCTTTCCGCTTCCTTGTATGCTAGTTTTTGCTTGCTACGCTAATTTGTTTGCCTATAATATGCCTATGCATAGGAAGTATGTTAGACTTAAGTGTGTTTGTCACATGTTTTATGATGCTCTCTTTGTGCCTCAATTCCTGTCTTTCTTGCGAGCATCATTAAAATTATCAATGCCTAGCTAGGGGCGTTAAACGATAGCGCTTGTTGGGAGGCAACCCAATTTTATTTTAGTTTTTAGTTTTTGCTTCTGTTTAGGAATAAATAATCCATCTAGCCTCTGTTTAGATGTGGTTTTATCTTTTAATTAGTGTTTGTGCCAAGTTAAACCTATTGGATCTTCTTGGATGATAGTTATTTGATCTTGCTGTAATTTCCAGAAATTTTACGCTCAGTGCCCGAATTGTTAAAAATCACCAGAACATGATAAAATATTGATTCCAATTGCTGCTGATCAATAATTTTTTTTTCCAGGTCGTCTATGTTTGGTAGAAGTTTTTGAGGTCCAGAAGTTTGCGTTAGTTACAGATTACTACAGACTGTTCTGTTTTTGACAGATTCTGTTTTGCGTGTGTTGTTTGCTTATTTTGATGAATCTATGGCTAGTAAAATAGTTTATAATCCATAGAGAAGTTGGAATACAATATGTTTTACACCAATACAAATAAAGAATGAGTTCATTACAGTACCTTAAAGTAGTCTTTTGTTTTCTTTCTCTAACGGAGCTCACGAGATTTATATTGAGTTTTGTGTTGTGAAGTTTTCAAGTTTTGGGTGAATTCTTTTGATGGATTATGGAACAAGGAGTGGCAAGAGCATAAGCTTGGGGATGCCCATGGAACCCCCAAGATAATCCAAGGACACAAAAAGTCAAAGCTTGGGGATGCCCCGGAAGGCATCCCCTCTTTCGTCCACTTCCATCGGTAATTTACTTGGAGCTATATTTTTATTCACCACATGATAAGTGTTTTGCTTGGAGCGTCTTGTATTATTTGCGTCTTTGCTTGTTAGTTTACCATAACCATCCTTGCTGTACACACCTTTTGAGAGAGCCATACATGAATTGGAATTTGATAGAATACTCTATGTGCTTCACTTATATCTTTTGAGCTAGATAGTTTTTCTCATAATGCTTCACTTATATCTTTGAGCGTGATAATTTTTGCTCTAGTGCTTCACTTAGATCTTTTAGAGCACGGTGGTGGATTTGTTTTAAAGAAACTTGATCTCTCATGCTTCACTTAGATTATTTTGAGAGTCGTTAATAGCATGGTAATTTGCTTAATAATTAACATACTTGGTATTCAAGATATGTGAAACTTTCTTTTGAGTGCATTGAATACTAAGATAAGTTTGATGCTTGATAATTGTTTTGAGATATGGAGGTGATAATATCAAAGTCGTGCTAGTTGAGTAGTTGTGAATTTGAGAAATGCTTGTGTTGAAGTTTGCAAATCCCGTAGCATGCACGTATGGTTAAAGTTGTGTAACAAATTTGAAACATGAAGTGTACCTGGCTTGTGCATCCTTATGAGTGGCGGTCGGGGACGAGCGATGGTATTTTCCTACCAATCTATCCCCCTAGGAGCATGCGCGTAGTACTTGATTTTTGATGACTTCTAAATTTTTGCAATAAGTATATGAGTTCTTTTGACTAATGTTGAGTCCATGGATTATACACACTTTTACCTTTCCGCCTTTGCTAGCCTCTTGATGCCGTGCATTGCCCTTTCTCACCTTGAGAGTTGGTGAAAACTTCACCGGTGCATCCAAACCCCGTGATATGATACGCTCTATCACACATAAACCTCCTTATATCTTCCTCAAAACAGCCACCATACCTACCTATTATGGCATTTCCATTGCCATTCCGAGATATATTGCCATGCAACTTTCCACCGTTCCGTTCATCATCATCATGACATACTTTACTTTTGTCATATTGCCATTGCATGATCATGTAGTTGACATCGTATTTGTGGCAAAGCCACCATGTATTATTTTTCATACATGTCACTCTTGATTCATTGCACCATCCCTACATCACGGAGGCATTCATATAGAGTCATACCTTGTTCTAGTTTCGAGTTGTAATCCTTATGTTGTAATCAATAGAAGTGTGATGATCTTCATTATTAAAGCATTGCCCAAAAAAAGAGAAAGGCCAAAAAGAAAAAAAAGAAAGGCCCAAAAATAAATAAGTAAAAAGAGCAATGCTACTATCTATTTTTCCACACTTGTGCTTCAAAGTAGCACCTTGTTCTTCATGTAGTGAGTCTCATATATTGTGCTTCAAAGTAGCACCATGTTTTTCATATAGTGAGTCTCATAATTTGTCTTTCTATACTAGTGGGAATTTTTCATTATAGAACTTGGCTTGTATATTCCTACGATGGGCTTCCTCAAAATGCCCTAGGTCTTCATGAGGAAGCAAGTTGGATGCACACCCACTAGTTTTCTTTTGTTGAGCATTCATAGCTCTAGTGCATCCGTTGCATGGCAATCCCTACTCCTCATATTGACATCAATTGATGGGCATCTTCATAGCCCGTTGATTATCCTCGTCAATGTGAGACTTTCTCCTTTTTTGTCTTCTCCACACAATCCCCATCATCATATTCTATTCCACCCATAGTGCTATATCCATGGCTCACGCTCATGTATTGCGTGAAGGTTGACAAAGTTTGAGATTATTTAAGTATGAAACAATTGCTTGGCTTGTCATCGGGGGTATAGAAGTTGGGAACATCTTTGTGTGACAAAAATGAAGCATAGCCTAACTATATGATTTTGCAGGGATGAACTCTCTTTTGCCATGCTATATTGACAAAATGAAGCATAGCCTAACTACATGATTACTTTGATTATTATGCTTGAAGTATTATTATTTTTATGTCAATATGAACTTTTGTCTTGAATCTTTCGGATCTGAATATTCATACCATGATTAAGAATATTTACATTTAAATTATGCTAAAGTATCACTCCGCGTCAAAAATTCTCTTTTTATCATTTACCTACTCGAGGATGAGCAGGAATTAAGCTTGGGGATGCCTGATACGTCTCCAACGTATCTATAATTTTTGATTGCTCCATGCTACTTTATCTATTGTTTTGGACTATAATGGGCTTTATTTTCCACTTTTATATTACTTTTGGGACTAACGTATTAACCGGAGGCCCAGCCCAGAATTGCTGTTTTTTTGCCTTTTTCAAGATTTGAAGAAAGCAGAATATCAAACAGAGTCCAAACAGAATGAAACCTTCGGAAACGTGATTTTCTCACCGGACGTGATCCAGGAGACTTGGACCCTACGCCAAGGAACCAGAGAGGCGGTCACGAGGGTGGGGGGCGCCCCCCTAGGGCGCGCCCCCTCCTCGTGGGCCCCTCGAAGCTCCACCGACGTACTCCTTCCTCCTATATATACCTACGTACCACCAAACGATCAGAACAGGAGCCAAAAACCTAATTCCACCGCCGCAACTTCCTGTATCCATGAGATCCCATCTTGGGGCCTGTTCCGGAGCTCCGTCGGAGGGGGCATCCACCACGGAGGGCTTCTACATCAACACCATAGCCTCTCCGATGAAGTGTGAGTAGTTTACATCAGACCTTCGGGTCCATAGCTAGTAGCTAGATGGCTTCTTCTCTCTTTTTGGATCTCAATACAATGTTCTCCCCCTCTCTCGTGGAGATCTATTCGATGTAATCTTCTTTTTGCGGTGTGTTTGTTGAGACCGATGAATTATGGGTTTATGATCCAGCTTATCTATGAATAATATTTGAATCTTCTCTGAATTCTTTTATGTATGATTGAGTTATCTTTGCAAGTCTCTTCGAATTATCCTTTTGGTTTGGCCAACTAGATTGGTAGTTCTTGCAATGGGAGAAGTGCATTTCTTTGGGTTCAATCTTGCGGTGTCCTTACCTAGTAGTGATGTAAAGGGTTGCAAGGCACGTATTGTATTGTTGCCATCGAGGATAACAAGATGGGTTATTTACCATATTGCATGAATTTATTCCTCTACACCATGTCATCTTGCTTAAGGCGTTACTCTGTTTTTAACTTAATACTCTAGATGCATGCTGGATAGCGGTCGATTAGTGGAGTAATAGTAGTAGATGCGTAATCGCTTTGATCTACTTGTCTCGGACGTGATGCCTATATACATGATCATACCTAGATAACCTCATAACTATGCTCAATTATGTCAATTGCTCAACAGTAATTTGTTCACCCACTGTAGAATACGTATGCTCTTGAGAGAAGCCACTAGTGAAACCTATGGCCCCCGGGTCTATTCTCATCATATCAATCTCCATCACTTTTATACTTGCTTTGTTTTTACTTTGCTTTTACTTTTCACTTTGCATCTTTATACCAAAAATACCAAAAATATTGTCTCTATCAGATCTCACTCTCGTAAGTGACCGTAAAGGGATTGACAACCCCTCATCGCGTTGGTTGCGAGTAGCTATCGTTTTGTGTAGGTACGAGGGACTTGTGCGTGGCCTCCTACTGGATTGATACCTTGGTTCTCAAAAACTGAGGGAAATACGTACGCTACTGTGCTGCATCATCCTCTCCTCTTCGGGGAAAACCAATGCAAGCTCAAGACATAGCATACGCCGATCAAGAGGTGTAGCTATGGTTTGGGTTCGACCAAGCCCCCAAGTGATGTTGTGGCATTGCGCCGATCAAGAGGTTTAGCTATGGTTCGGATATGACCAAGCCCCCAAGTGATGCTGTGGCATTACGCCTATCAAAAGGTGTAGCTATGGTTTGGATACGACCAAGCCCCCAAGTGATATAATATAAAGCTTTTGAGAGGCTAAAACCAAGGGGTAAACCGGACGCCGCTTTAGCAACAGAAGCTCCATGTAACCACCCATGATGTAAGAAAACAACAGATACCCCGCTTTAGCTGAGGTTCCGGTTTATTATATTGATCATAACTTATACATAGGCATGATGTACCTTGGTTCTCCTCCTACGATTTACGTGAGTCTTTGCGCTCGCGAACATCAATTAGGTAGTATGACCCGTTGTGTAGATTCTTGCTGACCACAAAAGGTCCTTCCCAAGGTGCGGATAACTTGTGCATATCCGTCTGATCCTGGATGAGCCGAAGCACCAAATCTCCTTCTTGAAAGGTTCTGGTTCTAACCCGGCGGCTATGATAGCGACGCAGATCTTGCTGATAAATCGCTGAACGGGCGGCCGCTATGTCACGCTCCTCATCTAACAGGTCGAGAGCTTCTTGCCGTGCCTTCTCGTTGTCAGCTTCAATATATGCCGCTACACGAGGTGAGTCATGACGGATGTCACTAGGAAGAACCGCCTGTGCTCCATAAACCATGAAGAACAATGTGTATCCTGTTGATCTGCTGGGTGTGGTGTTGATGCTCCATAACACTGAAGGTAGCTCCTCAACCCAACAACCCGTCGTCTGCTGCAAAGGAACCATAAGCCTGGGTTTGATGCCTCTCAAAATTTCTTGATTGGCCCTCTCCGCTTGACCATTGGACTGTGGGTGAGCTACTGAGGATACATCACCGTATGTGCTCACGTTGACAGAACTCCTTCATGGCACCCTTTGACAAATTGGTACCATTGTCAGTGATAATGCTATGTGGAAAGCCAAACCAGAAAATCACCTTTTTGATGAATTGAACCGCTGTGGCCGTGTCACACTTGCTAACTGGTTATGCCTCTACCCACTTTGTGAACTTGTCAACAACCACCAAAAGGTGGGTCTTCTTGTCTTTGGACCTCTTGAAAGGCCCAACCATATCCAGCCCCCAGGTCGCAAACAACCAAGTAATTGGAATCATCCTCAACTCTTGAGCTGGTACATGAGCACGACTTGAGAACTTCTGACAGCCATTGATACGTCTCCATCGTATCTATAATTTTTGATTGTTCCATGCCAATATTATTAAACTTTCATATACTTTTTGGCAACTTTTTATACTATTTTTGGGACTAACATATTGATCCAAAGGCTCAAAGGTGCAGTTCACATGCTGCATGTTTTTGGTTTCGCAGAATATCCATATCAAACGGAGTCCAAACGGGATAAAAACAGACGGAGATACTTTTTGGAATATTTGGAAAATCTGGAGGAAAAATCAACGCGAACCAGTGTCCTAGCTGGGCACAAGGTAGGGGGGCACGCCCCCCCTAGGGCGCCCCCTGGCCCTCGTGACCCACCTGTAAGGCGGTTGACGCTCTTCTTTTGCCGCAAGAAAGCTAATTTAAAAAAAAAATCACGGCGAAGGTTTCAGGCCAATCGGAGTTACGGATCTCCATATATACACGAAACGGTGAAACAGAGCTGCAATGTAACGCGTAAACAGAGATAGATCCAATCTCGGAGGGCTCTCGCCTCCCAAGCCATGGGAGCCAAGGACCAGAGGGGAAACCCTTCTCCCATCTAGGGAGGAGGTCAAGGAAGAAGAAGAAGAAGGGGCCCTCTCTCCCCCTTGCTTCCGGTGGCGCCGGAGCGCTGCCGGGGGCCATCATCATCACCGTGATCTTCACCAACACAACCATCATCTTCATCAACATCTCCATCACCTTCCCCCCTCTATCTACATCGGTCCACTCTCCTGCAACCCGCTGTACCCTCTACTTGAACATGGTGCTTTATGCTTCATATTATTTTCCGATGATGTGTTGCCATCCTATGATGTCTGAGTAGATTTTCGTTGTCCTATCGGTGATTGATGAATTGCTATGATTGGTTTGAATTGCATGTTTTATTATTGGTGCTGTCCTATTGTGCCCTCCATGTCGCGCAAGCGTGAGGGATTCAGCTGTAGGGTTTGCAATATGTTTATGATTTGCTTATGGTGGGTGGCGTGGTGTGAAGCACATACCCGAGTAAGTAGGTTGTTTGTGTATGGGATAAAGGGACTTGATACTTTAATGCTATGGTTGGGTTTTACCTTAATGAATCTTTAGTAGTTGCGGATGCTTGCTAGAGTTCCAATCATAAGTGCATATGATCCAAGTAGAGAAAGTATGTTAGCTTATGCCTCTCCCTCAAATAGAATTGCAATAGTGATTACCGGCCTAGTAACATAGTCAATTGCCTAGGGACAATTCCACAACTCCTACCACCACTTTTCCACACTCTCTATATTTACTTTAGTTGTTTTTTTATCTAAGCAGCCCCTAGTTTATGTTTACGCTCTCTTTATTTTCTTGCTAGCCTTTCCGAAATTACCTACAAAGTACTTCTAGTTTCATTCCTGTTCTAGGTAAAGCGAACTCAAGCGTGCGTAGAGTTGTATCGGTGGTCGATAGAACTTGAGGGAATATTTGTTCTACCTTTGGCTCCTCGTTGGGTTCGACACTCTTACTTATCGAAAACTGTTGCGATCCCCTATACTTGTGGGTTATCAAGACCTTTTTCTGGCGCCGTTGCTGGGGAGTTATAGCGTGGGGTGAATATTCTCGTGTGTGCTTGTTTGCTTTATCACTAAGTAATTTTTATTTGCTGTTCTTAGTTGTTTTCTATCTTTAGTAAGGGGTAGGAAACAAAAAATACCAAAAAATTAGTTGTACCTACTGCTCCAATGGTTGAAGAACCACTCAAAATCTATCACACTCCTGAAGCTTTTTACTTGGATCATCTTTGATCCCTATGTGCTCGTTGTGAAACCCCAACTAGCTTAGTTGAGGGCAAATCTTTAGATGAGCATGCTTGTTATGTGCGACACCGAATATCTGACAAAGGGAAAATTCTATTGGGTCAAATTCATCGTTTGCAATGCTATTCTTGGAGTTTATGTGAAATATATGATGTTACTTGTTGTTCTGATAACCCTAAGAAACACCTTCCCTATCAATGTGAGTTTAGTGATAATGGAATCGTATCTTCGTATGCTAAAGGTGTTTATAGTTACTATGATATTCAACAAATTGAAGAATTTGTTGCTTTTAAGGGTGCTTATAAAATTGCTTCTTTGATTGAAACGTATGATGCTACTTTTCACAAATCTGAAATTTTTGCCATACTTGAATATTGCTATGATAATTATGCTTCTAATGCCTATGTTAAACTATATATTGAGGCCTACCCCGCTGTCCAAGAAGAGACTAATATTTTGCAGGAAGCTATGGAAGAAGAAATTGATGAAACTGTGAGCTCATGGGATGAAAAAGATGATGAGGAGAGCAAAGAACAAAAGGGGGAAGAGCGGATTGATCACCCGTGCCCACCTTCTAATGAGAGTAACTCTTCAACTCATACATTGTTTAATTCCCCTTCGTGCTTACCGAAGGATGATTGCTATGATGACTATTATGATCCCATTAATTCTCTTGAAATATCCCTTTTTGATGATGCTTGCTATGCTTGTGGCCAAGATGCCAATATGAATTATGCTTATGGAGATGAACTTGCTATAGTTCCTTATGTTAAACATGAAATTGTTGCTATTTCACCCACACCTGATAGTCCTATTATCTTTTTGAATTCTCCCAATTATACTATATCGGAGAAGTTTGCACTTATTAAGGATTATATTGATGGGTTGCCTTTTACCATTGCACATGATGATTTTGATAGATATAATATGCATGTGCTTGCTGCTCCTACTTGCAATTATTATGAGAGAGGAACTATATCTCCACCTCTCTATGTTTCCAATACAATAAAATTGCAAGAAACTGTTTATACTATGCATTAGCCTTTACTATGTGTGCATGAATTGTTCTTTTATGACATGCCAATGCATAGGAAGAGAGTTAGACTCCGTTGTTACATGATATATGTTGCTTTGTTCTCACTACTAAATTACAAATCATTGCTAATTAAAATTGGCTTTGATATACCTTGGGATCCGGGTGGATTCATTACTTGAGCACTATATGCCTAGCTTAATGGCTTTAAAGAAAGCGCTGCCAGGGAGACAACCCGGAAGTTTTAGAGAGTCATTTATTTCTGTTGAGTGCTTTCATATAGTTTAAAAACAACAAAAATAAAGAGGGGAACCCAAAACTTTTTCAAAAAGAAAAGCAAAAGTGAGAAAGACAAGCATTGTTGAAGTGGGAGAGCTCCTTGAACTTTGTTCAAGCTCACGACAACTTTGTGAATCTTGATTACAGAAAATTTTCAACAAAAATAATTATCCCCTTGTACAATTCCATTGTATTATAAAAATAATGTTCCAAGGTTTGCCTTTAGGATGTTTACAATGCTTGTTGGTTTGTGCGGTGTAGGACAGAAACTTTGGCTGTAGTGCGCGATTTTTAATTTTTCACTGGAACCTCAAATGGTTCTGATTCTTTTTGCACTGTCTTTATGTACACATTGTTTATTTTTACTAATTTTGGCAGAATTTATTATGTAACATAAGTATGGTGAATGTTCAGATTATTACAGACTGTTCTGTTTTAGACAGATTCTGTTTTTGATGCATAGTTTGCTTGTTTTGATGAAACTATGAATTTATATCAGTGTATTAAGCCATGAAAAATTTATATTACAGTAGACACAATGCAAAAATAAAATATGAATTGGTTTGCAACAGTACTTAGAGTAGTGATTTGCTTTATTATACTAACGGATCTTACCGAGTTTTCTGTTGAAGTTTTGTGTGGATGAAGTGTTCGATGATTGAGAAGGTTTCGATGTGAGAAGAAGGAAGAGAGGCAATAGCTCAAGCTTGGGGATGCCCGAGGCACCCCAAGTAAATATTCAAGGAGAATCAAGCGTCTAAGCTTGGGGATGCTGGGAAGGCATCCCCTCTTTCTTCAACAAGTATCGGTATGTTTTCGGATTCGTTTAGTTCATGCGGTATGTGCAATCTTGGAGCGTCTTTTGCATTTAGTTTTCATTTTTTTTCTTTTATGCACCATGCTGGTATGAGATGGCCCTTTGTTGATTTATAGAATGCTCTTTGCACTTCACTTAAATCTTTTGAGTATGGCCTTATAGAATGCTTCATGTGCTTCACTTATATCATTTGAAGTTTGGATTGCCTGTTTCTCTTTACATAGACAACCGTGTAGAATGCTCTTTTGCTTCACTTATATTTGTTAGAGCATGGGCATTAATTTGGAAGAAATAATTAAACTCCCTTGCTTCACTTATATCTATTTAGAGAGATGACAGGAACTGGTCATTCACATGGTTAGTCATAAAACCCTACATAAAACTTGTACATATGATATGTTTGATTCCTTGCAATAGTTTTGTGATATAAAGGTGGTGATATTAGAGTCATGCTAGTTGAATAATTGTGAAATTGAGAAATACTTGTGTTGAGGTTTGCAAGTCCCGTAGCATGCACGTATGGTAAACGTTATGTAACAAATTTGAAACATGAGGTGTTCTTTGATTGTCCTCCTTATGCGTGGCGGTCGGGGACGAGCGATGGTCTTTTCCTACCAATCTATCCCCCTAGGAGCATGCGCGTAGTGCTTGGTTTTTGATGACTTGTAGATTTTTGCAATAAGTATGTGAGTTCTTTGTGACTAATATTGAGTCCATCGATTATACGCACTCTCACCCTTCCATCATTGCTAGCCTCTTCGGTACCGTGCATTGCCCTTTCTCACATTGAGAGTTGGTGCAAACTTCGCCGGTGCATCCAAACCCTGTGATATGATACGCTCTTTCACACATAAACCTCCTTATATCTTCCTCAAAACAGCCACCATACCTACCTATTATGGCATTTCCATAGCCATTCCGAGTATATTGCCATGCAACTTCCATCATCATCATATACATGACTTGAGCATTTATCGTCATATTGTTTTGCATGATCGTAAGATAGCTAGCATGATGTTTTCATGGCTTGTCCGTTTTTTTGATGCCATTGCTACGCTAGATCATTGCACATCCCAAAGACACATGGGAGGCATTCATATAGAGTCATATCTTTGTTCTAGATATCGAGGTGTAATATTTAGTTGTAAGTAAATAAAAGGGTGATGATCGTCATTATTAGAACATTGTCCCATGTGAGTTTATCAAAATAAAATAGGCCAAAGAAGCCCAAATAAAAAAAGAGGCCAAAGAAGCCCACCAAAAAAATAAAAAAAAAGAGAAAATAAAAAAAATGAGTGAAAAAGAGAGAAGGGGCAATGTTACTATCCTTTTACCACACTTGTGCTTCAAAGTAGTACCATGTTCTTCATATAGAGAGTCTCTTGAGTTATCACTTTCATATACTAGTGGGAATTTTCATTATAGAACTTGGCTTGTATATTCCAAGGACGGGCTTCCTCAAATGCCCTAGGTCTTCATGAGCAAGCAAGTTGGATGCACACCCACTTAGTTTAAGCTTGAGCTTTCATATTCTTATAGCTCTAGTGCATCCGTTGCATGGCAATCCCTACTCCATGCATTAACATCAATCGATAAGCATCTCCATAGCTCATTGATTAGCCTCGTTGATGTGAGACTTTATCCTTTTTTGTCTTCTCCACATAACCCCCATCATCATATTCTATTCCACCCATAGTGCTATGTCCATGGCTCGCGCTCATATATTGCATGAAAGTTTATAGGTTTGAGATTTCTAAAGTATGAAACAATTGCTTGGCTTGTCATCGGGGTTGTGCATGATGAGAGCATTCTTGTGTGACAAAAATGGAGCATGACTAAACTATATGATTTTGTAGGGATAAACTTTCTTTGGTCATGTTATTTTGAGATGACATAATTGCTTGGTTGGTATGCTTGAAGTATTATTGTTTTTATGTCAAAGGATAGATTATTGCTTTGAATAACTCGTGTCTTAATATTCATGCCATGATTAGACATATGATCAAGATTATGCTAGGTAGCATTCCACGTAAAAAATTATCTTTTTTGTCATTTACCTACTCGAGGACGAGCAGGAATTAAGCTTGGGGATGCTGATACGTCTCCGTCGTATCTATAATTTTTGATTGTTCCATACCAATATTATTCAACTTTCATATACTTTTTGGCAACTTTTTATACTATTTTTGGGACTAACATATTGATCCAGTGCCCAGTGCCAGTTCACATGCATTGCATGTTTTTGGTTTCGCAGAATATCCATATGAAACGGAGTCCAAACGGGATAAAACGGACGGAGATACTTTTTGGAATATTTGGAAAATCTGGAGGAAAAATCAACGCGAACCAGTGTTCGAGGTGGGCACGAGGTAGGGGGGCACGCCCCTGACCCTCATGACCCACCAATAAGGCGGTTGACGCTCTTATTTTGCTGCAAGAAAGCTAATTTTAAGAAAAAATCACGGCGAAGGTTTCAGGCCAATCGGAGTTACGGATCTCCATATATACACGAAACGGTGAAACAGAGCGAGCGAGAATGCGTAGAAGCAGAGATAGATCCAATCTCGGAGGGTCTCTCGCCCCTCCCAAGCCATGGGAGCCAAGGACCAAAGGGGAAACCCTTCTCCCATCTAGGGAGGAGGTCAAGGAAGAAGAAGAAGAAGGGGCCCTCTCCCTTGCTTCCGGTGGCGCCGGAGCGCTGCCGGGGGCCATCATCATCACCGCGATCTTCACCAACCGTCATCTTCATCAACATCTCCATCACCTTCTGTTGGGGATATAACTATTTGTGTAAGCCGCCCAGGAGGGGCCGGGTTATGCAAGGAAGATTCACCAGAAAGAAGCCCAAGACCAAGCATGAAGATGGCGGTTTAATAAAGGGCCTAAGGCCCACAGGCGACTTAAGGCCCGTTGTTGTAAGCGGCCATAATGGCATGACTTGTATCATAAGGTAGATTTAACTAGTCACCGAGCCGGACATTGTTTATAAGCCGGCTGGGACTCTGTAGGCCACAGGGCGTCAACCCGTGTATATAAGGGGACGACCTGCTGGCGGCTTAGGGCAAGAAACAACCCTTCGAGAGCCGGGCATAACATATTCCGCTCCCTGGTCATCGAAACATCAAGCAATACCAACCCAACTAGACGTAGGCTTTCCTTCTCCGCAAGGGGCCGAACTAGTATAAAACCTCTCGTGTCCTTTGTACCGATTAACCCCTTTAAGCTTCCTAGTTGCGATGGCTCCACGACTAAGTCCTTGCACGAGGACATCTGCCGTGACAATTCCATGATAGTTGGCGCCCACCGTGGGGCCAGCACATGATGGATTTGAGTTCTTGAAGGGCAGCTTCGAAGGGCTCAGGGGATACGCAGTGGGCCGGATGACCAAGAGTCGTCGCGGCAAGATCTACATCGACAATGAAGGCTGGGGCCCCGAGGCCGACTCAATTGAGTATGGGTACCGGGTCCCCTTTGGCGGAATCCACGTCTTCATCGGCCGGATTGGTGAGCCAGGCCCTGAGCCGAACAACTGCACCGACCTCGTCGAGACGGCTCAGCATGCGAAACCCTCCCGCGTTCAACCCGTCATGAAGCGTGCCTTCGTGGGCTGTGTCCACAGAGAGGAACTCCCTGAAGGATCTAAAGATGGCGGAGAGACGGCCGTCCCATCGGATGATGATTCGTCCTCCGGTTCAACAGATTCTTTGTATCAGGTCCAAGAGGGCATGCTTGGGGGCTGTTCTGACGACTCTAGCATTCCGGATTTCTATGAACCGCCGAGCTGGGCAGGAGTCTTCATGGCTGGTACTCAACCCGGTCAAAAATCGACGGCTGCAACAGCAATAACATTCGGGTCAGGAGCGGCCGGGGCAGGAGGCCCTGTGCGCCCGCCGGCTCAGGTGCTGATGGATCTTATGGACAAGTTGACGGCCCTGTTAACCACCACGGTTATTCTGGCAAATCCAGATGAACATAACGCGGAGGTGGCCATGGTGCGTGAGGAGATAGCCCTAGCCAAGGAGGCCTTGGGGCTGAGGACACCAGGTTAGCTACGAATGGCGGCTTTGGGCCTTGCAGGCGCAGCGACTCGGTCGAGGCTTTCCAGCTTTATATGAGTCTGAACGCATCCAATGAGGTCATGAGGAGGAGACATCGAAAACCCGGTCCCGTCGCCTCCGGTTTACGATCCTCGAAATCTTTTCACGACACCCGAGCTGGTCCCAAGAACCCGCCCGGCCAATCAGTTTATGACACCCGGAGCTGGAGGGCCGGTTCAGCCCCGAGAGATGGCACCTCCTCACGGGAGTATGGCCCCGCCCCGATACATACCAATACCACCGGGCCACTTCTCCAACCCCATGGAGAACTTGATAGCAGCATCGGCGCGTCTGGCGGCTCTTCCAGTGGACGGTGATGACCCGACGGCGGTGGAAACCCAGAGGGTCAGAGATCTTATTCAGACGGCCTTGGCACAGCAGGAGACCTATTCTTACAGCCGGGACATGATTCATTCAACTCCTCAGCCTTGGCTCGCACCTCGTCAAAACCGGAGCCCGAGTTACAGCAGGCACATGGAGTCAGAAGCTTTATCAAGCAATGCCCAGCGTCGTAACCAGCCCGGTGGCTATAGCCCGGTTCAGGACCGAATACGTTAGGAGGACGAATGGGCGGCTCAGTTAGCGGCTCAGCAGACGACATATGAAGGTCTCCCAGAGTATCCGACGACTTCCGTTGGTGCAGGAGTGGCCACTAGAACCGGTGGTGTCCCTTGGTTGGTGCCGGCTCTGCGGGATGTACGTCTGCCCAAGGATTTTAAGGGACCTCGAAAGGTGCCGAATTATACGGCCGACTTACAGCCTGGGGCATGGATCAAAAGTTACGAGATGGCCATGGAGCTATTGGAGGTCAGCGACGGAGCAATGGCTAAGTATTTCACCATGATGTTAGATGGAACGGCCCGATCTTGGTTGAAAAGTTTGCCTCCCAATTCCATCAGTTCATGGGCAGAGCTAAAGGCCCGGTTTATCCAGAACTTCAAGGACACTTGCAAGCAGTCTATGTCAATTGTGGACTTGACCAATTGCAAGCAGGAGGAGGGTGAATCCACAACTCATTGGGTGCGCTGGGTCAAGGAAATAATACACTCATCTGATAAGATGGATGCCGACTCTGTAGTACTTATGCTCCATCAGAATTGTCGCTTTGAGCCGCTGAAACAGAAGCTGGGGCGCCTTAAGCGTGATTGCAATGATATGGGTACGCTGATGGCAGCCTTGGTCAAATACGCCGATTTTGATACTACCAATGATCCCGCGTCTGAGGAGGAAAAGACAGGGAAGGGAAAGAAGAACGGCAATCGAAAGGGTCAGCAGCATAACCCGGTAAGTCAAGGAGGAAACAAGCGTAAGGCGGAGGGTAACCCGGAGTTTGTGGCCAATGCTAATGCACAAGGTAACAACCACAAACGTAAGGGGAGACCACCCCCTCGATCTGGAGGCTCAGGCCCATCTCTTGAGCAGCTTCTGAATGAGCCTTGCCCGAGACATGGTACTCGGGGCGTCCGCCACCCACTTATGGAAAGACTGCGCGATCATGAAGGCTTTCAAGAATTCCAACATGTTTGATGGCAATCATGGATCAGGTGGCGGCTCAGGGGCCAGTGGCTTTCATGGCCCGGGTGGCGGTTCAAGTTTCGGCTTTCAGGGAGGTCAAGGTGGCTATAATCAGCAGCAGCCCTGTCAAGGGGACAAGCTGACAACGGTCGAGTTATCGAGCCATCCAAAACAGCTGAATGGTGGGCAGTACCATGTGTTTACCACTAACTTGTGCAAACGTGATCAGAAGGTTCATAAGAGGGTTGTGAATTCGGTTGAGCCAGCGGTTCCCCGTTACTTGAGGTGGTCAGAGCAGCCCATCATATGGAGCAGGGAAGATCACCCCCTCCGGGTTGATAACCCGAGTCAGTTGGCCTTGGTGGTGGCCCCTTAGGTTGGTGGATATAAATTCACTATGGTATTCATGGACGGAGGAAGCAGCATCAATATTCTCTATTATGAGACCTTTTGCCGCATGGGGTTGACTGATAAGGATTTGAGGACGTCCAACACTGTCTTTCATGGGGTGGTACCTGGTAAATCGGCATATCCAGTTGGTAAGATCGAGCTGGAAGTAGCCTTTGGAGATGAATATGATTCCAGGGCTGAGAAACTGACGTTTGAGGTAGTCAAAATCAGGAGCCCGTATCACGCTCTGTTTGGACGACCGGCTTATGCCAAGTTCATGGCACGACCGTGTTATGTTTACTTGCAGCTCAAGATGCCGGGCTACAAGGGCACCATCACTGTGCATGGGAGTCGAAAGGTAGCCTTGGAATGCGAAGAAGGTGATGCGGCTTATCTTTGAATCTGTTTGTCTTTGAAGAGGAGCTGAAGTTTTATCAAACTAATGTTGACCGGCGGATATGACCTCTTTGAAGAAGCCAACCCACGAGCAAGACTCGGCGTTGAAATTTAAGTCGGCCGCCGAGACAAAACTGGTCGACTTCACTCCAGGCGACTCTTCCAAGCGATTCAAAGATCGGTACCAATTTGGATCCCAAATAGGAAAGCCCGCTCATCGAGTTCATCCGTGAGAACCGGGACATCTTTGCATGGAAACCTTCCAACATGCCGGGTGTCCCGAGAGAACTCGCCGAGCACACTCTTAATATTGATCCAAAGTATAAGCCGGTCAGGCAGTTTCTTTGGCGATTCAATGAGGAAAGACGGAAAGCTATCGGGGAGGAGGTCGCTCGGCTCTTAGCGGCCGGGTTCATCATGGAAGTCTTTCACCCGGAGTGGTTGGCTAACCCGGTGCTTGTGCTCAAGAAGAACGGCACCTGACAGATGTGTGTAGATTACATGGACTTAAATAAAGCTTGTCCAGCTGATCCCTTCGCTCTACCCCGCATTGATCAAATCATTGATGCTACAGCGGGTTGCGAGCGTTTGAGTTTTTTGGATGCTTACTCTGGTTATCATTAGATCAAAATGGCAGTTAAGGACCAGGAGAAGATGGCTTTCATTACTCCGTTTGGAGCCTTCTGCTATGTATCTATGCCGTTTGGGCTCAAGAGTGCCCAGCGACTTATCGGCCGTGTGTATGAATTGTCTCCACAATCAGATTGGGCGCAATGTTCATGCTTATGTAGATGACATTGTGGTGAAATCCAGAGAGAAGGAAACCTTGATATCTGATTTAAAGGAAACCTTTGATAATCTTCAGGTCTATAAGATGATGCTTAACCCGGATAAGTGTGTGTTTGGTGTACCTGCAGGCAAACTTTTGGGGTTCCTGGTCTCAAACAGGGGCATTGAAGCTAACCCCGAGAAGATCAAGGCAATTACCTCTCTGGCTAAACCGGCGTGCATCAATGATGTTCAGCGACTAGCGGGTCGCGTTGCTTCTTTAAGCCGGTTCATAAGCCGGTTAGGTGAGAAGGCTCTACCACTGTATCAGATGATGAAGAAAACAAACACTTTTGTCTGGAGTGAGGCTGCTGATGCTGCCTTTGAAGATTTAAAGAGACAATTGTCTGAGCCGCTGGTTCTCGCGGCTCCCATTGATAAAGAGCCGTTGCTGTTGTATGTTGCTGCTAACTCACGAGCTGTTAGTGTTGCTATCATGGTGGAGCGTAAGGAGGCTGGCAAGGAGCATCCGGTTCAACGACCGGTTTATTACATCAGTGAGGTGCTCATAGACTCCAAGCAAAGATATCCGCATTGGCAGAAACTTGTTTATGGGGTGTTCATGGCAAGCTGGAAGCTAAAGCGCATGCCGAGGGTCATCCTATAAGCGTGGTAAGTTACGCCACCTTGGGGACATCATCCGAGCAGGGGAAGCCACGGGGCGAGTCACCAAGTGGGCCATTGAGCTTGGGCCTCACGGTTTGAAGTATATGCCACGTACAGACTATCAAGTGTCAAGCCTTGGTGGACTTTATCAATGATTGGACGGAGTTGCGAGCACCGGAGGAGAAGCGGATAACACGTATTGGACTATTCACTTGATGGGTCCAGTAGTTGGAAGGCTCGGGGGCTGGAGTCGTTTTAACTTCCCCCCGAGGTGACAAATTTTGCTATGTGCTCCGGCTTATGTTTCCCTGTACCAACAATGCAGCTGAATACGAGGCATTACTCTATGGTCTCCGGATGGCCAAAGAGATGAATTTGAGCCGAGTAAGGTGCTTGGGTGATTCAGACCTCGTCGCTCAACAGGTGTCAGGCACGTGGGACTCCAAGGATCCCCTTATGGCGGCTTATCATCGTGAAGTTGATGCGGTGGCCAAGCACTTCAAAGGTTATCAAGTAGAGCACATTGATCGAAGGAAGAATGAGGCGGCTGATGCTTTGAGCCGGCTGGGGTCCCAGTGTAAGCCGGTGCCGCCTAACACCTTTCTTGACGTTTTGCATAACCCTTCTGTCAGAGTGCCTACAGAGGAAGAGCTAGCAGTGCCAGACCCGGAGGCACAGCTGGTGGCGGCCCTCCACGCCATCCCAAATTGGACAGTCCCATATTTGGCCTATATGACCCGGGGATAGTTGCCTGGGGATGAGACCTTGGCAAGACAAATCATCAGGCGGTCCAAATCCATGGCGAATTTGTAACACCCCGGATGTAACTTTCCATATTTGTAACTCCAACTCTTGCCATTTTCGGCATTGTGATATGATATTCCCTCCGTGGTTGGGTTTTCCTCATTTTGCATTTTGTCCATGTCTTGCATTTTACATCATGTCATCATGTGCATCGCATTTGCATACGTGTTCGTCTCATGATTCCGAGCATTTTTCCGTTGTCCGTTTTGCAATCCGACACTCCTATCTCCCCCGGCGGTCCCTTTTACGTTTTTCCGTGTGCGGGTATTAAACCTTCTCGAAATGGACCGAGGTTTGTCTAGTGGCCTTGGTATACCACCCGTAGACCACCGGTCAAGTTTCGGTCATTTGGAGCTCGTTTGGTACTCCAACGGTTAACCGCACTCTCGCAAAGGCCTCTTTTAAGTTGCAGCCCAACACCCCTTCAAAACAGCCCAATAACCCATCTAAGTCACTTCCATGCTCTCCGTCGTTCGATCACGATCGTGTGGCGAAACTACACCTCATTTGGACTCTCCTAGCTCCCTCTATGCCTATTTAAGCAAACCTCCCGAAATCCCGGGTCATCCCCGAAACCCTAGCTATTTCGCCCTCCGCGCCGCCCGGACACGTCCGGCGAGCAGACGCGTCCGCCCGCCGCCGCCCGGCCAATGCGTGGGCGCCACGTCAGCCAGCGCCCCGCCGCCGCCTCCTCTCTCCTCCCGCCGCCAAGCCCGCTCGGCCGGTCCGGCCCCATGGTCCAGTCGCCGCCCGCCAGCCGCGCGCCCTTCCCGCCCGGCGCTCGAGCACGCGGCCCTTGGCGCCTCCCGCCAGCGCCCGCCGGCGCCGCTCCGCCGCCCGTCCGTCGCCGCGCCGCCGCCTCCTCCGGCATCGCCGCCCCTCGTAGCCGGGCCCGCCGACCGCCGCCCTCGCCCGGCCCGACCCGCGGCGAAACTCCTCGCCGAACCCGCGCCCCACGGATCCGCCGCCGCCCGCGTCCGATCGGGTCGGGAGCCCGATCCGTCCTCGGGAGTCCCGCCGTTGGGTTGTCCCCCTCCTATTATTTTCTCCTAAGTCTTTAAACATTGTTATTTTGTGCATTTTTCAATATGCTATATCTTCGCATCCGTGGATCCATTTTTCGCGTGTAATATGTCAAAATGTTCGGCTCGAAGAGTAGATCAATTAGTCTCATTGCATCATTTTCATTTGAGCACATCCTGATGCCCTAAATTCTGTTGGAAGGATGCTATGTGATGTTAGTTTCTGTTTCGTAACAGAACTTGCACTTTTGTTATTTTTGCCATGATTGATGTGTGCACCCTATGAATTTGAGTCCTACATGTGTTTTGTAATATGCCATGCCATTTTTCCAGGGGTGTATGCCATGTATTTTTGTGATCTATGTGGTGACTAGCACAAGAATGGAAAGTAGGTGTCCTGATGTTGCTGTTTTCAGCCCTGTTTAGCTGATATTTTGATGCCATGTTAACTTGATGATACCGAGAGATCTATGCATATTTTGAGATACTTCAGTAAGGATGTTTTGTTAAAATGTCTTGCTCTATCCATCCATGTCCTTGTTTGCAATTATGGAGTAGCATAGCTTGAGTCAATCGAGCTCTACTTTTGCTATAAAATGTTTCCTGGCAGATTGTTTACATGTTATTCAATTTTGCCAAGGTTGTTGTGGTTGATACATGTATGCTATGTTATTGTTCTTGCCATGTATGTCTTCTATGCCATGTCTTCTTGATGTATGTATGCTTAGTTTATCATATAAGGCTCTGTAGTGAGTGCATCGAGCTCTTAAACATGCCTACTTGTTATCAGTTTTTGACATGCCATGTTGCTGAATCTGTTAACGAAACTTTCAATATTGACATGGGTGTTACTATATTTTCGAGTCCTTTTTGGCTTATGGTCAGTAAGGGACTTTTGTTCTATGCTTTGAGTAGATTCATGACATGCCTTGTTTTGCTATTTTAAGTTCCTGTAGCATGTAGTTTTGCTGCTCTGAACATTGCAACCTGATGCTGTTTTTGCCATGTCCAGCCTGATTATTTTTGCACTTTTGCCATGCTTGTTTGAACCTGTTATGATGTGAACTAGCCGTAGCTCAGTGCTCATCTTTTTCGAGCATCATGTGTAGATCACTGCCATGTGCTTTGTTGATACGTTTGGGTGCAGTAGCTTAATTATTTGTTGCTTGCTAAGTGGCATCCTGCTGTTAATGGCAGATTTGTGCCATTCTTGTTTTGCTTGCCATTTCCAAACCGTGCATCCGATTATGGTGATCTTTATATCGATTTCAACCGAAATCATCTCATCTTTCCAGTGGCATGCTTGGTTTGCCAAGTTGATGCCTGGTTCATCATTTTCCTTCCGGGGCGCACATAAGCATTGCATATCCCATCATGCATATCATGTCATGTTTTGCATCATGTTGATTGTGCATTGCACCGTGATTTATTGTGGTTCCTTTGTTTGTGTTGTTGCTTTGGGTAGAGCCGGAGGCGAGTACGTGAACGAGGAACCTGTTGAGAACGCTTACGAGGATCAAGCTTTCGACAACTCGAGAACATTGCGAGCAAGATGACCATACCCTCGAAATCACTTCTATCTTTGCTATGCTAGATGCTCGCTCTTTTGCTATGCCTATGCTGCGATGCCTACCACTTGCTATATCATGCCACCCATATTGCCATGTCAGCCCTAACCATCTTTTCCTAGCAAACCGTTGATTGGCTATGTTACCGCTTTGCTCAGCCCCTCTTATAGCGTTGCTAGTTGCAGGTGAAGATGAAGTTTGTTCCTTGTTGGAACATGGAGATGTTGTTCCTTGTTGGAACATGTTTACTTATTGGGGATATCACAATATATATATGCTATAATTAATACATCTATATACTTGGTAAAGGGTGGAAGGCTCGGCCTTATGCACAGTGTTTTGTTCCACTCTTGCCACCCTAGTTTCCGTCATACGGTGTTATGTTCCTTGATTTTGCGTTCCTTACACGGTTGGGTGATTTATGGGACCCCCTTGACAGTTCGCTTTGAATAAGACTTCGTCCAAAGAAGGCCCAACTTTGGTCTTACCAGTTGCCACCTAAGCCTTTTTCCCCGGGTTTTCGCGAGCCGAGGTCATCTTTATTTTAACCCCGGACCAGTGCTCCTTCGAGTCTTTGGCCCGAATCGAAAAACTGCGGGGCCACCACGGGAAACTTCGAGGCTTGGTTTTACTCGTAGCTAGTCTCATCCGGATGTGCCACGAGAACGAGATATGTGCAGCTCCTATCGGGATTTGTCGGCACAATCGGGCGGCTTTCTTTGGTCTTGTTTTATTGCTGTCGAAATGTCTTGTAGTCCGGGATTCCGAGATTGATCGGGTCTTCCGGTAGAAGGAATATCCTTCGTTGACCGTGAGAGCTTATAATGGGCTAAGTTGGGACACCCTGCAGGTAATATCTTTCAAAGCCGTGCCCGCGGTTATGAGGCGGATGGGAATTTGTTAATGTCCGGTTGTAGAAAACCCGAAGTTGACCTCAAGTAAAATACACATCAACCGTGTATAACCGTGATGGTCTCTTCTCGTGGTCCGGAAGTGAACACGATGTTGGAGTTATGTCTCGGCGTAAGTAGTCCAGGATCACTTCTTGATCGCTACTAGCTTCACGTCCGCGCTTTGCTTCTCTTCTCGCTCTCTTTTGCGAAGTAGCCACCATATATGCTAGTCGCTTGCTGCAGCTCCACCTTACGACTCTGTCCTTCCTATAAGCTTAAATAGTCTTGATCTCGCGGGTGTGAGATTGCTGAGTCCCCGTGACTCACTGATACTTCCAAAACAGTTGCGGTGCCGACGATGCCGGTCAGGTGACTCAACCGAGCTCAAGTGGGAGTTCGACGAGGAACGTGGTCGTTACTATGTGTCTTCCTGATGATCAGTAGTGGTGCCCAGTTGGGACGATCGGGGATCTGTGTAGCATTTGGGGTATCTTCTTTATTTTGGTTCCGTAGTCGGACCTTGAGTGTACTCTGAATGATGGATGTTTATTTATGTACTGTGTGAAGTGGCGACTGTAAGCCAACTATGTATCTCTTTCCCTTATTTATTACATGGGTTGTGTGAAGATTACCTCACTTGCAACATTGCTTTCAATGCGGTTATGCCTCTAAGTCGTGCCTCGACACGTGGGAGATATAGCCGCATCGAAGCGTTACAAGTTGGTAATCGAGCCTTCCCGACTTAGGAGCCCCCTACTTGATTGTTTCTTTGGCGTTGTTGAGTCTAGAATGGAAAAATGTTTTGAGTCTTAGGATTATATATATCGGAGAGTAGGATTCTTTTTACTTCCTAGTCCCTTCATTAAGCTCTGTGAGGTATCCTGACGTAGTGTTTTGACTCTTCTCTCCTCAATTTTCACTAAATTTTTTTAGGATCACGTGGGTATCTTGGAATCGTTCCGATGGTTTTGTGGCGAGAACATTGTTCTTGGTGCCTCGACATTTAGGGGTTGTGGCGGTGTCCGGGAGTTGAGCTCCGAGGTGTTGTCGTCACAATTTTATCGTTGCAGTTACGGAATACCGGAGTTTTGCCGACATCGAAATCTCTTTTGTGCAGTTGTTGGTGAGATAACCTCGATAGCCCAAAGATCGAGGCGAAAAGGGAGTATTGCCATGACTTGTATAACGGATGTTTTTGAAGGTCGAGGTACCACGATTTCCGAGGATTTCTTGGTTATGTGTTGACGGATGGATACAATTTGGATCTAGGTATTGTTAGTTTGGGTGATATATTTTGTGTCCCTGTATCCCCAACACCAGATTGCATAACCAGAAAGTTTCGGGAGTTTATAGGTGGGAATTCTAGTAGCTTACAGGATATCTTTCCGACAGATGTATGATTTGAGATTGGGGTCCAACGTCTAGTGGTCCGCCCATTCACGGTCGATTTACAGTGGTCGCGAGACGTCTTAAAGAATCCTGGGTATGCTGATTCGGGGACGTCTTGTTAGTCATTCGTGACGGCCGCTATACGTCGTGTCCGTGTGGGCCCCACCACGAACACTTTGGGCGAAATCTCTATCATGTGTTTGTTCCGGCTCATTCTAGAAGCCAACCTTTTGTTTTCAGTTGTGATATTCGATTTGTTTCTAAGGCAGATGTTGTTTCCATATCTTTATCTAAGTGGCTTCTCACCTTAATGAACGTGTGATGATTAACTTGGGAATTCATTCGTTCATTCTTGTTCGAATGTTTATTGTGAAGACTATATGTTGCAATTTCTATCCGTTGATTCTACTTATCAATTTGTCTATCAAAGGACTAACGGATGTCACCCTCTTCAGATGGCTCCGCCAACGCCGTACGAATCCGGATCGTAATGATGGGGATCGATCGAACCTCCACCTCCACCTCCACCTCCGCCTCCGGAGGCACAGCAAGCTATCATGGCAGCCACCAATGCCAATGCTCAGATGATTTTGCAGCTTTTGCAAGAGCGTACTCAAGGGCAAGGCAATCAAGGCAATCAAGGTCAAGGCAACAATCAGCCACACTTTGCTACTCTCAGTCAGTTCCTCGCTAATCAGCCGAAGTCTTTCGGTTTACGTAGTCGAGGCCACGACGCTGACGATTGGCTTGTGGACATCTGCAAGCATTTTGATTGTAGCAATGTCGGACACGAGGACTTTGTCAAGTTTGCATCGTTTCAACTCAAGGATCAAGCTGCTTTGAGTGGTACCAAGCAATACAAAGATTCGAGAGGAGGTCGTGTCATTACACAGGATGAGTTCCGCCGTGATTTGAGCTCATCACATTACGAAAAGTGTTGTTGAGAGCAAGCGTGAGGAGTTCCGCAATCTCAAGCAGGGCAACATGTCTGCTCTATCAATACAATATCCAGTTCGAGCTCGCTTCGTTTTGCTAAGCAAGACGTGCACGATGAAAAGAGTATGATCTATCAATTCAGAGGTGGTCTGAGAGAAGATCTGCAATTAGCTCTTGTGCTTTTTGAGCCTGTTAAGTATGATGATTTCTACAACATGGCACTGAAGCAAGAAGCTGCCCAGCTCAAATGTGAGGCTTCTAAGAAGAGAATCGGGGATGCGATTCAGTCTTCTTCTTCCTCTCAAGTGGCAGCTAAGCGGCAGAAGTTTTACCTTCCTCCTCCTCCGTTCCGTCGGCCTTATCGGCCAGAAGAACTCAGGTGGCCGTGGATCTTCCCACCCACCCAACCCAAGCTATCGTAACAAGTCTAATTCTCAAGATCCAAGGTCAAGTGCTCCTTACCACCGTCCGCTCTACGAGGTGACTTGCAACAAATGTCGGCCAGAAAGGTCACTATGCGAACAAATGCTTCAACCAGAGGCGTCTTCCGCCTCCTCCTCCTGTGAAATCTTCCAGCAATGCAGTGGTCAAGCATAATCCCAAGTCTGCCAAGGTGAATATGATGAATGCAGCTCAAGTAGAGGAATCTTCTGATGTGATAATGGGTAATCTTCCGATTAATGATATTCTGCCAAAAGTCTTATTTGATACTGGTGCATCGCATTCTTTCATGTCATATCCTTTTGCATCAAAGCACAATTTCGAGACAGAGGCATTACCTAAAGCTATGCAAGTTATTTCTCCGGCTAAGCGTTTGAGCTCTAGCATGATGGTTCCGAATGTCGGTATCAAGATGGGCGATTATAGATTTCTGGCTAAACCAATTGTTCTTGGTGACTCGGATATTGATCTTATTCTCGGGATGGATTGGCTTTCTCGGAAAAAGCTCGGCTTGATTGTGCTGCCAGGAAATTCAATTGACTCACTCTTCTAATGATGTGATCATCTATGCCGCTCGTGATGAAACCATTCGGTTGTTTTCTCTCAATGAGAAGGGCGAACTGAATGCCATCTCTCGATTCCGATCGTTTGTGAGTACCAAGATGTCTTTCCGGAAGAGCTTCCGTATGCCTCCTCATCGGCCAGCTTGAGTTCGTTATTGATCTTGAGCACGGCATCGAACCCGTTTGCAAGCGTCCATACAAGCTTGGACCTAATGAGCTGAAGGAATTGAAGAAGCAGCTCGATGAACAAGAGCGTCTGGGTTTGATCGGACCGAGTTCATCTCCTTGGGGTTGTGGTGTTCTTTTGTCCAGAAGAAGGATGGCACGGACCGACTTTGCGTCGATTACCGTCCATTGAATAAGAAGACTATCAAGAACAAGTATCCACTTCCCAACATCAATGAGCTTTTCGAGCAACTCAAAGGTGCTACAGTGTTCTCTAAGCTTGACCTTCGTATGGGTTATCATCAGATTCGCATTCGTGAACAAGATATTCCCAAGACAGATTCGAACAAGCTTTGGTTCTTATGAATATCTTGTCATGTCTTTCGGCCTTGTCAATGCTCCTCCAACATTCTCTCGGATGATGAATTTCATATTCAACCCCTACACCAATGAATTCGTCTTGGTCTATCTTGATGATATTTTGGTCTTCTCCAAGAATAAGAAGGATCATGCCAAACATTTGCGATTGGTGCTAGACAAGCTCGTAGAGTATCAATTCTATGCGAAGTTCTCCAAATGTGAATTTTGGCTTGATGAAGTGCTTTATCTTGGTCATATCATCTCCGCCATAGGGCATCGCTGTTAATCCCGAGAAGGTGTCCGCAATTGTGAATTGGGAACCTCCTCGTAATGTCAAGCAGCTCCATGATTTTCTTGGTCTTGCAAGCTATTGCGAAGATTCGTTGAGAACTTCTCCAAGATTGCAAAGCCTCTTTCCAACCTCCTCCGTAAGCATGTGAAATATGTCCGGTCTCCCGAGTGTGACGTTGCTTTCAATACCCTCAAAGAGAAACTCGTCACAGCTCTGTCTTGACTCCTCCTGATGAATCCAAGCCATTTGAAGTCTTCGTGATGCTTCTCTTCAAGGTCTCGGTCTTTGTGTTAATGCAAGAGAAGAGGGTTGTGGCTTATACCTCTACTTGATTGAAGCCCAACGAAAAGAACTACCCCACTCACGATCTTGAGTTGGCGGCAATTGTCCATGCATTGATAACGTGGAGACATCTCTTGTTGGGAAGGAAAGTGGACATTTTCACCGATCACAAGAGTCTCAAGTACATTTTCACTCAGCCCAACCTCAACCTCAGGCAGACTCGATGGGTCGAAATGATTCAAGAGTACAACCCAAGTATTGAATATACTCCGGGCAAGGCCAATGTCATTGCAGATGCTTTGAGCAGGAAGGCTTACTGCAACAGTCTAATCCTCAAGCCCTTTCAGCCGGATCTTTGTGAAGCGTTCTGCAAGCTGAATCTTCAAGTTGTTCCTCAAGGCTTTCTTGCCAACCTCATAGTCTCTCCTACTTTGGAAGATCAGATTCGTGAGGCTCAACTTCTGGATACCATGGTGAAAAAGGTGAAGCGTGGTATCGACAAGGGCATTTCCAAGTACAAGTGCTTCCACGTTGATGACAAAGATACTCTTTTCTTTGAGGACCGGATTGTGGTTCCTAAGGGTGATCTACTGAAAAGTCATTATGAGCGAGGCTCACAATTCGCTTCTATCCATTCATCCACGGAAAGTACGAAGATGTACCATGACCTCAAGCAGTCATATTGGTGGACTCGAATGAAGCGAGAAATTGCTCAATTCGTGAATGAATGTGATGTCCGTAGAAGAGTGAAAGCAGAACACCAAAGACCAGCTGGTCTCCTTCAACCTCTTGCTATTCCAGAATGGAAGTTTGATCATATTGAAATGGACTTCGTGACTGGATTTCCAAAGTCCAAGCGTGGAAATGATGCTATCTTCGTTGTCATTGACAAGTCGACTAAAGTGGCTCATTTTCTTCCTATCAAAGAATCCATCACAGCAGCTCGGTTGGCGAGCTATACACCTCGAGGATTGTCTCCTTGCACGGCATTCCACAATTGATCTCTTGAGACCGTGGCAGCATCTTTACCTCCAAGTTAAGGATTCTTTTCGTAAGGCCATGGGCACCAACATTCGTTTCAAAGACACTTTCCATCCTCAAACAAGTGGCCAAGTCGAGCGAGTTAATCAAATCCTTGAAGATATGCTCGGGGCTTGTGTCATTTCTTTCGGTATGAAGTGGGAGGATTGTCTTCCATATGCCGAAGTTCTCCTACAACAACAGCTTCCAAGCGAGTTCGGGCAAGGCCCCATTTGAAATTCTCTATGGCGAGAAAGTGTCGTACTCCTCTCAATTGGTCCGAGACAATTGAACGCCAACTTCTTGGCAATGACTTGATCACGTAAGCGGAAGAAATGTGCCAAGTCATTCGTGAGAATCTCAAAGCCGCATAATCGCGCCAGAAGAGCTATTATGATGATAAGCACCGTGATGTGGCTTTTGAAATCGGAGACCATGTCTACCTCAGCGTCTCTCAATGAAAGGCACTGCGTCGCTCGGTATCAAAGGGAAGCTTGCCCCTAGATACGTGGGTCCTTTCAAGATAATTGGCAAAAGAGGCGATCTCGCCTATCAACTTGAGCTTCCATCCAACTTTGCAAACGTGCACGATGTGTTTCACATGTCACAGCTTCGCAAGTGCTTCAAGACTCTGACGCACTATCAACTTCAAGAGATTGACCTTCAAGAAGATCTCTCTTATCATGAGCACCCGTTGCTATTCTTGAAGAAACCGGCGCCAAGACTCGCAACAAGTCAATCAAATTCCTGAAAGTGAAGTGGTCACACCATTACGACCGAGAAGCTACACGGGGCGCGAGGATCACCTCCGTTCGAATATCCGGAGTTCTTTCAGTCCTAGATCTCGGGACGAGATCCTCTTGTAGTGGTGGAGTGTTGTAACACCCGGATGTAACTTTCCATATTTGTAACTCCAACTCTTGCCATTTTCGGCATTGTGATATGATATTCCCTCCGTGGTTGGGTTTTCCTCATTTTGCATTTTGTCCATGTCTTGCATTTTACATCATGTCATCATGTGCATGTTAACTTGATGATACCGAGAGATCTATGCATATTTTGAGATACTTCAGTAAGGATGTTTTGTTAAACATGTCTTGCTCTATCCATCCATGTCCTTGTTTGCAATTATGGAGTAGCATAGCTTGAGTTAATCGAGCTCTACTTTTGCTATAAAATGTTTCTGGCAGATTGTTTACATGTTATTCAATTTTGCCAAGGTTGTTGTGGTTGATACATGTATGCTATGTTATTGTTCTTGCCATGTATGTCTTCTATGCCATGTCTTCTTGATGTATGTATGCTTAGTTTATCATATAAGGCTCTGTAGTGAGTGCATCGAGCTCTTAAACATGCCTACTTGTTATCAGTTTTGACATGCCATGTTGCTGAATCTGTTAACTAAACTTTCAATATTGACATGGGTGTTACTATATTTTCGAGTCCTTTTTGGCTTATGGTCAGTAAGGGACTTTTGTTCTATGCTTTGAGTAGATTCATGACATGCCTTGTTTTGCTATTTTAAGTTCCTGTAGCATGTAGTTTTGCTGCTCTGAACATTGCAACCTGATGCTGTTTTTGCCATGTCCAGCCTGATTATTTTTGCACTTTTGCCATGCTTGTTTGAACCTGTTATGATGTGAACTAGCCGTAGCTCAGTGCTCATCTTTTTCGAGCATCATGTGTAGATCACTGCCATGTGCTTTGTTGATACGTTTGGGTGCAGTAGCTTAATTATTTGTTGCTTGCTAAGTGGCATCCTGCTGTTAATGGCAGATTTGTGCCATTCTTGTTTTGCTTGCCATTTCCAAACCGTGCATCCGATTATGGTGATCTTTATATCGATTTCAACCGAAATCATCTCATCTTTCCAGTGGCATGCTTGGTTTGCCAAGTTGATGCCTGGTTCATCATTTTCCTTCCGGGCGCACATAAGCATTGCATATCCCATCATGCATATCATGTCATGTTTTGCATCATGTTGATTGTGCATTGCACCGTGATTTATTGTGGTTCCTTTGTTTGTGTTGTTGCTTTGGGTAGAGCCGGAGACGAGTGCGTGAGCGAGGAACCTGTTGAGAACGCTTACGAGGATCAAGCTTTCGACAACTCTGAGAACATTGCGGCAAGATGACCATACCCTCGAAATCACTTCTATCTTTGCTATGCTAGATGCTCGCTCTTTTGCTATGCCTATGCTGCGATGCCTACCACTTGCTATATCATGCCACCCATATTGCCATGTCAGCCCCTAACCATCTTTTCCTAGCAAACCGTTGATTGGCTATGTTACCGCTATGCTCGGCCCCTCTTATAGCGTTGCTAGTTGCGGTGAAGATGAAGTTTGTTCCTTGTTGGAACATGGAGATGTTGTTCCTTGTTGGAACATGTTTACTTGTTGGGGATATCACAATATATATATGCTATAATTAATACATCTATATACTTGGTAAAGGGTGGAAGGCTCGGCCTTATGCACAGTGTTTTGTTCCACTCTTGCCACCCTAGTTTCCGTCATACCGGTGTTATGTTCCTTGATTTTGCGTTCCTTACACGGTTGGGTGATTTATGGGACCCCCTTGACAGTTCGCTTTGAATAAGACTCGTCCGGCAAGGCCCAACTTTGGTCTTACCAGTTGCCACCTAAGCCTTTTTCCCCCGGGTTTTCGCGAGCCCGAGGGTCATCCTTATTTTAACCCCCGGACGGTGCTCCTTCGAGTGCTGGCCGAATCGAGCTGATCAAGGGGCCACCACGGGAAACTTCGAGGCTTGGTTTTACTCGGAGCTAGTGTCATCCGGTTGGGCCCCGAGTACGCGCTATGTGCATCTCCTTTCGGGCTTTGTCGGCAAAATCGGGCGGCTTTGCTGGTCTTGTTTTATTGCTGTCGAAATGTCTTGTAGTCCGGGATTCGGAGATTGATCGGGTCTTTCCGGTAGAAGGAATATCATTCGTTGACCGTGAGAGCTTATAATGGGCTAATTTGGGACACCCCTGCAGGGTAATATCTTTCAAAGCCGTGCCGCGGTTATGAGGCGAGATGGGAATTTGTTAATGTCCGGTTGTAGAAAACCGAAGTTGACCTCAAGTAAAATACACATCAACGGCGTGTATAACCGTGATGGTCTCTTCTCGGAGTCCGGAAGTGAACACAGATGTTGGAGTTATGTCGGCGTAAGTAGTCCAGATCACTTCTTGATCGCTACTAGCTTCACGTCCGCTTTGCTTCTCTTCTCGCTCTCTTTTTGAAGTAGCCACCATATATGCTAGTCGCTTGCTGCAGCTCCACCTTACGACTCTGTCCTTCCTATAAGCTTAAATAGTCTTGATCTCGCGGGTGTGAGATTGCTGAGTCCCCGTGACTCACAGATACTTCCAAAACAGTTGCAGGTGCCGACGATGCCAGTGCAGGTGACTCAACCGAGCTCAAGTGGGAGTTCGACGAGGAACGTGGTCATTACTATGTGTCTTTTCCTGATGATCAGTAGTGGTGCCCAGTTGGGACGATCGGGGATCTGTAGCATTTGGGGTATCTTCTTTATTTTGGTTCCGTGGTCGGACCTTGAGTGTACTCAATGATGGATGTTTATTTATGTACTGTGTGAAGTGGCATTTGTAAGCCAACTATGTATCTCTTTCCTTATTTATTACATGGGTTGTGTGAAGATTACCTCACTTGCAACATTGCTTTCAATGCGGTTATGCCTCTAAGTCGTGCCTCGACACGTGGGAGATATAGCCGCATCGGGCGTTACAAGTTGGTAATCGAGCCTTCCCGACTTAGGAGCCCCTACTTGATTGTTTCTTTGGCGTTGTTGAGTCTAGAATGGAAAAATGTTTTGAGTCTTAGGATTATATATATCGGAGAGTAGGATTCTTTTACTTCCTAGTCCCTTCGTAAGCTCTGTGAGGTATCCTGACGTAGTGTTTTGACTCTTCTCTCCTCAATTTTCACTAAAATTTTTTTAGGATCACGTGGGTATCTTGGAATCGTTCCGATGGTTTTGTGGCGAGAACATTGTTCTTGGTGCCTCGACATTTAGGGGTTGTGGCGGTGTCCCGGGAGTTGAGCTCCGAGGTGTTGTCGTCACAATTTTATCGTTCTTGATTCTGGAATACACGAGTTTTGCCGACATCGAAATCTCTGTTGTGCAGTTGTTGGTGAGATAACCCTGATAGCCCAATACTGAGGCGAGTGCGGGAGTATTGCCATGACTTGTATAACGGATGTTTTTCGAAGGTCGAGGTACACGATTTCCGAGGATTTATTTGTTATGTGTTGACGGATGGATACAATTTGGATCTAGGTATTGTTAGTTTGGGTGATATATTTTGTGTCCCTGTATCCCCAACACCAGATTGCATAACCAGAAAGTTTCGGAGTTTATAGGTGGGAATTCTAGTAGCTTACGGGATATCTTTCCGACGGATGTATGATTTGAGATTGGGGTCCAACGTCTAGTGGTCCGCCCATTCACGGTCGATTCTGATGGTCGCGAGGCGTCTTAAAGAATCCTTGGCTATGCTGATTCGGGGACGTCTTGTTAGTCATTCGTGACGGCCGCTATCGTCGTGTCCGTGTGGGCCCCACCACGAACACTTTGGGTGAAATCTCTATCATGTGTTTGTTCGGCTCATTCTAGAAGCCAACCTTTTGTTTTCAGTTGTGATATTCGATTTGTTTCTAAAGGCGGATGTTGTTTCCATATCTTTATCTAAGTGGCTTCTCACCTTAATGAGCGTGTGATGATTAACTTGGGAATTCATTCGTTCATTCTTGTTCGAATGTTTATTGTGAAGACTATATGTTGCAATTTCTATCCGTTGATTCTACTTATCAATTTGTCTATCAAAGGACTAACGGATGTCACCCTCTTCAGGATGGCTCCGCCAACGTCTGAATCCGGATCGTAATGATGGGGATCGATCAGAACCCTCCACCTCCACCTCCACCTCCGCCTCCGGAGGCACGGCAAGCTATCATGGCAGCCACCAATGCCAATGCTCGAGATGATTTTGCAGCTTTTGCAAGAGCGTACTCAAGGGCAAGGCAATCAAGGCAATCAAGGTCAAGGCAACAATCAGCCACACTTTGCTACTCTCGATCGGTTCCTCGCTAATCAGCGAAGTCTTTCGGTTTACGTAGCCGAGGCCCACAGACGCTGACGATTGGCTTGTGGACATCTGCAAGCATTTTGATTGTAGCAATGTCGGACACGAGGACTTTGTCAAGTTTGCATCGTTTCAACTCAAGGATCAAAGGCTGTGAGTGGTACCGACAATACAAAGATTCCGGAGGAGGTCGTGTCATTACAGGATGAGTTCGCCGTGATTTCAGAGCTCATCACATTACGAAAAGTGTTGTTGAGAGCAAGCGTGAGGAGTTCCGCAATCTCAAGCAGGGCAACATGTCTGTCTATCAATACAATATCCAGTTCGAAGCTTCGCTTCGTTTTGCTAAGCAAGGCGTGCACGATGAAAAGAGTATGATCTATCAATTCAGAGGTGGTCTGAGAGAAGATCTGCAATTAGCTCTTGTGCTTTTTGAGCGATTAAGTATGATGATTTCTACAACATGGCACTGAAGCAAGAAGCTGCCCAGCTCAAATGTGAGGCTTCTAAGAAGAGAATCGGGGATGCGATTCAGTCTTCTTCTTCCTCTCAAGTGGCAGCTAAGCGGCCAGAAGTTTTACCTTCCTCCTCCTCCGTTCCGTCGACCTTATCGTGAGAAGAACTCGGTGGCCGTGGATCTTCCCACCCACCCAACCCAAGCTATCGAGAACAAGTCTAATTCTCAAGATCCAAGGTCAAGTGCTCCTTACCACCGTCCGCTCTACGAGGTGACTTGCAACAAATGTCGTGAAAAGGTCACTATGCGAACAAATGCTTCAACCAGGCGTCTTCCGCCTCCTCCTCCTGTGAAATCTTCCAGCAATGCAGTGGTCAAGCATAATCCCAAGTCTGCCAAGGTGAATATGATGAATGCAGCTCAAGTAGAGGAATCTTCTGATGTGATAATGGGTAATCTTCCAGTTAATGATATTCCTGCAAAAGTCTTATTTGATACTGGTGCATCGCATTCTTTCATGTCATATCCTTTTGCATCAAAGCACAATTTCGAGACAGAGGCATTACCTAAAGCTATGCAAGTTATTTCTCCGGCTAAGCGTTTGAGCTCTAGCATGATGGTTCCGAATGTCGGTATCAAGATGGGCGATTATAGATTTCTGGCTAAACCAATTGTTCTTGGTGACTCGGATATTGATCTTATTCTCGGGATGGATTGGCTTTCTCAGCAAAAAGCTCAGCTTGATTGTGCTGCCAGGGAAATTCAATTGACTCACTCTTCTAATGATGTGATCATCTATGCCGCTCGTGATGAAACCATTCGGTTGTTTTCTCTCAATGAGAAGGGCGAACTGAATGCCATCTCTCGATTCGATCGTTTGTGAGTACCAAGATGTCTTTCCGGAAGAGCTTCGGGTATGCCTCCTCATCGGCCCGATTGAGTTCGTTATTGATCTTGAGCCCAGCATCGAACTCCGTTTGCAAGCGTCCATACAAGCTTGGACCTAATGAGCTGAAGGAATTGAAGAAGCAGCTCGATGAACAAGAGCGTCTGGGTTTGATCGGACCGAGTTCATCTCCTTGGGGTTGTGGTGTTCTTTTTGTCCGGAAGAAGGATGGCGCGGACCGACTTTGCTTCGATTACCGTCCATTGAATAAGAAGACTATCAAGAACAAGTATCCACTTCCCAACATCAATGAGCTTTTCGAGCAACTCAAAGGTGCTAAGGTGTTCTCCAAGCTTGACCTTCGTATGGGTTATCACCAAATTCGCCTTCGTGAACAAGATATTCCCAAGACAGCATTCAGAACAAGCTTTGGTTCTTATGAATATAATGTCATGTCTTTCGGCCTTGTCAATGCTCCTCCAACATTCTCTCGGATGATGAATTTCATATTCAACCCCTACACCAATGAATTCGTCTTGGTCTATCTTGATGATATTTTGGTCTTCTCCAAGAATAAGAAGGATCATGCCAAACATTTGCGATTGGTGCTAGACAAGCTCGTAGAGTATCAATTCTATGCGAAGTTCTCCAAATGTGAATTTTGGCTTGATGAAGTGCTTTATCTTGGTCATATCATCTCCGCCAAAGGGCATCGCTGTTAATCCAGAAGGTGTCCGCAATTGTGAATTGGGAACCTCCTCGAGAATGTCAAGCAGCTCCATGATTTTCTTGGTCTTGCAAGCTATTGCGAAGATTCGTTGAGAACTTCTCCAAGATTGCAAAGCCTCTTTCCAACCTCCTCCGAAGCATGTGAAATATACGGTCTCCCGAGTGTGACGTTGCTTTCAATACCCTCAAAGAGAAACTCGTCACAGCTCTGTCTTGACTCCTCTGATGAATCCAAGCCATTTGAAGTCTTCGTGATGCTTCTCTTCAAGGTCTCGGTCTTTGTGTTAATGCAAGAGAAGAGGGTTGTGGCTTATACCTCTACTTGATTGAAGCCCAACGAAAATAACTACCCCACTCACGATCTTGAGTTGGCGGCGATTGTCCATGCATTGATAACGTGGAGACATCTCTTGTTGGGAAGGAAAGTGGACATTTTCACCGATCACAAGAGTCTCAAGTACATTTTCACTCAGCCCAACCTCAACCTCGAGGCAGACTCGATGGGTCGAAATGATTCAAGAGTACAACCCAAGTATTGAATATACTCCGGGCAAGGCCAATGTCATTGCAGATGCTTTGAGCGGGAAGGCTTCTTGCAGCAGTCTAATCCTCAAGCCCTTTCGGCGGATCTTTGTGAAGCGTTCCATAGCTGAATCTTCAAGTTGTTCCTCAAGGCTTTCTTGCCAACCTCATAGTCTCTCCTACTTTGGAAGATCAGATTCGTGAGGCTCAACTTCGGATACCATGGTGAAAAAGGTGAAGCGTGGTATCGACAAGGGCATTTCCAAGTACAAGTGCTTCCACGTTGATGACAAAGATACTCTTTTCTTTGAGGACCGGATTGTGGTTCCTAAGGGTGATCTACGAAAAGTCATTATGAGCGAGGCTCACAATTCGCTTCTATCCATTCATCACGGAAATGCGAAGATGTACCATGACCTCAAGCAGTCATATTGGTGGACTCGAATGAAGCGAGAAATTGCTCAATTCGTGAATGAATGTGATGTCTGTAGAAGAGTGAAAGCAGAACACCAAAGACCAGCTGGTCTCCTTCAACCTCTTGCTATTCCAGAATGGAAGTTTGATCATATTGAAATGGACTTCGTGACTGGATTTCCAAAGTCCAAGCGTGGAAATGATGCTATCTTCGTTGTCATTGACAAGTCGACTAAAGTGGCTCATTTTCTTCCTATCAAAGAATCCATCACAGCAGCTCGGTTGGCGAGCTATACACCTCCAGGATTGTCTCCTTGCGGCATTCCACAATTGATCTCTTCGCACCGTGGCAGCATCTTTACCTCCAAGTTAAGGATTCTTTTCAAGGCCATGGGCACCAACATTCGTTTCAGCACAGCTTTCCATCCTCAAACAAGTGGCCAAGTCGAGCGAGTTAATCAAATCCTTGAAGATATGCTCGGGGCTTGTGTCATTTCTTCGGTATGAAGTGGGAGGATTGTCTTCCATATGCCGAGTTCTCCTACAACAACAGCTTCAAGCGAGTTCGGGCAAGGCCCCATTTGAAATTCTCTATGGCGAAAGTGTCGTACTCCTCTCAATTGGTGCAGGGCAATTGAACGCCAACTTCTTGGCAATGACTTGATCACGAAGCGGAAGAAATGTGCCAAGTCATTCGTGAGAATCTCAAAGCCGCATAATCGCGCCCGGAAAGAGCTATTATGATGATAAGCACCGTGATGTGGCTTTTGAAATCGGAGACCATGTCTACCTCCAGCGTCTCTCCAATGAAAGGCACTTTCGTCGCCCGGTATCAAAGGGAAGCTTGCCCCTAGATACGTGGGTCCTTTCAAGATAATTGGCAAAGAGGCGATCTCGCCTATCAACTTGAGCTTCCATCCAACTTTGCAAGCGTGCACGATGTGTTTCACATGTCACAACTTCGCAAGTGCTTCAAGACTCCTGAACGCACTATCAACTTCAAGAGATTGACCTTCAAGAAGATCTCTCTTATCATGAGCACCCGTTGCTATTCTTGAAGAAACCGAGCGCCAAGACTCGCAACAAGTCAATCAAATTCCTGAAAGTGAAGTGGTCACACCATTCCGACCGAGAAGCTACACGGGAGCGCGAGGATCACCTCCGTTCGAATATCCGGAGTTCTTTCGGTCCTAGATCTCGGGGCGAGATCCTCTTGTAGTGGTGGAGTGTTGTAACACCCCGGATGTAACTTTCCATATTTGTAACTCCAACTCTTGCCATTTTCGGCATTGTGATATGATATTCCCTCCGTGGTTGGGTTTTCCTCATTTTGCATTTTGTCCATGTCTTGCATTTTACATCATGTCATCATGTGCATCGCATTTGCATACGTGTTAAATCTCATGATTCCGAGCATTTTTCCCGTTGTCCGTTTTGCAATCCGACACTCCTATCTCCCCCGGCGGTCCCTTTTACGTTTTTCCGTGTGCGGGTATTAAACCTTCTCGAAATGGACCGAGGTTTGTCTAGTGGCCTTGGTATACCACCCGTAGACCACCGGTCAAGTTTCAGGTCATTTGGAGCTCGTTTGTTACTCCAACGGTTAACCGCAGTCTCGCAAAGGCCTCTTTTAAGTTGCAGCCCAACACCCTTCAAAACAGCCCAATAACCCATCTAAGTCACTTCCATGCTCTCCGTCGTTCGATCACGATCGTGTGGGCGAAAACTACACCTCATTTGGACTCTCCTAGCTCCCTCTATGCCTATTTAAGCAAACCTCCCCCGAAATCCCGGGCCATCCCCCCGAAACCCTAGCTATTTCGCCCCTCCGCGCCGCCGGACACGTCCGGGCGAGCCGGACGCGTCCGCCCCGCCGCCGCCGGCCAATCATGGGCGCCACGTCAGCGCCCGCCCGCCTCCTCTCTCCTCCCGCCGCCAGCCGCTTCGGCCAGTCGCCGCCTCGGCCGCCCGAAGCGCGCCCGCCCGCCCGCCCGGCGCTCCCGAGCCAGCGGCCCGCCAGCGCCTCCCGCCGCCGCGCCGGCCGGCGCCCGCTCCGGCCGCCCCGTCCGTCGCGCCGCGCCGCCGCCTCCTCCGGCCATCGCCGCCCCTCCGGCGCCGGGCCCCGCCGACCGCCGCCCCTCGCCCGGCCCGACCCGAAGCTCCTCCCCGCGAGCCAGCGCCCCACCGGATCCGCCGCCCGCCCGCGTCCCGATCGGGTCGGGAGCCCGATCCGTCCTCGGGAAGTCCCGTTGACTTCTCCCCTCCTATTATTTTCTCCTAAGTCTTTAAACATTGTTATTTTGTGCATTTTTCAACATGCTATATCTTCGCATCCGTGGATCCATTTTTCGCGTATAATATGTCAAAATGTTCGCCTCGAAGAGTAGATCATTTCATCTCATTGCATCATTTTCATTTGAGCTCATCCTGATGCCCTAAATGCTGTTGGAAGGATGCTATGTGATGTTAGTTTCTGTTTCGTAACAGAACTTGCACTTTTGTTATTTTTGCCATGATTGATGTGTGCACCCTATGAATTTGAGTCCTACATGTGTTTTGTAAAATGCCATGCCATCTTTCCATGGGTGTATGCCATGTATTTTTGTGATCTATGTGGTGACTAGCACAAGAATGGAAAGTAGGTGTCCTGATGTTGCTGTTTTCAGCCCTGTTTAGCTGATATTTTGATGCCATGTTAACTTGATGATACCGAGAGATCTATGCATATTTTGAGATACTTCAGTAAGGATGTTTTGTTAAACATGTCTTGCTATATCCATCCATGTCCTTGTTTGCAATTATGGAGTAGCATAGCTTGAGTCAATCGAGCTCTACTTTTGCTATAAAATGTTTCCTGGCAGATTGTTTACATGTTATTCAATTTTGCCAAGGTTGTTGTGGTTGATACATGTATGCTATGTTATTGTTCTTGCCATGTATGTCTTCTATGCCATGTCTTCTTGATGTATGTATGCTTAGTTTATCATATAAGGCTCTGTAGTGAGTGCATCGAGCTCTTAAACATGCCTACTTGTTATCAGTTTTTGACATGCCATGTTGCTGAATCTGTTAACGAAACTTTCAATATTGACATGGGTGTTACTATATTTTCCAGTCCTTTTTGACTTATGGTCAGTAAGGTACTTTTGTTCTATGCTTTGAGTAGATTCATTACATGCCTTGTTTTGCTATTTTAAGTTCCTGTAGCATGTAGTTTTGCTGCTCTGAACATTGCAACCTGATGCTGTTTTTGCCATGTCCAGCCTGATTATTTTTGCACTTTTGCCATGCTTGTTTGAACCTGTTATGATGTGAACTAGCCGTAGCTCAGTGCTCATCTTTTGTCGAGCATCATGTGTAGATCACTGCCATGTGCTTTGTTGATACGTTTGGGTGCAGTAGCTTAATTATTTGTTGCTTGCTAAGTGGCATCCTGCTGTTAATGGCAGATTTGTGCCATTCTTGTTTTGCTTGCCATTTCCAAACCGTGCATCCGATTATGGTGATCTTTATATCGATTTCAACCGAAATCATCTCATCTTTCCAGTGGCATGCTTGGTTTGCCAAGTTGATGCCTGGTTCATCATTTTCCTTCCGGAGCGCACATAAGCATTGCATATCCCATCATGCATATCATGTCATGTTTTGCATCATGTTGATTGTGCATTGCACCGTGATTTATTGTGGTTCCTTTGTTTGTGTTGTTGCTTTGGGTAGAGCCGGGAGGCAGTGCGTGAACGAGGAACCTGTTGAGAACGCTTACGAGGATCAAGCTTTTCGACAACTTTGAGAACATTGCGAGCAAGATGACCATACCCTCGAAATCACTTCTATCTTTGCTATGCTAGATGCTCGCTCTTTTGCTATGCCTATGCTGCGATGCCTACCACTTGCTATATCATGCCACCCATATTGCCATGTCAGCCCCTAACCATCTTTTCCTAGCAAACCGTTGATTGGCTATGTTACCGCTTTGCTCGGCCCTCTTATAAGCGTTGCTAGTTGCGGTGAAGATGAAGTTTGTTCCTTGTTGGAACATGGAGATGTTGTTCCTTGTTGGAACATGTTTACTTGTTGGGGATATCACAATATATATATGCTATAATTAATACATCTATATACTTGGTAAAGGGTGGAAGGCTCGGCCTTATGCACAGTGTTTTGTTCCACTCTTGCCACCCTAGTTTCCGTCATACGGTGTTATGTTCCTTGATTTTATGCGTTCCTTACGGTTGGGTGATTTATGGGACCCCCTTGACAGTTCGCTTTGAATAAGACTCGTCCCAAAGGCCCAACTTTGGTCTTACCAGTTGCCACCTAAGCCTTTTTCCCCCGTGTTTTCGCGAGCCCGATGGTCATCTTTATTTAACCACCCCGGACCAGTGCTCAAACGAGTGCTGGCCCGAACCGAGAAGCCTGCGGGGCCACCACGGGGAAACTCGAGGCTTGGTTATAATCGTAGCTAGTCTGATCCAGATGTGCCCTGAGAACGAGATATGTGCAGCTCCTATCTGGATTTGTCGGCACAATCGGGCGGCTTTGCTGGTCTTGTTTTATTCTTTGTCGAAATGTCTTGTAGTCCGGGATTCCGAGATTGATCGGGTCTTCCGGTAGAAGGAATATCCTTCGTTGACCGTGAGAGCTTATAATGGGCTAAGTTGGGACACCCTGCAGGGTAATATCTTTCAAAGCCGTGCCCATGATTTATGAGGCAGATGGGAATTTGTTAATGTCCGGTTGTAGAAAACCCGAAGTTGACCTCAAGTAAAATACACATCAACCGCGTGTGTAACCGTGATGGTCTCTTCTCGGCGGAGTCCGGGAAGTGAACACGGTGTTGGAGTTATGTCGGCGTAAGTAGTCGGGATCACTTCTTGATCGCTACTAGCTTCACGTCTGCCGCTTTGCTTCTCTTCTCGCTCTCTTTTGCGAAGTAGCCACCATATATGCTAGTAAACTTGCTGCAGCTCCACCTTACGACTCTGTCCTTCCTATAAGCTTAAATAGTCTTGATCTCGCGGGTGTGAGATTGTGAGTCCCCGTGACTCACAGATACTTCCAAAACAGTTGCGGTGCCGGCGATGCGGTCGCAGGTGACTCAACCGAGCTCAAGTGGGAGTTCGACGAGGAACGTGGTCGTTACTATGTGTCTTTTCGGATGATCGATAGTGGTGCCCGATTGGGACGATCGGGGATCTGTGTAGCATTTGGGGTATCTTCTTTATTTTGGTTCCGTAGTCGGACCTTGAGTGTACTCGAATGATGGATGTTTATTTATGTCTTTGTGTGAAGTGGCGGCGTAAGCCAACTATGTATCTCTTTCCCTTATTTATTACATGGGTTGTGTGAAGATTACCTCACTTGCAACATTGCTTTCAATGCGGTTATGCCTCTAAGTCATGCCTCGACACGTGGGAGATATAGCCGCATCGGGGGCGTTACAGAATTGCATCACCGCAGCGTCACTGGGGCGTTTCAACGTTGCGTATCGCCTGCGGAGGGTCAGGAGATACTTCGTGAGATTCATGAAGGAGATTGCGGTCATCATGCCGGTTCAAAATCTCTGGTGGCCAAGGCTTTTCGTCATGGTTTCTATTGGCTGACGGCTCATGCTGATGCGGAGGATCTGGTCAGCAAATGTGACGGATGTCAAAAATTCTCACGACGAGCTCATGTGCCGGCTCAAGAATTGAGGATGATTCCAATTACTTGGCCGTTTGCGGTCTGGGGGCTTGACATGGTTGGACCTTTCAAAAGGTCTAAAGATAAGAAGACACACCTGTTGGTGGCAGTGGATAAATTCATCAAGTGGGTTGAAGCAGAGCCGGTCAGTAAGTATGATGCAGCCATGGCGGTTCAGTTCATGAAAAAGGTGATTTTTTGTTTTGGCTTTCCACACAGCATTATAACTGATAATGGTACTAATCTCTCCAAGGGTGCCATGGAAGAGTTCTGTCAACAAGAGCACATCCGGCTTGATGTTTTGGCTGTTGCTCACCCTCAGTCTAATGGTCAAGTAGAAAGAGCTAATCAAGAGATCTTGAAAGGTATCAAACCCCGGCTCTTAGTTCCCTTACAACGAACTCCAGGTTGTTGGGTGGAGGAGTTACCTTCTGTGCTATGGAGCATCAACACAACGCCTAACAGATCTACAGGTTATACACCTTTCTTCATGGTGTACGGAGCAGAGGCGGTTCTGCCAAGTGATATCCGGCATGATTCACCCCGGGTGGCGGCTTACGTTGAGGCTGATAATGAAAAAGCTCGTCAGGATGCACTTGACTTGTTGGATGAGGAGCGAGACTTGGCAATAGCCCGCTCGGCGATTTATCAGCAAGACCTGCGCCGTTATCACAGCCGCCGGGTTAGAAGCAGAACTTTTCAGGAAGGCGATTTAGTGCTCCGGCTCATTCAGGATCAATCTGATATGCACAAGCTGTCCCCTCCTTGGGAAGGACCCTTCGTGATTAGCAAGAATCTCAACAACGGGTCATATTACTTCATCGATGTTCGAGAGCACAAAGACTCACGTAAGTCGAAGGAAGAGACCCGCCGGCCGTGGAACATAGCGCATCTCCGGACCTACTATACTTAAGCCACCGGCTCTCAGAGTATATTTGTTTTTTAGCAATGTATATATTATATAAAGCAATAAAGCGGGACCTCTTTTCTTTCCACCCTTCAAGGTTTATGTATCTTCTTTACCAGGTGGTGGAAACAACCAACAGGGAGCGGATCATATATGAATCCGGCTTTCCCTTTGGTCCGGCTTATGATCATATCTGAATCTAGCCATGGTCACTTGGGGGCTTCCTGTTCAAACATAGGTCGTATTCGAACCAAAGAGAACATAGCTGTCGATACCCAATTGATCGGCATACTGCCAAACCTACTTGGGGGCTTCTTGATCATATTTGAATCATAGCTTAACCCCTTTAGGTCTGACGTGGATCGTATTCGAATCAGCGTCATTAAACAACTCTCATGGTCACTTGGGGCTTCTGTTCAAACATAGGTCGATTCGAACCAAAGAGAACATAGCTGTCGATACCCACTTGATCGGCATCGCCAAAGCCATTGGGGCTATATGATCGTATCCGAATCTTAGCTTAACCCCTTTGGAGCGGTTCTCTTGATCGTATTCGAATCAGAGGCCTTTGAAAATTAAGTCTATTTTACTTTGTAAGGGTAAATAATATTGAGGGCCAGGTAAATATTATATGTGCCAACTTTCAGAAGTTAAGTTTAACTGTCTGCTTTTTGGATCACATAATCCAGTAAGGTATGCTTCAAATAAGATAGTAGGTATATTATTATGGTCATGATCATAAACCGCTGTTTTTATGATGTTTTAGTTCATACTCCGGGTTATCACTATTCTATATGACCCCGGATGTGATAAGACGCCAAAGGAATTCTGTTTTTTGTTTTATACACAGGATAAAGCAAGAAAGTTTTGGACGTCAAGGAACAATTCACATAAGCCAGCAGTATACAACGATAGCGGCTTATGACAATATTAAGCACCACAAACATGCGCGAAGGCATGACAGAGTAAGAGGTTTTTTCTACCCTATTACAAGACTCCTCGAGTCTGAATAATGAAGCATCATTTTTTCAAAGACATAGCACCAGGCGGGTTACTCCTTTGGTGGTCTTGAAGATTTTGGGTTATCCTTCTCCACCTCTTCGTCTCCTGTTTTGTCCTGGAAGGTTGACGAGGTCCAGTCAATGCCGCTTAAGGCTTCAAATTCAGCTTCATCATCTATTAAACCGGCTGGGTCAACTTCAGGAGCAAAGGTATGCTTATGAGTTGGGGGAATCAGGCTGACGTCGTCATAATGAAGAGTTGGAATCCTCCGGTTCTCATTGTCGTAACCCGGTTGATACTTGGTAAGATCAATATCATTGCTAATGATGGTGGCCACAGGACGTACGACTCTCACACAGGTGGTGAAGTCGGATTCACTGAATACAGAGCCATCTTCCTTCAAGCTGGGATATCCAAGAGCAACGTCTGCCAGGTCTAACTCTGGAAGCAACGCCTTGGCCCGGCTTAAGGCGGCTATGGCCCCGGCTCTCGCAGATGCCCGCCTTAGTTCCTGAATCCGTTGGGGTAACACGGCAAGCCGTTTGAGCACATCCTGCAGGAGAAAAGGAGCATCATTTGATAAAGCCACAACGGCCAGAGCACGTTGTGACCCGGAGTATAGCTGTTCCACCAGAGTGTACACCGCCTTAAGCTTGATCAGCATATTTTCTGCTTGAGGTTTGTGCTCCTGGGGCCTGCTTTTATACATATAAGGTAAGCCGGGGATAATTATCAAAATAGTCATCAAAGAAAACAAGGTAATGTTCACGATTATACATAGTAACTTACCGAAGATTGCTGAGACCATCTGAGATATCTGGCGTTTTAAGCCGGACAGCTCGGCAGTTGCTTCGGCAAGAGTTGCTTCTGCTGTCTCGGCTCGGGTCACAAGTGAGGCTTTTTCATCTGCCCAGGTTTTCTTCTGTGCGTCAAAATTCTTCTTCAACTTCTCTTGTTCAGAGACGCTGAATGCAAATTTGGAGTTGGCTTTTTGAATCTCAAGTTCTTGGGCTGCCAGTCGAGTCTTCAGGTCAGCAATCTCCGACTCAAATTGACTGGTGGAGGCCCGCATTGATGCCGGGTTATAATTAAGTTTATGGTAAGATATCATTAAGTCCCAAGCACTTTGCAAGCAAAGACACTTGACACTTGGGGGCTAATGTATGCTGAAGAAAATTTTACTTTATAATGCTAGATTATGCATATTAAAGTCTCAAGCACTTTACAAGTAAAGATACTTGACACTTGGGGGCTAATGTGTATCGCATGTTCTAAGTTATCATATTGTGACCGGGTTAAATATATTTTCTTTTAAACCGGGCGAACTAACAGTAAGCAGGTATCTGAGTCTACAGCATATTTATTCATAAGTAGTAGACTTGGGGCTGGTCTGATAAGTAAGATTCAGGAGAATAGTATGAGTTATACCTCAGATTTGTGCTGTATTTGTTTCACCATGTCAATTTCCAGGTCACGGCTGTTATGCACTTGATTCAGATAGCCTGAGACTATATCACCAATGCTTAAGTGGGCATAATCAGCGATGTCCTGTTTGGTCTTCCGTGATCGACAAATTCTTCCTTGGCGGTACATCCGCAAGGACAAGATGTAAACGCCCAGTTCAACAAACTGGCTTTTCAGAATCTCAACCTCCGGGTCAGTCGTCTTGACCGGGCTAGGAATTTCTGGATTATCGAAGCTGTTGAAAGTATCTTCGGCAGGCGGGTCAGAACATGGCGCTGGAACTTCATATGCCGGTTCAGGAGGTGGTTGAGGAGTAGAAGCATCAGGGGCAGCTGTTCCTTTTTCCGGCTTAGTTGTGACCGGATCTTCAGATGGTTTATTCTTTTTTTCCCTGTTACTGGGCTTCACCTGCACGCCTTGGACAAAACAGAAGGGTGAGTTCACAATATGAGTAAGGCAAAGTATAAGGATAACAAAAAGGTATATTACCCAGGGGCAGTCTTGAAGGCCGGCATATTGGATTGCATAGATTCGCCGGAGGAAGGAGAGGTATCCTGATAATTGGAGTCAGATGAATTGAGAGGTTGACGAATTAACCCGGCCAAAGGATAAATAGAACGTAATTCGGAGATGACCTCAGCCCGACGCTTCCTGCTTATGTCGGGTAAGCCGGAAGAGAGTTCTGCATCCTTGCTGGTCCGAGTCTGCCTATGGCTTTCAAGATGTTGTTGCTTCAAAAGAAATTGAGGATCTTGATAAGCTACAGGATGTGAAAATCTTACTTTCCGGGTCACCCGTCGTGTTTTGTGCTTTGGCAAAGGCTCTGAGTCGGAGGAGATTATAGTTACCTCTTCACCGGGAGCTTGGCTGTTCCTGTATCCTCCTGAAAGGCGGAAACGTCAATAAAATAATAACAAAGGAGTTAAGAGAGTAAGGGATTACCTCTTCCTCATCTGAAGAAGAGTCATCCAATTTGAGCAAGTCGGAGGCGCTGGGTTTCTTCTTCTTTGAAGTTCATGTCTTGGCGGCTTTCCTTTCGGTTTTCTTGGCTGCCCTGGCTTGTTTGGCAGCCTCGTGGTCATATTTGACCTTCCAGAAATTATCACCAGCCTGTGGAAAAAGATAAAGAATTATAAGTGCAAAGGAGGTAAACATGTTAAGGAATATTTATTAAGATTGGTAACTTACTCCAGGGGCCGGGTTCTTTTTGCAGAAGGGAAGTAAGCCGAAGGCATTGCTAATAACAGTGCCCTCCTTCAGCAATGACTGGGTTGTAGCATCCACCACATCGTCTGGTAGGTCGTCAGGACTATGACGCATTGGGTCATTCTTTTCGCCTGTATAAGTACACATTAAGCCGGAGCGGCGGCTTAATGGGAGTATTCGCCAAGTGACCCAGACTCGGAACAGATCGATGCCATTTAAACCATTTCCCAAAAGAGCTTTAATCTTCTTGATGGTGGGATTAAGAGGCAGACGTTCAATGGCGGTCAGTTTATCCGCTAGCGGATGGTTGGACTCAAGGCGCAGGGCGCGAAAGCCGGGCAGAGGCTTCTCATCAGCCAGAGAAGCGTCCTGACAGTAGAACCATATCTGGTTCCGATCTTTGGGGTGGCTCGGCAACTCAGCATAAGGAAACAGGCAGTCTCTCCATCGTTGGATCGAGATACCGCCAAGCTCAAGACTGGGCCCGTTGGCACGTTCATTCTGCCGGTTCAAGTAAAACAGTTCTCTGAACAACAGCAGACTTGGCTCGTCTCCCAGGTACACCTCACAGAAGACTTGGAAATTGCAAAGATTTGACACGGAATTGGGTCCAATGTCTTGAGGTCTAAGATCAAAGAAATTCAAAACCTCTCTGAAGAACTTTGAGCCTGGAGGGGCAAATCCCCGGCTCATGTGATCCGTGAAAACTATCACCTCCCCTTCTTTGGGCAGAGGCTTTTCTTCAGATGGGTCAGGAACACGATAAGACATGACCTCCTTTTTTGGCAGATGGCCAGACTTCACAAACTCAGCCAGTTTACTCCTAGTGACTATGGATGGGACCCAGTTGCAGGTTACAGGAGCTTTGGTCGCCTTAGGTGCCATGACAACAGTTGGCCTATTACAAAATAAGAAGTTCCGTTTCAAATTTTAACCTGGGAGAAAATATCCAAATTAATGAAGGTAGCGGCTTACGAAGGGGCCTGATGTAAGGATAACTGGGCAACAATATTTAAGCCGCTACAAGCATTAAGAGCAGCTCAAAATTCTTAAAGATATGAGAAGTAGGCAAGGTTCACAGATCAGTGGTATGCATTTAAACCGGACACCTGGACAGTTATGTTTTGAGGCATTTAACAGAAGAAGTTTTCCGGGTGATAAAAACAGGTTTCATAATCTGCTGCTAAAATTTGAGATCAAAGGTCCGTTCTGATAAGAAAGTTTTTTAGACCTAAAAAATGACGCAGATGTGTTCATAGGCTCGAATGAGGCTTTTATACAGAGAAAGGGATCTGTTTGTTATCCAAGACAAGTGCGAAAATAACTACCACGGCTATTTTATATCATTCTCAAATCAGAAGAGGAATCTAGGAGGAAAGCTAACAAGGATTTGGCTCCAATGGTGATGAACTCCGACGAACTCGAGGAAGCTCTAATGCGGATCTAAGCAAGGAAGGGAAGGGAATTTACAGATCTGAAGGGGATGCAGAAGTTCGCCGTCGTTTTCTGATCTGATTCAGGTTGATGCAGCGGCCTGGGACGGTGAAGACAAGAAGCTCGACGGTGGCGGCGGCGGAGCTCGAGAGGAGGCAAGAGGAAGAAGATGACTGGAAGGGTGAGAATGGGAGACCTAGGTCGTGCCTATTTATAAGGAGAGGATAACTGAGACGGCGCGGGAAACAAGGAGATAAGAGTTATTATCCAGCGGCCCCGACGCCTCGCTTTTCGGAACAGTTAATAAAGACAGAGATTCGTTGGAGGATATGGTGGAAAAAAAAGGAACTTAAGAAAATATGACGTCACGGCGGGTTAATATGGATCCAAAAAATGACGTCATGGCGGGTTAAAGAAAGTCTTTTTCGCACAGTCAGAAGACTGAAGATTTATGTTTTAAAGTATTTTAAGATTGACATGAACAGGTTCAAATCAATCTGGGGCCTAATGTTGGGGATATAACTATTTGTGTAAGCCGCCCAGAGGGCAGGTTACGCAAGGAAGATTCACCAGAAAGAAGCCCAAGACCAAGCATGAAGATGGCGGTTTAATAAAGGGCCTAAGGCCCACATGCGACTTAAGGCGTGTTGTAGTAAGCCGCCATAATGGCATGACTTGTATCATAAGGTAGATTTAACTAGTCACCGAGCCGGACATTGTTTATAAGCCGGCCGGGACTCTGTAGGCCACAGGGCGTCAACCCGTGTATATAAGGGGACGACCTGCTAGCGGCTTAGGGCAAGAAACAACCCATCGAGAGCCGGGCATAGCGTATTCCGCTCCCTGGTCATCGAAACATCAAGCAATACCAACCCAACTAGACGTAGGCTTTCCTTCTCCGCAAGGGGCCGAACTAGTATAAAACCTCTCGTGTCCTTTGTACCGATTAACCCCTTTAAGCTTCCTAGTTGCAATGGCTCCACGACTAAGTCCTTGTACGAGGACATCTGCCGTGACAATTCCATGACACCTTTCCCCCTCTATCTACAACGGTCCACTCTCCCGCAACCCGCTGTACCCTCTACTTGAACATGGTGCTTTATGCTTCATATTATTTTCCGATGATGTGTTGCCATCCTATGATGTCTGAGTAGATTTTCGTTGTCCTATCGGTGATTGATGAATTGCTATGATTGGTTTGAATTGCATGTTTTATTATTGGTGCTGTCCTATTGTGCCCTCCGTGTCGGCATAAGCGTGAGGGATTCAGCTGTAGGGTTTGCAATATGTTTATGATTTGCTTATGGTGGGTGGCGTGAGTGACAGAAGCACACACCCGAGTAAGTAGGTTGTTTGCGTATGGTATAAAGGGGACTTGATACTTTAATGTTATGGTTGGGTTTTACCTTAATGAATCTTTAGTAGTTGCAGATGCTTGCTAGAGTTCCAATCATAAGTGCATATGATCCAAGTAGAGAAAGCATGTTAGCTTATGCCTCTCCCTCAAATAGAATTGCAATAGTGATTACCGGTCTAGTAACATAGTCAATTGCCTAGGGACAATTCCACAACTCCTACCACCACTTTTCCACACTCGCTATATTTACTTTAGTTGTGTTTTTATATAAGCAGCCCCTAGTTTATGTTTACGCTCTCTTTATTTTCTTGCTAGCCTTTCCAAAATTACCTACAAAGTACTTCTAGTTTCATACTTGTTCTAGGTAAAGCGAACGTCAAGCGTGCGTAGAGTTGTATCGGTGGTCGATAGAACTTGAGGGAATATTTGTTCTACCTTTGGCTCCTCGTTGGGTTCGACACTCTTACTTATCGAAAACTGTTGCGATCCCCTATACTTGTGGGTTATCAGCCATCACATCTTCTGACCAGATCCTCAGCATCAGCATCAGCGGTTAACCAATAGAAACCGTGACGAAACGCCTTAGCCACCAAAGATTTTGAACCGGCGTGGTGACCATAATCTCCTTCGTGGATCTCGTGTAAAATTTCACAGCCTTCTTCAGGAGATACACAGCGTTGAAACGCCCCTGTCACACTGCAATGATGCAGCTCTCCATTGATAATAGTCATAGACTTGGACCGCCGGATTATCTGCTCGCCAATGTCTCATCCTCTGTAACTTCGCCCCGGTTCATATATGCAAGATAAGGAACCGTCCAATCCGGGATAACATGAAGAGCCGCCACCAACTGAGCTTCCGGATCAGGAATAGCCAAATCCTCTTCACCGGGGAGCTTGACGGACGGGTTATGCAGAACATCCAAGAAGACATTAGGGGGAATCGATTTTCGTTGAGAACCCAGGCGGCTTAAAGCGTCCGCCACTTCGTTCTTCCGCCGGTCCACATGATCCACCCGATAACCTTTAGAGTGACCTACAACAATGTCCACATCACCACGATATGCTGCCATGAGTGGGTCCTTGGAATCCCAAGTGCCAGGCACCTGTTGAGCCACCAGGTCCGAGTCACCGAAGCACTTAACTCGGCTTAGGTTCATCTCCTTAGCCATACGAAGACCATGGAGTAAAGCTTCATACTCAGCTGCATTGTTAGTGCAAGGGAACATTAAACGGAGAACATAACAAAACTTAGCACCTCATGGGGAAGTTAATACGACTCCAGCCCCCGAGCCCTCCAATTTCCTGGACCCATCAAAGTGAATAGTCCAATAAGTGTGATCTGGCTTCTGTTCAGGCACTTGTAGTTCTGTCCAGTCGTTGATGAAATCCACAAGTGCTTGAGATTTCATCGCCATTCGGGGTATATACTTCAACCCGTGAGGCCCGAGCTCTATGGCCCACTTGGCAATCTGGCCAGTTGCTTCCCTGTTCTAGATTATATCTCCCAAAGGAGCAGAGCTGACCACTGTGATGGGATGACCTTGGAAATATTGCTTGAGCTTCCGGCTTGCCATGAAAACCCCATATACCAGCTTCTGCTAGTGTGGGTACCTATGCTTGGACTCAATAAGCACCTCGCTGATAGAATAAACCGGACGCTAAACCGGATACTCCTTTCCCTGCCTCCTTGCGCTCCACCACAATAGCCACACCGACAGCCCGAGCATTAGCTGCCACATATAGCAACAACGGCTCCTTGTCAACTGGGGCAGCAAGAACCGGCGGATTAGCTAGTTGCCGCTTTAAATCCTCAAACGCTTCATTCGCGGGCGCTACCTGCACGAAGTTATCTGCTTTTCTTCAAAGATTCGATACAAAGGAATGGCCTTCTCGCCAAGGCGGCTGATAAACCGGCTCAACGCGGCAATCCGTCCTGCCAAGCGTTGAACGTCATTGATACACTTCGGTTTAGCCAAGGAGGTGATGGCCTTTATCTTTTCCGGATTAGCCTCAATGCCCCTATTAGACACCAGAAAGCCCAAGAGCTTGCCTGCCGGTACACCAAAAACGCACTTAGCCGGATTAAGCATCATCTTGTAAACCCGCAGGTTATCAAAGGTTTCCTTTAAGTCATCAACCAACATCTCCTTCTTCCTTGACTTGAACACAATATCATCCACATGGGCATGAACATTACGGCCGATTTGTGTATGAAGAAAATTCTGCACACACCTTTGATAAGTCGCCTGGGCACTCTTGAGCCCAAAGGGCATAGATACATAGCAGAAGGCTCCAAATGGGGTTATAAAGGCCGTCTTCTCCTGGTCCTTAACTGCCATCTTGATCTGATGATAACCGGAATATGCATCCATAAAGCTCAAACGCTCCCAACCCGCCATAGCATCAATAATTTGATCAATACGGGGAAGGGCAAAAGGATCTGCTGGGCAAAATTTGTTGAGATCTGTGTAATCCACACACATCCGCCAAGTGTCGTTCTTCTTAAGGACCAGCACCAGATTAGCCAACCACTCAGGATGGAAGACTTCAACGATAAATCCAGCCACTAAGAGCCTGGCCACTTCTTCTCCAATAGCTTTGCGTCTTTCTTCATTGAACCGGCGGAGAAACTATTTAACCGGTTTTTACTTAGGATCAACAGTAAGTGTGTGCTCAGCGAGTTCTCTCGGTACACCTGGCATGTCAGAAGGCTTCCACGCAAAGATGTCTCGATTCTCACGGATGAACTCGATGAGCGCGCTTTCCTATTTCGGATCCAAGTTAGCACTGATGCTGAACTGCTTGGATGAATAGCCAGGTACGAAGTCAACAAGCTTAGTCTCATCAGCCGATTTAAACTTCAAGGCCGGATCATGCTCGGTAGTTGGCTTCTTCAACGGAGTCATATCTGTCGGATCAACATTGTCCTTGTAAAACTTCAACTCTTCCGTGGCACAAACCAACTCAGCATAAGCCGCATCACCTTCTTCACACTCCAGAGCTATCTTGCAGCTCCCATGGACGGTTATAGTTCCCTTGTGACCCGTCATCTTGAGCTGAAGATAAACATAGCAAGGTCGTGCTATAAACTTAGCAAAAGCCAGCCGTCCAAACAAGGCGTGATACGGACTTCTGATTTTCACCACTTCAAAGGTCAAGGTTTCTGATCTCGAGTCATGCTCATCCCCAAAAGCCACCTCCAGAGCTATCTTGCCAACAGGATACGCCGATTTACCAGGCACCACACCATGGAACACCGTATGGGACAGTTTAAGATTCTTATCTGTTAAACCCATGCGACGGAAAGTTTCATAATACAGGATATTGATACTGCTCCCTCCGTCCATGAGTACCTTTGTGAACTTATAACCTCCTACTTGAGGTGCCACCATCAACGCCAGATGACCCGGATTGTCAACCCGGGGCGGATGATCTTCTCTGCTCCACACAATCGGCTGCTCCGACCTGCGTAGATAACGGGGCACTGCTGGTTCAACGGAGTTCGCCGCCCTCTTATGAAGCTTTTGGTCACGCTTGTCCAAGCTAGTGGTGAAGACATGATATTGCCCACTATTCAACTGCTTCGGATTGCTCTGGTAACCCGACTGCTGCTGCTGCTGCTGATTATTGTAGCCACCTTGGTTGCCCTGATTACCTTGATTGTTATGTCCGCCCGGATTACCATGGAAGCCTGAACCGGAATTTCCTCCGCCGTAACCCGGCCCATGAGACCCGGGGCCTGAGCCATCATCCGGTCCGTGATCATACCGAAAAGCATTAGAATTTTTGAACTCTTGCATGCTGTAGCAGTCCTTCCAGAGGTGCGTGGCCAGCATCTCCTTCGTCCCATGTTTCGGGCAGGGCTGGTTCAATAGGTAAGACAGGCGGTCCGGGTTAGGGTTAGGTCCTCCACCGCGCTTGGGCGGTTTACCCTTGCGCCGTTGGCCCTTACCCTGTGCGCTGGCATTGGCCACAAAGTCCATGCTGTGATCCGCTTTACGTTTGCTGCCGTTTCCATGACCTGCCGGGCTCTGGTGCTGCCCCTTGGCGTTGCCGTTCTTCTTTCCCTTCCCCATCTTATCATCATCAGACTCGGGATCCTTGGTAGTTGGTACTATCAGAGTCAGCATACTTTACTAAAGCGGCCATGAGGGTTCCCATGTCATTGCAATGGCGTTTCATCCGTCCCAACTTCAACTTCAGAGGCTTAAACCGGCAATTGCCTTCCAAAGTTAGAACTGCGGTGTCAGTGTTGATGCGGTCCGATGAATGCAAAATTTCCGAGACTCGGCGCACCCACTGGGTTGTTGATTCTCCTTCCTCCTGTACACAGGCGGCTAAGTCCATAATCGACATGGGCTGCTTGCATGTATCCTTAAAATTCTGGATAAACCGGGCTCTCAACTCGGCCCATGATCTGATAGAGTTAGCTTGTAGACTCTTTAACCAAGTACGAGCCGTCCCTTCTAGCATCATGGTGAAGTACTTCGCACAAGCTGCATCATCCACATCTAGCATCTCCATGGCCATCTCCTAAATTTCAACCCATGTCTCTGGAGGTAAATCGGCGGTGTAATTTGGTACCTTGCGCGGGCCCTTGAAATCCTTGGGCAGGCGTACGTTGCATAATGCCGGGACGAGACACGGCACCCCCAGAGAGCTAGAGGTAACTCCTGGCTCTCTCAACGTGGTTGGACGAACCGGAGTAAGCTGACGGGCTTCATACTGCGCTGCTAACTCGGCCTCCCTGCGTGCGCGAGCCCGGTCCACCACCTCCTGCGCATCACCAGCACCCCCTTCCGGGTTGTGGCCACGGGGCGGTTCGCGGTTCTTCGCATTGCTTGGCACGGCCGGTTCATCCATACGCCTGCTGAAACTCTGGCTTGGACGGGGTGTGGAATGAATCCGATCATGACTGTATGAATAAGCCTCCTATTGCACCAAAGCTGTCTGAAGAAGCTCTTTAACCCGACGCGTCTCGACCGCCGCCGGTGAATCGCCTTTAATTGGGATAGCCTCCAGCCGAGAAGCGGTAGCAACAAGATTGTCCATCGGAGTAGAGTAATGAGCCGGTGGCGTTGGGATAGGCTGCGTCACAATGTTGTTCTGACGAGGCGGGTCCGTCAAACGGGGCTGAACCGGCGCCCCTGCTCCAGGTGCCTCCGCCCGGTTTGCTACCGGCGGGTTACTGGTCCCCGCACCTGGGGTGTTAAAGAGGTTCGTAGCATCATAAACCGGAGGCAGGCGAGACCGGTGCCTTCTTTTTAGGACTTCATGCGATGCATTCTGATCCAGCATAAGCCGGTAAGCCTGCGCATCAAAAGCGGCCGCTCATGCCATCCCGCATCCTCACCGCCAAATCGGCCTTGGCCTGAGTAATCTGATCCCTTACTTTCGCGATTTCCGCATTGTGTGCATCCTGATCCGCCGGGTTAACTTCTGCCATCAGTGTTGCCAACGCATCAAATAGATCAGATAAAACTTGAGCCAGTGGCCGCACAGGGCCTCCTGCCCCGGCTGCCGTCGCCGCTACCGATCAGGAGATCATTGCTGCTGTGGTCGAAGAGTGGAGCGCCGGCTGTATACCGGCCATGAAGATTCCAACCCGGTTTGGCAGATCAGAGGGGTCCGGAATACTATTGCCATCGGAACAACCTCCAATCCGGTCATCTTGTAGCTGATACAACGACTCGGTGTCTCCAGTCGATGACTCATCGCCGGAATAAACGACGGTCTCACCACCAGATTCCGATATGCCCTCGTATTCCCCTCCATGGATGACTCCCACGAAGGCACGCTTCATGGCAGGCTTGACCCGAGCAGATCGCGCACGCTGAGTCGTTTCGACGAGGTCGGTGCAGATGTCCGGCTCAGGGCCCGGTTCGCCAATCTTGACAATGAAAACGTGTATGCCACCAAAGGGGACCCGGTACCCGTACTCGATCGAGCCGGCCTCGGGGCCCCACCCTGCATCGTCGATGTAGAGCTTTCCGCGACGACTTTTAGTCATCCTGCCCACAGCGTAACCCTTGAGTCCTTCGAAGCTGCCCTCCAAGAACTTGAAACCATCGTGCGATGGCCCCACGGTGGGCGCCAACTGTCGTGGTTTTGTCACGGCAGATGTCCTCATGAAAGGACTTAGTCGTGGAGCCATCGCCATGGGTTAGCTTAAAGGGGTTAAAACGGACAATGGACGCAAGAGAGTTTTATACTAGTTCGGCCCCATACGATGAAGGTAAAAGCCTATGTCTAGTTGTGATGGAATTGATGGGGTTTCGATGACCAGGAAGCGAATACGCTTTGCCTGAGTCTCGAGTTGTTGTTTGTTGTCCTGAACCGCCGCCGGGTCATCCCCTTATATACATGGGTTGACGCCCGTCGGTTTACAGAGTCCCGAGACCCGCTCATAAACGTGTCCGGCTCGGTCTCCGCCCTTTCTACCTTACAATGCAAGTTACATATCAATGCCGGTTTATAGCCACAGGCACAAACCGGTTTTGGGCCTTGGGCCTCTACTCAGCATCACCTTCTGTCTTCATGGGCTTCATGTTAATCCGGCGTGTCCTGGTCGGTTTACGCCCAGTAGTAATATCCCCAACACATGGTGATGTGAACTAGATTACTCACTCTAGTAAACCCTTTGGGTGCTGGTCACATAGCGATGTGAACTATGGGTGTTAATCACATGGTGATGTGAACTATTGATGTTAAATCACATGGCGATGCGAACTAGATTATTGACTCTAGTGCAAGTGGGAGACTGAAGGAAATATGCCCTAGAGACAATAATAAAGTTGCTATTTATATTTCCTTACATCATGATAAATATTTATTATTCATGCTAGAATTGTATTAACCGGAAACTTAGTACATGTGTATTTACATACACTACGTGAAACTGCTAATTTGCCGTCAGGGGGCGTCTTTGCCGTCAGCTTTTCGTCAGGCAGACGACAAAGAAAGGGTTTGTTGTCATCAACAGACGGCAAAGAAAAACTGATGACAAAATATACTTTGCCGTCTGCGAATAAAAACACATACGGCAAAGAGCTCACTTTGCCGTCTGCCAAAAAAACACAGACGGCAAAGATTCTTTGCCGTCTATGTTTGTTTTGGCAGACGACAAAGAATCTTTGCCGTCTGTGTTTTTGTTCGCAGACGGAAAAGTGAGCTCTTTGTTGTCTCTATATTGTTTCGCAGACGGCAGACTGAGAAAGCACAGCACACGGATTCACCTCGCGGATCGATGACGTAGCAGCCATCCACCACCGCATGCTGCTTGATCCTGCCCTCCCCATCTCTCTTTTCACCCCACCCACGTGACCCACTCCACCACTAAGTAAAAAAATAACCCCCACCCCACCCCCACCTGCCCACGATGCGCACACACACCACACCACTGCCCGCGACGGGGATGGCGAGCCGGGAGGCAGCCGCGGGCAAGGTGGCTGTGGCGTGCGATGGCGTAGGGAGGCAGCCAGGCGGCCGGCGCGTCAGGGCGGCTGGCGCGGGCGGGCGGCATGGCGGGCATCGCGGGCGACGGCCAGCGCTGGCGAGGGCGGGCAACGCGAAGCGCGACGAGCCAACTGCTACGTCTTGAGCTTGCGTTGGTTTTCCCCGAAGAGGAGAGGATGATGCAGCAGAGTAGCGTAAGTATTTCCCTCAGTTTTTGAGAACCAAGGTATCAATCTAGTAGGAGGCAACGCGCGAGTCCCTCGTACCTACACAAAACAAATAACTCCTTGCAACCAACGCGAATAGGGGTTGTCAATCCCTTCACGGTCACTTACGAGAGTGAGATCTGATAGATATATTTTTTGGTATTTTTGGTATAAAGATGCAAAGTAAAATAAAAAGGCAAAGTAAAAAAGCAAAGCAATAATAAAGCGTAGGAAGATCAATATGATGAGAATAGACCCGGGGGCCATAGATTACACTAGTGGCTTCTCTCAAGAGCATAGGTATTTTACGGCGGGTGAACGAATTACTATTGAGTAATTGACAGAATTGAGCATAGTTATGAGAGTATCTAGGTGTGATCATGTATATAGGAATCACGTCCAAGATAAGTAGACCGACTCCTGCCTGCATCTACTACTATTACTCCACTCATCGACCGCTATACAACATGCATCTAGAGTATTAAGTTAATGAAAACAGAGTAACGCCTTAAGCAAGATGACATGATGTAGTGGAATAAATTCATGCAATATGATAAATACCCCACCTTGTTATCCTCGATGGCAACAATACAACACGTGCCTTGCTGTCCCTACTGTCACTGGGAAAGGACACCGCAAGATTGAACCCAAAGCTAAGCACTTCTCCCATTGCAAGAACTACCAATCTAGTTGGCCAAACCAAACGAAAAATTCGAAGAGACTTGCAAAGATAACTCAATCATACATAAAAGAATTCAGAGAAGATTCAAATATTGCTCATAGATAATCTTGATCATAAACCCACAATTCATCGGTCTCAACAAACACACCGCAAAAAGAAGATTACATCGAATAGATCTCCACGAGAGAGGGGGAGAACATTGTATTGAGATCCAAAAAGAGAGAAGAAGCCATCTAGTTACTAACTATGGACCCGAAGGTCTTAGGTATACTACTCACACTTCATCAGAGAGGCTATGGTGATGATGTAGAAGCCATTCGTGGTGGAATCCCCTTCCGGCGGAGCTCCGGAACAAGCCCCAAGATGGGATCTCGTGGATACAGAAAGTTGCGGCGGTGGAATTAGGTTTTTGGCTCCGTATCTGATCTGTTGGGGGTACGTAGGTATGTATAGGAGGAAGGAGTACGTCGGTGGAGCTTCGAGGGGCCCATGAGGCAGGGGGGCGTGCCCTAGGGGGGGGGGGCGCCCTCCACCCTCGTGGCCGCCTCGTAGCTTTCTTGACGGAAGGTCCAAGTCTCCTGGGTCTTATCCGATGAGAAAATCACGTTTCCGAAGATTTCATTCCGTTTGGACTCCGTTTGATATTCCGCTTCTTGAAACACTCAAATAGGCAAAAACACAACAATTTCGGGCTGGGCCTCCGGTTAATAGGTTAGTCCCAAAAGTAATATAAAAGTGGAAAATAAAGCCCAATATAGTCCAAAACAATAGATAATATAGCATGGAGCAATCAAAAATTATAGATACATTGGAGACGTATCAGGCATCCCCAAGCTTAATTCCAGCTCGTCCTCGAGTAGGTAAATGATAAAAAGAGAATTTTTGATGCGGAGTGGTACTTGGCATAATTTCAATGTAATTCTTCTTAATTGTGGTATGAATATTCAGATCCGAAAGATTCAAGACAAAAGTTCATATTGACATAAAAATAATAATACTTCAAGCATACTAACAAAGCAATCATATCTTGTCAAAATAACATGGCCAAAGAAAGTTATCCCTACAAAATCATATAGTCTGGCTATGCTCTATCTTCACCACACAAAGTATTTAAATCATGCACAACCCCGATGACAAGCCAAGAAATTGTTTCATACTTTTGACTTTTTCAAAACTTTTTCAATATTCACACAATACATGAGCGTGAGCCATGGATATAGCACTATATGTGGAATAGAATGGTGGTTGTGGAGAAGACAAAAAGAGGGAAGATAGTCTCACATCAACTAGGCGTATCAACGGGCTATGGAGATGCCCATCAATAGATATCAATGTGAGTGAGTAGGGATTGCCATGCAACGGATGCACTAGAGCTATAAGTATATGAAAGCTCAACAAAAGAAACTAAGTGGGTGTGCATCCAACTCGCTTGCTCATGAAGACCTAGGGCAATTTGAGGAAGCCCATCATTAGAATATACAAGCCAAGTTCTATAATGAAAAATTCCAACTAGTATATGAAAGTGACAAAACGAGAGACTCTCTATTATGAAGATCATGGTGCTACTTTCAAGCACAAGTGTGGTAAAAGGATAGTAACATTGTCCCTTCTCTCTTTTCCTCTCATTTTTTTATTGGGCCTTTTTTCTCTTTTTTTCTATGGCCTCTTTTTTTTCTCTTTTTTTTTCGTCCGGAGTCTCATCCCGACTTGTGGGGGAATCATAGTCTCCATCATCCTTTCCTCACTGGGACAATGCTCTAAAAAATGATGATCATCACACTTTTATTTTTCTTACAACTCAACAATTACAACTCGATACTTAGAACAAAATATGACTCTATGTGTGTGCCTCCGGCGGTGTACCGGGATATGCAATGATTCATAAGTGACATGTATGAAAGAATTATGAACGGTGGCTTTGCCACAAATACGATGTCAACTAAATGATCATGCTAAGCAATATGACAATGATGGAGCGTGTCATAATAAACGGAACGGTGGAAAGTTGCATGGAAATATATCTCGGAATGGCTATGGAAATGCCATGATAGGTAGGTATGGTGGCTGTTTTGAGGACGGTTTTATGGTGGGTATATGATACCGGCGAAAAGTGCGTGGTATTAGAAAGGCTAGCAATGGTGGAAGGGTGAGAAAAGTGCGTATAATCCATGGACTCAACATTAGTCATAAAGAACTTATATACTTATTGCAAAAATCTAAAAGTTATCAAAGCAAAGTATTACGCGCATGCTCCTAGGGGGATAGATTGGTAGGAAAAGACCATCGCTCGTCCCCGACCGCCACTCATAAGGACGACAATCAATAAATAAATCATGCTCCGACTTGATCACATAACGGTTCACCATACGTGCATGCTACGGGAATCACAAACTTTAACACAAGTATTCCTCAAATTCACAATTACTCAACTAGCATGACTCTAATATTATCACCTCCATATCTCAAAACAATTATCAAGCATCAAACTTTTCTTAGTATTCAACGCACTCAAAAGAAAGAAAGTTTTACAAATCTTGAACACCAAGCATATTATTATTAAGCAAATTACCATGCTATTTAAGACTCTCGTGGATACAGAAAGTTGCGGCGGTGGAATTAGGTTTTTGGCTCCGTATCTGATCTGTTGGGGGTAAGTAGGTATATATAGGAGGAAGGAGTACGTTGGTTGAGCTTCGAGGGGCTTACGAGGCAGGGGGGCGCGCCCTAGGGGGGGACCTCCACCCTCGCGGCCTCCTCGTAGCTTTCTTGACGGAGGGTCCAAGTCTCCTGGGTCTTATCTGATGAGAAAATCACGTTTCCAAAGATTTCATTCCGTTTGGACTCCATTTGATATTCCGTTTCTTCGAAACACTGAAATAGGCACAAAAAACAGCAATTCTGGGCTGGGCCTCTGGTTAATAGGTTAGTCCCAAAAGTAATATAAAAGTGGAAAATAAAGCCCAATATAGTCCAAAACAATAGATAATATAGCATGGAGCAATCAAAAATTATAGATACGTTGGAGACGTATCACCAACCGCTGGTCTCCTCAACCTCACCAGACGTTTGCGAGGGGGCCGCTAGCGCGGGCGGCAGCCGGCGGCCGGCGTCTGTGAGTGCGGGTGTCGCGGCTGGTGTGTGCGAGGGTGGGAGGCGGCCGGTGCTGGTGAGGGCGGGCGACGCGGGGGGCGACGGGCCACCCGCTGCTCTCCTCAGCCTCGCCTGGGTCCTCTGCTCTCCACAGCGGGTGCCCGCCTCCTCCCCCAACCACGTCGACCGGAACGTCTACATCACGGTGCGCCTCACCGTCTACTTCACCGCCATGGCCCACCTCATCATGTACTGCCAGTTCGTCTGCAATGCCACCCAGGCCCAGCTGGCCTCGCCTTTCCTCCTTGCTCAATGGGCCTCTGTAGTCTGCACCATTAGGTCTTGTTCCAGCCTCCTCGTCGCTGCTCTGTTCCAGCCTTTTGCAGAGGAGGCCACCGTCTGGGCGACAGCCGCGGTGGTCCAACCCCAATATTAGAGTTCTTTGTCCGATGTCGAAACAAGGAAGAAGATGGACCAGATCGTGTTTTCCAGCTCGCGTTTCGGGTCTTTGCTGTAAAGGTCCCATACTGTGTTGTTATTTCACTTTCTTTGGGGGTCCTTGTGGCAGTTGTACACAATTGCAAATAATAATTATCAATGAAGCAGCTTCTGGGTCCTTCGCGAGCGTCTCCCGTTCAAAAAACTAAAAGTAAAAATAAAAAAGGAACACGAACTACCCGCCATTGTTTTTTATATATAAATAATTGTTTGCCGTCTATGGGTTTTGAGGGCAGACAACAAAGACGAAGCATTGCTAACGGCAAAGAGCTTGGATTCTGCTGTCTGTTGGTTATTAGGTTGACGACAAAACATGACTTCAGCTGACGGCAAAGACTTTGTCGTCTGTACGATAAAAGGCTGACGACAAAGCATTATTTGCTGACTTAGCTTTGCTGTCTGAGTTTGCCTTCTGCATTCTGACGGCAAAGTCTTTGCCGTCTGGATTTAGGTCTTTGCCGTCTGTGATCCACAGACGACAAATTACCTGTTTCCTGTAGTGATAGACAAACAGAGTGTCACTAACATGCCTCTACATGACTAGCTCGTTGAATCAAAGATGGTTAAGTTTCCTAGCCATAGACATGAGTTGTCATTTGATTAATGGGATCACATCATTAGAGAATGATGTGATTGACTTGACCCATTCCATTAGCTTAGCACTTGATCACTTAGTTTGTTTCTATTACTTTCTTCATGACTTATACATGTTCCTAAGACTATGAGATTATGCAACTCCCGAATGCCGAAGGAACACTTAGTGTGCTATCAAACGTCACAACGTAACTGGGTGATTATAAAGATGCTCTACAGGTGTCTCCAATGGTGTTTGTTGAGTTGGCATAGATCGAGATTAGGATTTGTCACTCCGAGTATCAGAGAGGTATCTCTGGGCCCTCTCGGTAATGCACATCACTATAAGCCTTGCAAGTAATGTGACTATTGAGTTAGTTGCGGAATGATGCATTACAGAAAGAGTAAAGAGACTTGTCAGTAACGAGATTGAACTAGGTATTGAGATACCGATGATCGAATCTCAGGCAAGTAACATACCGATGACAAAGGGAACAATGAATGTTGTTATGCGGTTTGACCGATAAAGATCTTCGTAGAATATGTAGGAACCAATATGAGAATCCAGGTTCCGCTATTGGTTATTGACCGGAGATGAGTCTCGGTCATGTCTACATAGTTCTCGAACCCGTAGGGTCCGCACGCTTAACGTTCGGTGACGATCGGTATTATGAGTTTATGTGTTTTGATGTACCGAAGGTTGTTCGGAGTCCCGGATGTGATCACGGACATGACGAGGAGTCTCGAAATGGTCGAGACATAAAGATCGATATATTGGATGGCTATGTTTGGACTTCAGAATGGTACCGGATGAGTTCGGGCATTTGCCGGAGTACCGGAGGTAACCGGAACCCCCCGAGGAGTATATGGGCCTTATTGGGCCTTAGCGGGAGAGAGGGGGAGGCGGCCAAGGAGGGGGCGCGCCAACCCCCAAGCCCAATCCGGATTGGGGTGGGGGCCCGGCCCCCCTTTCCTTCCCCCCTCTCTCCTCCTTCCTCCCTCTCCTACTCCAACTAGGCAAGGGGGGAGTCCTACTCCTGGGCGCCATAGATGGACGGCCCTCCCCCTCCTCCACTCCTTTATATACAGGGGATGGGGCCACCCCATAGACACACAAGTTGACAGTTGTCTTAGCCGTGTGCGATGCCCCCCTCCACATATTTCCACCTCGGTCATATTGTTGTAGTGCTTAGGCGAAGCCTGCGTCGGTAACTTCATCATCACCGTCATCACGCCGTCGTGCTGACGAAGCTCTCCCTCAACCTCAGCTGGATCTATGTTGGGGAACGTAGTAATGTCAAAAAAATTCCTACGCACACGCAAGATCATGGTGATGCATAGAAACGAGAGGGGAGAGTGTGTCCACGTACCCTCGTAGACCGAAAGCGGAAGCGTTTGCACAACACGATTGATGTAGTCGTATGTCTTCACGATCTGACCGATCCAAGTACCGAACGTACGGCACCTCCGAGTTCAGCACACGTTTAGCTCGATGACGTCCCGCGAACTCCAATCCAGCAGAGCTTCACGGGAGAGTTCCGTCAGCACGACGGCGTGATGACGGTGATGATGTTGCTACCGACGAAGGGCTTCGCCTAAGCACCGCTACGATATGATCGAGGTGGAATATGGTGTAGGGTGGCACCGCACACGGCTAAGAGATCAAGAGATCAATTTTTGTGTCTATGGGGTGCCCCTGGCCACGTATATAAAGGAGTGGAGGAGGGGGAGAGGGCCGTCCCCTATGGCGCACCCTGGAGGAGTCCTACTCCCACCAAGTAGTAGGAGTAGGAGACAAGGAAGGGGAAGGGGGAAGAGAAGGAAGGAGGGGGCGCCGCCCCTAATCCTGGTCCAATTCGGACTAGTCATTGGGGGGGGGGCTGCCTCTCTCTCTCCCCTAATGCCCAATAAGGCCCATATACTTCTTCCCCTGTATTCCCGTAACTCCTCGATAATCCGAAAAATATCCGAACCACTTGGAACCTTCCGATGTCTGAATATAGTCGTCCAATATATCAATTTTTACGTCTCGGCCATTTCGAGACTCCTAGTCATGTTCCCGCTCTCATCCGGGACTCCGAACTACCTTCGGTCATCAAATCACATAAACTCATAATACAAATCGTCACCGAACGTTAAGCGTGCGGACCCTACGGGCTCGAGAACTATGTAGACATGACCGAGACACGTCTCCGGTCAATAACCAATAGCAGAACCTGGATGCTCATATTGGCTCCCACATATTCTACGAATATCTTTATCGGTCAAACCGCATAACAACATATGTTGTTCCCTTTGTCATTGGTATGTTACTTGCCCGAGATTCGATCGTATCTCAATACCTAGTTCAATCTCGCTACTGCAAGTCTCTTTACTCGTTATGTAATGCATCATCCCGCAACTAACTCATTAGTCACATTTCTTGCAAGGCTTATAGTGATGTGCATTACCGAGAGGGCCCAGAGATACCTCTCCGACAATCGCAGTGACAAATCCTAATCTCGAAATACGCCAACTCAAAAAGTACCTTCGGAGACACCTATAGAGCACCTTTATAATCACCCAGTTACGTTGTGATGTTTGGTAGCACACAAAGTGTTCCTCCAGTAAATGGGAGTTGCATAATCTCATAGTCATAGGAACATGTATAAGTCATGAAGAAAGCAATAGCAACATACTAAACGATCAAGTGCTAAGCTAACGGAATGGGTTAAGTCAATCACATCATTCTCCTAATGATGTGATCCCGTTAATCAAATGACAACTCATGTCAATGGTCAGGAAACTTAACCATCTTTGATTAACGAGCTAGTCAAGTAGAGGCATACTAGTGACACTATATTTGTCTATGTATTCACACATGCATTATCATTCCGGTTAATACAATTCTAGCATGAATAATAAACATTTATCATGTAATAAGGAACTTTATTATTGCCTCTAGGGCATATTTCCTTCAGTCTCCCACTTGCACTAGAGTCAATAATCTAGTTCATATCGCCATGTGATTTAACACCAATAGTTCACATCACCATGTGATTAACACCCAAAGTTCACATCGTCATGTGACACACACCCCAAAGGGTTTACTAGAGTCAATAAACTAGTTCACATCGCTATGTGATTAACACCCAAAGAGTACTAAGGTGTGATCATGTTTTGCTTGTGAGAGAAGTTTAGTCAACGGGTCTACCACATTCAGATCCGTATGTATTTTGCAAATTTCTATGTCAACAATGCTCTGCACGGAGCTACTCTAGCTAATTGCTCCCACTATCAATATGCATCCAGATTGAGACTTAGAGTCATCTAGATCAGTGTCAAAATTTGCATCGACGTAACACTTTACGACGAACCTTTTGTCACCTCCATAATCGAGAAACATATCCTTATTCCACTAAGGATAATTTTGACCGCTGTCCTGTGATCTACTCCTAGATCACTATTGTACTCCCTTGCCAAACTCACTGTAGGGTATACAATAGGTCCGGTACACAGCATGACATACTTTATAGAACCTATGACTGAGGCATAGGGAATGACTTCCATTCTCTCTCTATTTTTTGCCATGGTCGGGCTTTGAGTCTTACTCAATTTCACACCTTGTAACAAAATCGACGATCGGGGAAGAAAGGCGAGAAACGGAGAGCAGTGTTGCGAGGCGGCGAGGTGTGAGCAGCTGGCGGCCGTTGCCCTCGCCGAAGCCGAGCTTGCCAGAGCTGCGCACATGGACAAGGGCGCGTAGTTCAGAGACGGGGTGGGGTGCGAGCGCCCGTGGCCGTTGACCTGTAGAATAGACAAAGTCGCTGTTATATAGCGATCAGATGACTTGGACGGATTCCATCGGGTGGCTATCTAACGGCCATCAGCGCTCTAATCTAAAGGTTTAAAACGGACCGGCCGAATGTTTCGGCCGGCGCGCCGGCGCCTAGCGGTCGCCTACAGAAAAGGCCACCAAGAGAGAGAAGGGAAGGTGCCGTTTTATGGTGTGGCTTTCCGAGGAGCTTTTGCTTGTGGTGTGAAGGGGTTCGTGTAAAGGCGATTTTATGGCCTGCGATATCTTGCTGTGGTCCTGTTTGGATATATGGCTTAGAGTTAGTTTGATCTCAACTAACCCAAAAAGATTCAAATAGGAGGGTTAGTTTGGGTTAGATGTATCTAAGGGCATCTCCAGCCGCGTCCCCAGGAAGGCCTCCCCAGGCGATTTTTTTGGCGCCGGCCAAAACGCCGATCGCGCCCAGAGCCCGATTTTTCGCCCGGCTTGGGCGAAAACAGCGTCGGCGGACCCAGCCCGAACCAGCGGCGCTGGGGCGCCCATGGCTCCGGGCGAAGCTGTTTTAAGCCGAAAAAAGACGCGGGCCAGCCGCGTCAGCGACTCGGCGCCTCGTCTTCCCCCAACGGCCTCGGTTCCCGCGGGGAATCAAAGGCAAGGCTGCCGCCGGTCCGCCGGGCCAGTGATTACTCACCGGCGGCGCTTCCGCAGGATGGCGCGCGACGCCTCCCCTCCCTACGCCAGCGTACACAGGCGCGGCCCGGCTATAAAGCCGGGCGGCCTCCACTACGCCAGGCGCACACCAGCTCCGCCCTACGCCGCCGTCCAGCCTCCCTCTCTGCCTCTCCCGGCGCCGCCGCCAGCCCTCCCTCTACCTCTCCCGAGTCCGCCCACCACGCCGTCGCCATGGCGTAACGCTACCCGAGACGAGGCGGCGTTAACGCTGCCGCCGTTAGCTCCGCGATGGAGTCTCGCTCCTATTCGGCCGAACATCCCGGCGCCGCCGGACATGAGCGCCGGGCCAACGGGGTGGAGGCTCAGCGCCGGGGGAGTACCCAATCCCCCGTTGCCCGACGCCGTGGTGAAGCCGAGGTACTTCGCCGAGGAGGTCGAGATCGTGCACGCATCCCTCACCGACGCCCAACGCTCCCTCCCCCAGTACGCCGCCGACAACCACGCGGCCTGGGCGGCGTATTTCCAGCACCGCCAGCAGGAACGCTTGGCGTCCACCAACGGCGCGCCGGTGGTCGGCGGCCGGCAGAACAGCGAGGGGCGCCACCTGCGGTGGGCGTCCCGCCGCACACTTCGCGGGCGTGCTCACGTACCTGGAGGGAGGCAACGACCCGCCGTTGGCGGACCCCCCGGCGAGGGTGGCCGCCCCGGCGCAGCACCGACGCGTCGGGCCTTGGGCGCCATGGTGGTTCGGCGCTTCCTCTTCTTCCTCCTCATCACGCTCTTCTTCCCATTCCTCCGGCTCTCCGGCGCTGCTCGGCGTCAAGGCCGAGCCCGCGGCGGAGACGCCGCTCGGCCGGCGCACTCGCAGCGCCGGCATCGTCATCAACAAGGGCGGCGTCCTCGTCGGCTCCTCCGCGCTTCGTCAAGCCAAAGACGGAGCCGGGCTGGCGCCGTGAAGACGGAGCCGGGCTGGCGCCGAGGCGGAGTTCGACGACGACGACGGCCCTCGAATGGGCGCGCCAGAATCCATTGCGTTGGAGAAGGCGCGCCGGGAGAAGGAGAAGGAGCGCCGATCGCCGCCCTCGCCGCTTCGAGGAGCGCCGACGGCCGCGAGGAAGGCGGGTCGTCGTCTAATGCGACAATGACGACGACGACGACGCCGCCGCTTCGCCAGGCGACGCCGGGCAGGGTCCAGCAGGGCACCAGCGTCAAGGAGGAGAAGGCCGGCGACGGCGATGGCGGCGACGGCGGCATTTACTTCAGCCCCTTTCTTTTTTAGATTAGGTTAATGTAATGTTTGGGCCAATTTCACGAAACTTGCCATGGTTGGCGAAATTTAACTAGTTTTTATCGTAACCGCCGAGCGGTTTTTTTTAAATCTGGCGCTGAGGCGGCCCTGGGGGCCGACGGCTGGGGACCGACTCGCCCCCGTGGCCATTTTTTGCGCCGGCTCACCCCCAGGCGGCACTTTTAGACGCCCCCTGGGGGGCCAACGACTGGAGATGCCCTAACCTATTCAATAAAACTAACCCATCCAAGAGGTGTTTATTTGGGTTAGTTCTCTCGGGACCACTAAAAAATATTTTTTTTCTTTCGCTCTCCCCGCAGCAGATCCCTCCCCACTTCCTCGAAGCTTCTCGTGCTCTCCCTTCTTCCGTCTCGCACCGCCCGTTAAGGCGCCTCGCCGTATTTGCGCTCCATGTAACCCTTCCATCCAAACATCTCTTTAATTAGAGTTAGTTCATGGTTAGTTCAGGATTAGAATCTAACTCTAACCTCTAACTGAGTTAGAGTATCCAAACAGGGCCTGCATACCACAACCAAAAGATTCACAACCACACTCCACACAGGAGTACTAGGCTGCAGCTGCTACTGAACCCTATTCCTGGATGAGTGCATGGCAGCTCCCAGAAAAGTACCGTGGGCCACGTGCATGCCCGGCGCAGGAAGATCCGAAGACTCGAAGAGGCAGCTGCGGCCGGCCTTTGTCTTCCGCACGGGATTGCTCATGCGTACGGAGACCTTAGTCTTCCGCACAGCAAAGTTTCTAGAAAACCAAACAGGATGGAACTTTTTTGAGACTTTTTATTAGAAGTCTTTAGAAGCATCTTCTTAAAAGTCTTTTTCAAAAAGTTTCAGGAACTAAAAAAAGTCATAGGACTAAAGAATCAAGCACCACCTGAGCTCGTCGTGCTGCGAGACCATAGTAGTACTAATTATACAACGACTGCTGATACTTCTCAGGACTATGCGCCACTTACGCCTCATACAAAGATGTGCATGAAAATAGTTAGGGTAAAATATCAAAATTTTCAAATTTCAAATTTGACCAACAGTTAATTTATACTCCCTCTGTCCAAAAATAATTGTCATCAAAATGGATAAGAAAACATGTATCTAGAACTAAAATACATTTAGATATATACCCTTTTATCCATTTTGATGACAAGTATTTCCGGACGGAGGGAGTACTAGTACTATGCGAGGCATTAAACAGTATTGATTATGTCAATGCGACTTTAGAGTCAATTCGAATCGCGGACCACCGTGAGAGCTCGCGGGAGGCCAAATTTTACAAGGAATATTAATGTTTTCGGCACTAGACATCATCTACTATCGAATTTGTAGATATGCATTTAGAATAAGCAGAAAGAAAATTGAAAATTTTAATTTTGACACAACAATTCACAATTAGATTCCCATTTCCGTAAAAAAAATCCTTGTCTGGCTTGTTTTGTGGTTGCCGCCAGAGCGCCGCTCGATGTTCGTGCATGACCCGGCACGCCAGGCGGACGCCGACGCGCGCGGGGCCCTAGAGGCCGCCGGCCAGAGCGTAGGGGGCTCCCGCGAGCCTGCCACCGGACTGACGAGCATGCTCGACGCCGCGCCGGGCACAAGCGGGGAGGAGGGGACCGACATGAGCGAAGGAACCAGCCGGGTCGGCGGAGGCGGCCCCGAAGACGCGGGCATCCCGGTCGGAGGAGGGGCGTCGTAGGGCGGGATGGGAAGCGCCCCCGGAGGCGCCGACGCCACCGTTCATTTCATCCTGGCCGACTGGAAGCGGGACCAGCACGAGCTTGGCAGCCCAGTTGCAAGGGGACTGGACGAGCGCTGGCAAGGCCACCAGCGGGGCGCCCCAGGGGATTATGACCGCTACCCTGAACAATGTGTGCTCGCAGCTCACCAGTTATGGCAGCTTCTTGCAGGAGACCGCCCAGGGAGCGCATAGCCAGCTCGAGCAGTCCATCGTGGTACGTACTTTTGCTTCTTCGAAATGCTTTTCCAGTGAGGGCATGCCAGCACACCCACTGGGTGTAACCCCCAAGGCTCAGGCCAGCTCACTACTAGGGAAAACCCTAGTACTAACGCTTGAAATACATATAGCAGTAGCGCTAGGTCCAACGCTACTGTTAACGCGCTAAAACTAAGTTGTAGCAGTAGCGTTGGTCAGGGCAGCGCTACTAGTAAGTATGGTTAGTAGTAGCGCTGCCCTGACCAGCGCTACTTCTAACGCTCTGTAGCGCTGCTGCTAATCCAGCGTTGCTAGTAGATGCTTTCCAGCGCTACTGCTAGTATTCCTGCTTTCACAGATTTATACCCCCTCTATGTATTTGTGATGTATTTATACAGGCTCGTGTCAGAAAGAAATATGGATTATATTCATTTGGATGAATCAAAAGTTGAATTAGGACGAAGATCCTACTAATTCAACTTTTGGTCACTTTTGATCCATCCACATGAATTTAATCCGCGTTCCTTCCACCAATGATATAATAACTAATCATGATTATAATAAAAAATCATCATGATAATCATGACCAACATCATCGTCATATTAATATAAAAACTCTTGCATCACATCATCACCAACAACACTAGCTAATAATCATCACAGTCATTATCATCAACACTATTTAATCATCATAGTCATAGTGTACTGTCTAATCACCACCAACACTAGCTAATAATAATCATCATAGTCATTACCACCAACACTAGCTATTTAATCAACATAGTCATAGTGTAGCACATCATCATTTTCAAACTCATTCTAGCTAGCTAATCACTCCTGCTGCTCTCTCTCAGGTAAAAAAGCATAAAACATGTGTAGCACTCCTGCTTTATCATATTGGAGAATGCAGATGAACCTGTCTCATAATTGTGGGCTGTGCTTCTGATTGCTGCCCCTAGTACTTTTTTTTGTGATCATTCACAATTTTGCTCCAGTTTTTGACTATTAAGACCTGCTCGCTTTGAGAAATCATGAATGCACTCATGTGCAATGCAGGATGTCTTGGTCGTAAGCTACCATTGTCATGCGACCTTTAGGCTCAATCCAACGAGGCACAACATTCATCGGGAGTCCTTATTGAAGAACATCGTAGTAATATACTTAGCAATGAAGTTAACCTTAAAAAATAATGTATGCAAAAGATGCACCGAGGACAAATAGTAAAAATCTTACCATCTTTCCTAAATAGATGTGACCGTAGTTCAATACGCACACTAGTGGTCGCATGTATTAAGTACTAATATTTTGAAGTCCAGGAAAACAACCTGTCTTGACAGTATGCAGATCCTCAAGCAATGAAACATAAGGATTTATTTCCTCGTAGTTTAGTTCAGCCCCGGGACAATAGTAGGTGCTGTCTACCAAGCGCCGGACATGTTTGCTTGATTGGAAATAAGCTGTCAATAGAAATTAGTTGTCAACTATTTTTAAATAAATAATATAAATTACTTAATAAATATGGTTGAGAAACTCACATATAGGTAGAACTGGAGGCGTCTGCACATCGACCCAGATGTCGATATTACCTTCGATTTCATCTTTCGGACGAATATCAAAGAGGATAAGCATATTAGGCTCAAATGCAAAAGCCTGGCATAGTGCTCTCCAATTTTTGCATTCAAAATAAGAGTAGGTGTCTGTATTGTATAATTTTACGGCAAAAGTATAACCATGCTCGGTCCTGCAGTGAACTCTCTTTACCTCCATATTGTCCATCGTACTGAAACCAATCTTATCCAAGACATAAATTCTTGCATGGCAGGGGTTACGCTAGTAGAATTGTAAAAATTTAAAATTATAAGTTGAAGCAAAAGAAGTAGAAGTCATTCTTAATTACGAAAAAAGACTTGTCGTTGTGAGTTACTGTATCCAGTTCGAAGGTCTCATCTAGCATGATGCTGAAGCGCCTACCACCAACTAGGTGAGGCCTGTCGCATAGGTCGCGCTCGTCTTAGCAATATACGCATATAACAAATTCTCTTTCGTCGTCAGATATTTCCTGTGTTCATGGTTAAAACATTTAAAATTGATCGAAGGCAACTACCAGGAAACTCAACACACAGATCACTATTACTCAATATGCAACGGGTTGACTTTAGGTCTGTCGAGTCTTCCTTCCTAAACTCTTATCTCACGTATATGGTGGACACTCCCTCACCGATTTTTCGACCGTCGAGGATGGTCGCTACTCCTCCTTCCCCTAGTGCATAACAAAGTTCTAGCACAAAGAGAAGAAGGAGAAGCGACCCTCACTTCTCTCATATATGGTGGAGACTCTCCCTCACTGATTTTTTTACTGTCATGTATGGAGCCCCGACAGACTTAAAGTCAACTTGAAATGTCGTTTAATTCTCTTTCTAGCAAATCAGGGGCACTCGATATTTTCCTACATATTCTAGAACAAGTCATGCTTAAATTCACGGAAAAATCCGGCATGACCTTTGCTAAAATAGGACATATCGAGCTCTTTAAATTTGTCGGAATGGAAATGAATCAACACTCCGGCAAAACATAGGCCACTCGGATTTTCCCTGCGACACAAAGATGTCCATACACATACAACGATGCTTAACTTGAAATTATAACCGAATCAATTATCATAAGCATTCGCACATGAGCATAAACTGGTGCTCATTGCATTTCAATGGTTCAGTATTGACAAAAAACATTTCAATATAGCTCGGGTGAGATCTCCGAAGAACCTGCCAGGTATTGGAGAACCTGACGTCCAACGCAGCCATGTAGCGACGGACGTGCTCCTCCTCCTCCCTGACACGGCGACGTACCACCTCCGGCAAGGACGGCTGCCCGCACTGAAAGTGGCCCACGCGAACGCCACCAAAGGATCTCTGGGTCGACGACGGGACCTGAGGCCGGGTTCCTCACCGAGCTGTGCGCCCCTGAAGGTAGCACCTCCCAGTGACAGCCCGGTGGAGGCCAGTCCCGGACATGGCACCTCTAAAGTAGGACGTCATCACGAACGAGTCAACAACGAGGATGTGGGCCGGGCAACTTGACATCAAGAACAAATTCTATGCAAATGTAACATTTTTTAAATGCTTGGATTGTGATTTCTTATATATATATACGAGGAACCTTTAGTCCCTGGCTAGGAACAGGATTCAGAATCATATTAGATTCTCTTAACTTTTAAGAGATTTAACAAAATGGCGCCATTCTGGATGTGCAGAAAATGGTCCATATTTTTTCTGATCTCATCTACCCTTCTATATGTCACATTGTCTAGTGTCAAAGGATTCAAGAAAACCATGGCTTCATCATTAGCCGGAAGTAACATGCGCATGATGGTACGAAGCTCTCCAAAGTTGTTTTGGAACGTATTCTTATATAGAATAATTAGCTTTTTGGTATGAAGTTCAGCAAGAGCCTTCCGAATATCGCTATTGGGAAGGCCTTTGCTGAACTTCGTACCAAAAAGCGAATTATCCTATCAGGACTCCGTTCCAAAGCAACTTTGGAGAGCTTCGTACCATCATTAGCATGTTGCTTCCAGCTAATGATGAAGCCATGGATTTCTTCAATACTTAGACACAAGACAACATGACATATAAAAGGGTACGTAGATGAGGTCAGAAAAAAATTGGATCAACTTGTGCACATCCATAATGGGGGCATTCTTGATAAATCCCTTATCAAATGACTTAAGAGAATCTATTATATACATGCATATATTAATTAATTGCAAATACACAACAAACTTTTTCAAATACAACATTAAAATATGCAACTTTTGCAAAGACTAATTGCTATACATTGGATCAAATGTCAAAATTCCTCAACTTTTTATATCTAACATTTATCTAGCTATAATTAACTAAAATTATAAAAAACTAAAAGCCATTCATCTAACATTTATATATCTAACATTTCTATAACTAAAAGTATAAAAAACTAAAAAACAGAAAATAAGAAAATAAGAATGTGTGTGTGTGGACCCAATGGGAGGGGCGGCCATGGCGAGATGGGACTCACAGCGGGGCGACGGCTGGCGAGGCAAGTCGTTGGCGACAACGACTGCAACGGCAATGACGATGGCGCGCGAGGTCAAGGAGGGGCGGTTCGACGGGGGTGGCGACGGCATGGGCGGTACGTCGGGGACGACAACAACGTGGGCGTTGTCGGGCGGCGACGGCGTGGACGTTGTCGAAGCGGCGGCGTCGAAGGGCAGGCAAAGGCGTTGGGGGCGACGATCTCCTTTGTGTAGTGGTCGAAGAAGCAGAGGGAAACTGAAATTTTTTCAAGTATTCTCTATATATATGCGCTCCCCTTTAGTCCTGGTTGGAGCCACCAACCGGGACTAAAGGTTACTTTTGGCCAGCCGAAGCGGAGGGAAGCACATGTCTTTAGTCGCGGTTGGTGGCTCCAAAAGCGACTAAAGGGGGGCCTTTAGTCCCGGTTGGAGCCACCAATCGCGACTAAAGGTGGTGTGATGCCAGGCGTGGGGCTCGGGGGATGTTTAGTCCCACCTCGCTAGTTGAGAGGAGCTCGCACCGGTTTATAAGCCCCGCTATGGCTACCGTGTCGAGCTCCTCTCTAAGCAGACCTTGGTGGGCCTATTGAACATGTGCTGCCCAATTGGGCCTACTGGGCCATACGGGCATGCATCCTGGCCCGAGTATAGGTTGGGTTTCTAGTCGTATGCAGGCCGTGGCGTCCCAGTAGGCGGGCTATTTTAATTTATTTTTTCTGCTTTATTCATTTTCTTTTATTTTGACTTGTTTTTTTGCTTTATTTAGAGTTTCTTTGTGAATCCTTTTGACTTAGGTAAAAAAAATTATAAACTTTCTTTTAGTGCCAGTACTTTTCAAATTTGGATAGTTTAAATTTGAATTTTGTGTGAATCACTAGTTTGTGAATAACTTTACGTTAAAAATAGATTTTTCGGTGATTATTTTTTTCGCTGTTTAATATTAGTGGCTTTTATCATTATATTTAATTTTCTAATTCTTAGATTATTTAAAAAAATGAAATGTCTTTATAACAGATGAGTTTTCGTCTGAAACCTTGATACCTCGAAAAAGATTGTCCATTTTGTACACGAAGTGCATCCAGTTTTTGCCGTAACCCTCTCAGCTTTTTAGCACAAGCTATGTGGGTGAAATGATGATATCATGCCAACTTTCAACCTTTTAAGAGTTCATTTGTAGTGCTTTTCATTTTCAGGGTCATTTAGCTCAAAAAAATCAGTAAATGCATGGAAAATAGCAAATGAAGTCGGAAAGGGTTGAAAATTGATGACGTGGCTTTGAATGGTGCATATTGAACGCACAAAAAGTCTGGAGTTGAAATAAGTTTAAAAAAATGAAAATGCCTTTGTAACAGATGAGTTTTCGTCCGAAACCTGATACTTCGAAAGAGATTGTCCATTTTGTACACGAAGTGCATCCAGTTTTTGTCGTAACCTCTCAGCTTTTTAGCACATGCTATGTGGGTGAAATGATGATACCAGGCCAACTTTCAACCTTTTCAGAGTTCATTTGTAGTGCTTTTCAATTTCAGGGTTATTTAGCTCAACGTTTGTCCGAAGCACATAAGTACATGTTTCAAATGCCAAAACACATAAGCACCCTAACTATTACAAAGATTCCCTCCGGTTTGTCCGAAGTGGGACTTTCTAGATATAAGTCCGGAAACTCACGAGAGAAGAAAGTGATGACAGTGAAGTCGGTCACATCCCAGAGTGGGATCTTTGGGTGTAAAACTTTTTCTTCGCGTGTGTCCCTTTCTGCCATAACCATGGACAATATTCATCATTTAACTAGATACTCTGGTCAATATTCATTGCGAAGGGAGCAATTTCATGAAACTTTTCATAATCTTTTGATATGTCTGTCTTGTCCTCCACTCCCACGATGTTTCTTTTCCCTGAAAGAACTATGTGGCGCTTTTGGCTCATCGTATGATGTATTCGCTTCCTTATCTTTTCTTTTTCTCGGCTTGCTAGACATGTCCTTTACGTAGAAAAACGGCACCACATCATTGCCTAGGACGAATGGTTCATCTGCGTACGCAAGATTGTTGAGATCCACTATTGTCATTCCGTACTGCGGGTCTTTCGTTACCTCGCCTCCTGTCAGATTGACCCATTTGCACCGAAACAAAGGGACCTTGAAATCACGTCCATAGTCAAGTTCCCATATGCCCACTATGTAACCATAATATGTGTCCTTTCCCCTCTTGGTTGCTGCATCAGAGAAGACACCACTGTTTTTGTTGGTGCTCTTTTTATCTTGGACGATCGTGTAAAATGTATTCCCATTTATCTCGTACCCTTTGAAAGTCAATATATTCGAAGATGGTAAATTGGACAACAAGTACAACTCATCTTCAATAGCGTCTTCATGCATGATACATGTCTGCAACCAACCAGCGAAAGTCCCCGTTTGTTCAAGTGTAATCTAGTCGTCATACTGCTGCGGGTGTTTGGAGCGTAGAATATTCTTGTGTTCTTCGATATATAGAGCCACCAAGGAGGGATGTTGTAGAACTGTGAAGTGTGCTTCAGTGAGAGAATGCCCGTCCATACATATTATTGCTTTCGGTCCTATCATGCCTTTTCCACCCAGTCTACCCTCATGCCCCGATTCAGGAACACCAATCGTCTTAAGGTCAGGAATAAAGTCAACACAAAACTCAATGACCTCCTCATTTTCATGGCCCTTGGAGATGCTTCCTTCTGGCCTAGCACGGTTATGAACATATTTCTTTAAGACTCCAATGAACCTCTCAAAGGGGAACACATTTTGTAGAAATACAGGAACCAGAATGGCAATCTCTTCGGCTAGGTGAACTAGGATGTGTGTCATGATATTGAAGAAGGATGGTGGGAACACCAACTTGAAACTAACAAGATATTGCGCCAAATCATTCTCTAACTTTGGTATGATTTCTTGATTGATTTCCTTCTGACAGATTGCATTGAGGAATGCACATAGCTTCACAATGGCTAATCGAACATTTTCTGGTAGAAGCCCCCTCAATGCAACCGGAAGCAGTTGCGTCATAATCACGTGGCAGTCATGAGACTTTAGGTTCTGGAACTTTTTCTCTGCCATATTTATTATTCTCTTTATATTCGACGAGAAGCCAGACGGGACCTTAATACTGAGCTGGCACGACCCTGATGTATGCCGTCTTTTCCGTGCATACATTGCTGGTCCTCCCGTACCTCCTGTGTATCTTTTGTCTTCCCATACATACCCAAGAAGCCTAGCAGGTTCACGCAAAGATTCTTCGTCATGTGCATCACGTCGATTGCAGAGCGGACCTCTAGGTCTTTCCAATAGGGTAGGTCCCAAAATATAGATTTCGTCTTCCACATGGGTGCGCGTCCGTCAACGTAATTCGGAACAGATTGTTTGCCAGGACCCTTTGCAAAGATTACTTTAAATCCTTGACCATATCAAGTACACCATCACCAATACGGTGGCAATGCTTCTTCCAGTAATCTGACTCACCATTGAAATGCTTGCCTTTCTTTCTTACTGGATGCTAAACCCGGGCAAACGTAGGGCCGGGCCGGGCCGGGTTTTGGGTCGGGGTTGTAAAAGCCCGACCTTCATTTCTCAAGCCCGAGCCCGGCCTGAAGCCTGAAATACTCCTTGTTTTCAAGACTGACCCTGGCCCGAAATCAAGCCCGAAGCCCGAAAGCCCGGCCCGAATGCTGTTTTTTAGTACGCGCACGTGCAAGCCCGGCTCGAAGCCCGAAAGCCCGGCCCAAAATACAGAAAAATTGAAGCCCGAGCCCGGCCCGAACTATCTTTCAGGCTGCAAAACAAAGCCCGAGCCCGGCCCAAATGTCAAGCCCAACCCGGCTCGACTCGGGTTTTTTGGGTGGGCTCGGGCTGGGTCGTCGGGCCGGGCTGCCCATGGCCGGGTTTACAGGATGCCTGCTCGGAAGAAATCGACGATGTCCCAGGTACACATTCTTCTTACAATTATCCAAATATATACTGTCGGTATCATCCAAATAGTGCGTGCATGCGCGGTATCCCTTATTTGTCTGTCCTGAAAGGTTACTGAGAGTAGGCCAATCATTGATGGTCACAAACAACAATGCATGTAGGTCAAATTCCTCCTGGTCGTGCTCATCCCATGCACATACACCTTTTTTCATTCCACAGCTGTAAGAGTTCTTCAATTAATGGCCTTAGGTACACATCAATGTCGTTGCCGGGTTGCTTAGGGCCTTAGATGAGCACTGGCATCATAATGTACTTCTGTTTGATGCACAACCAAGGAGGAAGGTTATACATACATAGAGTCACAGGCCAGGTGCTATGGTTGCTGCTCTGCTCCCCAAAAGGATTAATGTCATCTATGCTTAGACGAAACCATACGTTCCTTGCGTCATCTGCAAAGTCCCGCCACTTTCTCTCGATTTTTCTCCACTGCGACCTGTCAGCGGGTACTCTCAACTCCCCGTCTTTCTTATAGTATTCTCTGTGCCATCGCATCAACTCGACATGTTCTTTGTTTTGGAACAAATGTTTGAACCGTGGTATTATAGGAGCATACCACATCACCTTGGCAAGAACTTCTTCCTGGGGCGCTCGCCCTCAACATCACCAGGGTCATCGTGGTTGATCTTATAGCGCATTACACCGCATACCGGGCATGCATTCAAATCCTCGTACTCACTGCGGTAGAGGATGCAGTCGTTACGGCATGCATGTATCTTCTACACATCTAATCCTAGAAGGCAGACAACCTTCTTTGTTTCATACGTACTACCGGGCAATTCGTTGTCCTTTGGAAGCATCTTCTTTAACATTACCAGCAACTTTTCAAATCCCTTGTCAGATACACCATTCTTTGCCTTCTATTGCAGCAATTCCATTGTGGTGCCCAGCTTTTTCTTGTCAGCTTCGCAATTTGGGTACAACAATTTCTTGTGATCCTCTAACATGCGCTGCAACTTCAGCCTCTCCTTTTCTGTTGCGCAGTTTCTCTTTGCATCGGCAATGGCCCGACCAAGATCATCAGTGGGCTCATCTGATGCCTCTCACTACAAAAAAAATACACTTTCGTGATGATACGTGTTTGTCACAGTAGGTCGCGTTTTTTGTCATGCATGTACATCCATGAAAAATTTATGACAAAATCAAGATAGTCATATCTGTGCTGTCATAGAAGTGTTCCATGACATTACCAAAATTATCATCACGGAAGTGTCCACTTCCATGACGATAAATCGCGCGTCACAGAAGTGCTTTCGTCAAGGGTGACCGACACGTGGCATCCACCGTAACGGAACGCCGTTAAGCTATCGGGTTGGATTTTGGATCCGATAACCCGTTAATGTACCACGACCAATACCGATTTTCCACGTGTAAAATTCTCATTGGCCTTTAGCTGGGCCGACCCATTATGGTCTGCAGAATCTTGTGGGCCTTTAGCTGGACCGGCCCAAAAGTGGCCCAGAAAATTTAAATGGGCCGGCCCAACCGAAGGCCCATAATATTTAGCAGACCATAATGGGCCGGCCCAGCTAAAGGCCCACAAAATTTAGCGGACCATAATGGGCCGGCCCAGCTAAAGGCCCACAAGATTTTTCGGACCACAATGGGTCGGCCCAGCTAAAGGCCCACAAGATTCTGCAGACCATAATGGGCCGGCCCAGCTAAAGGCCCAACATTCTCTATCTAATCGGCCCGTTAATGACCTGGTCTAAACTTGTCATCAATGTGGCCCATGGTCACTTCTGGCCCGTTAACAGTCTACTAAGTAATTGTGCCGAATTACGGCCCGGTGTATTTCCGGCCTGTTAAAGGTTCGGCTTCATTTGGGCCCATTTACAGGCCATCAAAACTTTCGGCCCATAAACGACCATGAAAGAATTGGATCATATTCGGCCATGTCTGTCATTCGGCCTGTTAGAGGTCCACTAAAGTTTTGGGCCACTTTCGGCATGTTGTCATTTTCGGCCTGTTAACGTCGGATGTAAACCATGGGCCATATGTGGCCCAACGTCATATCAGGCCCATTAACGGCCCATATAAAAATGACGATATTCTAGCCCGACCGAAGTTCCGGCCTGTTAAAGGCCCGTGTATTAGGTCGGTGCATTTACGGCCCGTCCGAATTTCGGTCTGTCAAATATCCGCAGGGTAAATGGGCCACCATTTCGGCCTGCTAAGTCCAGTGGGTTATTTGGCACAACCAGGGCCCAATCTCAATTTCGGTCTATTAAAGGGCCATGTTTTTATGGGCTCGAGATATTTACACCTGTAAACGGCCTATTTTACTAAGGGCCCAAATTATGTTTAGGCACATTAAAGGCCCACTATGGGCACAGCCTACTAGAAAAATTTGAAAGCTTATGCTAATTTAAGCCCAGATATTTTTAGTGGGCTACGTGCCAATTTCGTCCAGAATCGTTTTTAGCCCAATTGGAATGGGCCCGATGAATGTTGGCATGTTGGGCTCCTACGAAGCTTTCGGCCGAATACATTACTAAGATAAACCTACACTATACAAAAATAGAGTCGTAATTACTGCAGCTTGTGGCAGCATCATAAATGTTGTATCACAACAAAATAAATTCCAATCATACAACAAAAGGCCTGTTGGCATAAAGTTTACAGTCCTTCCAGATAAAAGCACCATCAGATGTATAGAAGCACATGTCATTTGACCTGAGTGCTAATGTTTCAGGCTGTAGAATCTGATGGAGCAGCACGATCTCCACCTTTTTTCCGCCATTACTCTTGAAATGTCTGATAGTATGGTTTCAAAACCATTCATATCTTGACGACATTTCTCAACCACTATTCTTCTTTCGAAACAACGTCCATTAGGGATTGGACTTGTGTCCGGAGCATGATATATCACTCTGTCTAGCAGGAAGATTTTGTTCACTAGGCGATTTGGACGAGGTTACCTTGACAACCAACCCAGAATTACGCAGGAAGGTGCTTTTTGCATTGTTAGTGGAGAGATACTGACGCACTGCTGCAAGAGGTGACATTGTGCCTGTAGTAGCCTCGTCACCTTCAGGTGGTTGTGGTTGTTCAATCATTTGTTCCATAGCTTCCTGAAAGTTTGAACTTGTAGATTAGTGTACCGGATAAGTTACTAATGACATAAAAACAAACAAAGTAGGTTAAACATTTATACATAACTTATTTTGGTGAACTACTGTAATACATTAGCATGTATTGTAGTGCCAACTACATAATAAAATCACTTTCGGAACATATGTCCATGTAGCATGCCTACTATATTGTCTATTTCCTCACATTCGTTGACATCTAAGTATAAAGAGACATGGTTTAAAGTAGGATGAACATAGTATGACATCATTCATATCATGGGCAAACAGATATAAAACAAACATGCTATTTTATCATTGTGTGCGCACGTGAACATAACAACTAGATTACAGATCAAGACCAAAAGAATATCCTTCATCTCTTTTAAACCATGTAAGGTGAAATGATACGTTAAGACAATTGTGTATAAAAGTGAACAGAGTAATTGACATTGGCTGCAAACCAAGTAGTTAAATGAACACATCACAGTACCAATCAGTTCAAGGCGGGAGGAGTAAGGACTTACAACAATGACTTGAACTGGTGTGCTCATGCACTTCATCTTGCTGGTGTGGCAATCCTTGAAGATTTGCACTGCATTCGGTTCAGGTTCTTTTTGGTCCGCACGGGCTTTCCTCTGTATTTGGAACAAGTCAATATAGATACAATAATATGGAACAAAAAAAGATGGAAGTAGCAGCTATTTACATAAGCCTCGCAGTGTGCAATATAGCTACAAGATCCTGTTGTCTGTTAGAATTTCACTTTAGAATGGTTGGTTTTGTTCTTCAAACAATTAGCCTAGAAGAAGATACACTTGCAAGGCACATACATAAATACAAGTTCAATATGTGGTCTGATCAAATACATATAGCCTACCTGATACTTTGGATCAGACCAGTGTTTAACGAGGGCTGTCCAGTCTTCATCTGTAATATATTCCACTGGAGATGTTAGGGCGATTTCATTGTTAGCCTTGCCTTCAAAGTGAGATTTTCTAAGGTGGTACCGACATCTTCAGCAGAAAGCGGTGAAAAACATGAGTGCATGCTTGTTTAGTTGCATCATCTTTCGGATCCAACTTGAACCTCATCTCTGCTGAAAAAGAATGTGAGTCTTATTAGGAGGAAGCTAGAAAGTATGGGATGAGCAAGACAATATTACTAATTGTGATGAATAACATCACTTACGGATAAATGGTCAAGGAAGGTGTGAAACTGGGTATTGTCTATCTCATTCCTGTACTGGATCCACGTTGGGAGGATACGCGCATGACACCTAACGGCAACGGTTGCCTCTCATACTAATTTGGCTGACTCTGTAGCATCACGTGGCCTTTTTAAACCTGCCTCAAAATGGATCTCCATTCTTCCTCCTTTAGATTTTGTTAATCTGTCAAGCATTATCCCTGATGTCTGTTTCCGCTTGCTCCGTGGTGCTAGTTCAACAACGAATATGGAAAGTGTTAGCGTACATCAAACTGTGAGATTACATATAAAGGAGCATGCAACTGCAACTTGACTCGGTCAGGTACCGTCTGGGTGTTGATGCTCATGAGGTTCATCTGATCTTGCCAAGTCCTGTTGTGCCGTAAGTGCTTGAAGTAGTGTTAGGTGTGAAGGCAGCTTGGGAACCGCCGCCCGGAGCAAACGAACGAGTAATCGTTGAGATCTTTGATGCAGTTGAAGCGGATGCTGCAGCTGGTGGAGCAGGTGATACTGTGTTTGTAGATTTAGCTGGTGGACTTGGACCTTCTACTGCACTATAAGTACTAGCAGAATCTCGATGGCAGAACCTTTTCCGTTTCACCCGACGAGTAACATCACTCCCTACTTTATTATTTTCCTTGCTCTTTTTTGACTTTGCCATGTCAAGCTGTACCCACAACACAAAAGAATAAAATCACTCTTCAGAACTCATTGATGCATGATACAGACAAGCAACACTTTGATGTAAGACAACCGTATGAGGACGGAATATGTAATAAAAACAGGACGGCATGACATATTCACAGCTACAATGTGCAAACTAAGCAGAAGGATTTTCAAGAAAATAGAAGTAATGCAAGCTAGACACCATATGAAAGATGCAACCAATATTACTCTGCCAAGTTAAAAGTGTCTTGTCATAAGTGGCAATTCGAAAAATTAGAAGCAGTACAATGTAGAAATGAATGCAAGATGCAACCACTATCAAATAGCCATGTTAAAAGCGTCCAACCATGAGTTACTGATGCGGGATACACAACAACAGTACTTTGATGTAAGAACATGGTATGATAGATAGATGCAGTGTATTCTAGACACAGAAAGCCATGTCATATGCACATGTATAACGTATAAACTCAGCAGGTGCAATTTAATCAAAATAGAAGAAATACAGGCTAGACAACATATGCAACATGAAACCAATTATCACATCACAACTTAGACCAAGCACTGCGATGGTGGAGTGCGGAGATGAACTCATCATGTAGACTTGGGACTTCAACTTCATTAGCGATGGCAGTGGCAAATCTAGAGAGTCTCATTTGCGTCGGTGCGGAGTACCACCAACATCCCCTAACTTACTCTTTTCCTTGCTATTTTCTGATATTGCCTTATGAAGTCAAAACCACAAGAAGATGAATAAAATTAGCTCTGCATAACTGGTTGATGCATGATACAAACAAACACTACTTTGATGTAAGGCAAGCGCAGGATAGGAGGATGGAATATATACAAAAAAGACAACGTTTCATATTCACACGCATTTATAGGAGGATGGAATATGTATGAAAAACAAAGAAGCGGAAGGCATTTCAACAAAATTAGAAGAAATGAAAGCTAGGCACCATATGAACATGCAACCAATATCACTCTATCAGGTAAAAAGTGTCTCGTCATAAGTGCCATTTCAAGAAATTAGAAGCAATACAAGCTATAAGAAAATGCAAGATGCAACCTACATCACAGTCCCAAGTTAAATGTGTCTTATGGGTAAGTGATCGTTGCAGGTATAAGTTGTAAGCTACGCAGATGCAACTCTACATAATCGTAAGCAATACAAACTAGACATCATACGTAAACGCAACCACGTATAACAGTTCCAAGTAAGAGCAAGCACCTGTGATGGTGGAGTAGGGAGATGTGCTCATCATGTACACGTATGTTCTAGAAACAGGAACACATGTCATATTCACATGCATTATGTGTAAAGTAAGCAGATGCAATTCAAGTTAGAAGCAATCCAAGCTAGACATCATACGCAACATGCAACCACATATAATAGTGTCAAGTTAGAGCAAGCACTGTGATGGTGGAGTAGGGAGATGTGCTCATCATCTACACAGCTCGTTGACTGTCCAGCCTTGTGTTGTCTTGCGAATCTTGTTGGGAGGATGGCGGAGTAGAATCTGTAGAGACCCCCTGTTTGAGTTGCTCCGAAGGACCACCATCATCCATCGCCGGACTAATTTCCTTCAGCTGTAATGATTTTGCATTGTGAAGTCAAACCGATAAGAAAAAGGAATAAAATTCGCTCTTCGTAACTCATTCATGCATGATACCGATTTAACACTACTCGGATGAAAGGCAAACACATGATGCGAGGATGGAATATGTATGAAAAACCGGATGGTGTGACATATTCACACCTATGATGTGGTAACTAAGAAGAAGGCATTTCAACAAATTAGAAACACTGCAAGCTAGACACCATATGAAATATGCAACCAATATCACCCTGCCAAGTTCGAACTGTATGGCGTTCCAACAAATTAGAAGCAGTATATGCTAGAAATCATATGCAAGACACAACCAATATCACAGTGGCGACTTAAAGGTGCCTTATCATAAGTGACTGATGCGGGATATGCAAGAATAGTATTCTGATGTAGAAACAGGAACACATGTCATATCCACAGGCATTATGTGTAAAGTAAGCAGATGCAATTCAACAAAGTTAGAAGCAATACAAGCTAGACATCATACGCAACATGCAACCACATATAATAGTGCCAAGTTAGAGCAAGCACCTGTGATGGTGGAGTAGGGGAGATGTGCTCATCATCTACACAGTTTGTTGACTGTCTAGCCTTGCGTTGTCTTGCGTATCTTGTTGGGAGGATGGCGGAGTAGAATCAGAGAGAACCTCCGTTTCAGTTGCTCGGAAGGACCACCATCATCCAATGCCTTGCCAATTTCCTTCAGCTTTATTGATTTTGCATTGTGAGGTCATACCGACAAGAAAAAGGAATATCATTCGCTCTTCAGAACTCATTCACGCATGATACTGACGAACACTACTCTGATGAAAGGCAAAGTCATGATACGAGGATGGAATATCTACGAAAAAATGGACGGCTTGACATATTCACACCTATAATGTGGTAACTAAGCAGAAGGCACTTCAACAAATTAGAAACACTGCAAGACACCATATGGAAGGTGCAATCAATATCACTCTGCCAAGTTAAAACTGTCTCGTCATAGGTGGCATTCATCAAACTAGAAGCAATACATGCTAGAAATCATATTCAAGACGCAAACCAATATCACACTGCCAACTTAAAGGTGTCCAATCATAAGTGAGTGATGCAGGATACACAAGAAGAGTAGTTTCATGTAAGAACATGGTGTTATAGACAGATATAGTATGTACCAAAAACAAGAAAGCGTGTCATATTCACATGTATTATGTGTAAGCTAAGCAGATGCAGTTTACACTAATTAGGAGCAATACGAGCTAGACACCATATAAAACATGCAACCAGATATCACCTTTGCCAAGTTAGAGCAAGCACCTTGGATGGTGGAGTAGGGGAGCGGAGACTTGGACCATGTAATGCACTATCAAGACAAGGAGAATCGGTACAGATGCTCTGCTTACGTTGTCTTCAGAGGACCACCATCATCGCCTTTCCTTACACTTTTCCTTCCTCTTTCTTGATTTTGCCTTGTCAAGTCAAACCCACAAGAAAAAGGAATAAAATTTGCTCTTCAGAACTTATTGATGCATGATACTGACGAACACTACTTTCATGTAAGGCAGCCGCATGATAGGAGGATGGAATATGTATGAAAAACAGGACAGCGTGACATATTGACATGTATGATGTATAAAGTGTAAACTAAGCACAAGGTGCTTGAACTTGTTAGAATCGATGCAAGCTAGAAACCATATGAAAGATGAAACCAATATCACTCTGCCAAATTAAAAGGGTGCCCTAACAAATGTATTTGACCAAATTAGAAGCAATACATGGCAATAGGCTAGAAATAATATGCAATATGCAACGAATAAAGGTGACTCATCGTAAGTGATTGATGCAGGATACAGAAGAGAGGTAGTTTCATGTAAGAACAAGGTTAACACATAGATGTAGTGTGTACCAAAAATAGGAATGCATGTCATATTCACAGGTATAGTGTGTAAACTAAGCAGATGCAATTTACCCTAATTAGAATCATTACAAGCTACACACCGTATGCAACATGCAACCACATATCACACTGCGAAGTTGGAGCAAGCACCTGTGATGGTGGTGTAGGGGAAGTGCTATATAAAGGTACAGAGCAACGTTCAATATCTTCATTTAGGCTTGTTGTTTCTTGAGAATCATGTGGAGAGGATGAAATTGCATTCTTTATAAGAGTATTGCGTCTCATATTAACCCACGCGCGTGACTGTCTCATCATAAGCGATAGACGCAGGATACACAAGAACAACAGTTTGATGTAAGAACATGGTGTGATAGGCCGATGTAGTATGTACCAAAAATAGGAAGGCGTGTCATATTCACATGTATAATGTGTAAGCTAAGGAGATGCAATTTAACAAATTAGGAGCATTGATGAGGGATACACAAGAAAGTAGTTTGATGTAAGAACATGGTTAATAGAAAGACGTAGTATGTACAAAAACAGGAAGGCATGTCATATTCACAGGTATAATGTGTTAACTAAGCGGATGCAATTTACCCTAATTAGAAGCATTACAAGGTAGACACCATATGCAACATGCAACCACATATCACACTGCCAAGTAAGAGCAAGCACTGCGATGGTGGTGTGGGGAATTATGTGATCAACTAGAGAGCTACATTGACTATCTTCATTTAGCCTTGCTGTTTCTTGAGAATCATGTGGGAGGATGTCACCGCACTCTTTAAGCGAGTAGGGCGTCTCACAAGAACCCACCCGGTGACTGTCTCATCATAAGTGATTGACGAAGGATACAAAAGAGCATTAGTTTGATGTACAAACATGGTTAATAGACATATGTAGTATGTATCAAAAACAGGAAGGCATGTCATTATCAAAGGTATAATGTGTAAAGTAAGCAGATGCAATTTAACCAAATTGGAAGAAATACAAGCTAGACACCATATGCAACATGAAACCACATTTGACAGCGCGAAGTTAAAGCAAGCACCTGGGATGGTTGTGTGTGGCAATTGAGATCATCAACTACAGAGCTACGTTTACTGTTTCCAACTGCTGACACTGCACCCTTTAGAGCGCTGAAACGCTTAGTGCTGATCTTCGAATTACACTGGAGCGACTTCTGTCTTTTATTTTGTGCATTCATCAACACTGCGTCAGAGTCTGAAATACCCATGCATAAAAGAACAATAGTGTGAGTATGGGTGAAGTGTGTGCACAATTAGTACAGTGTAGAGGTAGCAGATAGCAGGTCGGTGAGAAATAAATGACGGGAGACATATGATAGCTCTACAACATGCATGGCACACTCAATTACTACAGGATTCTATGAAAATAACAATGTTTGAAAGCAAATAGGTCAGTCCATTTTTTCTGCACGTCCGATGTACAAAGAACGGGCAGATCGCCTTCATCCACCTCCAGCTAGTCAGTGTTAACGATCTTCCTCGAAACGCCAACGACCACCGCCCAAGATTCCTCCCCCTGCGCCTCCCTCGACCTCACCGCACCGCCGTGCTTGGCACCGCCCCCTGGCCATCCATTCAAGCCCCGCCGACCTCCAGATCAGGCGCAAGCAGCTCCTGCACCCCACACCCCTATGATAGACACCGATGCGCCGCTTCCTTGGCGAACAAGCGGACTAGGTGCTCCGCGCGCCTAAGCGGGTGCTGCTTCTTTTAATTGCGGTTCGACTGACCCTGAATTGAAATCCAAGCGGGCTACTGACCTCTAGCAAAGGTGAAATAGTAAAAGGGAGGAAACCTTGTGCATTTAGTATCACGAAGAAGATGCAGTAAGAAGCGCTCAACTAGTTTCTTTTGTGGGATGAATACGGTGTGAGCGGAGACGTAAGATTTGCACGAATAAGGGAAGAGGAGTACCTCTTTCTGCTGGCAGTGCTGTGTCCTCCTTCTGTTTTTCCGACGATCTTGTTGTTCGCCGGAAACCAGAAGTTGTGGAGGACGGTGCAGCCTTGGACGAACCCATGGCCAAGTTGTTGAGTGTCGTGCGGTGGCCGTCTGTCGGTGGCGGGGAAGCAGACCCGAGGCGGCGAACGATGGTGTAGCGGGAACAACTTCGGTGCGGTGGACAGTTGCGACAGTGGAGCCGCAGTAGTGAGGCGCAGGACGGCGTGGTCGGAGTGGTTCTGGTACGGCGCACGTCGGCGTCGGCGTCGTGGAGGCAGCTCTGCCTCGGCTTCAGCTGCTAAGTCCTTGAGGGCGTTGCAGTTGTGGTTGCGTTGGACGACGACGTCGAGGTACCGGCTCCGGCGTGATGGAGGAGGGCGGCGGTGGATTGGCCGCTATGGGGTGGAGGACGGAGGAGGCTTGGGTTTCTGGGCTGGTGGAGAGGGCGTTTTCGCGCCCACGGAGTATGAATGGGGAAACGGAGGGAGGCGGGGAACTAAGGGGGAACAATGTTTCGGTTTGAGACGCGCTTGTTTGAAATTTGGGGAAAGTTACAAACTTTGCCCCCATCTAAAATTTCGGACATATTGTGGGTTGGGGGTAGGACAGTCATGTCAGGTGTCCCAAATGTGGGCGGGATAGATTTCGGCCAAGCGCATGGGTGTTTAGGCGCCCACAGCGTATGAATGCTTCTCGGAGGCGGTTGAGACTGGCGTCTTGGTGAAGTTACAAGCCTACCCCGGTTTAGACCTTTGGACATCGGGCCGATAGGCTACACGGGCCAGAGTCAGGACAATAATTTCCTACCACCAAAACATTAGTCTCGCGCGGTTTCGGGTGACCTGAGGCCTATTTGGCGCTTCGTTCAATATTTGGGAGCAGAAGCCTTAACGTTTTCGGTTCTCTTGAATTGAACTTTCAGGATTTGTCAAACTTCACAAATCTTTACTCTTGAAAATCCTAAAGCTACGATTATTTTGGAATGGAGGGGGTACATTTTAATATACATTGTACACGAGTATATATTAAAAAATATGCAACTTACCTCAGTTCATGCATGGTTCTAGGTATAATCTCCTTTGTTGCAAAAAAAAGTTAGATATGCGTATGAATATATATATAGCATGTTCAAACTCACAAAAAGATTGATGCCCCCTTTCACATCTGATTTACAAATGCCATTATCTCGGGTTCAAATAGATGAATGCACTTCCTATGAATTCGAATCTTCGAAACCCCCTTTATGTTGAATTCGACATGTATTTTATTTCGTAGCTAGCAATTTGGAATGTATCCATGCAAGTGACAAATGTATAAAGTGCTTCATACTAACAACATGGAGTGCACTAATTAATGTTTATATATGAATTGCAAAAGCATCCATTGCCTGTATTTCAAACCGCTCTCACTCTATGGATCGATAATATGAAATAAACACATGCACATGCTAGAATTCAATAGAGTATGGGTGTCTGATAGACCGATTTTCATCCATACGCAATTTTGCAAAATTCATGATCTCATCCAAAAATAATAATGCCATTTATATTTTAATTTAATGTGTAGAACCGCCTTTTACACGTAGATGCACTATGCCTCGCCCCATTCTCACAAACGCGTTATATATCTCTCTCTCTAACGCATAAGTGCACACACTTTATATGCATCGGCATTTCTCTTTCACACATGCTCACAATCTCTCTCAGGGTGTCGGGGTGTCTCACGCACATGCTCTCTTTGTTTCTCTCTCTCTCTCTTTCTGACTACTATGTACCACTCTTTTCACTAATCTCAGTTGGAAAACACTATTTCTCTCAAATGCATATATACACATGCACGGTCTCTACTAGCCCTCTATACGCACATATATGTGCCTACGTGTCTGCCGCACGCACATTATCTTTAGGCCTATCTACGCATTACATTCCCGACACACCTCTCTAATAGTAGTTGGAAGATATGATTTCATCATATCATTTGGTAGGATATCCACGGCTGTTAGGCTGGATGGTATCTGAGGCAAAGTTTTACCCTAGTTCGGATCGGACCCTTGCAGTTGAAGAAAGAGCCTACTCCTGGTACTGTATATTAGTGATAAGGGTGTGTACAAAGTACACGTGAATACCAGGCATTGTGCGTGTGTGTATACTACCGACGAACTAGCCCCCAAGCTTGTATAACATACTAAGGGCCTAGGGTTACAAATCATATATAGTCGGCTTATCACCCGGTGGGGATAGAGTCCTCCGCGACTCTGGTAGCTTCTTGTTGTAGGCCGAGTCCTCCACATGGGTCTCCGTATAACACGTCTCGGTCCAACCTATATGTGGCGCAGGATGGAACCGACCCATGAGTCTTCATGTTGACCCACCACAACTAGAAATGATGTGCCCACCACACTACACACGCAATCGGCCACTAAGAAAATAAGCATATGTAATAGTACAACGGTATCTAGCTCACGATACGTCTCCATATTTTGTTGATGCCACTGACGGACTTTGCATTTGATGCATGCTTCATATTTTGTTGAAGACACTTACGGTCATTGTATTTGAAGCGAAAGCACGATATGGTCACTGGACTTCAGAATAAGCTCATCACGATCACGACATACATTTTGTCGTGCTAACCAACATGTGGTTGGATGGTTAGAGGACAGTGGTTTCTCGAGCCCACCAAGGTTAAAGTCCTGGTGCTCGCATTTATCTTGTGTTAATCTCAGTATTTTCCGGCGATGTACGTTCGATTGGGAGGAGACGTTCCACTCGACTACGAGGCACCTATGGTGACTTCAGAAATCTCAAGATCATGTAGATGAAAAAGTTAGTCGACCGACGTGTAGCCTCACCCCGCACGCATACATGCACGCACGCGCAAGACACGCCGCGCATGTAGGCGTGCAACACCGACACGCATACATAACGCATACACACGCGACGCATCTTTGGCGTGCAACACCGACACGCATACATGCACTCACGAACACACGCACGCACACACCCATGCATGCAACACTGAAACGCACCCTTGCACGCATGCAACACTCGCACGCCTTTGCATGCACACAAAGACACGCACGCAAGACACACGCTCAACCTATACGTGCATGCACCCTTTGTTAAGGACATGGATTGTTACAGGTATTAATCAATCTTAGCTGTGATAAGCAGAACATTGATGTTTGCATCGGTCTTTATGAATCACAACGTATCGAACGGTCTATCAACATAGTAGGCTTAACGACATGAAAAAGATGACGTCACACTCAATGAACAATCATCGGTTTATGAAATGCCCGCTTCTGACCGCCCTGGCCCACCAAAGGTTCCCCTGCCGTGCGCTGCATGCGTTGGGTCACTGACATGCAGGCCATGCACCCAAAGAGCCCACACGTCAATGGACGAACGGTGCGGCGTCCTAGGTCAGAGTCGAGGGCGCCACTCGCAGCACGCCCGGCTGAACACGCCTCCGTGCCGCATTCAAACGCCTCCATGAAACCCGCCCGTGTGGAAGCCGAGAAACCCACTGACACACGCCTGCTCATGACAGGCGGCGTTAGGCTAGCCATAGTGGGGGTAACATAACCGGTAACATGCACTTGGGACTAGCAAACATGCTTATGTGGCACACAATTAAATAAGAGAGAGAGGGTTATAGTAACATAGGTAGATACCGTATCATGTTAAATGCTACACTACTTTGTGTCATGCATGGAAATAAATATGGTAATCTATGATACTACTTTATGATACTATGCACTAAAGTAGTATCATATACTAGTATCATATGCATGATACTAGTATATGTTACTCCCTACTATGAGTAGCCTTAAACGCAACGCCGGACGACCTCCTCCCGTCCGCCGTCTATTTAATCTCCTATTTAAACGAGGCCAAACGCCGGCCAAGAATCACACACCTCCGCCGCTCCCCTATCTCCTCCACCATTTTGTCCACTCTTACAATGGCTTACGAAGAGTAGTTATTCCGCATCCAAGCCGGCTGGGTAGCCCGCCGGATACGAGCTATGCAGCTCATTGATCCACCTCCCTCCCCTCGCCCGACGGAGCCAGTTGCCGCCCCAAGCTGGCGCGTGGTTCAGCAACTCGCCGCTCCACGCCAGCTCGACGAGGAGCGGTGCACAGGCATCGTTGCTGCCGTCCATGCCGCCGCCTTGTACCGCGTCTCCTGTTTCTATGGCCGAGACTCCCATGCCGGCGGCCGCGCCATGCAAGCAGTGACAGAAGCCGGGTGCGCGGAGAGCGACGAGTCGGTGGCCAGCGCCTCCGCGTCCGCCGCCATCATCGAGGAGAAGTAGAACACGGGAGGCCGCCGCCGCTTGGGTCCCATGAAGGCCACTGCGGAGGTGACACCGGCATACACAGCAGGTGTCTCGCCGGATCCTTTTGTTGCGAGGACCTTCGTCGACCCCGCATGGGCTCCACGGAAGAGGTCAATATTAGGATGAACTCGAGCCGGTGCCGGCTATGGCGAAGTAGTGGCCGGTGATGAACTTGAACCGGTGCCGGCCACCATCATCTTCGGCACCAGCCAATGATATCGGTTAGGCGATGGGGAAGCGAAGTCGCCTTTGCGCTGAAGCATATACCTCTGGGGCTCCGGCAGTCCGGTGATCGTCTTTGCCGGACATGAGGAACACAAATCGATCGTGGCGACCATTTAGGCCAGGTATTATATACCTGTGCTGTCCAGAACTAGCACCGCGTAGTTCATTTGAATGTAATGAAATCCGTCATGTTTGTGTGAAAATCTGGTATTTTATATGATTTCCGTCGTTGTTTATATGAAATATCAGTTTGTCTACGGGTTTGCGTGAATTTCGTCCGGTTGGTTGAGTTGCTGTCATAATGTGTGCGGCTACGATTGGACGGTGTAATTTCTTGGTCGCCGGTCGATCTGCGGGCGGCTCGGGCGGCGTTAATGGGACAAAAACACAGCTCGTGCGAGCTCGTCTCCAATGTCTTGTACTGGAGGATGCATGACACCCGAGCCATTCCTCGTTCATCGGTGGCAAAGGCACGGTGGACAAAAGGGTCGCCAATATTTTGGCTACCCGGGCAAGATCCAAACAGCCCCTCCCAACAGATTCAAATCCCTCGTTCGCCGTGGAATTTTGCCATGTGTTGTTTTCATGGACTAGCAAGATGCCCGTGCATTGCACGGAACATCAAGATGCATTTTTACAAACTCCGCATGCATGCAAGGGATAATTAATGTCCTCCTTTGCTAGTACCACGAGGAAAACACCATTAATATTGCATCGATTAGTGTTAGTGGCCTTGTATATCTGCAAATTGTAATTTTGATAGTGGCCCCTTGTATATAAAAATGGAGGGAGAAATATGAGAGATAAGGTGAGGAGGAGTGGGGCGTCGTGTCGTGGTGGTGACTGGTGGTCGGACTGGGCGGAGGCATGGGGATGGATGGTGCATTATGTCTAGGTTTGTATCTCTCTCACACACACCCACGTAGGTGGGGGACGTGCACGAAGAGAAGAGGTGCACGCACGGCGCACGTACTCCCGTCTCTTTCCCAACCACACCCGCGCGGGTACACGGTGGAGCTCATTTCTGTATGAAAAAGGCAGCCCACGTGGTAATTTGGCACGTGTACTGATTGTCCACTTGGTGGAGCGAGGATCGTCTACCACGGGTGAACAAACAAATTGCGACTTGACGCGTTATGTTAAACTAAAAAAAGAGGTAAACCATGTGGGGCCTACGTTAGAGGCAAGGCTCTATACACTGGAGTACTTTTGATGTGTCCCGTCAACTCGCATAACGAGGAGAAACTTGCTTAGTATGCCGTCTCCCCCGCCCACGGGCGCGGTGGCTCGCAGGATGAGGTGAAGCTTACTACTAATGTACGCCTTTACGCCCGCTCCCTCGCCCACGCGCGCGGTGGCTCGTAGCACGAGGAGAAATTTTTACTACTCTCTCTGTTTACTCCTCGTCCCTACTACGTACTTTGGTTAGTACTCCCTCTATTTACTTATACAAGGCCACTATAAAAAAAATACATTTTGTAGCTATACAAGGCCACAAATAGTAATTGAGACAAAAGTTACTACTCCCTCATTTCCAGTTTATGGCTCAATTTCAAAATCTCTCCAACCAAGGTAGACGGTGAGTGGTCGAATTAATTTCATAGTTTGCACAAGTAATTAGTACGCCTGCTTTTTCTCAAGAAGTTATGTTTACCGAGGCATTAATTAGAACGAATGCATGAATGACCACTAAATTTCCATGAACTTGTACATGCATTGGTTAGTTTCCTCTTGACACTTCTTGCGTCGGGTATTCTAACGCACCTCGAAATCCAACATGTAATGGTGCTACTACTAGGTATAGTAGAATTGAGACTTATCAAACGGAAAAACGAATGTTTTTTAGATGAGCCCTATAAACCCTAGTGGGTACATACTCCGTAAAAACAGATTTTTCCAAAACTAAGTCGCTCCCTTTCATGAATTCTGTAGTATACTCCTCCGTCGACGCTCCCTTTCATGAATTCTGTACTTCCTGTCGCCGACATGTGGGACATATAGCAACCCGGCCAACGTGTCAAGCACCAAATAACGGTCTTGCAGAACAGCGAGGGGGGCACCCCACTAAATCTGCAAGCCCGAGTAGTAATAAGCAATGATACGTCAAATCACAATGCCGCACCTTCCCAGATGGACGAAGCAACCATTATTTCACACTTCGGTTCGCCATCATCTCAAACCACGTACTAGTATTTCTTATGCCTCAAGAGGGACACGCGCATCGCCTTGGTACATCATGACACGTGGGACCGCATGACAAGCCATGCTCCCCCGCCGATCGCTCGGTAAAATCACCTCATTTTTACTATACTTCCTCCGTATCAGTTTACTACATGGCATGCACGTTGTTCTAGGTTGAGAATTTAACTGGCTATATATGTGATGAACAGTACTCCAGCCTTTTAAAAAATGTATACTTTTGTACAGTAGTACTATCGATGGATTGCGCCATGGAGCAAAAATTGAAATTAAAAAAAGGTGGTACATATAGAGAGCGCTCGTCGCCAAATTTTGCATATAGTACTATTAAAAAAGCTAGTATGTGCTTAATTGGGGTGCTAAATTATTAAAGAAATACTAGTAGTATGTACAGACTGAAGAGTTAAAGTAATGAGAAGAAACATAACATAGTTCTGTTGGGGGCTCAGCACAACACACCCCTCAAATTAAACTAAGCACACCGGAAATTAAACTATGCAACTAATCCGGTAGACACTGCATTAGAAGTTTAGAACCACCATGAGCAACGACACTGCCACCTTACTCGGAGTCCTCGTCCACGTCCTCGACTTCGTCCTTGTCCCTCTTCCTCTTGGCTGATACTTCTTTGCTTGAACCGCACACTTGGTTGTCGCTCTTCATCCAACCCTTGTAGATATTGAAACAAAGGTAGCCATCCATTGCAGCGTAGTGGATGTGGTCTATATCTAGTACATTCCGCTGCCATGCATGATGATAAAACGTGTAATAAGGTTTCTCCAGTTTACGGTGCGAAGGATGAACCATGGCTCCTGCCAGGGTCAGCATTGAAGGCTGACGAGAGGGCACCAGCCGATTCTTCTGGAGGTCGAAGGGGTTGCCTACAACGAGGCATATCCGACCCACAACTTCTTCGTCGTTCTTAAAGTGTACAGTAACGAATTTCACTGTTTTGTCCTTGAAGAAGTTCTTAAAATCCTGGCACTCAACATCGGCATGGCATATGTGGTAGACCAAGCAAACGTTATGTACGCAAACCTGGATCACGACGGGCTTCTTCCTCTCTTCGTCCTTTAGATCCTTCTCTCGTCCCACGACTGTGGTGTACTCAACATCTAGCCCAGCGACCCACTCATCATGTGAGTTTTCGAACATGCGTCTGAAGCGAGAAAGGCATCCTTTCACCGTCGCGGAAGTACGGGTGTAGATGACGTCGAACTCATCGCTGGTGATGGTTCTAACCTTGTACTCGCCGCTGATCGGGGAGATTTGGGATGCCATGGATTTGGGAGGTGGGTTAGGATTAGTGGAACTGCCGTAATGTGAATGGACGGGACGACTAGGAGCGAACCGCCGTAGTATTAAAGGACGTGTGGGGACGAGTAGGAGCGAACTACCAGCGTGCGAACGGCAGGGTAGTGGCTTTCCATTCTCCCATGATACGGGCTTCCGAGAGCCCTTGGATCTGAGATCGAACGGTTGCATGGCGTGATTCTAGAACTATGGGTGAATATCCTATCCTGGAGGGTTATTCTGCAAATTTTTAGCAACTTAGCATGCGACCGTTTGATCTCAAATCCAAGGGCTGCCAGCAGCCCGTATCATTGTTGCGCCTACCACGACCGTCAGCGTCGCCTCATGGTCGCGCCTTGGAGATTTAAGACGGTAGCGTTAGGCTATCCGATGTTGGCATATCATACATAGTCATCACTTAGTCACTCATACTATAACAAGGTTGACTATAAGTGTATTTTTTACTCCTCTCTATCTCTTTCTTCAGATTTCCTCCGTCTCATAATATAAGAACGTTTTTGACACTAGTGTAGTGTCAAAAACGTTCTTATATAATGGGACACAGGGATTACTAGTATTTATTGCATTTGCCAAGGAGTGACCTCTTCCAATGAAATGGTGTTGCTAAGTTTGCTTCATTTAATTAGCTATAGACTCAAAATTGTCTTTTCACCTAGGTACACGTGCTTAGCACCGTTTCTTCCTTGGGTCACCAAACTAGTCTCTCTCTTCTTGATTAACTTGCCACATCAGACTTTATGCCTATGTAGCAAGCTTAAGCACATGTAGGAGCAAGTACAATTGTGCGCTTTACATGGCATTTTTGCATATTTGGAGGAAAGAGAGGCAAGGAAAAAGTGGAGAAGTGGGCTCTCATGCAAGAGCCAGCCTCTACTACTACATGGTGGAGCATTGGGAGAGGCACCTGTATGGAGGTGGTCAGGAATCGGGAGATTCACGCCGGTCGTGGCGCCTTGATTAAAATGATAATGGCAAGTCAAATCATGGGGCCCCACCTGTCCAAAGAAGAATTTGTCACAAATCACACAGCCCTACGTTTGCAGCAGCCTACTCCCTCGTCTTCTCGCGTCTCTGTCGAACCGACTAGGCGGAACTACCCCGCCTACCGCGCAGGAAAAGCCCCGCCCTCGACTTCTAAATACAAGTACTCCCTCCGTCTAGGTGAGTAAGTCATCTTACGAAAACCAAATAATCCCAAAATACTAAGGCGTGGTGCATTAACTTCTACCTCGTTTCTTGTTTCTTCACATATCAACCAATAAGAATCCAATGATATACTTTTTGTGACATAGTAACTCATAATTAGTTAGTCAAATGGATGACCTAGAACTATGTGCAGGCCCTATAAACCGAGACGCCCACAAATAAAAAACCGAGACAGAGAGGGTAGTTCAGCACATATCTTTTTAGATCAATATAGTCGGGATTCACCAAGGAGCAAAACCAAGTGGTAGGTTGCTCCTGTCGTGTTGGCGTAACAACTCAAGCAGGGTCAGTCCGCACATGAAATGGCGACACACTTAACAGGACCCCTTTACCAGACATGTGGCTCATCCACCTTCTTGTTCCACGTGCGATGCACCAAATCATAGTTCGGAGCAGCGGTTGGAATTGGAGGCACCCCGGTCGTAGCGCCTCAGAAGTAGAAACTGAGCGATGAGGGGTCAAATCACAAAGCCCCACCTTTCCCGCATTAAGCTGGACAGATGAAGCAACCATCATTTCACTCTAGCGCGCAAGAGCATAATGAAAAGAGAAAACAATGATGCGTATGCAGCTAACTTGGGCACCCTAGGGTAGGGGTCTCCACTACGCATCCTTTTTTGAAAGCGCCTCCACTACAAATCGGCTTCTCCCTCGTCCTCTTGAATAAAACCGATGATGAGTGCGGCGGTAGGGTTTGTAGGAGTACTACGGCGTGCGGGGCCATGTCATAGTAAATGGGTTCGAGTAGACGCCTTAAATATGTGTGGGCCGCTTGGTTTTACGGGAACGAGGCAGCATTTTGGTTCGGGGACCAGTGGAGATATAGCACGTACAAAAAATTGTGGACGTAGGTTCGACCGAAAGGCAATGATGCATGGGCCCTGCATTTTGATATACCCGGGGCATGTGAAATTTGCTACTCTACTCAAAACTAGTAAGGTACACATGTATTGAACGCATGACATTTGAAACCAAATTATGAATAAATACACACTATAGCATGTAAAGCTTTGAGTCATATATGCATGATGTAGATGTTCGCTTACTTCTTATAGTTCATCTCATTCAAAATCAATTAGTTTTATAAAAATGTTAAGATTCATGGGGTTGTGCATTGTAAATCATAAAGTAAAAAACAAATAATGGCAATTCATTTAGAAAAAATAATCAATTATTATACATAAGATTCTAGAACAAAGGAGAAGTGCTTGTGTTTTGAGGTTTGTGCATTATGCTTAAGTTCAACCATGGAGTCTTCTAAATTGTACATGTGGCAGATCTGGTGGAATGTTGATGATATCCAACGGCCAGTAGTGCTCGGATTTGCCCATCTCTGCACTGTCGGGTTAGCTTCATCCAGCGGCCATGTTTCAAAGTTATTGGCGCACTATATAGTTCTTGTGCCATAGTTGCATGTTTTGGAAAAAAGCTACTAGTGGGTTGTACTATCTATTTAGGAATAGAAGATGTATACATGGAAGTTGTAGGGAAAGAGATGACATGGAGGATCTGAATTCCTATGAGTAGGGATTGGAGAAAAGATGTCATTTGGTTCACATCATAGGAACTTTTCTATTGAATCTAGAGATGACATGTATCTCAAGTCCTATGAGGAGGGATTAGTAAAGAGATGTAATTTGGTTCATATAATAGGAACTTTTCTATTGAATATACACTAATGTTTATTTTCCTTTGAAATTAAGGGAGTATAGGAATCCATTCATATGAACCAAGTGGCTCTGAAGCTATAGAAATGATATCATGTTTATTTCCTTTGAAATGTAGAGTATATGAATCTATTCCAATGAACCAATTGGCTCTAAAGGAAAAAATCCTATAAAAATCATATCATATAGAGTTCCTATGATATTCCTCGACACTAAAGGATGGTTGAAATTGCTGCGGGTGATACAATGGTCTTTCTTTGTAGACTCCTCACCCATCTTTATAGTTACCTCTCGAAGATGAATGAAATGATATATACAGGGTATTCTACATGTGCAATTTGGTACACGAAAACTCGGTAAAAGTTTTCAAGGTTCTAATTTTCAATAAAGCTATATGCACTGCATTCCGGAACGGAGGGAGCATACGGCAGTTGCTAACACTCACGTGGAAGATTTGTGTGTAGGAGGAGTGGCTGTTCTGTTAAATGACATGGCAAAACTGACACCGCTTGGATGCCGATCTAACGGTTCTTCTGGCGTTAAATCGGGAAAAGGCTTGTGGCGAACGTTTGTTGGATAATGATTTACGGACACATGCATTGCATTGATCGTGCCTCCTCTCTCTTACGCACACGCACCCTCATGAGTCACAACTCTCCCGAGTCCTCTCGCAGACTCAAGACGTGGCACCCATCGTCTATCTGCAGTAGACGTCACGCACATATGTGCTCTTCACACCCTACCCTCGTAACTTCTAAAAACAAAAGACGGCGCGCACATTTTATTTTAGCTCACACGTCACACACTTATATTATTACTCTTTGCGAGCGTTCTTTGGGCATAGTATATATTGTACTCTCACGAAGAGAAGCGGTGCACGACGCACTAGTTCTCTCACACCCACTCATGGTACACGTAGGAGCGCATTTTTTGAAGCCGGTACAACAAAATCACTCCACTATATAAAAAAGCAGGAGCCTTAGCGCTTGCTTTACTAGGGTTCCTCTCGTTCACTCTCTCATGCTCTCCAGATCTAAGCAAGACATAGGTGGCCACACTCTCCCTCTTAGCTCACGGCTGGTCACAAATCCGGTCGGACAACCTCGACCGGGGCAGGGGGTGTAGGTGCATCGTTCACACTGTCGTCGGCAGCGAGGGAGGAGACCAACGGCTGTCCGCGCTTCCCGATCGGCGGCCGTGCCGTTCTCTCCGAGAGAGCGTTGGTTCGGGAGGGCCTCCGACCCCTTCTTCCTCCCTGCGGTATTGTGGCCAAGATGCGGCCTCCCGACGCTGTCTTTGCCACATGCCGATGGCCCTCAGGTATATATTCCTTCGAAACCTGCCTTGCTCTACTGCCCCAGCTCTTCCCCCTTCGTGTGGATCCTTTCCTACTTCCGTCCGCTGTTCCAAAGCAACCTAGACTTCTACTATTATTAGAAGTAAAGCTAGTTCATACAGTCAACTCAAAGCGTTGGTTCAAACAGGGAAGAAAGTGGGAAAGCTGTAGCATGAATCTAGGACTTGGTTCTAAGAGGAAACGGGGGGAAGTAGTAATATGTTTAAATAACCGTATTTCGTATTTGCGCAAACAGGGATGTCTGTCTCCATATCGTTTCGGGATGTCTCTCTCCGTATCGTTTCTATCCGCGCAATCAAAAGCACACACCTCAGTTTTAGTACAACTGCGCAAAATGAGATGGCTATCCCTCGTTGCCGTCGTCTAACCTCCCGTCTTCAAGGTATCCCTACATTGGTAGTAACTAAGGTAGAATGACCAACGCAATCTAAACGAAGTTGATTCGTACGTTTTACTTCCTGATTGCAGTGCAGGGACGAGCGAAAACAACTGCATCCTAGTCCAGAATGCACTTTCTACCAGTACATCCATGGACCGAGGACTAGCCGGGACGGCTGCACGGCGGTTTTTTGGACAGGTGCGCGGACAAGAGGCATTGTGGTCTGCTTATTTCTGCAAATAGCGGTGCTTAAATTTAGTGGAATGCACAAGAATTTCACCTGGTCAAGATAATCTTTGCATGGTTCAGTTCAAGATTCCGAGACCACAATTATAATTGGTTATTCTGGAATGAGAGAACCTAACCCTGGATGGTGGAAAAAACAAAAAACCAGAGTGAACTCCAGGAAATTTAAGCCTGCTAGGAGGCCCTTTGCTCATAGAAGCCTTACTTGTTTTTTCCTGATTTGTAAACCTTCTCACAACTTTGTCTTTTACTGCGAACTAGTATATGTTTGTTATGTTCTATGAATCATTGAGATGTATAAAACTACTTAACTTATGCTTTTCAAGATTTTTATGAAGACGAAGTTTAATGTGAGTGTTCCACATGAGCTGGACTAGCGTTGAACGTTTGGAATTTATTACATTGTGGCCTCAATTAACTGCATGAACCACTGTAACAAGATACATAGTTGCTTATATGATTCACGGGCACACAAAAGTAGCAGCAGTTCCCATAGACGGATTCAAACAGAGTACTAGCCCCAGAGGGGTCGATAACAAGCAAGGTTCGGATAATTAGACACAATCCAAACTACTATTAAACACTAGCTGGGGCAACTATTTCATGCCTCGATCTAATTTGGCCTGGACACAAGACGGACCTTGCCATGAACATCATCGAGGGCGTCCCAGCAGCTCAATCCTGTCAACCTTCATGAAGACAACCTTGTGGCCTTGCCATCGATAAACTTGTTTGTGGAGGCATGCCACGTCATCTTCTGCGTAAGCTTGACAAGAACAGTATGCCTCACAAACGAAGGAGTAGCTTTGAACTTCTTGTGCTTCAAGACACCTGGACAACACGCTGACAACAAAGTGAGGCTGGAATACACCTCTTCATTGGTATAACCGCAAATGGCTTCCGTGATCCAATAGCCCAAGAACTCTGTTTTCCTGTATGCGTATATTCAGGTCGCCCACCTCATAGCGAGTGACATGCACAACCACACAATCCTTATGCGCATCAGGGCTCTAATTGAAATGTAAACAAATTCTGAATTACTTTTCAAAGATAAGAAACACAAGTTATTTAAACCACTATGTATAGCATGGCATCGAAGCTAATAAAATTTTGCATTATTAATCACCACATACTTCCTTTTTAAAAAAAATCACCACATACTTAGATGAAAAACCACAATCGAGATCGGCAAAGAAGGAAATTACCTTGGGCAGCTCGGTGAGGGGACACATCCTCGAAGGGGAAAACTGCTCTGCAGTGCCACGGGTCAGAATAACCTCAAGCAGGCGTTGACCATCTCAGTAGTGGTCGTGAGTTTATCTGGGGTCGCCTTGGTGGTTGCCTCCATCTTCTTGGAGCTCTCTGTCTCGTGGGGATCAGCCTCCCGCGTCTGCTCCAATATCGGCAGATCTTTGCCTGGTTCTCCTTGGTCCATCATGAAACTGACGAATACTAGGAGACCATTGAAAGGAAAACACAATCGCAATGACAATGAAACAAAAAAGAGAGTGAGGATCGATTACTGCTTTGCAAAAGTTCTTTTTTTTTCTCTCTGAACGAAAATATACCAACATCATGGATCCGCTTACCTTCCCTTCATTGGGAGAGAAGAACAATGGCAGATGCGAGTGTTTCCTTTCTTGAAGACGGTGAGGGAGAAGGGGATTCAGCGAAGAGTGAAATGATGGTTGCTTCGTCCGTCAAACTTAGACTGCGGGGAGGTGGGGTTTTGTGATACGACGGCTCGTTACTGCCGCGCTACGACCGGGGTGACTCTCCGCCTGCATACTACCTTCTAATTTGGTGGATGGCATTTGGGCCCACGTGCTGCATGGCCCGCATGTCGGTGAGCAAAAGTATAACGACATTCAGTAGAGGGAGACGCTTCAATGACCTAGGAGGAGCCAGAAGCGGTAGACTGTCTCCACTGTACTAGTAGTAATTATTTTCCTGGGTAGCTGTAGAGTGTCTCCACTGTACTAGTAGTAATTGTTTCTCTAGGCGCTACCCACACCCAGCACACCGCCCCCCTCCCTCCCAAAAAATCCTGGGTGCTCTTCTTCCTCCTCGCTCCCACCCACCTCAAATCAGCTCGCTCCACTCGTACCCCCAAATTCCTCACCTTACTCCTACAGAAAACCCCAGCTCCCCTTCTTCCTCACTCCTACAGAAAACCCCCAGCTCCCCTTCTTCTTCGCTCGCACTACAACTAGGCTCGTCATTCGTTCCTCTGCTCAAATCCGTGAGCGTGATGCGACGCCCTCGAGGAAAATGGAGTCGGCTGACCCCAGCGCCAAGAAGATGAGGCTCCCGCCAGTGGCGATGCCTGTTGTAGATCCCGCACCTGGCAGCACGGGAGAAGCGGCGACCCCGCCCCCACCGGATCCCAGGAACCCGTAGAATCTCGGGTGGACCGCATCAGCGATCTCCCGGACGCCATCCTTGGGGAGATCATCTCGCTTCTCCCCACCAAGGATTGCTGCCGCACCCAAGTCCTCTCAATTCGGTGGTGCCCTCTATGGCGCGCCGTGCCCCTTAATCTCGACTGTCGTCAGCTATCTCTCTTCAATGATTTTGAAATCCCCAGAGCCATCATCTCCTCCCACCAGGGCTCCGTTCAAAGCCTCTGCATCCCGTCATGCTACCTGAGCAAGCATACCATGCCCTGCACGGTGGACGCCTGGCTGAAATCCTCTGAATTCACAGAACTACAGCTTGAGTTCTACTATTCCCCTGGAAATCACATACCACATACCGAACGCCATGAACTTGTGCCCTCAGCACCGATGTCCATCTCGCGGTTTTCCTCCTCTCTCCACACTGCCACCTTTGCGCTGTGCTACCTACCAGACAATCTGGTACTAAACCTTCGACTCCCATTTCTGAACAAACTTTCACTTGTGCGGGTTCGTTTATTGGAGGCCTCATTGCACAACATCATCCACTCCAGTTTCCCTGGGCTGGAGTGCTTGGTGCTTGTTTTCACAGTTAGAATCAGTTGTCTCCAAATAAAGTCGCCTAACCTTGTAAGAATTGGAATTTCTTTTGACGGAAGGCAGCTCATCATCCAAGATGCCCTTTCACTTCAAAGGTTGATCCTTGATTCTAGTTATTCACCGTTGCAAATAACCGTCCTCTCTGCGCCTAAACTGGAGACCTTGGGCGTAATACATGATCTCTGTGCTCATTTCAATATGGTGTTTGGCTCCACAGTTCTTCAGGTACTTTATATTATCATCTACACTTGTAACCATAAGCTGCATTTTAAATTTCTGCGCATAATTTATATATCATCTTGGAGTACACATTTTGTACTAATATTATGTTCTATGCTCAATGAAGAGTTTCTCCATGGATGGTGTCGGTGTCAAAACCGGTGGATCTCGGGTAGGGTGTCCCTAACTATGCGTCTAGGCGGATGGTAACATGAGACAAGGGACATGATGTTTTTACCCAGGTTCGGGCCCTCTCGATGGAGGTAAAACCCTACTCCTGCTTGATTAATATTGATGATATGGGTAGTACAAGAGTAGATCTACCACGAGATCGAGAGGCTAAACCCTAGAAGCTAGCCTATGGTATGATTGTTGTTCGTCCCACGGACTAAAACCCTCCGGTTTATATAGACACCAAAGAGGGCTAGGGTTACACAGTCGGTTACAATGGGAGGAGATCTACATATCCGTATCGCCAAGCTTGCCTTCCACACCAAGGAAAGTCCCATCCGGACACGGGACGAAGTCTTCAATCTTGTATCTTCATAGTCCAGGAGTCCGGCCAAAGGTTATAGTTCGGCTATCCGGACACCCCCTAATCCGGGACTCCCTCAGTAGCCCCTGAACCAGGCTTCAATGAAGACGAGTCTGGCGCGCAGATTGTCTTCGGCATTGCAAGGCGGGTTCCTCCTCGGAATACTTAATAGAAGATTTGAACACAAGGATAGTGTCCGGCTCTGGAAAATAAGTTCCACATACCACCGTAGAGAGAATAATATTTACACAAATCCAATCTGCTGACGTATTCCGCAGCATGACATCACACCACGGCCAAGCCTTTATTCGAATCGTTTTTTACTGTCCCACCTCAGCGCGTTTAGCGAGGCGGTTTCCTTGGCACGTCATGTCGAAGCAGAGATTGTGTCCTCTTATTCCGGGATTCTCATCAATACGGGCGTGGGTAACCCAATCGTGACTGTTGGTATATTTCCTCAATCGATGGTGAGTCCCAAACGGTCACGAGGAGGGCTCTTGGTATTTAACCTCTTTATAAAGAGAGCAAGGTATCTCAATCGAATCCGCCTCTCGCCTCGAGCTCCAACACCCAAAGCTCCAGATTCAGGCGCTTCGGACCTTTGATGATGTCCGGCTCCGGCCTTCAAGGCTGGTGGATGCCTTCCTCCGTTACGGAAGAAGACGTGCTAAAGCTGAGAGATGCCAGGTATCTAACCGGCGAAATCTCGCATAGGCTTCCTGCTCAAGGGCAGGTTATTCCCACTCCCAAGCCTGGTGAGAGCGTGGTGTTCGCGTCTCACTTCCTTCGGGGGCTAGGCTTCCCGACGGACCCCTTCGTGAGGGGGCTCATGTTTTATTATGGGCTGGAATTTCACGACTTGACTCCGGAGTCCATCCTCCACATCTCATCGTTCATCGTCATGTGCGAAGCCTTCCTCCGAATTACTGCTAACTTAGAATTGTGGCTTAAGACATTCAAAGTAGAGCCGAAGATGATCGAGGGGCAGCACGCAGAGTGCGGAGGCGCTGTTATAAGCAAGAATGCTGACGCTCCATGGCCCGAGGGCTTTTTTCAAGAGGAGTTCAGCTTATGGCAACGAGAGTGGTTTTATATCACTGCTCCGAGGGGCACCAAGTGAGTGGCACCACCTGCCTTTCGCTCGGGTCCCCCACCGCAGCTAGCGTCATGGGTCAATAAAGGATTTAACTGGGGGCCGTCCAAGGACGTGCCCTTGTTGCGAGCCGCATTCGAGATCTCCTAGAAAGAGACATCAATTTGGTCGTAGTGACGCAGGTCATGCTGATTCGCCGCACCCTGCCCTGCAAACGTTGCCCCCTGCGCCTGTGGGAGTTTAATCCGGAGGGACCACGAGCCCTCCAACATTTTACGGGGTGACGCCCATGGAGATGTACAAATTGTTCTTCGGATCACAAGCAGTGTGTCCGGACTCGACCGAGGATGCAGGTCTGTGCTGCAATCGCCCAGATACTCAAGTAAGTAGTCCTGTACCCGGACACGCCATCCGTATGTTTATCATAAAATTGCCCTTAAAAGAGATGTCCCTTAAACAGGAGTGGATAGCGAAAGCAAAGCTAATCAGGTGTCCGGTCCCCCTCCCTGAGACCACGCCGGATCACGTGTTAACCAGGATGCTGGAGGTTGCGCCTTTGGAAGAAGGCGAAGGGGGGAACAAGGAATCTACCGCCTCCCCGAAGGAGGCTGTTAGGAAAGGAGGAATCGAGAATCCCTCCATCCAAAGGAAGAAGAGGACCGCCTCTGAAGACCCGGAGACCATGGTCTCAAAGCGGGGGAAGAAATCTTCGTCAGAGGGTCCTACGCCGGGAGATGCCTCGGACGCACTATGCCCCCAAGGGGATCAGCCCTCCAGCGAGTCGTAAGTAGAGAGGGGAGTTTTAAAATAAGAGACATCCCTGTTCTATTTCTGAGGAAGATAACCAAATTTTTACCTTGTAGTTCGTATCTCATCCCTTCTCAGCAGAGCTCATCTTCAGGGGATCTTCGTCCGGAGATGATGGAGAGCGGAACGCCTCCCCCTGCGGCACCGCCTTGCGAGGCGGGCGACCCCGAGGTGTCGTCGCAGAGGGTTTCTTCGAATCCGGCAGGGCCGGAAGGTAGTCGTATGGCCCCCCAAAGCCCTCCGTGTCCGGCCTTCGGAAAAGGCCATCGGACGAGTCTGGCACCGTCCGTTGCACGGTCGGAGGAGCTGAAGGATCTGCTCGGGCGAACGTCTATCTCAGAAGAACACCGTGCATTGATGGGCACAGTGATTGAAAGGATTTCATCGGCGGAGAGCGGGTTGCACGAGGCCGTCAGGAGTTTACTGCCAGGTTTTGAGGTACGCGAAATGATGTACCTCTTGAAAGTTCCACGTATAAAAGATGCGCCCTGTATAGATAGTAGCCCCTGAGACTCTGTGCGTTGTCAAAAATGACGGCGCGCCGAGGATCATAATCCCAGGTATGATATGTCACTTTTCCTATGTAGGTGGCGAAGTGTCCGGTGGCTAGCTGGACTGATGAATTTGCCGAGCTAAAGCGGCAACTTGACGTGGCAGATGCCGACATCGCGCTTGTCAACAAGTGGCTTGACGAGTCCCAAGGTATGCGATTTCTCCCGTGGACACCTGGTAAGGGGGCTTGATGCCCATGCCTTACAACATGTATGCTTGATGCAGATGGTGTTGCTGCCATGGAGAACCTTCGGGCGGAACTCGCCCGAGCCAAGGAGCAGGCCAGGAAAAGTGATGCGGCTGCCTTAAAGGCGGCCGAAGAGCTGAAAGCCGAACAGGCTGCTCACTGCCGAAGCAAGAAGGAAATGGCCGAGATGGCTGTGAAGTTGAAGAATGCTGCCGACCGCTGCAAACTTCTTGAAAAAGAAGATCGGGCAGAACAGAAGGACCTAGAGAAGGCCACTACCGAGGCCAAGGATGCTCACTCTGCAATGAGAGCTGGACTTGGCGGCTAGTGCCGTGGACGTGGCCGAACACTTCTGAGATCAAAAGGATCATGAAGTGGAAAAGCTTTTTTGGTCGCAGTTCCACAATCCAGAGCGCCCACTTCCATTAACCGATCGTTTGGCCGCATGGGCGGAGCTGAATAGGTTATCCGGACTCGCCATGAAGTATGTCGTGAGTCATCTGTGGCCGGAAAGGCCCGACCGAAGAGTTATTTTAGCTTGGTGCAGCAGTTCCTTGCGCGGTGCCGCATATCAATGCAATGAAAAGGTCAGCGTGCATAGAGGGTGCGGATGGCTCTTGCCCGTGTCAAGACATACCGGGCGGAGATGAAGGTCACCGATGTTGCATCCCAAGATTCGGACGGAGCCGAGTACCGCCGAGCACTATTTTCGTGAAGTTCTGCAGGCGCTCGTTTAATAGAAACGCAGCGTGCTCGAAGGATATTATGTTCGAATAACATGTATTATTGTAAAACAATGTTTGAGGGAATATAAAAGCTTTTTATACTTGTGCCTTCAAGAATTAAAATACCTCACAATGCGGCCGTTTAATGTATATGTATGTATAACCCGAAAGATGGCGATGTCGGCTTTCAAATTTACGCATATAATGCGGGGTGTTCGCAGTATATGATTTTCACACTTGATCCAATGTCTTTCTCCTATAAAGGAGGTGATAGCGCAGCGAACTAGGCAACCAGACTATAATGCTTTATCACTTTCACTTAGCCATAGGACTTTGATAGTGGGGCTACTATATAGCCCCTGGGGGCACCGCGCTCACCCGAATTCGGGGCGCGTGTGTGCCTGGCCGGGAAACCCTTCATTAATGCAGAGGAATCCTAATGATTCCGGCGGGTCATCGAGTGGTTGACCAGTCTCACGCTATATCATGACAGTCAGTTTTCGGCTTTCTCTACTGAGGTGCTCGCCTGGCCGAACCGGGGCACAATCGCAATAGTTCTCCTGGTGCCGCCTTAGCTGATAGAGCGGAACATAAGGCAGCAAAACATAGGAGCCGGGCAAACCCAACATTTGACCAAAGACATGATTCGGAGTTGATGCATATAAGGCCAAACTTCATGACGCCGAACACTCCCTAAGGTATTCGGTCTTTATGAAAACGGGCTGAAGAACGCCTTAGTAATAAGCCCCTAGTGTCCAGTGCACGCATAAAATTCTGACGTGGCCACATGCCAAGACGCCAGCCTCCACCTTGGTTATGGCAAGAAACCAGGGGATGTGTATCAACAAGAGACAGTAAAAAAGGTTTACGCAGGGTCTTAATCTGAAAAGAATCCTTGGAACGGGTCCCTACTGCACGTCTGCGCCCGTGTCTCCGTTGTGCCGTATCCTGGACGGGCGTAGCACGGTGTTCATCTGTAAAAGAGAGGAACTTAGTTGAAAGAGATCGTGTGAAAATGTACGTTATATTAAATAAACAAAGTACAATTCAAAAAATGAATAAAATTGAGCTTTATTTGTCTCTTGTTGTACATGCGCGGAGCCCCTTGTACAGGGGTATGCGGCTAGTAAGCCCTTGTATGTTTACGCCGGACTCGTCTAGCCATGTCCGGGGTCTGAACGACCTATTTAGGTGCTTTGATTAGTGAAGCCGGTTTAGTGTGTGGCTGTCAAGGCAGCCGCACAATCTTCCGCGCTCGAGGAACACTCGATATTTCCCTTTAATGAGATGATGCCTCGCGGACCGGGCATTTTAAGTATAAGAGATGCATAATGTGGTACTGCGTTAAAGCGGGCGAAAGCTTCGCGTCCCAGTAGTGCTTGATAGCTACTTGTAAATGGGGCGATGTGGAAGGTTAGCTTTTCGCGGCGGAAGTTGTCGGGTGAGCCGAACATAACTTCTAGCAGGAGAGAGCCCGTACAATGGGCATCTGGGCCTGGCGTTACCCCTTGAAAGGGAGTGTTGCTATGGCGAATTGTTGTTGGGTCTATCCCCATTTTGCGGATTGTGTCCTGATATAGCAGGTTTAGATCATCGCCGCCATTCCATTAGGACTTGTGTAAAGTGGAGTCCGTCAATTATCGGATCTAATACCAAGGCAGTCCAGCCTGCATTCCGAATACCTCTAGAGTAATCCTGTTGGTCGAAGGTGATTGGTTTTAACAACCAGTGGCGGGACTCCTCTGGGATAGGCCGTATGGCGTGTATCTCTATAGGCACCACTATGTTTTTCCCTTCTGTCACGTGAAGTGAGTTTACTGTTTTGACTTCTTGTGGGAAATTCTTTTGTTTTCCGGTGCTCTGCTTGTGGGGTTCGTCATCGTCCTCGCTTGGTGTGTCGAGCCCCTTGTGTTCGGCGTTGAGTTTGCGGACTGCTTGAAGACCCAACAATCTCTGTGGGTGTGGTTTGCGAGCTTCCCGAGTATGTGGATTTGGCATATCTTGTCCAAGATTTTGTTTAAGTTAGATAGCTCGTCCCTGTTATCCTTAAGGGGCAGCTTCTTATGATTCTGCCGATAGCTTTTGAATCCGGCGTTAACTGCCGTGCTCTTCGGGCTATTTCCCTTGGTCCGGCGCTGGTCCTTGCTGCATCGCGGTTTCTCGTTTCCATCCCTAACTTCGGATGTACTTGGGTCGCTGGTACTGCATCTTGCCAACGAGCTATCCTCTCCTGCGCAAAAGCGGGTCATGAGGCTTGTTAATGCGGACATTGTTCTTGGCTTTTCTTGGCCGAGGTGTCTCGCGAGCCATTCGTCTCGAACGCGTGTTTGAAAGCTGCTAAGGCTTCGGCGTCTGGACAGTCGACTATCTGGTTCTTTTTAGTAAGAAATGTGTTCCAGAGTTTCTGGGCTGACTCTCCGGGTTGTTGAGTTATATGACTTAAATAAATCGCCCGCATCCGGAGGTCGGACATAGGTCCCTTGAAAATTTGCCCGAAAAGCATCCTCGAGCTCTTCCCAACTTCCAATGGTGTTTTCGCGAAGGCTTTTAAGCCGATGCCGGGCTGGCCCTTTGAGCTTGAGGGGTAAGTATTTTATGGCGTGGAGATCATCTCCTCTATCCATGTGTATGTGGAGGATGTAATCCTCAATCCGCACTCGTGGTGCATTGTTCCGTCCGTATGCCTCTATGTTTACGGGCTTGAATCCTGCTAGAAATTCATGATCGAGCACCTCATCGGTGAAACATAGGGGGTGTGCGGCACCCCTATATTTGGGTGTACCGTGATATTCGGATACTTGATGCGTTGCATTGCTTACTAGAGCTTGCTTTCTTGGCCTGTAGATAGATCTAGCTGGGCCATCTTTTTGGTGTGAATCCTTGTGCGGATCGCATGCCGGCTTGTGTGCGGCGCCCTTTGCCGCTCTATGTTGGCCATGGGGTTGTTCACCCGACCGAGTGGCTTCCTTATTTTTTGATTGCGGGGGCTCTAAGGCCTCCTCTACAAATTCCGGCAGTAATTTTCGCTTCGGGTAGCTCTTTGTGCGGCGACTGTCGCCGTATTTGTCTGCGGTGTTGAGTACTTTGCTCCATCTAGTTCTGAGTGCATCTTCCACTGTTTTGAGCTTCCGCTTCTACTTTTTCAGGCTACGCGCAGTGGCGACGAGCCTTTTGTGGAGGTTCTTCTGCTCCGGTAGCTTTTCCGGCGTGAGGTCGTTCGAACTGTTATCTTCGCCGGGGACGGGTTGTTTATCCAAGTTGCCATGTTCGGACGGTTGCTTGATGACATGTTCGTCGTCCGCCGGTTCACCCTGCTCTATGGCTGGGTCTGTATGGCTACTGTCTCTGTCGAGGTGGGGTTTGGAGCGGCGCTTACGCCGCCGCTTTGACTGCTTTTCGAGGGATGGGGTGGTTGTCCAGTGCCCTATAGGCGTTGGTTCCTGTTCGCCTCCTACATCATCGTCCATACCATCGATGTCTTCGGAGTCGAAGTCGAGCATCTCGGTTAAATCATTGACAGTGGCTATGAAGTGTGTGGTGGGTGGGCTTTGAATTTATTCGTCGTCCGCATCCCAACCTTGCTGACCATAGTCCGGCCAGGGCTCGCATGATAAAGAGAGAGATTTTAATGAATTCAGAATGCCGAGGGGCGAGTGCTGAAAGATGTCCGCGGCAGCGAACTCCATGACCGGCACCCAATCGGATTCGATTGGCAGGGGCGCGGAAGGTTCGGAGTCCGGAGAGGAGTCCGGCACCTTGGAGTCGCGGTCTTCGCAAAGGACAAAGCTGGTGTTCGGCTGGATCGCCGTAGAGATTGCAGCCCCCGAGGTGGTGTCCAGCCACCCGTCCTCGATTGGCGCAGTCGGCTCCGAGCTAAGGGTCGGAGCGGACACTGGTGCGGCCTCGAGCACCGCTTCGGCAGAGCTAGATCATGCCCATCGTGACAAGGCGGCGCTTGGCTATAGCTCGAACCCGTCGAAGATCAAGTCTCCGCGGACGTCAGCCGTGTAGTTCAAACTTCCAAATCTGACCTGATGGCCAGGGGCGTAGCTTTCGATCTGCTCCAGATGGCCAAGCGAATTGGCCCGCAATGGAAAGCCGCCGAATACGAAGATCTGTCCGGGGAGAAAAATCTCACCCTGGACCGCGTCATTGTTGATGATCGGAGGAGCCATCGGGCCTAAAGATGACGACACAGAGGAACACTCAATGAAAGCACCAATGTCTGTGTCAAAACCGGCGGATCTCGGGTAGGGGGTCCCGAACTGTGCGTCTAGGCGGATGGTAACAGGAGACAAGGGACACGATGTTTTAACCTGTGGGGCCCTCTCGATGGAGGTAAAACCCTACTCCTGCTTGATTAATATTGATGATATGGGTAGTACAAGAGTAGATCTACCACGAGATCGTAGAGGCTAAACCCTAGAAGCTAGCCTATGGTATGATTGTTGTTAGATCCCCACGGACTAAAACCCTCCGGTTTATATAGACACCGAAGAGGGCTAGGGTTACACAGAGTCAGTTACAATGGGAGGAGATCTACATATCCGTATCGCCAAGCTTGTCTTCCACGCCAAGGAAAGTCCCATCCGGACACGGGACGAAGTCTTCAATCTTTCATCTTCATAGTCCAGGAGTCCGGCCAAAGGTTATAGTTCGGCTATCCGGACACCCCCTAATCCGGGACTCCCTTAGATGGTCTATCAATGGTGCTGGATTCTGCCAAGATCTTATATATCCAAATGAATAGTTATTATCTGTACAAGATTATTGGCTTGCTGCAATGCTTTCCATGTCTGGAGAAGTTGTATATAAAGGTGATAATTTCACGCACATTGGAAGCCCACATATAGTGTACTAGAATTAACCATTCATCTGTTGCTCTTTCGACACTCTTCTTTTAGACCTTAACTGTTTTCAATCTTCATGTCTATTTAGGCAACAGGACGGGGTAAGAAAGTTATAACTAATCAGTGGTTTCGTAAGCATCGGGATTTTCTCACTTCTCATGAGATTTGATTGAAGACAATAACGCTAGAACGATATGTAGCCAACCGTGCAAACACAAGATTTGTCACATTCTTCCTGCTGAATGGGAGGTTAATATTGTCCATCAGGCTTAAGTTTATCAGCAGCATGGTTTTGACGGATGGGTATGTCGAAGAGCAAAAAAAGGAGTTTCAGGTGGGCAAAAGAGCTTCTGAAAGTGCCGGGCTTCTATTTACAACATATTGTGGACATAATCCAGTAAATTTTACGACCCAGGATGTTCATTCTATTGACCTGGCCGATCCATTTGACAGTGACCGCCGAAAACAGTGCTGGAGTTAGATGTTGTTGCCCTTTTCAATCTGGGTTTTTTTGTAAACCTGGTGAACAATCAACCCTCGTGCTTTTGTACAGTATGTAAGCTGGAGTTAGATGTTCCTGCCCTTTTCAACTCAGCTGTAACTGTCATATTTTCTTTGAAACAAGGCAAATGGCTTGCCATTCGTTTAAATTTGAGTGAAATATTGTAACAAATCACAACCAAGGGAAATAACATCACTCAAGCCGGGTGCTTGAGCTCACTGTGCATTACAGAAGCCAAGTGATTAGCCCCCACCAGCACCCACAAACTTATTTCGAACTAGCACATCAAATGGGCTATAAATTTTCATAGGAAAGGCTGCATGACCGTGACAGATTTGGATTCTTACATTTGGGACCCGCGAGGAAATAGCCTATCCAAGGTGGTGTCGACTTACTAGCCAGTCAACAAGCGATTATGCCTACCAGCCGTTGGATTGACATCCAACATCTGTCGTGTATCTTCTATCTCTTGTCTTCTTCTTCCTCCAGCCGCCGAAACCAAACCACCCCATCGGCTTCGCCTGCTCCCGCCTCCCATGGCTGGCTGCGCCTCCGCTGCCCTACCGTACGTACCCTCCAACGTTGGCCAGTCGCTCCCTCTATTCCCCCACACGTCATGTTATTCTCCGGCAACGTCAGCCCCAACACGCACCCGTGCCCGAACCAGTCAACCCTCGTACTCCCCTCCGCCTGCGACTGGACCGGCGCATCTTCAACGGCTCCTGTTTGTTCCGTCCGAGGCCTCACTGCTGCCCTCCGCCTTGCGGCCTTGGTTCGCTCACCGTGCGCGGTGCACCGCCTCTTGCGTTGTCAACATCACAACAACCGAGAGGAACAAGGAGATGACTGTACATGGAGAGGATGACAGTAGGGACCCACCAGCGTCATGGCAGTACGCAAGCAAGTGCCTCTATAGTACAAGCCCAAAATTATGGTTCCTCCTAATGGTTGGACATTTGGGGCTCACGCCATTGTCAACGTAGTCAATAAACGAGAGAATTACACTATGAGCGGCTGACATCAGGGACCCAGCAAGTCACGCAGTGTTTTTTGAGGAACAAGCAGTTGTTATTTATACTAGTTTTAGCGATGGATCAGGGTAACAACGGGGCTGTGCGGGGGCTGTGGCCCGTCTAGCCAGGGTTTTATTTATGTTTACCACATCATGAGCCCAGTTGTGTATTTTTCTTACTGAAAATGGCTAGCCCAGTTCTATTTTTTAAAATAAATAACCAAACAAGGCCTACTTGCTTTATCGGCCCTGCTGGGCTGCAAATCTTTCAAGACGATGAGAGTTTCATTCAGTTTGCCCAGAAATGGCCTGTACTTTTTTTGAACACATCAAACCGGGAATTAGTTTCAATTTTTTTCATTACAAGATCTTAAATTCCATTGATTTTTATGCATGGACAATTATTTGGATTTTATATTTATATAAATTATTTTTCAAAATAGTTTGAATGTGAATCGATATTTCTGGATTAAAAATAGTTGACCGCACCGAAATATGCAAAATTTCGTATACTTTTTAACCGTGGCCACAATATGGGGTGTAATGCTAACAAAAAGAAGATGGGCTCCAAAAAACCTTAAGAATTAGCAAATGGGTTGTACATTATTAGAAATAACGGCAGATGGGTTGTATGCTGTTTTCCACAGATTTGAGGCTGACTTGTGCGCCTACTACAGGTTGACGCGTATGCTTTCATAAAAAAAGGTTGACGCACACGCAACGCCCTGTCAACTTAGTCAACACACGAGAGCGTTGATCGTTGGATGTCCATCCAACGGCCGTCGTCTTCTTCAATCTCTGCTCTTCATGCTCCAAATTACCAAACAAGCGCCGGTAGACTACTTGCTCCCTCCTCCCATGACGGCTATGTTGCCGCCAAGAGCCTCACGGCCCCACCATACTCCCATCGCTGGCCTAGCCATCCCACTACTCACCCACACCTGCTGTTATTCTCTGGGGATGGCAGACGAACCAGTAAACCCTCGTACTCCTCCGCGTGGGAAACAACTGCCGAGTATTCCCTGGCTCTGTGTCGTTCCCTTCCTAGGCCTCGCCGTCGTCCACCGCCCTGGTGCTCTCGGCGCGGCCTGGTCAACGTGGTCAATGAACGACATCCATAGGAAGTGGATCAGACGTGGAGAGGCCGACAGTGGGTCGAGGTCGCACGCAAGGAAATGCCTGCTTATTACGCGCAAAATAATGATTCCACCACCTGACAGCTAGGATCCATAGGAAGAGCCTCTGTATTTCGCGAAAAAACGTTCCCCCCGCTGACAGGTCGGACCCACCAGCTATATCTTCACACGCAAGGAAGTGCCTCCTTATTACGCCCAAAAAAATGAATACCCCCTGCTAGCTGGGACCCACCATATTGTTGGGCTGACTTAGGGCCTACTAAGTTGACGGGGCGGAGGGCTTTGTCAACTTAGTCAATACTCCGATGACCGTATGATGTCCATCCAACGGCCATAGTGCTTCTTCAACCTCTAGTCTTCTTGCTCCGGCCGCCCAAAGCGGCGCCCGGTCGTGCCGCTTTGCTCCTGCCTCCCGTGGCCGGCTGTGCTACCGCCTGCTCCTGCCTCCCGTGGCCCGGCTCCGCGTCGTCCCCTTCCTAGGCCTCGCCGTCGTCCATCGCCATGGTACTCTCAGCGCGGCGTGGTCAATGTGGTCAACGCCCGACTTCCATCGGAAGAGTACTGTATGTGGAGAGGCTAATAGCTGGGTCCACGACAGCCGCAAGGAAGTGCCTCCTTATTACGCGGAAAATAATTATTCCTCCACCTGACAGCGGGAACCCACCGGACGGGCCAACCGTATTTTGCAAAAAAAATCATTTCCCCCTGATTGCTGGGACCCACCGGACGGCCCACCGTATTTTGCAAAAAAAAAAATGTTCCCCCCGCTGTCAGCTCGGACCCATCGGAAGTGCCTCCTTATTACGCACAAAAAAAATGAATACTCCCCCGGCTAGCTGGGACCCACCTTGGTGGGAGGCTGTCTTGTGGGCCTACTAAGTTGACGGGGATGAAGGGCTTTCTCAACTTAGTCAATATGAACGATTCTAGCTCCAGTGACCGTACGTTGTCCATCCAACGGCCGTAGTGCTTCTTCAACCTCTGGTCTTCTTGCTCCAGCCGCCCAAAGCAGCGCCGGTCGTGCCGCATGCTCCTGCCTCCCGTGGCCGGTTGTGCTGCCGCAGAGGCCTCACCGCCCCTACTATTCCCACCATCGCCAGTTCGCGCGACGGCAGCCTCACACCGCAGCCGAACCAGTGAACCCTCGTACTCCTCTCTGCGCGGGCTTCCACTGCCGCGTCTTCCCCAGCTCCGCGTCGTCCCCTTCCTATGCCTCGTCGTCGTCCACCACCGTGTTGCTCTCCATGCGGCGTGGTCAACGTGGTCAAGGAACGACTTCCATCGGAAGAGTACTGTACGTGGAGAGGCTGACAGCTGGGTCCACGGCCACAGCCCAATTTTTTTTGTGATTTGCCAAGTAAGTCGCTTTGTCAGGCCTGTTGGGCTGCAAATCTTTCAAGACGAGGAGAGCTTTCATTCGGCTGGCCGAGAAAATGGCCCATCAGTAATGAGAAATGGGTTGTACATTTTAAAACACATCAAACCGCAATTAGTTTCAAATATTTTTTTTCATTTCAAGATTTTAAATTACATTAATTTTTATGCGTGGAGAATTTGTTGGATTTTATATTGACATACATTTATTTTTAAAATCAGTTTGAATGTGAGTCAAAATTTCGGGATTAAAAAAAGTTCGGACCGCACCGTAATATGCAAAATTTCGTATAATTTTTAAACCGTGGCCACAATATGGGATGTAATGCTAACAAAAAGAATACGGGCTCCAAAAAAACCTTAAGAATTAGCAAATGGGCTGTAAATTATTAGAAAGAATGGCAGATGGGCTGTATGCTGTTTTCCACAGATTTGAGGTTTTCCTAAAAAAAGGTTGACGCACAAGCAGTGATGGTTGGATGTCCATCCAACGGCCGTCGTGCTTCTTAAATCTCTGCTCTTCCTGCTCCAGACGCTCAAACAAGCGTCGGCGGGGCTGCCTGCTCCCTCCTCCCCGCGGCCGGCTGTGCTGCCCCACAGGCCTCACCGCCCCCCCGTACTCCCATCGCTGGCCTAGCCATCCCTCTACTCACCCACACCTGCTGTTATTCTCCGGCGACGGCAGACGAACCAGTAAACCCTCGTACAGTCGTACTCCCCTCCACGTGGGAAACAACTGCCGAGTCTTCCCTGCCTCCATGTCGTCCCCTTCTTAGGCCTCGCTGTCGACCACCGCCGTGGTGCTCTCGGCACGGCGTGGTCAATGTGGTCAACGACCGACTTCCATCGGAAGAGTAATGTGCGTGGAGAGGCTGACAGCTGGGTCCACAGCCGCAGCAAGGAAGTACCTCCTTATTACGCGCAAAATAATTATTCCTCCACCTGAAAGCGGGTTCCCACCGGACGGGCCACCATATTTCGCGAAAAAAACGTTTCCCCCATGACTGTTGGGACCCACCAGCTACACCTTCGCACGAAGGAAGTGTGTCCGGGCAAAAAAACGATTCGCCCCCCTGACTGCTGGGACCCACCAGCTACATCTTCGCACGCAAGGAAGTGCGTCCGGGCAAAAAAAAACGATTCGCCCGACCGCGGGACCCACCAGCTACATCTTCGCAGCAAGGAAGTGCTCGATACCGGGACCCACCTGGTCGAAGCGTACGTAGCGTTGTCATACTGGTCGCGAACGTGTACATACATATATACTGGTGGATATAGAGGCGCGCACGTATCGTAGTAGAGGCGCGCACGTAGCATGTACACGTACGTACATCGGCCAGGTTGCAAGAAAGAAAATAAGGCCACGTATGTGTATATACGGGCGGGGTCTCGAATGCCTAATCGCGCATACGTACGGCGAGGGCTCATGTACATGGCTAGGTCGGAACGGAGAAACAGCGTCGTCGTTGTGTTCATGGGGAGGCAACGGAATGTGTCGTGTTCATCAGGAGGCAACAAAAAGCGTGGGAGCCAACCGGCTGGGTCGGAACGGAATGCGTGGTCGTGTTCATCGGGAGGGCTTGGACGGAACAGGCGATGGAAACGAGGCTGGCGCATCAAGAACGGAGGAAACGGACCTCCTACGTTGGAGCGGGTCCTGTTGATCGGGAGGGGTGTGGCGTACCGCAAAACGGAGGAAACGGACCTCCTACGGTCGAAACGGGAGTCCTGTTGATCGGGAGGGGTGTGGCGTACCGCAAAACGGAGGAAACGGACCTCCTACGGTCGAAACGGGAGTCCTTTTGATCGGGAGGGGTGTGGCGTACCGCAAAACGGACGAAACGGACCTCCTATGGTCGAAACGGGGGTCCTGTTCATCGGGAGGGGTGTGGCATACCGCAAAACGGGACTCCACGGGATACTGTTCATCTCCACCGTCGACCTCCTCCAGCCTCCACGGGCTACCGTCGACCTCCTCCAGCCTCCACGGGCTCCTGTTCATCCAGCCTCCACCGCGCGCTACTCCACCGGCCATCGCTCAACCACCCTCCACGGGCACCCCTTCACCGTCTACTATTCATCCAACCCTCCACACCACCACGGCGTCTGTTCAACCACCCCTCCACCGTCTCATCGCTCATCCAGCCCTCCACACCACGGGTCCTGTTCATCTAGAGGCAACGCCACCGCTCCTTTGTTCATCCAACCCCCCCATAGCGCTCACTGTTCATCCAATCGATCGGCTTGATTAGCGGCAGCAGCAAGGAATCGCTCCATCGGGTTCGATTAACAGCCATCGATCGATCGCTCGGGTTCGATAACACGTAGCACTGCGGTCAATCGCTTTCGGGTTGATTAGAGCCCAACGCCTCGCTTCGGGTTCGATTAGAGCCATACGCCTCGCACACGCGCGCACGTCTGAGAGAAAGCAGCGCGTCGCTTCGGCCCCGACCTCCCACCGTAACCGGCAACTCCCCGAAATTTTCCTCCCCCTCGCTTCTACCACGGTTTTTTCCGTCATGGACGGCCCAAACAATATCATGCAGCTGCATCTCCGGCCGGCCCAGGACGAAAAGCCCATTGTCTGTCATGATTTTTTGTCATAGAAGTAGGAGCCCACCACATCTATGATGATACCGGGTCTTGTCACAATTATCGTCATAGAAGTGTCATATTTATGACATAATTTTTTTTCGTTTGGCCCAAAATGTCACAGATGTGTCTTTTTTTTGTAGTGTCTTCTTCAGCTTCGTCCCGCATTGCCGGCTCAGCTTCTTTCCCCATTGTTGTACCATCGTATTTAGGGAACCCATGGCAAGGATAGCTGTCGTTGTCCTCTTCTTCTTCATTCTCTTCCATTAGGACCCCTCTTTCTCCGTGCTTGGTCTAAACATTATAGTGGTGCATGAAACCGGACTCAAACAGGTGGACGTGAATGGTTCTTGACATAGAGTAATTCTGACCATTCTTACAAACAGCACATGGACAACACATAAAACCATCCACCCGCTTGTTTGCCTCAGCCGCTGATGTGGAATGCTGCCTAACATGTCATATCATATTCTTTTATTTATAGCATGGACATTTGGACTTCAATATGATTCAAAGCAATAGTATAGTTTTGACATGATGACTTCAATACTCAAGCATATCAACAACCAACCATGTCTTTTCAAAATATCAACACTAAAATAAGTTATCCCTAGCCCATCATGCTCAATCATTGATCCATTCATTAAATAAGTGAAGCAAGAGAGTATTTCTTCAAAAATACTAAAGCACACCGTGCTTAGAAAGATATAAGTGAAGCACTAGAGCAAATCGATAGCTCATAAAGATTTAAGTGAAGGATAGAGAGCAATTCTAACAAGTCTTGGCATAATTTTGGATCTCTCAAATAGGTGTGTCCAGCAAGGATTCATAACAAAACAAGCAAAGACTCATATCATACAAGACGCTCCAAACAAAACTCATAGTATGTGATGAATAAAAATATATCTTCGAGTAAAATACCGATGGTCGTTAGAAGAAAGAGAGGATGGCACTCGGGGCATCCCCGAGCTTAGTTGCTTGCTTCTCTTTGGATAATAACTTGGGATTCCATGGGCATCCCCAAGCTTAGGCTCTTCTTACTCCTTATTCCTTCATCCATCGTAAGATAACCCAAAACTTGAAAACTTCAATCACACAAAACTCAACAAAACCTTCGTGAGATCCGTTAGTATAAGAAAACAAAGAGAAAATTGTTTCTATACCATCGACAACATCTGCAATGGCTCATTTGCCATCGAACAAAGCTTCAGTGCTTATATACCAAACACAAACGAATTCTATTGCCTATATACCACTAACAGTTAGTCTACTGTTACCTCAGTCGGTTAAGTGGCCAAAATGACCGTCCTGCCCTCAACGGCAAATAAGCAAACAATTGTAAAACATGTCTAGAAAAAAATTGATAGCATTCCTCTTCTATTTTCAGCATTCCAGCAAAAATATAGTGACTATCTAACAATTCCATCAACAGAGTAATATACTCAAGAAAATTCACATCATTTTGAAGAGATTCGACAAACACCATATTAAATCTCACACAATTAGTACCAAGTTCACATCGTCCAGAACCAAAATACCACAACTGAAATATGTTGTTCACAAAAGCAAGTCTGTAAATAAAATAGTATACACATGCAGAGCTGTGATATAGAAATAATACGTGAGATTTTAGAGAATTTCACAGTTTCAATTTTTTTTGCTTCGACTGGCCATTGCTTGGCTGTTAGGTGCAGCTCTCTTGCTTCGAGTTCCCATTGCAGGGATGTCAGGTGCAGCAGATATGACCTTTGATCTACATCAAAAACTTTGATTACATACTATGGTACACTCACAGAATATAAGTAAATTTGGTGCAGTTTTCATACCTTCTAGATTTAGTGGAAGTCTTCGGTGATGTCGACTTGACAACATCGTCTTGAATTGCATCACTTGGACATTAAAGTAGAGCTAGTGCAGTTTCATTTTCACTTGGACATGGAAGTAGAGGTAGCGTACCATTAGTTGCATGATCTGATGTCGTACAAATAGCTTTTGTATTGGGTTTTTTCTTTCCTTTGTCCCTGCATGAGTTTCACATATTATAGCTTAATCAAGACAAGAGTAAGGTGGAACAGAAATCTCATATTGAAATAGCAAGTACCTTTTTTGCTTTGCTAATTCTGCATAATCTGCCAACTAAATGTCGAATCCCCATTGATTTCTGTTTCACCGCCGCAAACCTTCACCTCTACAGTGTAAGTACAAGACTGGATCATCCCGTGGATGATGAAAACCATGTCAATTGCGCATTCTCCAACAGAAAACTGCAGAAAAAGAGAGCGTCCGAGAAATTACCTTGCACAAATAGCAGAGAGAGAGAGAGGTTGAGCCGCATTCGTCAACCAAGCCGTCCTCCTTGTCGGGCTTGGAAATCCGGGGCGGAGGGGTTGCTGCAAGTGCGCCCACAGAAGAGTTGATCTTGGGGAGAGCCTCGGCCGTCGGCGCCACTACCCTGTTCTCCACCTTGCCGGAATCCCCAATCCTAGCATTCTGGGCGACATGGTTGCTGGGAGAGGTTGGCGCTGCTAGCCCGTGAGCGGAGCCCATCGAAGACGCGGTCGACGAGAGGGATATTGGTGCGGCAGCCGCGGGACCGTGCGGTAGGGGGTGGGGAAGCGCCGACGGTGGTTCCGCCATTAGGCGTCGCCTGGAGACATTCGAAGATGCGGTGGGCGAGAAGCCTTGAGGCGCAGTGGCGACGAGAATCTGCGGCACCAGCGGGGCTTGGGGAGCGGCAGTAGGGGCTGTGGTGGAGCGGGCGGTGGTTCCGCCGTTGCCGCTCGCTGGAGGCTTTCGCTACGCGTGTGTGCGTGTGTGGAGATGGGGAGGGTCAGGAGCATGCATTTTTTTAGGTGTATCGGGTGCGTGCGTTGACTCGTGTGGATGGAGAGGGTCAGGTGTGCGTGAGTTGTTGTTTTTCTAATATGAAGCGAGGGTAAAGTTGGAATTTACAAGAAAATAGAAGCTTGGTAACAACATACTAACGGTCATGGCAAATAAGCAATAGAATTTGTTTGTTCTTGGTATAAAAGCACGGAAGCTTTGTTGGATGGCAAATAAGCCATTGCAGAGGTTGTCGATCGTATAGAAGCAATTCTCTCAAAAACAAATCACTACTATAAGTACTGTGTCAAACCAATTCATATTTTATTATTGCATTATATCTACTGTATTCCAACTTCTCTATGGAAAAAACTCATCAAACAAAACCATAGAATCATCAAAACAAGCACACAACGCAAAGAAAACATAATCTGTCAAAAACAAAACAGTCTGTAGCAATCGGACTGTTTCGAATACTTCTGTAACTCCAAAAATTCTGAAAAGTTAGGGAGGCCTGAGCAATTTGTATATTAATCTTCTGCAAAAAGAATTGGTATTTTAGCACTCTCTGGTTAAAAATGAGAATTGTTTTCGTGAGCGCAAAAGTTTCTGTTTTTCAGCAAGATCAAACAACTATCACCCAAGAAGATCCTAAAGGCTTTGCTTGGCAGGAACACTAATTAAAACACAAAAACACAATCATAACAGTAGCATAATTGTGCAAACACTCAAGAACAGAAAGCAAAAAGAAAAAATCAATTTTATTCATTGGGTTGCCTCCCAACAAGCGCGACCCCCTATACTTGTGGGTTATCAAGACCTTTTTCTGGCGCCGTTGCCGGGGAGCATAGCTATATTTGTTGAGTCACTTGGGATTATTATCAAATTGCCACTATGAAGAATCTGAAGGATGCTAAGACCAAGATTTTTCCCTCTAAGACGAGGGGAGGTAAGGAACTGCCATGCAGCTCCGCTTTAGATTCAACTTCTGTTACACGTAAACTTGCAACACCACCACATGCTATTAATCCTGATATGTCGCAAGTTATTGATGATCCTACTTCTGCTTCGAATGATGTTTAGGATGATGATAGTACCTTGCTTGATGATAACGTGCCACTAGGTGAATTTGTTGATGAACAAATTGCTAGAGTAAGACAGCATGATATTGTTGAAACTGATGATGAGCTTGAAACTGAAAGTCTTGTAACACCTATTAGAACTAGCCCTGCTAGATATGAATTGCCAAAAGTACCGGAAGGTTATGTTATGGGTGAGGAGGCAACTAGAGATATTCTTCTTTGTAAGGATAGAGATGACCTAGAGAAATTATTATGCAAGTACAAAGAAAAATCTTTGAATGCTAGAATGAAGTGTGATCCTAAGTTTGATACTTCAGCTATCTTTGTTTATGATAAGGATTATGAATTCTCTATCGACCCAGAGTTTTTTTACTTTGGTTGAATCTGACCCTTTCCATGGTTATGAAACTGAACTGTTGTGGCACATCTTACTAAGTTGAATGACATAGCCACCCTTTTTAGTCATGATGAGAAAATTCACTATTACTATATTCTCAAATTATTTCCGGTCTCATTAAAGGGTGATGCTAAAGCTTGGTACAATACTCTTGCTCCTGGTTGTGTGCGTAGCCCCCAGGACATGATTTATTACTTCTCTGGAAAACATTTCCCTGCTCATAAGAAACAAGCTGCCTTACAGGAAATATTTAACTTTGTACAAATTGAAGAAGAGAGTCTCCCGCAAGCTTGGGGGAGGCTTCTCCAATTGCTTAATGCTTTGCCTGATCATCCTCTTAAAAAAATGAAATACTTGATATCTTTTATAATGGACTAACCGATGCTTCTAGGGACTTCTGATGCGGCTTGAAGCTACGTTGGTATTTCCCCAAAGAGGAAGGGATGATGCAGCACAACAGCAGTAGGTATCGCAAAGGCAAATAATATGAGAAAGAGACCCGGGGGCCGTAGGTTTCACTAGTGGCTTCTCTCGAGAAAATAGCAAATAGTGGGTGAACAAATTGTTGTTGGGAAATTGACAAAACTTCAAATAATCATGATGATATCTAGGCAATGATCATTATATAGGCGTCACGTCCAAGATTAGTAGACCAACTCCTGCCTGCATCTACTACTGTTACTCCACACATCGACCGCTATCTAGCATGCATCTAGTGTATTATTTTCATGGATAAACAGAGTAATGCAATAAGAACGATGACATGATGTAGACAAGATCTATTTATGTAGAAATAACCCCATCGTTTTATCCTTAGTAGCAACGATACATACGTGTATGTTCCCCTTCTGTCACTGGGATCAAGCACCGTAAGATCGCACCCACTACAAAGCACCTCTTCCCATTGCAAGATAAATATATCAAGTTGGCCAAACAAAACCCAAATATCAGAAAAGAAATACAAGGATATAAGCAATCATGCATATAAGAGATCAAAGAAGACTCAAATAACTTTCATGGATAAAAAGATATAACTGATCATAAACTCAAAGTTCATCAGATCCCAAGAAACACACCGCAAAAAGAGTTACATCATATGGATCTCCAAGAGACCATTGTATTGATAATCGAAAGAGAGAGAGGAAGCCATCTAGCTACTAACAACGGACCCGAAGGTTTACAAAGAACTACTCACGCATCATATGAGAGGCACCAATTGAAGTGGTGAACCCCTCCGTGATGGTGTCTAGATTGGATCTGGCGGTTCTGGACTCTCCGGCGGCTGGAATTGATTTTCGTCGACTCCCTTAGGGTTTCTGGTATATTGGGGGTATTTATAGAGCAAAGAGTCGGTTCAGGGGGCACCCGAGGTGGGCACAACCCACCAGGCCCGGGCCTCCTGGCGCGCCCTGGAGGGTTGTGCTCCCCTCGGAGCACCCCCAGGCGCTTCTCTAGCCCACTGGATGTCTTCTGGTCCAAAAGAATCCACAAAAAGTTTCGCTGTGTTTGGACTCCGTTTGGTAATGATTTCATGCGATGTAAAAACATGCATAAAACAACAACTGGCACTTGGCACTATGTCAATAGGTTAGTACCAAAAAATGATATAAAATGAATACAAAATGATTATAAAACATCCAAGAACGATAATATAATAGCATGGAACAATAAAAAATTATAGATACGTTGGACAGGTATCAGCATCCCCAAGCTCAACTCCTGCTCGTCCTCGAGGAGGTAAGTGATAAAAACAGATTTTTTGATGTGGAATGCTGCCTAACAAGTCATCTCATATTTTTTCTTTATAGCATGGACAATTGGACTTTTATATGATTCAAAGCAATAGTCTAGTTTTGACATGAGACTTAAATACTCAAGCATATCAACAAGCAACCATGTCTTTCAAAACATCAATGCTAAAATAAGTTATCCCTAGCCCATCATGCCCAGTCATTGATCCATTCATGAAACACACTCACATAGCTCCACCCAATACTCAAGTACGATCATAGTGCCTCCTAGTTGGTGCTTTTATAAGAGAAGATGGGGACTCAAATTCAAAATAAAAATTGCATAAAGTAAAAGAATGGCCCTTCGCAGAGGGAAGTAGGGATTAGTAGAGGTGCCAGAGCTCAAAGCAAAAAACATAGAGATACAAACATTTTGGGAGGTGTGCCTTTCCCAAAAACGAAAATGACTTAAGGGTTCCCAACACTTTCCATGCTAGATATATCATAGGCGGTTCCCAAACAGAAAATAAAGTTTATTCCTTTTTCCACCATACTTTCACTTTCCATGACTAGCCGTATCCATGGGTGCCTTCCATACCAACACTTTCCAAGGAATTTATTATTTGACAACATAAAGTAAATTCATTTTTCATTTCGGGACTGGGCATCCCTAATACCTTTGCCCTACTCTCATGCAATGGCAAGTGAATAAACACGCATCATGAGAATAACACATCTAGCATGGAAAATATTAGCCACCCCTCATCGCCTCGCGAGCGGTGCGAACACACAAAAGAGAAGCTTATTTTGAAAATTAGAGATGGCACATACAAATTTGCTTAGAACGGCAAAAGAATACCGCATATAGGTAGATATAGTGGACTCATGTGGCAAAAACTGGTTTAAAGGTTTTTGGATGCACAAGTAGTGATCATACTTAGTGCAAAATGAAGGCTAGCAAAAGATTGAGAAGCGACCAACCAAGAAACGAATAATCTGGTAAGCGAGCACTAAGCATAATCAACACCGAATAATGCACCACAAGTAGGATATAATTTCATTGCATGACTATTGATTTTCGTGCTTGCATAGGGAATCACAAACCTTAACACCAATATTCTTACTAAAGCACAATTACTCATCAACATGACTCACGTATCACATTATCATATCTCAAAACTATTACAAGGAATCAACTTTATTTTATCCAATGATCTTCATGAAAGTTTTTATTATATCCTTCTTGGATATCTATCACTTTGGGACTAATTTTCATGTGTTGCTTTTGATAAACTCAAACAAATATAAGTGAAGGTCATGAGCATAATATTTCTTTCTCTCAAATAAATTTATGTGGAGCAAGAGAGAATTTCTTCAAAAATTTACTAACTCTCAAATAAATATAAGTGAAGCAAGAGAGTATTTATTCAAAAATATTAAAGCACACCATGCTCAGAAAGATACAAGTGAAGCACTAGGGCAAATCTATAGCTCATAAAGATTTAAGTGAAGCATAGAGAGCAATTCTAACAAATCATGGCATAATTTTGGCTCTCTCAAATAGGTGTCTCCAGCAAGGATTCATGACTTAAAAAGCAAAAAAAAAAACAAGCAAAGACTCATATCATATAAGACGCTCCAAGCAAAACTCATAGTATGTGACAAATAAAAATATAGCTTAGAGTAAAATACCGATGGTCGTTAGAAGAAAGAGGGGATGGCACTCGGGGCATCCCCGAACTTAGTTGCTTGCTTCCCTTTGGATAATAGTTTGGGATTCCATGGGCATCACCAAGCTTAGCCTCTTCTTACTCCTTATTCCTTCATCCATCGTAAGATAACCCAAAACTTGAAAACTTCAGTCACACAAAACTCAACAAAACCTTCGTGAGATCCGTTAGTACAAGAAAACAAATCACTGCTATAAGTATTGTATAAAACCAATTCATATTTTATTCTTGCATTATATCTACTGTATTCCAACTTCTCTATGGCAAAAACTCATCAAAGGAAACCATAGAATCATCAAAACAAGCACACAATGCAAAGAAAACAGAATCTATCAAAAACAGAACAGTCTGCAGCAATCTAGATATTTCGAATACTTTTGTAACTCCAAAAATTCTGAAAAATTAGGACGACCTGAGAAATTTGTATATTAATCTTCTGCAAAAAGAATTGGTATTTTGGCACGCTCTAGTTAAAAATGAGAATTATTTTCGTGAGTGTGGAAGTTTCTGTTTTTCAGCAAGATCAAACAACTATCACCCAAGAAGATCCTAAAGGATTTGCTTGGCACAAACACTAATTAAAACACAAAAAACACAATCATAACAGTAGAATAATTGTGCTAACACTTAAGAGCAGAAAGAAAAAATAAAAACAAAATTTATTCATTGGGTTGCCTCCCAACAAGCGCTATAGTTTTACGCCCTTAGCTCGGCGCAAAGCAAGGATCTAAGTTTTGTCACCTTTGTTCTTAACTTCCTTAGGGATATCCTTGTAATGCGGTTTTTTAAAGACAACATAAAACATATCAATAGAAACCTTAGCATTCCTAAGTTGGTTTTCATCATAACCCCTTTGATTTCCAGCAACGATCCAAGAGTGATGTTGGTTAACATTATTGAAAACTTGTTGAATTATATCTAAAATGGGGACTTCCTTTTTAGATTCTCATCAAAGATTTTATTATGCCCAAGCAAATGCCTTAGAGCAAAATCACTATTGTAAAGAATTTCATCTATAACGGGGTTTTCACGATTCATACCATAAAAATCAAAGATTTCCCTAGCTTCCCATATTATGTAATCAAATTCATTCATAAGGACAAGGGTGGCCAAACTTTTAGCCCTAGGATTCTTTATAATGAGAAGCTCAAAAAATAATCTTTGCAAAGTAGGATGAGTACGAATAAATTTACTTTCAAGTTTCGGAACTAGTGCTGAAATAGCACCCGCATAAGATCTAGTAGTTCTAAGTATAGGAGCATCATCAAGACTTAGATTCCCAACACAATTGAAAAAATCTTGGATACATTCTTTTCCCATAACATTCCCTTGCCCAAGATAAAGTTTTGGCATCCAGATTGCCCGTACGTCCAATCTTAGGAGTTAGGCCATCATCTGTTGGTGCCATACCGAAATCACTCATAATTGCAAGAAAAGGATAGATCTAACGAGAAAATGGTGAACGAAAAAGAGGGCGAATAAAACGGCAAATTTTTGTGAAGTGGGGAGAGGAAAATGAGAGGCAAGTGGCAAATAATGTAAATTGTGAGAAGATGACATTTTTTATTAGGAACCTGGTATATCTTGAAGATTTTCCCCGGCAACGGCGCCAGAAATTCCTTTTGATGCGGCGTGAAGCTACATCGGTATTTCCCCAAAAAGGAAGGGATGATGCAGCACAACAGCAGTAGGTATTTCCCTCAGTGATGAGACCAAGGTTATCGAACCAGTAGGAGAACCAAGAAACACAATGTAAACAACACCTGCACACAAATAACAAATACTCGCAACCCAACTTCTAAAAGGGGTTGTCAATCCCTTTCGGGTAGCAGCGCCCAAGATAGGCAAACAAACGTGAGAGAGTTGTAAATATTGATAGATCGAATGCCAAATAAAATAAATTGCATTTGTATTTTTGGTTTAATGGATCTGAAAATAAAAGCAAAGGAAAAGTAGATCGGAAAGGAAAATAATATGAGAAAGAGACCCGGGGGCCGTAGGTTTCACTAGTGGCTTCTCTCGAGAAATAGCAAACGGTGGGTGAACAAATTATTGTTGGGCAATTGATAGAACTTCAAATAATCATGATGATATCCATGCAGTGATCATTATATAGGCATCACGTCCAAGATTAGTAGACCGACTCCTGCCTGCATCTACTACTATTACTCCACACATCGACCGCTATCCAGCATGCATCTAGTGTATTAAGTTCATGGAGAAACGGAGTAATGCAATAAGAACGATGACATGATGTAGACAAGATCTATTTATGTAGAAATAGATCCCCTCGTTTTATCCTTAGTAGCAACGATACATACGTGTCAGTTCCCCTTCTGTCACTGGGATCAAGCACCGTAAGATCGAACCCACTACAAAGCACCTCTTCCCATTGCAAAAAAATAGATCAAGTTGGCGAAATAAAACCCAATTATTGGATAAGAAATATGAGGCTATAAGCAATCATGCATATAAGAGATCAAAGAAGACTCAAATAACTTTCCTGGATAAAAAGATATACCTGATCATGAACTCAAAGTTCATCAGATCCCAACAATCACACCGCAAAAAGAGTTACATCATATGGATCTCCAAGAGACCATTGTATTAATAATCAAAAGAGAGAGAGGAAGCCATCTAGCTACTAACTATGGAACCGAAGGTCTAAAAAGAACTACTCACGCATTATCGGAGAGGCGCCAATGGAAGTGGTGAACCCCTCCGTGATGGTGTCTAGATTGGATCTTGTGGTTCTGGACTCTGCGGCGGCTGGAATTGATTTTCGTCGACTCCCTTAGGGTTTCTGGAATATTGGGGTATTTATAGAGCAAAGAGTCGGTTCAGGGGGCACCCGAGGTGGGCACAACCCACCAGGGCGCCTGGGCCTCCTGGCACGCCCTGGTGGGTAGTGCTCCCCTCGAAGCACCCCCAGGCGCTTCACCTGCCCACTGGATGTCTTCTGGTCCAAAAAATAATCTATAGAAAGTTTCGCTGCGGTGTGACTCCGTTTTGCATTGATTTCCTGCGATGTAAAAAACATGCAGAAAACAACAACTGGCACTTGGCACTATGTCAATAGGTTAGTACCAAAAAATGATATAAAATGACTATAAAATGATTATAAAACATCCAAGAATGATAATATAACAGCATGAAACAATCAAACATTATAGATACGTTGGAGACGTATCAACTTCCTAGATAGTTGTGTTGGTTGTGTTTTCAGGGAACGAACTATTGGGCGAGCTGAAGAATTATTGAATAACATGTTGAAAAATTATGACGATTGGAATCTTCCTGAACTACCGCTTAAATCCAATCCGAACAAGAGGGGTATCTTAGATCTCAGTCCTGAAGATATGCAAGAGGCAAAGAAATCTATGAGAGAGAAAGGTATAAAAGCTGAGGATGTCAAAAATTTACCTCCTATTGAAGAAATACATGGGCTTGATACACCACCACCACCTAATTGGCAGAGGTAAATTCTTTAATTAAATTCAATTATAATGATAATTCTCACAATATGCACCCTAGCCAATTCCTTTATGAGTTTGAAAATTATGTTAGAAGGCAAGATCACTTCAATGCAAATGTTATGAAACAGTTGAAATACAATTCTGATATGATTGCTCGGTTGAGTGACTTGTTATTTAGAATCTCAAATGATGTTAGAGGTGTGGGGAAGCATGCTTCTATGGTTCAAACTCAGTTAGAACAAGTTGCTATATCTCAAAGAGAGTTGTTAGATGAAATGAATAATAATATCAATAATCAGGCTGTTAGAGTAATGACTAGAGGAGGTAGGATGACTCAGAACCACTTTATCCTAAGGGACACCCAAAAAGAATTGAACACGACTCTCAAAGGGTTAACACTGATGCACATAGTCCGTCTAAAAAGAAAAAGAAGAAGAAAAATGATAGGACTTTGCATGCCTCTAGTGAACCTGAAGTAGAAAAACCTCCTATTAATGATAATGAAGTCTCTATCTCTGATGCTGAAACTCAATATGGTAGTGAACACTCACCTTCTGATAATGAAAAAGATAACGGTGAGGTTCATGAAGATACTTAAACAAATAATAAAGAACCAGACAATGATGAGATCGAACCAGCAGTTGATCTTGATAACCCACAACTCAAGAATAAAAGATATGATAAAAGAGACTTTGTTGCTAGAAAACACGGTAAGGAAAGAGAACCGTGGGTTCAAAAACCTATGCCCTTTCCACCTAAGTCAACTAAAAAGAAAGATGATGAAGAATTTGAACGCTTTGATGAAATGTTGAGCCTAGTCTTTTTGTGTACTGGCTTGACGGATATCTTCAAAAATTCCTCCTTATGCAAAGTACATGAAAGATATCATCACCAATAAGAGAAAAATACCAGAAGCTGAAATCTCCACCACGCTTGCTAATTATACTTTTAAAGATGGAGTACCTAAAAAACTTGGAGATCCGGGAATACCAACTATACCTTGCTCTATCAAAAGAAATTATGTGAAAACTGCTTTGTGTGATTTGGGAGCTGGTGTTAGTGTTATGCCTTTATCTTTATATAAAAGACTTGATTTGAATAAACTCACACCAACTGAAATATCTTTGCAAATGGCTGACAAATCAGCCGCCATACCAATTGCTATTTGTGAGGATTTGCCCGTTGTTGTTGCTAATGTTACTATTTTGACTAACTTTGTTATACTTGAGATGCCCGAGGATGACAACATGTCGATTATCCTTGGTAGACCCTTCTTGGATACTGCAGGAGTTGTTATTGTTTGCAATAAAAGCAAGTCAGTGATGAAGTCATGTACCTAGGGTAGGGTCATGAACCTGTCCATGGTACCCTCCCCAAGGACATCTTTAGAAGAAACGGCCTTACAGTCGACCTGGTAGGATTTCACTCGACAGACTCAAAGGCACTCGACCATGAAGACCCACTCGACCACCAAGAGTTCAAGAACCACTCTGAGTCCAAATGATCTGTAATTAGGTAGTCTTTATGGTCATGATGACACTTTATGTAAGGCGTTACCAGTAACCCCTGCCTTAATGTACCTGTAACCCTCTGCTACGTGGGCTGGCTGGGGTCCTGGCGCACTCTATATAAGCCAACCCCTCCACGGTAGAAGGGTTCGCACCACTGTAATTCATACGCATATAATCCGATCGACCGCCTCCGGGCTCCGAGACGTAGGGCTGTTACTTCCTCCGAGAAGGGCCTGAACTCGTAAAACTCGTGCGTATACAACTACTCCATAGCTAGTACCTAGCCTCTCCATACCTACCCCCCATTCTACTGTCAGACTTAGAACCACGACAGTTGGCACCCACCGTGGGGCAGGTATTCTAGCAATTTGTTGGAGAAGTTGGGATTCTTTCGATCTCCTACATCATGGTTTCAGGTGGAGTTTTGGTCGAAAGCCGCGAGATCCGTCTCGGTGCACTCACGTTCATCGCCGACGACTCCGCTTGGCTTCAGGAGGCTCCTCTCGACGTCGACGCGCTCCCCGTCCATGGGCAACACACTTTCAGCGGCGTGCGTCCGCGGCGTCCTCCTGCGGCAACCGTCGACCCAGTATGGGTCGGTACTTGTGCCGTCCTCACTCCCAGTCTCCCGCCGGCGCAAGCGCTCCGGTCGGTCGAGGCTTCAATGGTGGGTGAGGCATGCGGTGGCTCGCCAGTCGGCCACTTCCCAACTTGCGGCAATCGAGCCCGACGAATCTCTCTACGGCCTGTTCGATCTGTCGACTGGCTCCGCAGAGACTGCATCCGAGTGCGATAGCAGCGATCCGGCAGCAGAGGTTCTGATGGTCGATGGACCATGCAGTCCTCCTGGATTCCCCCGCACCGACGGAGGCGACGGTGGAGGCGATCCGGCGCAAGCTCACGAAGAGTACCAACCCGAGCCCCTCACTTCGCTGCAGAGGGAGGAACTTCGTCGCCGAAACATGGATGCGCTTCACACTCCTATCGTTGGAGAAACCCCCGAGGCTCGTGCCTTGGAGGATGCGCGCTTGGCCAACCTGGCCGAGCGCACTCGACTGGAGAACCTCCAGCGAGTTCTCGGCAAGCGCCGCGACCACGGGTTCGAGAATCCGATCGGCGTCGACTCTTTCCACAACCAACTCAGGTATATCGAACTCCGATTCAGAATTTAGCAGTTGCGGCCCGTATAGCAGAATCAATTCAGCCTTCCCAGTCGGAGGCGGGTAGAGGTTTGCAACAGATCAGAGATTTACTCCGGGCAGCAGGAGATCAAAATTCAGTCGTATCACAGTCATGGAACAGGATTCACAGCAGATCCGTCGCTGCAAATTCAGTCCAGTCGGCCCATAGTCCAAGATTGCCCCCGAGGCATGAGGAACGTGGAGGCCGGCGTAATGATCAGTACCAGAACCGCGAGCCGTATGAGCATCGATTCGATCGCAATGATCGACGTCGAGTGCCCACCCCTCCCCCAAGGGGTGGATCATACGCTCCTCGGCAACAAGATGACAGACGCCTTGACAAAGGTGTTGGGCGAAGGGTTCCAAATCGACCCCGAGCCGAGCTTTGATGCGAGATCCATTATTGTTCAAGGCTTGGTCGACAGGAACAGAGCTCACTTAGAAGGCCATGACAGAGATGTTCCCTCCAGCAGCAGAGTTCATGTCTCAGGGCCAGAGTGTTTTAGCAGGTCCATCAAAGCTGCAGTGATTCCTCCCAACTTCAGGTTGGCGACTGGAGTCAGTAAGTTCACCGGTGAGTCCAAGCCTGACACTTGGCTTGAGGACTACCCAGTGGCTGTCCAAATTGGCGGCGGCCATGATGAGGTAGCTATGAAGCATTTGCCCCTTATGTTGGAGGGTTCGGCCAGAGCATGGTTGAATCCGTTAGCACCCAGCAGTATTTACACTTGGGAAGATCTTGCCCGAGTGTTTGTCAGGACATTTGAAGGGACTTGCAAGCGACCAGCAGGGTTGACAGAGTTGCAGTCATGTGTACAGAAGTTGAATGAAACTTTGAGAGATTACATCCAGAGATGGATTACCTTGCACCACACAATTGAGATTGTGTCTGATCACCAGGCAGTCTGTGCTTTCAAGGAAGGTGTCAAGAACAGGGAATTGAGTTTGAAATTCGGTCGGACAGGAGATATGACCCTGAGTCGGATGATGGAGATTGCCACCAAGTATGCTAATGGTGAAGAAGAGGATCCGCTCCGGAGTGGTAAGTACAAGTCAGCCGCTAATGAAGCCGACGGAGGCAATTCCAGTCGGAAGCAGAAGCAAAAAGCTGAGCCAGCCGCTCCCGGAGAAGCCTTGGTGTGACCCCTGTGAAAGTTCAAGGGGAAACCCAAGGGTCCATGGAACCCCAAGAAGGTGAAAGACCAAGATGGGAATGATGTGTTGGACTTGCCATGTCACATTCACACGAAGAAAGATGAAGAGGGTAAACTCATTTACCCGAAGCATACCACTACGACGATGTCGGCTCTTGATTCAGCAGTTCAAGGGAAGCAGCCCAAGGATAAGGAAAAGGAGTCGGACAAAGTTGAGGACAAGGAAGATAGTGATGGTGGATACCCCGGGTCAATTCCACCACGATGATTTTCTTGGCGTTGAAAGCAAAAGTCGATTGAAAGTTATCAACCGAGAAGTGAACATGGTCGCTCGTGACGCCCAATTATCTGAAATGGTCCCGGACTGCCATCACATTCGACGGTCGATCATCCGACACACATTGCCACCCACAGGAGGCAAGCGTTGATGGTCGATCCGATCGTCGAAGGCACTCGGCCGACCAAAGTCTTGATGGATGGTGGCGATGGTTTGAACATTTTGTATGCAGAGACGTTGAAAGGGATGGGCATTCCGATGTCCAGACTCAGCACCAGCAACATGAGCTTCCATGGAGTCATTCCTGGAAAGAAGGCTGAGTCACTCGGCCAAATTGTTCTCGATGTGGTTTTTGGTGACTACAAAATTTTCGTAAGGAAAAGTTGACCTTTGAGGTCGTGGATTTCCAGAGCGTTTATCACGCTATTCTGGGGAGGCCAGCATATGCGCGTTTCATGGCTCGACCATGTTATGTGTACCTCAAGCTAAAGATGCCATGTCCCAAAGGTGTGATCACTGTCACTGGCAATCGGAAAAAGGCAGAAGAGTGTTTCCAGAAAGGCTCTAAGATCGTTGATGCTTAGATGGCATTGGTCGAGCTGCAAGAGTACCAGAAAACTGCAGACCCGAGTGATTTGTTGCGAGCCAAGAAGCCCGCCACGGAGTCAGCATTTCAGTCGTCCGGGGAAACGAAACCGATTCATATTCATCCGACTGATCGCAATGCTACTCCGACTCACATCTCAATAACACTCGACTCCAAATAGGTAGAAGCGCTCATCCAGTTCCTCCGTGAGAACTGGGACATCTTTGCATGGAAGCCTGCTAACATGCCAGGTGTTCCCAGGGGACTGGCTGAGCATCGTCTGTGAGTCGACTCAAAAGTCAAACCTGTCAAAGAACATCTTCGACGGTCCGCCGTCCAGAAGAGAAAGGCCATAGGCGAGGAGGTGGCTCGGCTCTTAGCAGCAGAGTTTATCCGAGAAATTTACCACTCCGAGTGGCTTGCCAATGTTGTCATGGTCCCTAAGAAGGACAATTCACTACGCATGTGCATCAACTTCAAACATATCAATCGGGCCTGCCCGAAAGATCATTTTCCTCTCCCCCGCATCGACCAAATAGTCGACTCGACTGCGGGATGTGAGCGGTTGTCTTTTTTAGGCACATATTCCGGGTATCATCAGATCTGTCTGTATGGACCCGACGAGATCAAAACAGCTTTCATCACTCCATTCGGGTGCTTCTGTTATGTCACCATGCCATTCGGCCTCAAGAATGCCGGAGCCACATTCATGAGGATGATTCAGAAGTATTTACTCACTCAAATCAGTCGGAATATGGATGACATTGTGGTCAAGTCACGGAAAGGTTCCAACCTGTTGACTGACCTTGCTGAAACATTTGCCAATCTCAGGAGATATGATATCAAGCTTAATCCATCAAAGTGCACATTCGGAGTTCCTGGCGGGAAGTTACTCGGTTTTCTCGTTTCTGAGCGAGGAATCGATGCTAACCCAGAAAAAGTTGGCACTATACTCCGAATGAAACGCCATTTGCGTGTGCACGATGTCCGTAAGCTTACCGGATGCTTGGCGCTTTAAGTCGATTCGTCTCTCGCCTCGGTGAAAAGGCATTGCCTCTTTATCGGTGATGAAGAAGTCGGACAAGTTCGAGTGGACTCCTGAAGGCGATGCAGCGTTTGCGAGCTCAAAGCTCTGCTCTCCACCAACCGGTGCTTGCTGCCCCAATCAGCAAGGAGTCGTTGCTGCTTTACATTGCAGCCACAGGACAAGTCGTCGATCTGATTACTTACGGTCGAGCGGGAAGAGGAAGGAAAGGGCTTCAAAGTTCAGCGCCCAGTATATTATCTTTCTGAAGTATTAACCCCGTCAAAGCAAACATATCGTCATTATCAGAAGCTTGTGTATGGGATTTATATGACCGCGAACAAGGTTGCTCATTACTTCTATGATCATTCCATTACAGTCATCAGCGACGCCCCATTATCGGAGATTTTGCACTGTGAGACGAATGGCGGTCGAGTGTCGAAATGGGCGATTGAACTTCTTCCCCTTGATATCAAGTTTGAGGCAAAGAAAGTCATCAAGTCCCAAGCAATAGCAGATTTCATCACCGAGTGGATTGAACAACAGTTACCTACTCAAGTTCACTCGGAGCACTGGACTATGTTCTTTGATGGTTCCAAGATGCTGAATGGTTCCGGTCCTGGGGTAGTATTGGTTTCCCCCCGAGGAGATAAGCTCAGATATGTGCTCCAGATTCACTTTGATTCTTCCAACAATGAAGCGAGAATCTGAAGCACTTTGTTGTATGGGTTATGCGTATGGCCATTTCACTCGTCGTCCGTCAGCCTCATGGTCTATGGCGAATCAGATCTGTGGTTAATCGGTGATGAAGGAGTGGGACGTCAAGTCCGACCATGACTAGCTCTTGTAAAGGCGATGAGGAAGCTAGAGAAGAAGTTTGAGGGTTAGAGCTCCATCATATACCTTGAAAAATCAAGCTGCTGATGATTTGGCGAAAATAGGGTCCAAGAGGGAAGCCATTCCCAGTGATGTGTTTTTGGAGCACATCCGCACATCGTCGATTCAATAGGATCCTTTCACTGAAGAAGCTCCACAACAAAAAAGTGCCACTGATCCGACTGAAGTTGAGCTCCCAGCGGTGGTCTACCTGATCATGGAAGTCGTGGTCATCACTCCTGACTGGACAGTACCATACATTGCATATATCCTGAGGAAAGAGCTCCCGGAGAACGAAGAAGAGGCTAGACAGATCGTCCGCCGATCCAAGGCCTTCTTGTGATCAAGGGACAGTTATTCGAGAAAGCGTGGATCGAGTCAGCGAAGTGCATAACGCCGGAAGAAGGTCGAGATAATTCTTGATGATATCCACTCGGGGACCTGTGGTCACCATGCGTCCTCTCGGACCATCGTGGCTAAAAGCATACAGAGCGGGATTTTCTTGGCCAAAGGCAAATGAAATGGCAAAGGAAATAGTCGACAAGTGTGAAGGATGTCAGTTCTACTCCAATATGTCACACAAACCCGCCTCAGCATTGAAGACCATTCCCCTCGTCTGGCCTTTCGCTGTTTGGGGGTTGGATATGATTGGACCACTGAGAACTGGCAGGAGTGGTTTCACTCATTTGCTTGTTGCAGTCGACAAATTTACAAAGTGGACCGAAGCTAAACCTATCAAGAACCTTGATGCGTGAACTACTGTCAGTTTCATCAGAGAGTTGATATTATGATATGGAGTTCCGCACAGCATCATCACTGACAATGGGTCAAATTTCGATTCCGACAAGTTCAAAGCCTTTTGCGCCTCTCAAGGCACGCAAGTCGACTATGCTTGATCGCTCACCCCGGTCGAATGGACAAGCGAGCGAGCAAATGGTCTAATTCTCAAAGGATCAAACCTTGGTGATGCGTGATCTCAAGCATGCAGCAGGAGCATGGGTTGTGAACTTCCGTCGGTTCTTTGGGGATTGAGGACCACTCCTAGTCGGTCGATTGGGAGAACTCCATTCTTTATGGTCTATGGAGCTGAAGCAGTTACGCTAAGTGACACCTGCTTCACAATGTCTTGAGTCGAACTCTAATCTGAAGCTGAAGCGGAGCAAGCCCGGCAAGATGCAATCGACCTCCTTGAAGAGGAGAGAGAGATGGCCCTGATCCGCTCGACCATCTATCGGCCAGGACTTGCGTCGATTCCACGCTAGAAATGTGAAGAGCCGAGCCTTTCAAGAAGGGGATCTGGTCCTCCGAGTGGATCAACAGAAACTACACAAGCTCGCTCCCACTTGGGAAGGTCCCTTCATCGTCACCAGAGTTCTCCACAATGGAGCTTACCATCTTTACAACGTCGAGCGCCCGGATCGATGAGCCTCGAGCCTGGAATGCGGAGCTGCTCCGCCCCTTTTACACTTAAGAACTCACTCGGGTGAGATGTAATAAAAGTACCTCTTTAGTTTGTTTATCAAAGACAAGAATGTTATAATTTTCCCAGTGATTGTTATTACTTTTTCGTTTACATAAGAAATTTCCCCCAGTCGGTGCCTTAGCTGCTAACCTGTTTCACCTAAGTTTGTAAAAATAATCCCTGTCGAGAGGAGAGCCAGCCTCCTGTAAGTGCATCTAGTGCCCCTTAGTGATTTTGGTGTATTGAAGACTTATAGGTTAAGGAACTAATATGTTTGTGAGTGTACACAGGTCTATAAGTCTATGAGGAGTTTGATATTTACAGAGAAAGTCGACCCCTAAAATGAAGTTCTTCGACTGAAGACTTTGATATTCTGAAGACTTTCTGAAGACTTTGAAAATGAAGAAATTGGTCTGACCTTGAAGACTTGGTATTCATTTGACGAACATGAAGCGTGAAGACTTTTGTTTTCATAGTTTCATTTTCTCTTTCTTGAGTCATAGGAAACACCGTACTGTTAAAGGGGTTCGAGGAAATACTAAGGAAAAATTTCCATGTGATGCTCAACTCAAAATCCTACACCTACCAATCCCTTGAGTGAAGCCTTTGGAAATCTCATACAGATTCAGTCAATTTCTTGATGTGAGGCGAAGTTCTTCTGGTCGCTGAGGAATTTGTTTTGACTGAGGAGTTAGGAATTCGCCAGTGCGGATTGCCTACAAAGTGAGGAACATGATAGCCCTGAGGAATTTGAGATTCAAATATCCGACCATTGCTGTGCTGCATGCCAGCTGTCCCAAAATATCTTATCCACCTAACGGTCATATAATTGAAGGGCATTTATGTCTTATCATGTCGGGCTGCTCCCTAGGCTATAAATAGCCGCCCCTACAACCACTAGCTGGTTGGCTGCTCCGAGAGAAACTTGACACTTGTCATTTGAGAGCAACCCATCCTCTGAGGGCTTTAAGCGAAAATCATCGAGTGAGGAAAAACCCAAAAACCAAACCCCTACAAACCCAAAGTGATTGAGCATCACTGAAGAGATTGATCCTACGTGGATGCGACGCTTGTTACCTTTGAAGACTGTGCTTCTTCCAGACGGTTAGGCGTCATGGTCTAGAGCATCCAAGAGGAATTGTGGATTGCCGAGTGACCAAGTCTGTGAAGGTTTGGAAGTCGCTCAAGACTTACCACGAGTGATTGGGCGAGGTGCATGTGACCTTAGTTCAAGGAGAATACGGTGAGGACTTGGTGTCCTGAGCTGCGTGCTCTCGGCCGGGTGTCCGGGGCTGTGTCCTCGAGTTTAAATACTCAGCCGCTCCAACCAGACGTACAACTGAGACAGCAGTTGGAACTGGTCTACCAAATCATTGTCTTCACCAACCTTACTGGTTCTATCTCCTCAACTCTTTCATTTCCTCATTACTGTGTTGAGTGTTTATTCATATCTGTGTTTGAAGACTTTGACTGAAGACTTTCTCAATTTCCTCAGTTCAATTTCTTCAGTCTGTTTGTCTTCATCTTGAGCTATCATGTGTTTACCCTTTTCTGTACTCTTTGTTTGTCTTCATTCTATCATGATGACCATGCCTGCATTCTGTCATGCTTACTTTTGAGTACTTATTCCGCTGCAAGTAGTTCTTTGCTAAGGAATTTCCTCACCGGCAAATTCCTCAGTGAAGAATTCATAAAAATCGCCTTTCACCCCCCCTCTAGTCGATATAACGCACTTTCAATTGGTATCAGAGCAAGGTACTCCCTTGTTCTATGTGATTTTGGTTTAACCACCTGGAGTTTTAGTTATGTCGACCGCAGGTATGAAGAAAGTGACATGCCCTATCTTTGACGGTCACGATTATCCCAAGTGGAAGGCCATGATGAGGAAGCTCCTCATGGCAATGGACAGCGAGTTGTGGACCGTCACTGAAATTGGTCTTACTGATCTGTGCAAGACGGCGAACGCAGATGATATTCGCAAGTACACTCAATTTGACATCATGGCAAAAGATATCATCTGTTCCTGCCTATCTAGAGATGAATTCAAGCGCATTATGCATCTTTGCAATGTGAAGCTTATCTGGGACCGAATCTCCGACGTCTATGAAGGTCATCGAACCCGTCATGATCCTTGGTTTGAGGACTTCAAGGAATCTCTCAAAAGCGTTGACTTCGAACCGGAATCATCATCTTGACATCATGTCTCATGGCAAAGGGTGTCGAGGTAACCGAATGTTCCTCATCTGAATTTAGTATTTGTGAATCGATGATGATGGATCTGATGATGATATTGAACCTAGCTATACCAAACTTGTTTGCATTGCCACCAAACAACAACGGGCTTTAGAAAAGGTTCAAAACATGCTAGATAAGAGTGATGATATGTTAGGTGAAGAAATGGATCGCACTAAAGCCCTGACTGAAAATCTTCAGAGACTTCAGTCTAGGTTTGACAGCCTTCAAGGTCATCATAACACTCTCTTATCTCGATCATGAGAAACTTTCTTATGAATTTCTTCAAAGAAAGCAAGATCTTGAGAAGCTAAGAGTGAGTTATGAAGATCTTCGAAGGAGTGCGATTCATTACTTGCTCAACAAATCAGCGCTTCTCGTGAAGAATTTGTTCCTCCATGCTTAAAGTGCATTGAGCGTGAATCGCTAATTCTTCACTGAATGTTCAAATGCTTCAACTGTTACAAATTCTTCACTTGCCTCTGCTATCACTAATTCCTCATCCGAGGACATTGCTAGTATCACTTGACGATGCAGGATGAAGGAATTGTATATGACAGGCATGTACAAAAGCCTCAAAGGGCATCAGACTCTTTGTGATGTGCTTAAAAAGCAGATCCTCAACGGGAACCCTAGGAAAGAGGGTATTGCCTTTGAGAGGAAACTCAATGCTGATGGAACATATTGGAAGCCTGAGCAGTATCCCAAAACCTCATGGGTTGCTGCAAAGGGACCTCTAGTTGATCCATCTAACTTATCTGGCTTTACATGCGAATCTCCTCATTCTTCTGATGAGTCATTTGACTCCAACTATAAACTCTTCAAAAATTAGAATGGTGAAGTATATGCTAGATATGTTGGCACTAACTGCAGGAACGGCTTCCCTATGAAGAAAATCTGGGTTCCCAAGAAGTGCCTTGAAAGTCTTCAGGTGAATGTCCTCATGACACCACACATGAAGAATAGGAACCCCAGATCAAATTCTTCATATGGGCCAAATTCTTCATATGGATCCAAGTTCTCATACGGACAAAATTCCTCACGTGGATCAAATTCCTCAAAAGGATCAAAGTCCTCATATGATTATCATCGTGCTAACAACTCTATTTCGCAGGGTAGAGCTAAGGGCTATGAATATGTGCATTATTCTTCAAACCAATATGTTCATAAGTCCTCGAAGAATTTCTGCTTATTCATATGCTTACCCTAACCCCTCTTATGTGAAACGAAATGGATTGGCCTCTATGCCACCATTCTCATATGGTGCTCGCATGAGTGATGAACTCTTTGCCACCCCTTCAGATGTGGGTGGTGAAGAAAAGAACTAACCTCTTCTGAGGGTCAGGTCTCCAGGCGTGCTTTAAACGTCTGAAGAATTTCTTTGGGGGCCCCACAAAATGCACGAAAGGGCCTTGAGCTAATCATGATGAAATGAACTTTCATTTCACACGCCCTCATACTACTTATCTATTAATACTGACTGATGAAATTCATCTGATGAACTTGATATCATATTCTTCACTGATGAAGAATATGAGATCGTAAGTTGTACTAATTCATCTACAGGATGATCAACCCAAAGCTACTGAGTGGGTTCTCGATAGTGGATGTACAAATCACATGACTGGTGACAAGAATCTATTGTTGGATGCTCCCTTATCACCGTCACATCTGAAGCATATCATCTTTGCTGACAAAGGCAATAGTCAGGTTTTGGGTCTTGGTAAGGTTGCGATCTCTAAGGACATACACATGGACAAAGTCATGCTTGTTGAGTCCTTAGGATACAACCTCATGTCAGTCTCAATGCTTTGTGATCTTGATATGGTTGTTATCTTTGGCAAGTATCATTGTGTTGTGATTATGGAAGCTGACAATTCCAAAGTCTTGAAGGCTTTAGGAGAGGAGACTTGTATATTGTTGATTTCTCTCTGAGGACCACAACCAGCCGTGTGTCTACTTGCAAAAGCTTGGAAAGGCTGGCTATGGCATCGTGACTTGGTCACGCAGGCATGAGGAATCTGCTGCACGCTTGCAAAGAAGAAGCATGTCATTGGCATTGAAAATGTCAAATTCCTCAAGGATCACTTGTGCGAACTGTGAAGCTGGAAAAATGACCAAGGCCAAGCATCCAGCAAAGACTATCATGACCACTACTCGTCCCTTCGAATTGCTTCACATGGACCTTTTTGGTCCCAATCATTACTCAGCTGTCGTTAATGATGCATGTCTATATGGCTTTGTTATTGTTGATGATTACTCTCGTTACACATGGGTACACATTGTTACTTACAAAAATCAAGTGCAGGAAGACTTCAAACGATTTTCCTCGAGGGCTTCAACTAACTTTGGTGTGAAGATCAAACACATCAAGAGTGACAATGGAACTGAGTTCAAGAATTCCGGTCTTGATGCCTATCTTGATGAACTTGGTATTACTCATGAGTTATGTAACATCCCAAATTTCCTATTTGGAATGTTTTACAATTATAGCTAAGCATCTATGCATTCTGTTTGAATTTGAGTGGCATTTGAAGTTTCTGAAGTTTTGGACTTGTTGGCATTTGAATTCAAATTTTGGCAAATGGAAATCATTTCAAAAACTATGCCTGATAAATACTTGAGAAAAAGTATGAGAGGAGTAGACATGACACTCCAAAAATATCAGAGGAAAAACATTGCCAAAGAGTTTGAATTCAAATTTGAATTTTATTTGGGAATTTTGGAATTTTTTATAAAGTTTGGATTTTGCCCCTGGAAAAAAGTTCAAATGATAGGGAATATTCCCCTGATCATTTTGATATATATATGTCCTATATAAAATATTTATATTCTATATATTTTACCTCTGTTTTTATTTTCAAAAAAAAAAGAGACCCAGGCGCCCTTGAACAACCCGGCCCGGCCAATGGCGGCCAGCGCCCGGCCCGGCCAGCCAATACCGGGCAACCAGCCACCACCGGGCTGAGCCGACCGACCAGCGCCCGCGCCGAACCCCTTCCGCATCGGTCGCCCGACCGACGCGCCTCCCTCTCTCACCGACACCCGGGCCCCCACCTCCCTCTTCCCCTCGCCCACGCCACCCGCCCGCGCCGCCGCTCGCCGGATCCCGCCGGATCCGGGATTCGCCGCGAATCCCTCCCCCCGATCGCCCCCTCGCGCAAGTCGAGGCCCCCGCCCTATAAATACCCTCCCCTCGACCCCGTTCCCTCCTTCGCCCCCTCGCCTAACCCCTCCCTCTCGCCGCACACGCTCGCCGGAGCAACCGAGCCGCCGCCGCCGCCATTAGCTCCGTTCCGACCCACCCACCCCACCCGAGCTCACTGACCCCACCCGAGCTCACCTCGTCGCGCGCGCCCGCTGGAGGTCTCCGCCGTCGTCCCCGACCACCGAACGCCCAGCGTCATCGTCGCCTCGAAACGCCGTCGCCGTCGACCACCGCGGTGAGTCACCGGAGACCCCCGCCGCCGTTCGATCTAGAACGTAGGGTGTAGATTAGATCCCCCGAAGGGGTACGGTTTATTTAGGTTTTAGTTTAAAGATCCGGTTTTAGTTCCGGTTTATTCCGGTTTAGTTAGGTTTAGTTTAGACCGGCCCGCATCGATTTATTTCCTCAGGCGCTTTTTAGTTAAATTACGCCGAAGCGTTAGTTAGGCCCATTAGGCCATTTTTCTTTATTTTTCGTTTTCTGTTTTAACAGAATAGTTTCAGAATTGAAAAATTCATATCTTTTAATCTACTTAATATTTTTAAGTGATTCTTTTTTTTGTTGGTTTGCAAATTTCTTATAGTTTCTGTAGAAAATATAATTAGCTATGTTAAAATTATTTAGAATTGCTTTATTTTAGATTTAGACAGAATAGTAAATCTGCTATAAAGTGAGTTAGGAAAATTATTTTTTAGTGATTCTTTTGTCACAACTTTGTTTTGACATTACCTAACCGTAGGAATTTATTTGGGCATTTTAGGATTAATAAAAAATAGTTTTAATCAGAATCATGTTATTCTTAATTAATTAACTAGCTACTGTTTTCCTATTGTTTTAGTTAGCAAATAAATTTATTTTTCATATGTGATAGATTATTCTAGGTTAGTTTCTGTCACTTTAGAGCATGAAATTTTATTTATAATAAATAAAACTTTTATTTTATTTTTCCTACTAGAATTTGCTTTAGGCCTAATAGGAGTTTTATAATAGATTTTAAAGTGATTCTTTTTGCTCCTAGTTGCATGATGAATTCTTTTCTGTTAGGTAGCATAAACCCATGCTTAGGTTCTGTTAAGAAAAAAAATTGTAGTGCAAAACTATTTTTAGTTGTTGCTTGAAGTAGGAAAGCATTGAGTTGGATTTCTTCGAGTTTTCCTTTGGGTTTTGATTCGTTTGTTTTGTGTGCTATGTTAGCATGTTACTATGTAAGTGGTCATATGCTATATGCTTATTGTGGTTATTGTTTGCCTCGGTAGAATTTCCGGAGTGCGAAGCTTGCTACCACGAGTCCCTAGCTTCTACGAAGATCGTCAAGAAGGCAAGTCATTGATCATGTTTTCTTTACAATACCTATGATTTTTATTGCATTAGAATTTCCTCCCCACCATGCATGCAGTAGGTGAAATTTTGAAGTTATGTTCTTGAGTAGTATCATGAGGTAGGATGAACCAATTTTCCTTGTTACCATGACCTGGGACGAAGTAGTTTATTTTTGCTATGCTCGTAGACGGGGTTGGTTGAGTGAATTCGTAAGGGAGATGTGAGAGTCATAAAGATGATGACAACCCCATGACTTCAAGATCAGGATGGACTTCGAAATTCACTCTTTGGGTGGAGGACGGTTGTGGGCACCTGGAGAACCCAGTGGTTGGCGGGATGCATGGAGAAGCGCCATGACATCTTGCGGAAAGCTTCACCCAGCCACGAAGAGGCGGATGTATACCCCATCGACCGGAAGCTTACAATGCAGCCGCAAGCCATTATGGGCTCTGGCTTGGTCGACCCTAGGTGTGACTCTGGCCGGACGGTGCTACGAGATGTAGAAGAACGGTAGGATTGGATGGGCACCGGCAAAGGGCCTGCAGGAACTCTTGAAGACCCTGTTTTGTTCGTCCGTCTTCAAACACTCTGAAGTGCGAAGACTTAAAAGGAGGGAACGATTCTTGCGGGTAAAGTCGCAAACCTCTGCAGAGAAAAGATCTAATCGATTAGCCGTGTCCCGATTACGGACAATTTGAGCCTCTGGAACTTGGAAGTATTCGGAAATCTCAACACCGAACTTAATAAATTAATTGAGGGGTTTATTTAATAATTGGGAATGAGACATTGGTTGGCGGAACCATCTCAATAACTACCAACAATTCTGTAGTATTTGCAAGCAAGTCCACTATAGTAGGAAAAAACTGGCTTTTCGCAAAATGATGAAACTTAGAGCCCCACAGCCAAATTGCATATAGTGTTAGTAATTTTATTATTGTTCTCTCTTCATGACTTGCCGGCATATTCAAAATGATGACCTACACGGCTGTAACGTCTTATGTTGCAGAGGAGTATTCCGATCAGGATTGAGGCTACGATCCGCGCTTGGCGATTGCCCTTTGGAGTCGGATGGACTCACTATTCTTCTACGCTTCCGCAGCTTTACTTAGTTTATTTCTCATGAGTTGGCCTTCGGCCGAATTTATTCTATTGTAATAAAGACTCGATATGAGAATCGTGTAATAAATTCAGGTGTGATTGAACTTTGATTACTTCATCAATGTCTTTGTGAGTACCGGCATGATCTTGGGATGGTGCAGACCACGTAGACTTGACCGATTTTGGGTCAGGTCGCTACAGAGATGGTATTCAGAGCACACGCTGACCGTAGGACGTAACCCCTAGGATCGGAAAGCCATAGGAAGAGACTATTTATTTTATATACTTATCATTCTGTAATTCTCACCTGTTCATTTCTGACTTCTCTCCGATTTTCAACATTTTAGATGGCCGCCGAGTTCACCCGGTTTGCTACGAGTTTTGCGGCCGGATGAGACGATGCCCTTCAGCAGAAGCTGGTCCAGATCGTGAAGAAGCTGAAGATTGCTCTGCCCTCGATCACGGGAAGCCTACCAATGCACTTCCGACGGATACCCGCTTCTGAGGATCGAGGTGCACATTCGAGGAGAACCTTCCGGAGGACATACTGAGCCTATTGACTTTGATTTTACCGACTTCAACTGGATCCTCGGAAGAGACATGGCGATTTATCGTGCACTTGGACATCTCCGAGAAGAGTACAGGGCCGAGCTCGATCCATCGAGACCTCGCCATGGTTTCTCGCAGAGCAAGGAATGGAGATATCATCCGTGCAGAGGACGACTCCATTCTCTCGTATGTCCAAGACTTGGAGTGTCTCCTCAGGAAACGGGAGATCCAGACTCGCCGTAACGCGAAGGTACACAGGAGGCTGTTGTTCTGTGAACTGGAACTGGAAGAGAAGGCACACGTAGACTTCCTTGACCATGAGGAAGAAATCGCGGACTTCATGGAGAGAGTCGACGACCTGAAAATGAAGGTTGCCGCGTTGGAGGAAAAGATGGACTTGGGAGAGGACCTTTTTCCGAGTGGAGATGACGGACCTCTCGTGAGCAATGATTAGGATTATGAAGGGAGTTCCACTCGAGAAAGCCGCAAGAGGAGGCGCCGCATCATAGGACGCCACACCGGAGGACATCGCACCAGAGGACGCAAGGATTATTGATGAAGACATTTAGCCGACCACCATGTTATTTTATTTTCCGTCGATCAGTTAGGCCGTTATTTTCGATTAGTCGTGAGATATTTTGTAATCGAGATTGAACCATGTTTGAGTGGAATGAATAAATGATTGGTGTGATTATGATTGTGCATTCATATGGGTAGTGATATTTTCTCATTAGACCCTTGTTCTATTCTAATTTTCTCATCCACTCCAAAACACCAGATGCCTCCGAGGCGTGACCCCGGTCTCAACTTCCGCGGAGCTCACCCGGTGATTCAGCAGCAGAATGCCCTCATGCAGATGCTCATCCGAACCGAACAACAACAACAACAATCCACCGCCACCCCCTGTTGACAACTTGACTCGGTTCCTAAGGCTTAATCCGCCAGTGTTCTCTAGCAGCACTGAGCCGATTGTGGCTGATGATTGGCTCCGCAAGGTCGGAAGGGAGTTAGTCACTGTTGGATGCACTGATGCAGAGAAGGTGCGCTTTGCTGCACATCAACTTGATGGACCTACAGCTTCTTGGTGGGAGAACTACACCGCCACTTATCCCATCGGCACCATCACGTGGGATCAGTTCCAGCAGGCCTTCCGCACCGCTCATGTCTCAGCTGGAGCCATGAGTCTGAAGAAGCGTGAGTTCCGCAACTTACGCCAGGGGAACCGTCTTTGTGGGGCGATGCGTGGATGTGTTCAGCAAGTTAGCCCGCTATGCCCCGGATGATGTGGCCACAGATGCCGCAAAGCAGGAAAAGTTTCTCGAGGGACTCAATGACGAGCTGGGGATGCAGCTTATGGTGGCTACCTTCACCAAGTACCAGGAGCTGGTAGACAAGGCCACCATACTTGAAGGCAAGCAGCAGCAGATTGATAGCCGCAAGCGGAAGTATGGCCAAGGGAAGTACAACTCTGGAGCTCAGCAGAAACCCCGTTATGCTCCATACTCAGGAGGGCATACCCATCATAATCATGGAGGACATAACCATGGAGGAAATGGGAACAACATAACCGGGACAACAAGTCGTGCAATGGAAATGGCAATGGTAACCAAGATCGTCCTGCCCGGCCGTAAAGATCTGAGTCACATCACCTGTTTCAAGTGCCAGAAAACAGGGCACTATGCCACCGACTGCCCGGAGGCCAAGCAGAGGAATGGAAACAGCAATGGAAGCTCAGCGAAGAAGCCCAACCCTTTCCCTCGTGCTCAGGTGAACCACATTGACGTGGAAGACGTCTATGATCAACCGTATTAATCGTGGGTTGGTAAGTTTTATTGAATTCACGTTCGATATTGGTACTCTTTGATTACGGTGCAACGCATTCATTCATATCAAGGGTAGTTGTGGAAAATGCAGGTTGCCCACTAAAACCCTTAGAAGCCCCCTTCGTCGGTTCGCAGAGGAGAAATGATGGCAGGCTTAGGCTGTCATGCAACCCTCAACATCGAAATCATAAATTTCCGCAGACCTCATAGTATTGGAAACCCAGACCTTGGATGTAATCCTAGGCATGGATTAGTTGATGAAGTTTGAAGGAAACATAGATCGTGCCCGCAAGTCAATTCTGCTCACCACCGGAGCGAAGAGGATCAAGTATGTATCCGCATATAGCCGGATGAAGAATCGGTGAATTCCCTCACGGGAGTTGTTCAGAGGAAGTGCCCGATGGTGCAAGATTTTCCCGATGTGTTTAGGAGGAATTACCAGAATGCCACCGGACGAGGACATTGAATTTCTGATTGAGTTATTGCCGGCACAGCCCCAATATCCAAGAGACCTTATCGGATGCCCCGAGCGATTTGAAAGAGATCAAGAATCAAATTAATGAGCTATTGGAGAAAGGATATATTCGCCAAGCTCATCACCTTGAGAGCCCCAGTTCTTTTGGTAGAGAAGAAGGATGGAACCCTGAGAATGGTTGTGGATTATCATTCGTTGAACGACGTGACCATCAAGAACAAGTACCCTCTGCCAATGATTAATGATTTATTTGATCAGCTAGTTGGAGCCAAGGTATTCTCCAAGATCGATCTTCGATCAAGGTATCATCAGTTGAAGATCCGTGAAAAGGATATACCCAAAACAGCATTCACTACCAGGTATGGTTTATATGAGTATACCGTCATGTCATTTGGATTGACTAATGCTCCTGCATACTTCATGAATTTGATGAAGAAGGTATTTATGGAATATCTGGACAAGTTTGTCGTGGTGTTCATCGATGATATACTGATTTTCTCCAAGAGCGAGGAAGAGCATAAGGAACATTTGCGTCTAGTTCTGGAGAAACTCCGAGAACATCAGTTGTATGCCAAGTTCAGCAAATGTGAATTTTGGCTGAAGGAAGTCGGATTCCTCGGACATGTTATTTCAGGAGAAGGAATAGCAGTTGACCCCACCAAGGTTATATCGATCACCAACTGGCAGTCACCCACCTCGATCAAGGAGATCCATGATTTTCTCGGACTCGCAGGATATTATCGGAGGTTTATTGAGAATTTCTAGAAGATTGCCAAGCCCATGACTGAACTGTTGAAGAAGGACGCCAAGTACATTTGGACCGAGGATTGTGAAGCCGTTTCAGGAATTGAAGAAAGCGTTTGGTTACAGCCCAGATCTGATTTTGCGGACATACACAAGGATTACCGGTATATAGTGGCGCTTCTCGTCGAGGACTCGGAGGAGTACTCATGCAGGAAGGAAAAGTTGTAGCTTATACCTCCAGACAGCTACGACCTCACGAGATGAATTATGCCACACATGATTTGGAGTTAGCAGCCATAGTGCATGCACTCAAGACCTGGAGACATTTTCTTATCGGAAACCGTTGTGATGTTTACACAGATCACAAGAGCTTGAAGTACATTTTCACGCAGAAAGAGTTGAACCTCAGGCAGAGGAGATGGCTAGAGTTAATCAAGGACTACGACATGAGATTGCATTACCACCCAGGAAAGGCTAATGTTGTAGCAGATGCTTTGAGCCGTAAGAGTTATGTGAATACTCTTATAGCGGGAGGATTACCCAGAGTTAGTCGATGACCTCGAGAGATCTCCGGCGGAGATAGTTCCGAGAGGATTTGTTGCAACTCTGGAAGTTCAGTCCACTTTGGCCGAAAGGATTCATGAAGCCCAGAAGTCGGACAAAGAAATTGATGAGATAAAGAAAAAGATGAATGAAGGAAAAGCTAAAGGGTTCCGTAAGGATGAGCACGGAGCTATATGGTTCGAGGACCGTATTTATGTACCCAATGATCCCGAACTCAGGAAGCTAATTCTTCAGGAGGCTCATGATTCACCGTACTCGATTCAACCCGGTAACACCAAGATGTACCTAGACTTGAAGGAAAGTTTCTAGTGGACGGGTATGAAGAAGGATATTGCGAGTGCGTGTAGCGATGCGATGTTTGCCAACGAGTAAAGCGAGAACATCGAAGCAAGCAGGGTTACATCAACCTTTGCCGATTCCCGATTGGAAATGGGAAAAACTTGGAATGGATTTTATCACAGGATTACCCATGACCCGTTCAGGTTATGATTCCATCTGGGTAGTGGTTGATCGATTGACCAAGGTAGCTCATTTCATTCCCGTGAAGACTACCTATACCAGTGCTAAGTTAGCCAAGATATACATGACCAGGATCGTATGTCTGCATGGAGTTCCGAGGAGTATCGTGTCAGAGAGAGGAACACAATTTACCTCAAAGTTTTGGAATCAGTTGCATGAAACTTTGGGTACGAGGCTGGAGTTCAGTACAGCTTTTCATCCGTAGACAGATGGACAGACCGAGAGAGTCAACCAGATTCTGGAGGACATGTTGAGAGCTTGTGTGCTAGACTATGGGTCTAGCTGGGATGATAATTTGCCATACGCGTAATTCTCGTACAATAACAGTTATCAGACCAGTCTGAAGATGGCCCCTTTCGAAGCTCTATACGGAAGGAGATGTAGAACACCATTGCTGTGGGATAGTGTTGGAGATCGAAAACTTTTCGGTCCCGATCTTATCAGAGATTCCGAAGAGAAAGTCAAGCTGATTCGAGATAGGCTCAAGGTGGCTCAGTCGAGGCAGAAGAGTTATGCCGACGATGCGCAAGGAAGTAACTTACGAAGCGGGAGACCGAGCATATCTTGGTGTCTCCGCCGTGGAATCAAGAGGTTTGGTGTCAAAGGAAAGTTAGCACCCCGATTCATTGGCCCCTACAAAATCCTCGAGCGTCGTGGAGAAGTTGCTTACAAGTTGGAATTGCCGGAAGGATTGTCCGGAGTTCATGATGTCTTCCATGTTTCTCAGCTGAAGAAGTGTCATGCCGACATGGCTGATATTCCGTTGAGAGACACAGTGCCCCTAGAGGCCATACAGCTCGACAGTGATCTGACTTATAAGGAGAAACCCGTCCGAATTCTCGAGACTGCGAGCAGAGTCACCCGCAGCAAGATCATCAAGTTTTGCAAGGTGCTGTGGAGTCATCACTCTGAAGAGGAAGCCACACAGGGGCCTTGAAGAAGACCTCCTTCGAGACCACCGCACCTATTTGCTAGCCAACCCGAATCTCGAGGCGAGATTCATCTTAAGGTGGGTAGGTTTGTAACATCCCAAATTTCCTATTTGGAATGTTTTACAATTAGAGCTAAGCATCTATGCATTCTGTTTGAATTTGAGTGGCATTTGAAGTTTCTGAAGTTTTGGACTTGTTGGCATTTGAATTCAAATTTTGGCAAATGGAAATCATTTCAAAAACTATGCCTGATAAATACTTGAGAAAAAGTATGAGAGGAGTAGACATGACACTCCAAAAATATCAGAGGAAAAACATTGCCAAAAAGTTTGAATTCAAATATGAATTTTATTTGGGAATTTTGGAAAAAATGATTTTTTATAAAGTTTGGATTTTGCCCCTGGAAAAATGTTCAAATGATAGGGAATATTCCCCTGATCATTTTGATATATATATGTCCTATATAAAATATTTATATTCTATATATTTTACCTCTGTTTTTATTTTCAAAAAAAGACCCAGGCACCAGCCAATAACCGGCCAGCCCCGGCCCAGCCGGCCAGCCCGGCCAGCCAATGAGCCGAGCCAACCGACCACCAGGCCGAGCCGACCGACCCAGCGCCCGCGCCGAACCCCTTCCGCCTCGGTCGCCCGACCGAACGCCCCCTCCCTCTCTCACCGACACCCGGGCCCCCACCTCCCTCTTCCCCTCGCCCACGCCACCCGCCCGCGCCGCCGCTCGCCGGATCCCGCGAGATCCGGGATTATGTAATCCCTCCCCGATCGCCCCCTCGCGCAAGCCGAGGCCCCGCCCTATAAATACCCTCCCCTCGACCCCGTTCCCTCCTTCGCCCCCTCGCCTAACCCCTCCCTCTCGCCGCACACGCTCGCCGGAGCAACCGAGCCGCCGCCGCCGCCATTAGCTCCGTTCCGACCCACCCCGGCCACCCCGAGCTCACCTGACCCCACCCCCGAGCTCACCTCGTCGCGCCGCGCCCGCCGGAGGTCTCCGCCGTCGTCCCCGACCACCGGAGCCGCCGCGTCGTCGTCGCCCGAGCCGCCGTCGCCGTCGACCACCGCGGTGAGTCACCGGAGATCCCGCCGCCGTTCGATCTAAACGTAGGGTCTAGATTAGATCCCGAAGGGGTACGGTTTATTTAGGTTTTAGTTTAAAGATCCGGTTTTAGTTCCGGTTTATTCCGGTTTAGTTAGGTTTAGTTTAGACCGGCCCGCAGCGATTTATTTCCTCAGGCGCTTTTTAGTTAAATTACGCCGAAGCGTTAGTTAGGCCCATTAGGCCGTTTTTCTTTATTTTTCGTTTTCTATTTTAACAGAATAGTTTCAGAATTGAAAAATTCATATCTTTTAATCTACTTAATATTTTTAAGTGATTCTTTTTTTGTTGGTTTGCAAATTTCTTATAGTTTCTGTAGAAAATATAATTAGCTATGTTAAAATTATTTAGAATTGCTTTATTTTAGATTTAGACAGAATAGTAAATCTGCTATAAAGTGAGTTAGGAAAATTATTTTTTAGTGATTCTTTTTGTCACAACTTTGCTTGACATTACCTAACCGTAGGAATTTATTTGGGCATTTTAGGATTAATAAAAAAAATAGTTTTAATCAGAATCATGTTATTCTTAATTAATTAACTAGCTACTGTTTTCCTATTGTTTTAGTTAGCAAATAAATTTATTTTTCATATGTGATAGATTATTCTAGGTTAGTTTCTGTCACTTTAGAGCATGAACTTTTATTTATAATAAATAAAACTTTTATTTTATTTTTCCTACTAGAATTTGCTTTAGGCCTAATAGGAGTTTTATAATAGATTTTAAAGTGATTCTTTTTGCTCCTAGTTGCATGATGAATTCTTTTATGTTAGGTAGCAGAAACCCATGCTTAGGTTCTGTTAAGAAAAAATTTTGTAGTGCAAAACTATTTTTAGTTGTTTCTTGAAGTAGGAAAGCATTGAGTTGGATTTCTTCGAGTTTTCCTTTGGGTTTTGATTCGTTTGTTTTGTGTGCTATGTTAGCATGTTACTATGTAAGTGGTCATATGCTATATGCTTATTGTGGTTATTGTTTGCCTCGGTAGAATTTCCGGAGTGCGAAGCTTGCTACCACGAGTCCCTAGCTTACGAAGATCGTCAGCAAGGCAAGTCATTGATCATGTTTCTTTACAATACCTATGATTTTTATTGCATTAGAATTTCCTCCCCACCATGCATGCAGTAGGTGAAATTTTGAAGTTATGTTCTTGAGTAGTATCATGAGGTAGGATGAACCAATTCCCTTGTTACCATGACCCGGGAATGGTAGTTTATTTTTGCTATGCTCGTAGACGGGTTGGTTGAGTGAATTCGTAAGGGAGATGTGAGAGTCTTAAAGATGATGACAACCCCATGACTTCAAGATCAGGATGGACTTCGAAATTCACTACTGGGTGGAGGACGGTTGACGGGCACCTGGAGAACCCAGTGGTTGGCGGGATGCATGGAGAAGCGCCATGACATCTTGCGGAAAGCTTCACCCAGCCACAAAGAGACGGATGTATACCCCATCGACCGGAAGCTTACATGCAGCCGCAAGCCATTATGGGCTCTGGCTTGGTCGACCCTAGGTGTGACTCTGGCCGACGGTGCTACGAGATGTACAAGAACGGTAGGATTGGATGGGCACCGGCGGTGGCCCTGAAGGAACTCTTCGAAGACCTTGTTTCGTTCGTCCGTCTTCAAACACTCTGAAGTGCGAAGACTTAAAAGGAGGAACGATTCTTGCGGGTAAAGTCATAAACCTCTGCAGAGAAAAGATCTAATCGATTAGCCGTGTCCCCGGTTACGGACAATTTGAGCCTCTGGAACTTGGAAGTATTCGGAAATCTCAACACCGAACTTAATAAATTAATTGAGGGGTTTATTTAATAATTGGGAATGAGACATTGGTTGGCGGAACCATCTCAATAACTACCAACAATTCTGTAGTATTTGCAAGCAAGTCCACTGTAGTAGGAAAAAGCGGCTTTTAGCAAAATGATGAAACTTAGAGCCCCAGCCAAATTGCATATAGTGTTAGTAATTTTATTATTGTTCTCTCTTCATGACTTGCGGCATATTCAAAATGATGACCTACACGACCTGCAACGTCTTATGTTGCGGAGGAGTATTCGATCGAGGATTGAGGCTACGATCCGCGCTTGGCGATTGCCCTTTGGAGTCGGATGGACTCGCTATTCTTCTACGCTTCGCAGCTTTACTTAGTTTATTTCTCATGAGTTGGCCTTGACGAATTTTTTCTATTGTAATAAAGACTCGATATGAGAATCGTGTAATAAATTCAGGTGTGATTGAACTTTGATTATTTCATCAATGTACTGTGAGTACCAGCATGATCTTGGGATGGTACAGACACAGAGACTTGACCGATTTTGGGTCAGGTCGCTACAAGTTATCTGCTCCCTATACTCCTCAGCAGAATGGCGTCGTGGAGCGCAAAAACAGAACTCTTGTTGAGATGGCTCGCACTATGCTTGATGAATACAAAACGCCTAGTCGTTTTTGGATTGATGCAATTGATACTGCATGCCACATCATCAACAGAGTATATCTTCACAAATTCTTGAAGAAGACTGCCTATGAACTTCTCACTGACAAGAAACCCAATGTAAGTTATTTCAAAGTCTTCGGTGCAAAATGCTGGATTAGAGATCTCATCACAATTCTAAATTTGCACCGAAAGCACATGAAGGTTTTATGCTTGGTTACGGAAAGGACTCGCACACCTACAGAGTCTTCAATATCGCTCTTCACAAGATTGTTGACACTGTAGATGTGCGGTTCGATGAAACTAATGGCTCGCAAAGAGAGCACCTACCTTCTGTGTTAGATGAACCAACACCTGAGGAATCTATCAAGTTCAAGGCAACTGAGGATGTCATTCCTACTGAAGAATCTGCTGAAGAATTCATTCCTGTACGCGAAGAACGTCGAGCTGATGCACCTAAAGATAATGCTGAAGACAATGGTGCTGAGGAAAATGATCAAATTCCTCGACGACAACCAGCTCATCCTCGTGTTGCAAAAGAAGTGCAAGTTGACAAGATCATCGATGACATTGAAGTGCCAGGTCCTCTCACACGCTCAAAAGCTTCACATTTTCTAACTTTTGTGGGCACTATGCTTTTGTCTCTATCACAGAGCCCACTAAGGTAGATGAAGCATTTCTAGAACCTGAGTGGATTCAGGCCATGCAAGAAGAATTACATCAGTTCGAGCTCAACAATGTCTGGGAACTGGTCAAACGTCCAGATCCTCGCAAGCATAATATCATTGGCACAAAGTGGATCTACCGCAACAAGCAAGATGAAAATGGCCTTGCGGTGAGGAATAAGGCACGACTAGTAGCTCAAGGCTACACCCAGGTTGAAGGAATTGATTTCGATGAAACTTTTGCACCTGTGGCTAGACTTGAGTCTATTCGCATATTACTCGCCTATGCTAACCATCACAATATCACTTTATATCAAATGGATGTGAAAAGAGCATTCCTCAACGGTAAGCTTCAGGAAGAAGTATATGTTGCTCAACCCCCAGGTTTTGAAGATCCATAGAATCCCAACAAAGTCTTCAGACTCAACAAGGCCCTCTATGGTCTCAAACAAGCCCCACGGGCGTGGTATGATACATTGAAGGAATTCTTCGTGAAGAATGGCTTCACACCCGGTTCACTCGACCCTACTCTCTTTACTAAATCATATGATGGTGAACTGTTTATGTGCCAAATATATGTTGATGATATTATCTTTGGTTGTCTTGACCAACGTTATAGTGATGAATTTGCCTATATGATGAGTGAAGAATATCAAATGTCTATGATGGGAGAGTTGAAATTCTTCTTAGGTCTTCAAATTCGTCAACAACACAATGGCATATTCATATCTCAGAGAAATACATCAAAGATGTCCTCAAGAAATTCGGCATGCAAGATTGCAAAGGTGTCAAAATTCCTATGCCCACAAATGGCCATCTATGCACTGATGAAAATGGTATTGACTTCGATCACAAGGTATACCGCTCCATGATTGGTTCTTTATTGTACTTATGTGCATCTAGGCCAGATATAATGCTTAGTGTTTGCTTGTGTGCCCGATTTCAAGCTACACCGAAGGAATCACACCATAAGGCTGTGAAGCATATTCTTCGATATCTAGCTCACACACCAACACTATGATTATGGTACCCCAAGGGCTCTACTTTTGATCTCATTGGATATTCTGACTCTGACTATGCTCTTGATCGTGTGGACCACAAGACAACATCTGGTACTTGTCATTTCCTCGGACGATCTTTGGTCCGTTGGTCCTCGAAGAAATGAACTGCGTATCACCGCTTTATCGCAGAAGCTGAATACATTGCTGCTGGCTCGTGTTGTGCTCAATTGCTGTGGATGAAGCAAAATCTCAAGGACTACGGCATCAACGTGAAGAATGTGCCTCTCTACTGTGACAATGAGAGTGCCATCAAGATTGCTCACAACCCAGTTCAGCACTCGAAGACAAAGCACATTCAAATTCGTCATCATTCTCTTCGTGATCATGTGTTAAAGGGCGACATCTCCATCGAGCATGTGAAGACTGAAGAACAGCTAGCCGATATCTTCACTAAGCCCTTGGATGAGAAGAGATTTAGCAAGTTGCGGTGTGAGCTAAATATCTTAGAATCTTCGAACGTTCTTTGAAAAGGACACACATCCTGACACTTATGCAAAATTGATGACTTAGATGTGCAACACATGAAGAAAAGTTTTTCCTCAATCAATGAAGAATAACATTCTAAGTGTGAAGAAATTAATGAAGAATTTGATTCTCAGAACCCTACGACAATTGTACGCGGTGTCTGAAATCATCATTCTTATACGGTGGGTCACGCCACCACCAAAGTTGAAAATCTTCAATTTGAGTTTTTCCTCAGTTTTGAAATTCTTCAGTTTTTCAAATTCTTCAACTTTGCAAAATCTTCACCGTTTCCGTCGTTTTTCTTCATTAGCAATACATATATATGGGTTTATGTCCTCTACAGCATTCACTTATGGCTATTTCTTCAAGTCGCTTTTTTTTCTGCTAAGTGAATGTGATCGGACCCTTCCCCCTCTATGCTATACTCAACCCAATCTATTCACAAATTATTCATGTGTGTTCTATTTGAAACTCGTTCAAAATCTTCACTGTGTCCTCGTCAGCTGAAGAAATTGCGAACGGAACTTTAAAACTGATCTTATCCAAATTTTCCGTTTTGCCGCTCAAACCGTTCCGCATCCCATGATGCATTATTTTACTCACCCACGATCGTACACGATCTCCTCTATACAGTACGTGGGTGACACATGTCGTGAGAAGGAGAATGGTCAGGGGCACGTTCGTCCTAAATCTTCGGGCGAACAGTTTTTCACTGCCTCTATAAATACCCCTCTCTCCATCCTCACTTCTTTTACCCCGCTCGACCTCTCTCTCCCGTTCGAGCTCCTCAAACCCAACGCCGCCGCTACTCCATCATCGCCGGTGAGGAAGAGCTTCACTGCCTCGACCTCGTCGCCGACGTACTCACGCTGACTGCGGAAATCCTCACTCCGCCGCCGCCGTAGCTGTCTTCCTCCGCCAAGTTAGGGCGTGGAAGATCTGAACAGACGAGCTTCACATCTACAACACCCAGTTCGTCATGTTCTTAATTTAGGGTAAATAAAAGTTACTTTTACTACCCTCGTTGATCCAAATCTTACACTACAAAATCTTCAAAGGTGTTTTATTCTTCAAATCCTCACACACAAACACCTCACTAGTTATATGCTCTTGATTCGTTTCTCTAAGCAATCATTTTTCTTCAAGATTCCTCAATTGTGTGGATCCTCGATCCACAACTCGAACCTAAGACAAAGAACGCTTAGTGAAATTCTTCAAGGCTCATCTGGTCAAAATCCTCAAAACTTGTTATTTTTGAAAAACCTTCTGAGAACGCATATGACCTCTCCAAATTCCTCGCAACTATACTCTGTTCACAGGTACTCATGTCCGCTGCTGAATCACTAGGTTCTCATCAACTTAACTCATTTGCAACGTTTGAAAATTGCATACTTCTTCAGAGAATTCGTTTGTTCAAATTCCTCAGCTGAAGAAAGGAAAGAAGCCACAGAAAGGAGGAAAGAGGCCTGAGGTCATGACCGCGTTTGAAATCCCTGAGGAAATTTATGTTGATTATTGCACACCTGATGAAGCCAAGTTCGGCAAAGAGAACAAAAATCAGCGCAAGGTGCGTATCCAAAGGATTGAACGGAGATGGGCACGGGAATGGAGGGAGTACAGATATGTAACTCCAAAGTACATGAAGAAATTCGCACTCAATCCTCCATGCTCAAGAGCTCGTTTGGCACCTGGTCAAGAAGCTGACCCCACCAGCATCAAGCGTGGTGAAGACTTTCCTGAAGAATGGGCCAAGCGCGAAGCCAAATTGGCAAGACAAGCCAACGAGGCAGTGAGGAAATTCAATGAGGACTCTGCTACTACTGCTGCCCATGAGGCCTCTGTTAAGCCAAGAAAATCTATGCCGAAGAAGCCCGCTCACAAGCCAAGTGCTTCACCAGCAGTGCCCTCACGGCCAATTCCTCACACTGCTCGTGCTCCTCCAAAATCCTCAGCTCCTTCAAAGTCCTCAGTAGCTCCTCCCAAATCTTCAGCAGCTCCTCCCAAATCCTCAGCAGTTCCGACAAAGTCCTCAGCACCTGTGCATCTGGCCACGTGCCAAAGGACTGCAGGCTTCTCCATTGCCTCTGGTGTCTCAGCAAGTTCCTCAGCTGCACCAAAGTCTTCATCTGGCCCGACTCTGCTAAAGACTAAGGCCATAGCTGGACGAAGTCCTCGGCCAAGTCCCAAGAAGAAACAGGTTGCTTTCCAAGAGCCACCTGAAGATGATGAGGCTGATGATGATGAACTTGCGGAAATCATCAGAGATCGCCAAGAAAGGGCCGCTAGAGCCAAAGGCACATCTGTGTCTCTGCTGTTGGATCCAAGGAAAATCCTCGATTCTGGCACAAGGATCCAAATACCCCTTTGCCTGATTTTCATCTGACCCCTGGACAAAGTCATATGTTGACTCATTTCATCACAGAAGAGAAATGGAAGTTTGAAAAGGCAAGAGAGATCAAGAAGGCTCAATACAGAAAGGAGAAGTTCCTGAAGAAAAACACTGTCAAAATGACACCTGAGGAACTTCTCAAGGTCCAGACTGAAATTCAAGACCTCAGCAAAAACTTCGATGCTTATTATGCTGATTGGCAAGGAGCCAAGGTCAGATTCGTCAACCTGACAAAGAAGTTCACAAATGTTGCTGCCCCAACGCAACATGAAATTCCTCAGGCTGGAGCCTCACCAAATAATCGAAGAACATGCCAAAGACACGATGAAGTTCAGCTCTTGAAGAAATTGCCAGGGCATCCTCTAGTGGTGCGCCTAAAGAAACTGAACAAGTCAGGGCAACTGCATCAGTTGCGCCTGAGGAAATTCAACCAGATTCCTCAGCTCCTCCTGCGCCAACACCAACTCTAATTCTTCCATCTGCCTCGGATGTGAAGAAAACAAAGGCTGCAAAACGAGCTGCAGTGAAGAAACGGAAAGCATCGATTCGTCAAATTCTTGATTCTGAAGAAAATGAAGCCAATGACGAGCTCCTTTGAAAATCCAATTGATGTTGTTCCAATTTCCTCAATTCCATCAAAGGACCTTGTTCCTTTTGATGAAGATTATGTGATCCCAAGCAGATCTAATGAAGAAAATCATTCTGCTGCTTCGTTAGAGCAGATTGATGAAGAAATTGAAGTGGAAGCAATCCCTTCAACCCCAATCATTTCTCACCTATGCCTCAGTTCACAGTTGAAGAGGCCGGTGTTGAGGAACTTGAAGAAGATGTGGATATTGGAAGCACAACACCAGTGATGAATGATGACTTTTGGGAAAGTCAGCATCCAAATTCTCCACTCTTCACCCCAATCCAACAGATACCTCAGTCCTCTGCTCCTACTGTTCAAATGGGCTCTGAAGAAACTCATCCCACTTCATCATCCACGAAGAAATTCCAACCACTAGCGGTGACCACATTCTTGCTGATCCTCGATCGCACCTATTGAGGAACAAGAAATTCCTCGGCTGAAGAACCCGAGATTGCGATTCCAGAGTCGTGATGCAACTCACCGACACTCCTTGCCAAAGCCCAAGGATCCCTTCTCAACAAAGCAAAGTTCAAGGCTGAAGACTTCTTCAGCGAGCACGCATTCTTCACTGATTACAATCCATATGATTCTGCTCGCATAAGGAAGAGGCGTTTCTGGACTGCCAGCCAAGCCAATTTCTATTCCTCGGTGCTCTTCAACAAAGACAAAGTCTTCGATCATGCTCATATTCCTCATGTGGACATGGAGTCTCTGCCAGGCTTTGAGCCAGTCCTCAGTGTTCTTCACGACGCAGGACTTCTGAATTTCTGCACTGATATCTTTGACTAGAATGAAGAACTCATTCTTCAATTCTATGCAACGCTGCACATCACCGGAGACGCTGAAGACGTGAACTCATGGGTATTAGACTGGGTGTCTGAAAATACTCACTACAAGGCACCAGCACCTGAATTGCTTTGTGCTCTACCACTCAGTCCTCCACTTGACGGTGCTCATTGTATCTACAACGAACGAGAACTTTCAAATCACTATATGCAAGTGCTGATGAAGCCTTTGAAGCCAAGGCAGGCCCCAAGAACCAAATTCCTCGTCAAGGAATTATTGTATGTGCCTCGATGCATCTGTCTATCGGATTCTGACGAAGACAATGAGTCCTATCAAAGGCCACGACTCAAATGATGAAGAAGTCGTTGGCATCATGAAGAATATGCTTTTCAACATCATCCATGGCGTTCCCGTCAACTTCCATGATTTCTTCATGAGGACTCTGGCAAACATTGCTATGTCACCATTTGAGCTGAAGCCTTATGCGCCTTGGATAATGAGATTCATCAGGACAAGGTCTTCACTCAATTACAAGGCTGATACTCTGAACCACTGCAGCTACTTACCCCCAATTGAAGTCCTCAAACGGACATTTACCTCAGCTGATGACAAGGGCAAGGCTACTGCTGTGATCGATGAAGGCATTCGTCCATTGGATGGACAGTTTCGCAAAGCTGCACCCTACTCCACCAATGATGACTCTTCCACACATGACTCTGCCGCAAATACCTCAGTCAAGCAAAGTCCTCAAGCTACTGCACCCAGGGTGATGACTGATCGTGAGTTACTCCTCAGTCTTCATCAGAAGGTTGATCGCAATCATAAATGGGTCAAGCGTCAGTTTGGTTCAATTCTTCACAACATGACCTCAACACATAACACAGTGAAGAAAAACCACTACTACCTCCATGAAACCTTCAAACGCACCTGGGCTGTTCTTTCACATGTCTACAGTTCGGAAGAACTGACGACAATGGGACTCAAGGAAGAATTTGACTGGTCTGCACCTCCTCCGAAGAAATACAAGAAGGTCAAAGTTCCTTCCTTGGTGGCCAGCTCCTATTCTTCCTCGCGCCACACTGATCAAAATGAAGACTTGGACGACACCGCGGCAGGCCCTACTACAACAACCGACCCCAACAACGCTGGCGCTCCTTCTTCAACTTGAAATTCTTCAGGAGCGTTAGTCCTCAGTTTCGATCCTTTTGGTCATTCGATGTCAAAGGGGGAGAAATTTGAGTTAGTCTTCAAGCGGGCTATTATATGGGAACTTTATTTTTGTTAAGTTACAACTCTCGTTCTTCTGAAACTTTTATTGGATCGAGTTGTAATCTTAAACCCGATGGTGCTTTGATACTTTTGATGCACTGTGCTCTTGCACTATGCTCTGATTCTCTTGAGCTTCTTGAGCACTGATACTCTTGATGCGTTATTTTGCATGCTTGTTCCTCATTAATGTTATTGCACGCATGCTGAATTACGTCAAGCACCATATCTCATCATGCATTTCAAATTCTTCATATTATATGTCAAATGCGTGTATGAATTACAAGATATAGGGGGAGATCTCCATGATTCAACTCTTCAAATGTGCATTGCCTCAAAAGAGAATTCCTCACTATGCACATCTTGAGGGAGTTCTTCTATATCTTGCAATCAAATTCCTCAATATCAGTATTTACACTTCATATGTTTATCCCGTTGAAAACTTAACCTATATTGTCATCAATCACCAAAAAGGGGAGATTGTAAGTGCATCTAGTGCCCTTAGTGATTTTATTGTATTGAAGACTTATAGGTTAAGGAACTAATCGCTTGTGAGTGTACACAGGTCTATAAGTCTATGAGGAGTTTGATATTTACAGAGAAAGTCGACCCCTAAAATGAAGTTCTTCGATGAAGACTTTGATATTCTGAAGACTTTCTGAAGACTTTGAAAGTGAAGAAATTGGTGTGACCTTGAAGACTTGGTATTCATTTGAGGAACATGAAGCGTGAAGACTTTTGTTTTCATAGTTTCATTTTGTCTTTCTTGAGTCATAGGAAACACCGTACTGTTAAAGGGGGTCGAGGAAATACTTAGGAAAAATTTCCATGTGATGCTCAACTCAAAATCCTACACCTACCAATCCCTTCGAGTGAAGCCTTTGGAAATCTCATACAGTTCAGTCAATTTCTTGATGTGAGACGAAGTTCTTACAGTCGCCGAGGAATTTGTTCTGACCGAGGAGTTAGAATTCACCGGTGTGGATTGCCTACACCGAGGAACATGATAGCCACGAGGAATTTGAGATTCAAATTTCCGACCGTTCTTTGTCTTCTTGGCCACCTGTCCCAAAATATCTTATCCACCTAACGGTCATATCATTGAAGGGCATTTATGCCTTATCATGTCGGGCTGCTCCCTAGGCTATAAATAGCCGCCCCTACAACCACTAGCTGGTTGGCTGCTCCGAGAGAAACTTGACACTTGTCATTTGAGAGCAACCCATCCTCTGAGGGCTTTAAGCGAAAATCATCGAGTGAGGAAAAACCCAAAAACCAAACCCCTACAAACCCAAAGTGATTGAGCATCACTGAAGAAATTGATCCTACGTGGATGCGACGCTTGTTACCTTTGAAGACTGTGCTTCTTCCAGACGGTTAGACGTCATGGTCTAGAGCATCCAAGAGGAATTGTGGATTGCCGAGTGACCAAGTCTGTGAAGGTTTGGAAGTCGCCTGAAGACTTACCACAGTGATTGGACGAGGTCTGTGTGACCTTAGTTCAAGGAGAATACGGTGAGGACTTGGTGTCCTGAGCTGCGTGCTCAGCGACTGGGTGTCCGGGACTGTGTTTCCTCGAGTTTAAATACTCAGCCGCTCCAACCAGACGTACAACTGAGACAGCAGTTGGAACTGGTCTACCAAATCATTGTCTTCACCAACCTTACTGATTCTATCTCCTCAACTCTTTCATTTCCTCATTACTGTGTTGAGTGTTTATTCATATCTGTGTTTGAAGACTTTGACTGAAGACTTTCTCAATTTCCTCAGTTCAATTTCTTCAGTCTGTTTGTCTTCATCTTGAGCTATCCTGTGTTTACGCTTTTCTGTACTCTTTGTTTGTCTTCATTCTATCATGATGACCATGCCCGCATTCTGTTATGCTTACTTCTGAGTACTTATTCCGCTGCAAGTAGTTCTTTGCTAAGGAATTTCCTCACCGGCAAATTCCTCAGTGAAGAATTCATAAAAATCGCCTATTCACCCCCCCCCTCTAGTCGATATAACGCACTTTCACCTCCCACTCGGGGGCTTAGCTGCGAATCCGTTTCGCCTAAGTATCTGAAAAATCCTACCGAGTGAGGAGCCAGCCTCCCACTTGGGGGCTTATCTGCAAATCCGTTTCGCCTAAGTATCTGAAAAATCCTACTGAGTGAGAAGCCAGCCTCCCACTTGGGGGCTTAGCTGCAGTCCAAGTGCTCGCCTAAGTATTTGAAAATCCTACCGAGTCAGGAGCCAGCCTCCCACTCAGGGGCTTAGCTGCAGTCCAAGTACTCGCCTAAGTATTTGAAAAATCCTACCGAGTGAGGATCCAGCCTCCCACTCGGGGGCTTAGCTGCAGTCCAAGTACTCGCCTAAGTATTTAATACAATGTGCCCTTTGCAAGGACGACGAGGTACAGGTCATTGTTGCCTTCCCCTTCAAAGCTATGACACAAAAATCCTCCTTGGAGGTTTAGGCTGCAGATCGATGCTACGCCTAAGTTTGAAAAATCCTACCGAGTGGAGAGCAAACCTCCCACTCGGAGGCTTAGCTGCAGTCCAGTACTCGCCTAAGTTTGAAAAATCCTACCGAGTGGAGAGCAAACCTCCCACTCGGAGGCTTAGCTGCAGTCCAGTACTCGCCTAAGTTTGAAATATCCTACAGTGGAGAGCAAACCTCCCACTCGGAGGCTTAGCTGCAGTCCAGTGCTACTTCTAAGTTTGAAAAATCCTCTAGTGGAGAGCAAACCTCCCACTCGGGGCTTAGCTGCAGTCGATGCTACGCCTAAGTTTGAAAAATCCTACCGAGTGGAGAGCAAACCTCCCACTCGGGGCTTAGCTGCAGTCCAAGACTACCTAAGTTTGAAAAATCCTACCGAGTGGAGAGCAAACCTCCCACTCGGGGGCTTAGCTGCAGTCCAGTACTCGCCTAAGTACGAAATCCATCCCGATCCGCAAGGACGACGAGGTGCAGGTCGACTGTTGCCTTCTCCTTCGGAGTTGCGCCACGAGTACAACATGCACTCCATCCCGATCTGCAAGGACGACGAGGTGCAGGTCGGTTGTTGCCTTCTCCTTCGGAGCCGCGCCACGAGTACAACGTGCGCTCCATCCCAATCTGCAAGGACGACGAGGCGCAGGTCGACTGTTGCCTTCTCCTTCGGAGCTGCGCCACAAGTACAACATGCGCTCCATCCCGATCCGCAAGGACGACGAGGTACAGGTCGACTGCTTCCTTCTCCTGCGCCTGCAAGAGCAACAAAGTGTAGGTCGACTGGATCCACCTCAGAGCTGCATCTCAAGCATTGAAGCATAATCCGAGTGAAGAGCAAAGTTCACTCGAAGGCAAACAAAAGCATATTTCGGCGATAAGTAAAGTTCGGATAGCATCCTAAGGATGCGAAGTACCAGACCTCAAGCCCGTTAAAGTTTATCGGTTACAAAACCACTCGGCATTACGAGGCAAATTTAAGGTAGAGCATAGAAGTTTTTACTCCTCGGTGGAGGAGGAAGGAGCCACAAACTGGTCAAGGTCGATCCCATCAAGAATCCGGGTGGCATCGGCGATGAAAGTCTCCATGAAAGATTGGAAATCATACTTCTTGGTGTTGGCAACTTTGAGCGATGCCAGCTTTTCCTCCCGCGCCTCCTTGCAGTGGACACGAACCAGAGACAGAGCAACATCAGCACCGCACCTGGCAGAAGACTTTTTCCATTCTTGCACTCGACTTGGAACCTCATTCAGTCGAGTCATTAAGGACTTCGAGGTCATTACAGGCGTGCAGTCTGGCGAGTGTTGAGTCGATCCAGCGACACCGCAGCTTTCGGTCGAACACGTTCATAGCGGCTTCATCCTTCACGGGAGAGTTGATGGGGTCGAGCTTGTCTCCACTCGACTTGTCTCCTCTTGAAGTTCGGCAGAATTCAGAATGCAACTCGGGTTCAAGTTAACACTTCTATGATCAGTCGGTGATAACTAGACAGTCGGGTAAAAGAGATTACCTTCGAGCATGAGGAATAACTTTTTGGCGAGCCCTCCCAGATAAGCCTCCAGATCATTCCTCTTCCCCGCCAGTTCGCCAGCCTTGTCAGTCAGGGCAACTTTGTCATTCTTCAGTCGGCTAACCTCCTTGTTGGCTGCGTCGAGAACAACCTTGATCTGGTATTCTCCTCTTCGAGTTTGCCGACCGAGACCAGTTTCTCTTCCATGAGCTTTGTTTTCTCCAAAGCCATATACGTACTCTCTGCAAGGTCATGGTCTTTCTTCTTGAGCCTCCTCTAGTTTATGCGCAAAATAACAATAAGCCCAGAGTTGAGAATGGGTAGAAAGACAAACACGATCGTCAAAGTTCTCACCAGCCATACCTTTTGCTTCGTCGCTAGCCTTTTGCAAGTTCTCCTGAGCAAGCTTCAAGTCAAGGTTGAGCTGGATCTATTTGTTCTCCAATTCGGTATAGCGGGCCACGAGCTCGCAAGATTTCTGCGAAGAGTCAATCGACAAAACATCAAAGACAGGCCACTTCCGAGTGACTAAAGGAAAATCGTAGCATTTCTAAGACTACAGTCGAATCAAAACATTCGACAGTAGTCTCGGGGACTACACCCAGTGGGTGCACTCAGCGTGCCCCCACTGGTTTTACCAATTCGGTTCGACCAGTCGACCGAAATAGGCAAAAAGGTTATGATCCTAAAACCATAGCCAACTGTCAGCAGTCAGCTGTGTAAAAAAACAGTTCCTTAGACTATAGTCGACTGCCAGCAGTCCACCATAGTCTCGGGGACTACACCCAGTGGGTGCACTTAGCGTGCCCCACGGTTCCAAAGATCCATTCGACATGGCCCGACCAGGCCGAGTGAAGAAGTTCAAAGTATAAAGACCATAGTCGATTGCCCTTGATCCACCATAGTCTCGGGGACTACACCCGGTGGGTGCACTCAGCGTTCCCCACCGGTACAAAAATTCAATCGACACACCCACCCGGTGGGTGTACAGATCTGAATATGGAAATCTTGAAGAAGAAATTTCAGGTAGCATATCCCTATGAGAACAAGCAGCGACCAACTTACTTGGACATTGCTCACGAAGAAATTTGAGCTTGCATCATAAGCCGCCTGGCTGGCCTCCCGGACCACCTTCACTTGCTCCATCATGATCCCTGCCTGGCGTATGACCTCCTTAGGAGCACTCACTTGGTCTTCCGGGACGTGGTGTGTGGCAAAAAGGGAAGGTGGGTCAGCAGTCGATGATGAAGGTCGGACACTCGTCAGCGGCTCAGCAAAGGACACAGAAGCCCGAGTGGTGTCGCCTCCCTCGTGAACCAGCGTCTCAGGCAGTGATACAACTTGAGTAGCCTTGCCAGCAGGCACCTTTTTTCCTTCCTCTTCCTCAGTGGTGTTTCATCGTCGTCGTCAGGGAGATCAATGACATAAGCTGGAACTACAAGAAAGATTCAAAGGTAAAAACAGAAATCCAATCGACCATAAAGCGAAACTACAGAGATCATACCAAGGTTGGAGGTGGCAGCATCTTCCATTTCCTGATCTTTGTGCTTGGCTGAGGTCTCGGAGGTGGCAGCACTGCAGATTTCAGAAATCAGTTGATCAGTCAAACGAGTCGACCAAAAGTACACCCATGATAAACAGGAAAACACAAGTTCTGCTGATTACCCGGGAATGGTGGGAATGATCATCCTCATCTTGGGCAAGGCCTTCGTCAGCTTTGATGACGTTGCTCGGGGCTGCTTTGGCGGTTTCTCAGTCGGCACTGGAGAAGTCGTCCGAGGGCGCTTTGTCGACCACCCAACGGGCGCGATAGCCTTACCGCGCTCGACCGCTGGATCATGCGTCAGCTTGGATCGCCTTTTTGAGTGGGGAGGATCCACGTCTTCCTCCTCTTCCTCTTCCTCCTCCTCTCCATCAGAGCTGTCGTTTTCCTCGCCCTCCTCACTGTCAGACTCCCACTCCTCCTGGCTTTCGCCTCCGCTTCCTTCTTCTTCTTCGACTTGTTCTTGCACCCCGTTGGGCATCGATTACATCTCAGTGGTGGCCTAGAAGACAGCAAAACAAGACGAAAGTCAATCGGCCGATTCGCGGCCGGAGCAGGCGAATGCAACAGGATCACGATCGGAGATAAGTGGTCATACCTTATGCAGTTCGTAAGATTGGTCGAGTGGTGGGATCCTCCTAGCTCCACGAGGGTTATCCTTGTTCCCTGTGATGGCAGTCATCCACCTCTCCAATGTGGCATCGTCGACCTCCTCTGGGTGGACCCGAGTGGTGTCTTCGGTACCAGAATACAACCACATCGGGTGGCCTCGGTATTGGAGCAGCTGAATGCACCGTCGAAGGAAAACCTCGAGAAGATGCATGCCGGTCACTCCCTCGCGAATGAGCTGGACTACACGCTCCATCAACAATCTAACCTGGACCTTCTCCTTCGGAAGCACCTTCAGAGAGGACGGCTTGTTCACTCGACTCATGGAGAAAGGAGGGAGTCCAGTCGACTGCCCTGGCATCGACTGGTTTTGGCAGTAGAACCAGGTTGACTGCCACCCTCTAACTGAATCGGGAAGAATCATGGCCGGAAAGGCACTTTTACCCCTCATCTGGACCCCAAGACCCCCACACATCTGGATTACTTGGGTTCTTTCATCATTCGGACTAGCCTTTTTCACCGTCATGGCGACAAGTGAATATGTGTTTGAAGAGGCCCCAGTGTGGCCGACAACCCAAGAAATTTTTGCACAAAGACACAAAAGCAGCGAGATAGGCAATAGAGTTGGGTGTGAAGTGATGGAGTTGTGCTCCAAAGAAGTTCAGAAAACCCCGAAAAAAAAGATTCGGCGGTAGGGAAAATCCGCGATCAACATGGGTGGCTAAGAGGACGCACTCACCCTCCTGAGGATGCGGCTGCCACTCCGTCCCCGGAAGCCTTGCTGACCCATGGGGGATCAATCCCTCGTTGGCCAGGTCATCGAGGTCTTTCTGGGTGATGATCGAAAGGATCCAATCTCCCTGGACCCAACCTTGCGGCAGGCTGGACCGCGATGAGGATCCGCCCCGACTGGTCGCTCTCCCCTTCGCCTTCGCCGTCGCCTTCTTCGCCCGCTCCAAGGCGCCGTTTTCTCCTTCACCATTGTCGCCCGGCGAAGCAGGCAAGCGGCAGCGAGCAGGTCCGCAGGCGCGAGATGAATCTGAGGGCGGGGAGGGAAAAATGAGGGCACACTATTCAAAAGACCCCGCCGGCGCCTTATATGAAGTCGCTTCCGGTGGGCTGACTGGTAGGCCCGGCAATCCTGTCAAATCCATAGCGATCGCCTTGTGTCGTGGCGAAAAAAGGTGGCCAAGATCGAGGCGTCTTTGCCTTATCCCATCCGAGTACCGCAGCCTTCTCCGCTTCGTGCACTTCCCGAAACTCGGATCCCGCTAAATCCGCTAACAGCAGAGCAACTCGTTAGACGGCAGATTTCCTCCGATCCGTCGCTCGGAGATCTTCAAGTCTACAAAGTTCACTCGACAGACGTGAAGAATAGATCAAGGCGACTGAAAGAGAAGTTGACACCATCACTAAAAAGTCATTGATCAAGAGTAAGACGCACTCACAGCACAAAAACAGGTCGGAAAGATTATCAACTCCTTCCTTATTCGAACCTCGATCCATTCGAGGGCTAATGATGAAGTCATGTACCTAGGGTAGGGTCATGAACCTGTCCAAGGTACCCTCCCCAAGGACATATTTAGAAGAAACGGCCTTCCAGTCGACCTTGTAGGATTTCAGTCGACAGACTCAAAGACACTCGACCATGAAGACCCACTCGACCACCAGGAGTTCAAGAACCACTCTGAGTCCAAACGGTCTGTAATTAGGTAGTCTTTATGGTCATGATGACACTTTATGTAAGGCGTTACCGATGCTTTGGCCTTAATGTACCTGTAACCCTCCGCTACGTGGGCTGGCTGGGGTCCTGGCGCACTCTATATAAGCCACCCCCCTCCACAGGTAGAAGGGTTCGCACCCCTTTAATTCATACGCATATAATCCAGCCGACCGCCTCCGGGCTCCGAGACGTAGGGCTGTTACTTCCTCCGGGAAGGGCCTGAACTCGTAAAACTCGTGCGTATACAACTACTCCATAGCTAGTACCTTGCCTCTCCATACCTACCCCCCATTCTACTGTCAGACTTAGAACCATGACAATGACCATACCGTGCACTTTCCGAAGAAACAATTGCAAGTGAATGGTATTAATGTTATTGAAAAATCTCCGACAATCACTATTGGAAGTTTTCATCTATCTCTACCTACTGATAAAAATAAATATGAGATGCTTATTGTTGGGGACATTCATATCCCCTTTGAGGTAACTTAGTGATTTACGAAAGTTCTTCGGTTTCATGCTAATCGAAAGTGGTTGTTAATAAGACTTGATCAACCTTATTAATGGATCATTTTTAAGAGGTATGAAGTTGATGAATTTAGTGAGCACTACCTTTTGTCCCTACCTTTTGTTTACTATTTTTATTCGTTAAATAAAATAAAATGCCATGTTTTGTCTGTTTTCTGAATTTCTCGTGCAAAAAGTTCTCAGAATGCTCTAAAAATTTAATACGATTTTTTCTGAATATTTAAGAATTTCTGGTGAAAATAATATCGAAGGGAGGTGCAGCAGGTGGGCACAACACACCTAGGCATGCCAGGACCCCCAGGCGCGCCCTAGTGGGTTGTGGTCCCCACGTGGGGCCCCTCACTTATATTTTCATCCCACATTACCACCTACCTCCAGAAAAAAATCACCATTGCTTTCTCTCTCGTGTTCTTGTTCTCAACCCGCGGATTTCGATCTCTTTGCTCGAAGCTCCGTTTCCGAAACTATTTCGGGGCATTGTTGCCTGGTATGTGACTCCTCCGTTTGTCCAATTAGTTTTTGCTTTAGTGGTTTATATTTCGAATAATTAGTTTCTCTTGATGCTGCTGTAGATGAGCTTGCATGTTGAATTCGTAGCGTTCTAAGTAGTTTGAATGCTTGCTATGGCCTCTATGCTTACCTATGAGTAGTTGCTATCATTCTTGTAAGTTTTGTTGATAAATTTTTGTGACCCAAAATTTTTCAAAAAATTGTACGCGAATATGATGAACCTATTTGGAAGGAGTTCTTCGAGGAGATTCTCGGAGGCATCTTCTAGTATCAGCTCCGCTCGTCGGTCTTATGTTGAACCAAGTGAAAGTTCCATATGAGATGCCGCCACCAAAACATGCTTATGGGCATGCAACGATTATATGGTGAGTGTGGGCATTAAGGAAGAATTTGAGCAATATGTTCACAATGCCGAGCTCGGTACCTACATTGTAGATAAGTGCAACCAACACCTCACTCTCACTGAATCATTTGTCAAAGGATTTAAATTCCATCCCCGTGAGTCTAGGGTGTCATTTAGACTGTATAAAAATCCATTTACCATATCCTTAGAGAGATTTGCTCACCACTACAAAATCCCATTCTAGGGTTCGCTTGACGAACCACCAAGATCTGAGTTTCAAACATTCTTGACTAGTCTTTGCTATGGTGAGACTAGGGAAGTGACGCAAGGTAGAATAAAGAGCATTCATTTCCCGCAATTCAGTACTTTGCATTACTTAACGGAAAATGTATTGTAGGCAAACAAGATTGTAGTACACTTTGTGCTCCAGACTTGAGCCTCATACGCACCGCTCTCACCGGTGACAGAAGTTGTAATCTTGGAGCGATTGTTGCACGCAGGTTGCAACACAATGCTAGTAGTAGTTATTTCTATGGTGGAATTTATGCCACATGCTTAGCAAGAGAGCTGGGTATTTCACCTTTTCCCTATGACCCTATTTTTCCCATGTAGTATTTAGACTTTGATGCCATGAAAAGTCATAAGATCCTTAGAGGTGAACCCCATAATTTCACATATAAATTGTTGTTTAATCAAAGTTCTGTTGTGCACACATATTTCCCCGTGCCTGTTCTCTTTGATGTTCACAGTAGGGGAAGATATTTTGTTCTTGAGAGCGAGGCCCGAGCTCATAACACGGCGGTTGTGGCCGCACGGCAGGCTAAGGCATCCGCACCGAGAGCCTCCGTGAGCTATCACTCCGATCACTATGCAGGCTTCTGACTGATTACCAAGTTAGGCCAAAAGCCTAAGTTTGGGGGAGTACGTATTTCTCACCGACATTACATTCATGTTCACACATTTCATTTGTCCGTGTTCATACTTTTTCATTGTATTATCCGTGCTAAATTTATTTTCTCGCTTTCTTCTTGTGTGCTCGAAAAACTTTGAGAAAATCCAAAAAATTATTTCCTGCTTCTTTTCGGTTTTTCTTCCTAGTTTAAATTGTTGTAGCACTAAAAAGAAAATCCCAAAAAAGTTTTCCTTGTTCTTCCTTTTACTTGGTTGGAACTTTCCCGTGTAATAGCTTTTCTCGTTTTTGTTTTCCCCCTTTTATTTGCTTGTTCAAGAAAAAACCAAAAATTCCAAAAATATTTTAGTGTGTTTCTCTGAATTTCTTTTCTTTTTGTTGAGTCGTACCAAGGAGAAGACCATGATGAAAATGTTGAGTGGCTCTCATATGCATTATTGTTGATCTAACAACGAGCCCATATTACCTTGTCTTCTCATGTTGAATAAAATGTTTGTAGATTCCAGCTTAGTCCACGGCACTCTTGCACTATTATTATTTTCATATTGTTCGGTCATACAAGTGAAAGGCAATAATGACGATATTTGATGAAGTGGTCGTGGCAGAGAGAAACGGGTATGAACTCGACTTGTTCTGTTTTTGTAAATATGTTTAACCTAGTATCCATGATTCAGCCTATTATGATCAAACATGTTTGCAATGACAATTAGATATTATAGTTTCTCATGCCATGCATAAGTAGCTAGGAGTGGATAATGATTTATCTTGGATGTAAACATTGCGTTAAAATGATTGTGATGTAGTATGATGATATGGTATCCTCCTCTGAATGTTTGAGTGGCTTGACTTGGCACATGTTCATGCATGTAGTTGAATCAAAACCAACATAGCCTCTATGATATTTATGTTCAAGGTGTTCATATCCTACTTGTCGTGGGTTTGTCACGGCAGATGTCCTCGTGAAAGGACTTAGTCGTGGAGCCATCGCTACGGGTTAACTTGAAGGGGTTAAAGCGGACACAAGGACACGAGAGTTTATACTAGTTCGGCCCCTTCGATGAAGGTAAAAGCCTACGTCTAGTTGTGATGGAATTGATGGGGTTTCGATGACTAGGGAGCAAACACGCTTCGCCTAGGCCTCGAGTTGTTGTTGTCTGTCTCAAACCGCCGCCGGGTCGTCCCCTTATATACATGGGTGACGCCCGTCGGTTTATAGAGTCCCGATGTCGGTTCATAGACGTATCCGGCTCGGTCCCTACTATTCCTAACTTACAACACAAGATACATATTGACGCCGGTTTATAGCTACTGGCGTGAACCGGCTGTGGGCCATAGGCCCTCTTCTATCTACTTGGGCTTTAACATCTTCAACTACTGGTGAAGTTAACCCGGCCTGCTCTGGACGGTTTACCCCTAGTGGTAATATCCCCAACATTAGGCCCCAGATTGATTTGAACAGGTTCATGTCAATCCTTGGTAAAGAAACTTTGTCTTCTGCATCTTTGTGTTATCTGGTAAACCGCCGTGATGTCATCTTCTCTGATCGTCGTGAACCAGCTTGACGTCACATGTCATAAAGTTATCCACAGTATCTTTTGTTAATAGATCTGCGAGAATCGAGGCGGCAGCTCCGCTTCCAAGCCCACGGCTCCTCGATTTTCGCACCTGACACATGTACCTTGCCTTATAAATAGGCCCGAGGGGTCATTTCTTTTTTTCCCTTCGTTCCTTTCCTCTTCGTCTTCCTTGCGCCGCCCTGCTTTAGAGCTCCACCGCCGCTGTCGACCTCAGCACCGTCCTTGGCCGCTGCATCAACCTGAGCGTACCAGAATACTGCGGCGACCTTCCTTTTCTTCCACAGCTCTGGTCAGCCTTCTTTCCTTCCCCCCGTAGATCTGTTCTAGGGTTCTTGAGTTCTTCAGCGTTCGTCAGATGCTTCTCGTTCGTATAGCAGTCTTCAGATAAACCTGTAAATCTTGGACCCATGTAACGACAACTTCTGCCATCCATTTGTCCTTACGCCACTCAGGGCCATAGATCGATCTGTATTTTTCCTCATGGATTCAGCATCTGCTCCTTTTCAAATCTTGAATATTCACTTCTTTTTCTGAACATGCTCTAGATCCGATAACTGTTAAGCAATACTGTGAAACCTGTTTTTACCGTAGTTCTGATTCTGCATCATTTTCAAACCGGGTGGTTTAGTTTTGTAGAAAAAACTGATAACTCGGCTTATACCATTAGCCCCCGTACTGAACCGCCAGTGATTTTAGCTAAATAGTGCCGCTTTGCAGAACTCCGGTTTATAAATAACTTCTTCTGGTTTAATACTGAATGCATTGGTATATATCTTTCCAACATATCTTTGAACCGGTATAAATATTCTGTAGACTGTACCATGGCCAAGCAAGTATATGAGTGCAATTGGGTCGCTTCTCGAGTGATCGAGACGCAGCTGGAGAACTTAGTCAAAATTGGCACTTTGGGCAAAAAAGATGTCATTCACTGGAGGATCCCTGGCCCGGAAAGTGTTCCAGAACCCAAAGATGGAGAAGTTGTTGTTTTTGCTGACCATCTGGCCCGGGGCTTCAGTCCACCCGGTTCAAAGTTTTATCGGGATGTCTTAGCCAACTTCCAATTGCATCCACAAGATATTGGCCCTAACTCCGTAACCAATATCTGTCACTTCCAAGTGCTTTGTGAGGTGTTCTTTCAAGAGGAGCCCTCAGTTGAACTATTCAGAGATTGTTTCCATCTAAACCGCCGCACCGAATTCTCAGACGGCCCCAACACAGAACTAGGCGGCATGGCGATTCAAAAGCGAAAAGAAGTTACTTATCCTCACGCCAAACTGCACAGCCATCCCAAAGAATGGAATGCTACATGGTTCTACTGCAAAGATACTTCACCTGATGGAGAAAACCCCTTGCTGGGTTCTTTGTCGGAACGGTTAAGCAATACACATCCTCTCCCTCAAAGATTGATCGCAAGGGAGAGAAGCAAATATGCTCCTCAATTATCCAAGCTCCGGGCCTTCATGGCTAATGGGCTGACCGGAGTTGACCTTGCCCGCTGCTGGATATCTTGGAGCGTACTACCCTTAAGCCGGCGCTTCGGTTTGATGTGCGAATACACAGAAGACTTAAAAGACCCTTTACGGCACATTGAAGTCCAGCTGTCAGACGATGAAGTCACTGAGGCTGTTAAGAAGATGTTGAATGAACCTGAGACTGCCTGCGCTCAAACTGGCCTGCTTCCTTTTTCTGCCAAGAACAAACCGCCAGCTGTAAGCCTCATATCATATATCTTTATGAAATCTTGCCATGTTTTTAAATACCCTCTGTTAACTTTAACGCCTTTCAAACAGGGTGATGATCCATTTTGGAGCAAAAAGACTCCTCAGGAGAAACCGGAGAAGGCAATCCGGCCCAAGACCCGAGTTGTGAAGAAACCGGCCCACCGAAAGAGAACCACTGCCTCCTCCGATCCTCCAGCTGATGACGATGTGGGTAATCCGGACCTTGAGGTAGAACTTGACCCACTTGGTTTACTTTTCACACGCCTTATTGATAATAATTATTGTCAGGATGAAGCTGAGGTTAGTCATGCTGACGCTGTAGAGGTAATCACTCTTTCTTCCGATTCAAATCCTTTAACTTCACTAAAAATCCGTCGGGCAAACAGGAAAGTTAAATTCTCTCATCCCCTTGCTTAGTTGGACCGAAACTTTCTTATGAAGACACAACAACACGAAGCTCTCCGCACAACCCGGCATAGCGGTCAGGTAGTTACCTCCGCCGGTTTCCCGAACAGTCCGGTTCGGAAATGCCGTTCAGAGGTCTCTAACTGTTTCGTCAATGCTTATCCTAAAGCGGGTTGTTTTCGGCAACCTCTTAATCCCTCTGACTCCGATTATCAGGGTACTTCTCATTCTTCTTCCGGTGAGTCTTCGGCCACCCAGCTCCCACCACTCAAGATTGTGCTTGGGTGAGCCGTTTTACTGATAATTCTGCTTGATATAGTACTACCCATATTTACTGGATTCATCCATTTTTTCACTCTCAGGACCAAGCCTAGGCTCAGCAAAACAGCTCATCTGGACAAAGCGGCGGAAGAAGATGACACTCCTGAACCAGCCAGAACGATAGATCCGGAAGAACCTATCCATGATGATGTGATGAACGACCCACCACCGCAAGACCATGATGTTGCTGATGAAGATGTGCATGTTGATGCCTCAGGCCCAGTTAATCAACCCACGAGCCCTGTCCAAACTGATAAGACAGCGAGCCCTTCCAAGCACACCGACAATCCGGCGACTCCAATGCGAACCGGCGAAGCCAAGGATGATGATGTCATTATTACTGGCTTCGGTCATTCTGATCCGGGCAATCCTGTCGTTTTGTCCAAGCACACCGCAAAAGACGAGTTTGCAGCCTTTGGTAAAGGCAAATGGAACACTGATTTAGCCACTTTTCCTACTCTGGACCCTCAGGAACTTTATTCCGGCTATCTGAATCGGCTATATACCAGTCGTGATTGTGAAGCTGGTTTGGTAAAAATGATGAAGGATAAATATGAGGTAAATTTCATACGACTCTTCTTGTGTATTTCAATCTGTCAACTCCAGTAGCCCCCAAGTGATGGTTTGAAGATAGTAACTTAAACAGGGACTTTCCGACTTGAACCTTTTTTGAATGAAGTTTTACTTTGAGGTTGTAGCCCCCAAGGGCCGGTTTAACAAAGTAAGCTAAACCGGGACTTTGTGATAAGAATTCGATTGCCACGGAAGGTAGAGCAAATACACATTAGCCCCCAAGTGCCAAGTTGAATACTTGTATTGATCTTGGGACTTATATGAAATTTTTAGGATAAAAAGCAAATATGCATTAGCCCCCAAGTACCAAGGGCCTAACCTGTTATGTGGTTGGTACTTCAATTCTGCATCATAATCTTTAATCAATGACCTGTGTGCAGGGTGACCTGAGCAAGAAAGAAAGCCAAGTTGCTGATCTTCAAGAAAACCTGAAATCTCAACAGACTGAAACCTCAAAAGCCAAAGACGAATTAACCAGCGCTTTAAGCGTCATGGAAAAGCTTAAAGAGGATTTCAACAAGGAACGGGCCGATTGGGCCAATGAAAAGGCCGCTTTACTTCAAAGGGCAGAAAAGGCTGAAGCTGCACTCAAACCGGTGGTAGATGAGCTGACCAGCGTAAAGCGTCAAGTGCATGCTATGACCGCTGCCGTCTTTGGTAAGCATTTTTATGTTCTGCGATACGATGTCTCCTCATATTGTAGCCGGTTTACCAACCCTTTGAATGATTCAGGGACACGTATTGGCCACTTGGGATCAGACGTGCGGAAGAAACTGAAAGCCGCCTATACATTGATAGAACAACTGTATACAGGCGCGCAATGGATCATCAGCACTGCTTCTCACAACAACCCGGCCCCGACCTTGATTCAGGACACCATCAAGAGGTTGTCAATGCTTCCTGCCCGGATTGAAGAGTTGAAGAAATCTGCTGCCAGAACCGGCGCTATAAACGCCTTAATCTAGGCAAAAGCATGGGTTCCAGATTTTGATCCTGCTGAAGCGGCCCAAGGCTTCCCAAGTGTGAAGGAGGACGGGACAGAATTCAGTGAAGAGGATCTCCGAGCTATAAACCGGGAAGTGCGCCCTCTGGCTTGTCAATTGGCTGAAGAGGCAAATTTGTCCCACTATCAAGCTCAATATGATGGTCAAAATAAACGAGTGGCTGCACCAGTTCCTGAAGCAAAGAATATTATCCCTCCAATCCGTAAGCATACTTACGCTCCTGACATTGAACCGTCCTTGCTGATTGACGATGAAGCTGTATTTCAAGCATTAATGGGAATCGACTGGACAACTGTTGATTTCCAGCCGCTGGGTAGAGGAACAGAAGCTGAAGCGGCGCAGAATGATCTGCAACCATCAGAGCAAAATTTGGCGACCAGCGTAAACCGAAACCGGTTTATATTTGCTGTTTCATTATGATATGATGGAAAACAATTATCTCATCTGGGCACTATGTTGCCGTGTAATAGACTAGCTGCCACACTTGGTGCTGATATGCCTTCGTGCATACGTATTGCAACTTATGCTTCCTTTGAATCATCAATGTTAAACCGTTATACGCAAAAAAAGGTCTTAAAACGCCCGATGTGGTTGTATCACCAGGCGGGTCATAATATCGATTGTATATGAAATCAAAGATAACTTCTTAGATTTAAACATATGATCAAATATAACAATATATGATACCTGCCATCATAGGCCATGAAGTTGGTTGTGCCAATCGTAAACCGGAGCATTTTAAGAAAACCACTATCGCAGGAGAACAGCTCCCGTGAATATAAGGTCGGGTTACCAAGTAACCGTTCCGGTTTATAGAAAAGACTAGCATTACCCCAAAATAGGAGGTTAGCAGAAAATCAAACCGGGCAAGATGTCTCCGGATCAAGAATAGTCCGTGTTCCGTCAATTGACAGTCGAACCGGCTTAGCAGTCGTTGGTATAAGAACACAACAAAACATATGCAAATAAGAGAAATATATCTCAAGCAAAGACAAACAGAATCATTTGCAAAAAAGAGGCTATCTGAGCCGATCAAGTGGCATTACCGTGGTCGGACGCGACCAAGCCCCCGACAGGCATAGCTATGGTTCAAGTCAGCCGAGGTCCCCAAATGATGCAGTGGCATGACACCGATCAAGAGGTGTAGCGATGGTTCGGGTTCGACCACCAAGTGATTCTGTGGCCTTAGGCCGATCAAGAGGCGTGACTGGTTCAAACATGACCAAGTCCCCAATGATCTTGTGGCTTTCGCCGGTCCAAAGGTGTTGCATTGGTTCGGATACGACCAAGCCCCCTAGAGACATGATACAAAGCTTGCTTGAAAAAGCTAACTCAAGGGGTAAACTGGAGGTCGCTTTAAGATAAAAACTCCATGTAACCACACATGATATAAAAAGAACAGAGACCCTGCTTTAGCTAGGGCTCTGGTTTATTATATTGATCATAATATATAAATTGTCGTAATATGTACATAAGCAGAGCCTATGGCTCACGTATACTAAGGCCGCAGATGAGCTATGTTCCAGGGCCTGTTGGTCTCCTCTTCTGATGTGCGTGAGTCTTTATGCTCTCGAACATCGATCAGATAGTACGACCCGTTGTGCAGATTCTTGCTGACCATGAAAGGTCCCTCCCAAGTTGGGGATAACTTGTGCGTATCGTCTGGTCTTGAATGAGTCGAAGCACCAGATCTCCTTCTTGAAAGGTTCTGGTTCTAACTCGTCGACTGTGATATCGACGAAGATCCTGCTGGTAAATCGCCGAACGGGCGGCGGCGATGTCACGCTCCTCGTCCAACAGGTCCAAAGCGTATTGCCGTACTTCCTCATTGTCCGCTTCAACATACGCCGCTAAACGAGGTGCATCGTGACGGATATCACTGGGGAGGACCGCCTCCACTCCATAGACCATGAAGAACGGTGTGTATCCTGTCGACCTGTTGGGCGTGGTGTTGATGCTCCATAACACAGATGGTAACTCCTCAACCCAACATCCCGGCATTCGTTGTAAAGGAACCATAAGCCGGGGCTTGATGCCTCGTAAGATCTCTTGGTTAGCCCTCTCTGCTTGGCCATTGGACTGTGGGTGAGCTACTGATGACACGTCAAGCCGGATGTGCTCACGCTCACAAAACTCCTTCATAGCGCCCTTGGACAAGTTGGTACCATTATCGATAATGATCTTTGTGCGGAAAGCCAAACCGAAAATCACCTTTTTAATGAATTGAACCGTTGTGGCTGCATCACACTTGCTCACGGGCTCGCTTCAACCCACTTTGTAAACTTGTCCACTTTGCCACCAAAAGGTGGGTCTTCTTGTCCTTGGACCTTTTGAAGGGTCCAACCATATCCAGCCCCCAAGTGCATAAGCGGCCAAGTAATTGGAATCATTCTCAATTCTTGAGCCGGCACATGAGCGCGCCTTGAGAATTTCTGACAGCCATCGCATCGTCTCACTAGGTCCTCCGCATCATCATGGGCAGTCAACCAGTAGAAACTGTGACGAAATGCCTTAGCTACCAGAGATTTTGAACCGGAATGGTGACCACAATCCCCTTCATGTATTTCACACAAAATTTCACAGCCTTCCTCAGGAGACACACAGCGCTGAAATGCTCCTGATACGCTGCAATGATGCAACTCGCCATTGATAATAGTCATGGACTTGGATCGCCGGACTATCTGCCTGGCCAGAGTCTCGTCCTCTGGTAACTCGCCCTGGTTCATGTACGCAAGATAAGGAACCGTCCAATCCGGTATGACATGTAAGGCGGCCACCAACTGAGCCTCCGGATCAGGAATAGCCAAATCCTCTTCATCGGGGAGCTTGACGGACGGGTTATGCAGAACATCTAAAAAGACGTTAGGCGGGACCGGTTTACCCTGAGAGCCCAGCCGGCTTAAGGCATCCGCCGCTTCGTTCTTCCGTCTGTCCACATGATCCACCTGGTAACCCTTAAAGTGGCCCGCAACCATATCCACCTCACGACGATAGGCTGCCATGAGCGGATCCTTGGAATCCCAAGTGCGAGAAACTTGTTGAGCCACCAGGTCCGAGTCAGCGAAGCATTTAACCCGGCTGAGATACATCTCCTTCGCCATCCGAAGACCATGGAGCAAAGCTTCATACTCAGCTGCATTGTTAGTACAAGGGAACATTAAGCAGAGAACGTAACAGAACTTATCACCTCGCGGGGAAGTTAATACGACTCCAGCCCCCGAGCCCTCCAATTGCCAGGACCCGTCAAAATGGATAGTCCAATAAGTGTGATCCGGCTTCTCTTCAGGTGCTTGTAGCTCCGTCCAATCATTGATGAAATCAACAAGTGATTGAGATTTGACCGCCATCCGAGGTACGTATTGCAAACCGTGCGACCCAAGCTCTATAACCCACTTGGCAATCCGGCCAGTCGCCTCCCTGTTCTGAATTATATCTCCCAAAGGAGCAGAGCTGACCACTGTGATAGGATGTCCCTGGAAGTATTGTTTAAGCTTCCGGCTCGCCATGAAAACTCCATACACTAGTTTCTGCCAATGCGGGTACCTTTGCTTGGACTCAATAAGTACCTCGCTGATATAGTAAACCGGACGCTGAACCGGATACTCCTTGCCTACCTCTTTGCGCTCCACCACAATAGCCACGCTGACAGCACGAGCATTAGCCGCTACATATAGTAGTAATGTTTCCTTGTCAATCGGAGCTGCAAGAACGGGTGGATTGGCTAATTGCCGCTTTAAGTCCTCAAATGCTTCATCGGCGAACTCGAACCGAATTGATCCGTCTTCTTCAAAGATCTGGTACAAGGGAATCGCCTTCTCACCGAGGCGGCTGATAAACCGGCTTAGCGCGACAATCCGTCCTGCCAAGCGCTGAACGTCGTTGATACACTTCGGTTTAGCCAGGGAGGTGATAGCTGTAATCTTCTCCGGATTAGATTCAATTCCCCTGTTGGACACAAGAAAACCCAATAACTTGCCTGCCGGTACACCAAAAACGCATTTGGCCGGGTTGAGCATCATCTTGTAAGTCTGTAGGTTATCAAAGGTTTCTTTCAAATCGTCAATCAGCGTCTCCTTCTCCCTTGACTTGACCACAATATCATCCACATAGGCGTGCACATTACGGCCGATCTGTTTATGAAGGCAATTCTGTACACACCGTTGATAAGTTGCCTGGGCGCTCTTGAGCCCAAAAGGCATACATACATAGCAGAAGGCTCCAAAGGGAGTTATGAACGCTGTCTTCTTTTGGTCCTAAACTGCCATCTTGATCTGATGATAACCAGAATATGCATCCAGAAAACTCAAACGCTCACATCCCGTGGTGGCATCGATAATCTGGTCAATGCGGGGGAGGGCAAAGGGGTCTGCTGGACATGCTTTGTTATGGTCTGTGTAATCCACACACATGCGCCAAGTGCCATTTTTCTTAAGAACCAGCACCGGATTAGCAAGCCATTCTGGATGGAAGACTTCAACAATAAAACCGGCCGCTAAGAGCCCGGCCACCTCCTCTCCAATAGCTTTGCGCCGTTCCTCGTTAAACCGGCGGAGAAACTACTTCACCGGTTTGTACTTAGGATCAACATTAAGAGTGTGCTCAGCGAGTTCTCTCGGTACACCTGGCATGTCAGAAGGCTTCCATGCAAAAATGTGCCGATTCTCACGGATAAACTTCGATGGCGGCGCTTTCCTATTTCGGGTCCAAGTTGGCACTGATAGTGAACTGCTTGGACGAATCGCCAGGCACGAAGTCAACAAGCTTAGTCTCAGCCGTCGATTTGAACTTTAAATCCGGATCATGCTCTGTAGTTGGCTTCTTCAATGGGGTCATGTCCACCGGATCAACATTGTCCTTGTAGTATTTTAACTCCTCCGTAGCACAAACCGACTCTGCATAGGCCGCATCACCTTCCTCGCATTCCAAAGCAATCTTGAGGCTTCCATGAACCGTTATTGTGCCCTTGTGACCCGACATTTTGAGTTGTAAATAGATATAACAAGGACGTGCCATGAATTTGGCATAAGCCGGCCGCCCAAACAGAGCATGATATGGGCTCCCGATCTTCACCACTTCAAAAGTCAGCGTCTCGAATCGGGAATCATGATCGTCCCCAAAGGCCACTTCCAGAGCTATCTTGCCAATAGGATATGCTGACTTGCCAGGTACCACACCATGGAATATTGTATTGGACGGTTTAAGATTTTTCTCTGTCAGCCCCATACGGCGGAAGGTCTCATAATATAAGATGTTAATGCTGCTCCCTCCATCCATGAGCACTTTAGTGAATTTATAACCTCCCACCTGAGGGGCTACCACCAATGCTAGCTGACCCGGATTGTCAACCCGGAGAGGGTGATCCTCTCTGCTCCATACGATTGGTTGTTTCGACCAGCGTAAATAACGCGGTACGGCCGGTTCAACAGAATTCACTGCTCGCTTATGGAGTTTCCGGTCCCGCTTATCCAAGCTAGTCGTGAACACATGATATTGCCCACTATTTAACTGCTTTGGATGGCTCTGATAACCCGACTGCTGCTGCTGGCCGTAACCACCTTGGTTATTCTGACTATTCTGATTGTTATGTCCACCTTGATTGCCATTGAAGCCTGAACCGGAAGCTCCTCCATCGTGACCGGGCCCATGGAAACCGGATCCTGAACCGCCACCTGATCCATGATCATAACGGAAGGCATTAGAATTCTTGAACTCCTGCATAATGTAACAGTCCTTCCAAAGGTGGTTGGCCGGCACCTCCTTCGTCCCGTGCTTTGGACAGGGCTGGTTCAACAAATAGTTTAGGCAATCCGGGTTAGGATTCGGAGCTCCACCGCGATTCGCCGCTTTACCCTTGCGTCGCTGACCCTTGTCCTGCGCACTAGTATTAGCCACAAAATCTGTGCTGTCATCCGCTTTACGTTTGCCTCCATTCCCATGACCTGTCGTGCTATGTTTCTGCCCCTTGGAGTTGCTGTTATTTTTTCCCTTCCCTGCCTTGTCATCCTCGGACTCGGGATCCTTGGTACTATCGAATCAGCATATTTCACTAAAGCACCCATGAGGGTGCCCATGTAGATACAAAACCGCTTCATTCGCCCCAACTTTAACTTCAGAGGCTTAAACCGCGGTTGCCTTCCAGAGTTATAATCGTAGAATCAGCATTGATACGGTCTGACGAGTGCAAAATTTCCGAGACACGGCGCACCCAATGGGTTGTTGACTCTCCATCCTCCTGGACACAGGCCGCTAAGTCCACTATTGACATGGGCTGTTTACAGGTATCCTTAAAATTCTGGATAAACCGGGCTCGCAACTGGGCCCATGAGCTGATAGAATTGGGCGGCAAGCCTTTTAACCAAGTACGAGTCGTCCCTTCAAGCATCATGGTAAAGTACTTTGCACACGCGGCCTCATCCACATCTAGCATCTCCATGGCCATCTCGTAGCTCTCTACCCATGCCTCTGGAGACAAATCGGCAGTGTAATTTGGTACCTTGCGCGGACCCTTGAAGTCTTTAGATAAGCGCACATTGCGTAGAGCGGGGACGAGACAGGGCACCCCAAAGGAACTAGAAGTGACCCCAGCTCGGCCCGAGATAGTGGGACGAACCGGCGTAAGTTGACGTGCCTCGTCTTGTGCTGCTAACTCGGCCTCCCTGCGTGCCCGGGCCCGGTCTACCACTTCCTGAGCATCATGAAGACCGCCTGCCTGGTTATTGCCATGGGCCACTTCATGGTTCCGTGCATTGCTTGATACGGCCGGCTCCTCCACACGCCTGCTGTAGCTCTGGCTCGGACGAGGGGTGGAATGAATCCGGTCACGGCTGTATGAGTATGCCTGCTGTTGAATCAAAGCGGTCCGAAGGAGCTCCTTGACCCGGTGTGTCTCTACCGCCTGCGGAGAATCACCTTCGATCGGGATGGCCTCCAATCGTGAAGCGGCAGCGACAAGATTGTCCATAGGATTGGAATAATGACCCAGAGGTGTCTGGACCGGCTGAGGCATGATATTGTTCTGCCGAGGAGGTTCCATTAGGCAAGGTTGGACCGGCACGCCTGGCCCAGGCGCCTCCGCCCGGTTTACCTCTGGCGGATTACTGGTTCCTGCTCCTGGGGTCTGAAAGAGGTTTCTGGCGTCGAAGACCGAAGGCAAGCGGGACATGTGCTTCCGCTTCAAGACCTCACGTGACGCGTTCTGATCCAGCATAAGCTTATAGGCCTGGGCGTCTAAAGCGGCCCGCTCTGCGGCCATCCTGTCGTTCTCAGCTGCCAGGTCGGCCTTGGCCTGAGCGATCTGCGCTCTCACCTTTGCAATTTCTGCGTTGTGGGCATCCTGATCCGCCGGGTTGGCCTCTGCCATGAGCACAGCTAGCGCATCAAACAGATCAGATAAGACTTGAGCCGGCGGGAGCACAGGACCTCCTGCCCCGGCTACCGCCGCCGCTGACGATCCGGAGAGCATTGCTGCTGTGGTCGAAGAGTGGATCGCCGCTTGTGTACCGGCCATGAATATTCCAACCCGGTTGGGCAGATCGGAGGGGTCCGGAATACTGTCGCCATCGGAACAGCCCCCAATCCGGTCGTCTTGCAACTGATACAGCGATTTGGTTTCTCCGGTTGAGGACTCGTCACCGGAATAGACGACGGTCTCGCTACCATATCCCGATCCGTCCTCATACTCTCCTCCGTGGATGACCCCCACGAAGGCACGCTTCACGGTTGGCTTAACCTGGGCAGATCTCGCACGCTAAGCCGTCTCGACGAGGTCGGTGCAGATGTCCGGCTCAGGACCTGGCTCACCGATCTTGCCGATGAAGACGTGTATGCCCCCAAAGGGGACCCGATACCCGTACTCAATTGAGCCGGCCTCGGGGCCCCATCATGCGTCGTCAATGTAGAGCTTGCCGCGACGACTCTTGGTCATCCGGCCTACATCATAGCCCTTGAGTCCTTCGAACTTGCCCTCCAAGAACGTCAAACCATCGTGCGATAGCCCCACGGTGGGCGCCAACTGTCATGGGTTTGTCACGGCAGATGTCCTCGTGAAAGGACTTAGTCATGGAGCCATCACTACGGGTTAACTTGAAGGGGTTAAAGCGGACACAAGGACACGAGAATTTATACTAGTTCGGCCCCTTCGATAAGGTAAAAGCCTACGTCTAGTTGAGATGGAATTGATGGGGTTTCGATGACTAGGGAGCAAACAAGTTTCGCCTAGGCCTCGAGTTGTTGTTGTCTGTCTCAAACCGTCGCCGGGTCGTCCCCTTATATACATGGGTGATGCCCGTCGGTTTATAGAGTCCCGATGCCGGTTCATAGACGTATCCGGCTCGGTCTCTACTATTCCTAACTTACAACACAAGATACATATTGACGCTGGTTTATAGCTACTGGCGTGAACCGGCTATGGGCCATAGGCCCTCTGCTATCTACTTGGGCTTTAACATGTTCAACTACTGGTGAAGTTAACCCGGCGTGCTCTGGCCGGTTTACCCCTAGTGGTAATATCCTCAACACTACTCATGCTAGTATCCAATGTTACTTATGCATAATGCATGTTCATGACCATTGTTGCTCTATAGCTGGCCGCTTCTCAACCCTTTTGCTAGCCTTGCTTGTACTAAGTGGGAATTCTGCTTGTGCATCAAAAACCTGAAACCCAAGTTATTCCAGATGAGTCCACCATACCTACCTATATGCAGTATCACCCTGCCGTCCTAAGTAAATTTGCATATGCCACCTCTAAAAACTTCAAATAAATATCCTTTTTGTGTGCCTGGATTGTTCATAGCGATCATGCAAGATCTATCTAGGAGAAGCATAGCAACGAGCGGGGAGAGTGTGTCCACGTACCCTCGTAGACCGAAGCGGAAGCGTTTAGTAATGCGGTTGATGTAGTCAAACGTCTTCACGATCCAACTGATTCAAGCACCGAACTTATGGCACCTCCGTGTTCAGCACACACTACTAGGAAAAGGGCTATAGATAGGATTGACACTAATGGCGCACCAGGGATGTAGTGCGCCACTACTATATACTAATGGCACACTACTTGGTGATGCGCCATTAGTGTGGAAGACACTAATGGCGCACCAGAAAAACGGTGCGCCACTAGTAATAAAGTTTTTTTTTCATTTTTACATACATACTAATGGCACATCCGACCGAAGTGCGCCATTACTAGTTCTAACTAGTAATGGCGCACTAAACTGACGATCGCCATTAGTATATATTTTACTTTTTGCAAAACTACTAATGGCGCACCACTGCAGTGCGCCATTAATCTTTTATACTAATGGCGCATTTGCTGGTGGTGTGCCATTAGTAACCTGGGACCCCAACAAGATATTTTGGACAGCCACACCTACCCACTCACTTTCCCCACTTCATTCCCTCCACCTCCTTCTCCAAACTTTCGGCTGCCTCCTCCTCCTCACCTCATTTGCACCATAGATTCATCAAAATTAAGTGGTGAAATTACCTTTTTTGATAGGTAAGTAAGGAGAAAGCTATCTTCATGTTGTAGATTTACTTTTTTTCTCCCTAGCTCGCTCCAACAACGTGCACATGCACTTTTTGTGGCCTAGCTAGATCTATGTATGTTTGTGATGTTGCATATGTTTGTGGTGTTGCATATATGTTTGTGTTTGCAGGTACGGTATTTGAAATGCTATAGTTGCCAATATTTTGCGGAATGTTGATTCATTTCCGTTTAGTGAGAATTTTGGCACTATGCATTCTTTTTGGTCCTATTTTTAGGGAAGGTCATGCCAAATTTTTTCTTGGTTCTAAAATATCATTTTGCTCTACCCATGACGACCATGGTCCTATACGATGACCGAAGGCATCATGAATAGGTTTTGAGCTCCATGAAGGCCGAGATGCTTCAAAAGAACGAGACGGAGATAAGATGTCCGTGTCGAAGATGCAAGTTGAAGAGCCTTATTGCGGACCCGGATTCCGGGCAGGTGTCGGACCACCTGCTCTTGCGTGGTTTCATGGATGGCTATCGGTGGCAAGGTGATGAAGATGACTATGAAGTCGTCCATGGGGGCCGGGCAAGAAATGAGGAAGGGCAAAAAGACAACCACCGCGGTGAGGGCGGGTGAGAAGACGAACAATCTCCAGGACATGATCACGACGGTGATGTTGTACACAGTCATCATGTAGAAGATGCCGTACATGATGATGAGGAAGATCAAGACGAAGGGCATGATCATGAAGATGAAGATACCGGAGCAGACGACGATGGAGGCTGGGTGCAGGACCCTCATATTCAAGAGTTGCTTCTCAAGCAGAGGATAACGCAAGAGATGCCGCCCGAGAGAAAGCCAAGCTGGATCAACTGGAGATAGACGCGGTTACTCCATTGTATGAAGGATGCAGGCCTGAGGATACCCGCCAGAAATTAACGCTCATGGCTCTGGATATGAAGGTAAAACACAAAATGACCGATGCATGCTTCTACGAGAACATGTCATTCTGGCATGAACGTCTTCCCAAGGGGAACAAGTGCCCCACCAGTTTCGAGGAGGCGAAGAAAATCGTGTGTCCTCTGGATTTACCGCACGTGAAATACCATGTGTGCATGAACAATTGCATCATTTATCGGGACGAGCACGCGGAGTCTACCATATGTCCGGTGTGCGGCGTCACTCGATACAAGAAGAGGAAGAAAGCTCCTCGAAAATCGGTGTGGTACTCTTCGATCACTCCTCGTCTGCAGCGGTATTTCGCGGACCCTAAGGTAGCAAAGCTCCTGAGAAGCGGGAAGATGACGGAAATGATCCAGAGATAAATAACAAAGACAAGATGCTGAGTCACCCTAAGGATGCGAGCCAGTGGCAAGCGTTGAACTTCGAATACCCATAATTTGGGAAGGATCCAAGGAACATCGTCTTTGGGCGCGAAACCGATGGAGTCAATCCGTTTGGCAGCCAGAGAAGCACACATAGCACCTGGCCTGTGTTTTGTGTGGATGTACAACCTTCCCCCCTGGTTGTGCATGAAGAGGAAGTACATTCACATGAGTATGCTAATTGAAGGGCCGAAACAACAGAGAACGACATCAATCTGTATCTGGGGCTCTTTGAAGGAGGAGCTAGACACGCTGTGGAAAACGCCAGCCAATACATGGGACGCCGCAGAGAAAGAATATTTCCCTATGAGAGTCGCACCGCTCACGACGGTGCACGACTATCTCGATTCTGGATAACTTCATGAGGCAGGTAGTCCACGGATTTTCTGGATGCGTAAGGTGCATGGATGACACAACGTATCGCCAGCTAGATAGAGATCCCGGGTCTTCGAAAACCGTGGTCATGGGACATGGAAGGTGGCTTCGCGACAATGACCCGTGGAGGAAACGCAAGGATCTATTCGATGGTGAAACCGAACCCCGAAAACGCTCGTGTACGAGGAGCGGCGAGGAAATAGACGAGCTGAAAAATTGGAAAGACTGCCCACTGCCGGGTAAGCAGGAAAAGGCGCCAGAGCCGAGAAAGAAGCGAAAGGCGCCAGAGCCGCTGCTGAAGGTATGGAAAACGAGGTCTGTTTTACGGGACTTGCCGTCTTGGAAGATCCACCGTGTGCCTCACAGCCTTGATGTCATGCATATCACGAAGAACGTCTGCGAGAGTCTGCTTGGTACCCTGCTCAACATGCCAGAGAGGACCAAAGATGGGCCGAAAGCAAGGGCAGACTTGAAATCAATGGGCATCAGGTAGGAGCTTCACGCTAATGATGATGATGATGATGATGATGATGATGATGATGAGGTGAAGCAGGACACAGAAAGTCGTCGCAAAGGCAAAAAGGCCAAGACGATCGGAAATGACTACCCTCCCGCGTGCTTCACTCTAAGTTAGGAGGAGATCGAGCAGTTTTTCACCTGCCTCCTAGGAGTAAAACTTCCTTACGTTTACGTGGGGAAGATAAGCAGATACCTAGACCCAGCGAAGCAGAAGTTCAGCGGGATGAAGTCTCACGACTGTCACGTGTCTGATGACGCAGATACTTCCGATTGCAATCCGTGGGATCATGGGCGCTGCGTCATGAAACACTATTTGGCCTATGCAACTTTTTCGACGTCATCTCTCGGAAGTCGATTGGCGTGAGGCAACCTTCGGAAGGCTACAGGAAGAGATCGTGGTGAAACTATGCGAGCTTGAGATGTACTTCCCGCCCGCATTCTTCGATGTTATGGTGCATCTGCTGGTCCATATCGTGGAGGATATCATCCAACTCGGGCCGACGTTCCTGCACAGCATGATGCCGTTCGAAAGGATGAATGGTGTCATCAAAGGATACGTTCACAACATGTCACGTCCAGAGGGAAGTATAGCCAGGGGCTTTCTGACTGAAGAGTGCATCTCCTACTGCATGAATTATCTAGGCATCGAGAACACCGTTGGTCTGCCCGTCAACAGGCACCTCGGCAGGCTCGCTGGATGGGGTCACCGTGAGGGTCGCCAGAAATGCATGTCGACTTCGAGGGTCGACTTCACGACTTTGAAAGAGCAAACCTAGTCGCGCTACAACACATAGACGTGGTCGATCCTTGGGTGGTAGAGCACAAAACCTTTATTGAGAAGACGACAATGACCGAGGCCAGCGAGAGGACGGACGGAGATATAATCAAAGAGCACAACTCATGTTTCACGCGTTGGTTCAAGCGTAAGCTTACATTACCCTTTACATGAGGATTCTTCCGCGGAAGAACAACTCATATTCGCCTTGTCACAGGGCGCCGAGCACAACCAGATGACCTATGAGGTTTACGATATCAACAGCTACACATTCTACACCGAGAACAAGGACATGAAGAGCGATGGTTATCAGAACTCCGGGGTAACGATGGAATCCTACACCGGCAACGACAAGGACAGATACTACGGAAGGATCGAGGAGATCTGGGAGCTGAGCTACGCTGGAGCGAAGGTCCCGATGTTCCATGTCAGATGGGCCAAGAGCGTCCTAAAAGAAGACCAGTATTTCACCACCATGGTTATACCCGAAGCCAAATCCAAGACTGCGGGCGCAAACGTCACCGCGAAAAATGAGCCATGGGTACTGGCTTCCCAAGTGGACCAATGCTTCTTCATTACCGACCCGCCAAAGCCCAGTCGTGTTGTCGTGAGGAGAGGCAAAAGGAAGATCGTCGGAATGGATGGAGTAGCCAATGAGCAATACTTCGACAAGTACGGCGACCCGAAGATCGAACATGACGACGACGATGAAGTAGCAGCACACACCACAAGAAGAAGCAGGACCACCCTAACTAAAGGACGTCCATTCCACAGAAGAACTCCATTTGCGAAAAAGAAGGGCAAGAAGATTGTGAACAGATAGCTTGCTAAGATCGATTGTATTTAAATCATAGTTTTCATTTCTCGGGCACTTTTTGATATCATGAATATTTTTAAATTTCATGGGCTCTTTTTGAATTCATGAATATTTTGTCAAATTTGATGATATTTTTTCATATTCAATATGAAAAAATATTGAATATTCATGAGGACACTCGATCTCGATCCCCCTCCCTCTCGATAGCTATTCTATCCCCCTCGCCAGATCCCCTCGCCGAAAGCACCCCCGCACCTCCCCGGCTCCACCGCCGCCGACACCCGCACCTCCCCACTTTTTGATGATATTTTCAAATAACAAATTTGATGATATTTTCAATTAACAAAAATTGATGATATTTTCAAAAAAAAAATTGATGATATTTGATGATATCTTCTGTTCTAGTCCTCATGAAAATAACAAATTTGATAAAAAACAAATTATTAGATGCAACAAGAAATAATGAAAAAAAATTACTAATGGCGCACCCTAGGTGGGTGCGCCATTGCTATCAGAAAAAAAGTTACTAATGGCGCACCAGAGATGGAGGAACAACCTCACCGCTATGAGGACGCCGCGGAAGACACCGAACCTGACTACACAACACCTAGTGGCGTCGGGGATGACACCACTGATGGTGACGTCGAGGATGCCACCACTGATGATGGCGGCGCACACATAGATGGCAGCCAACCGAAGAAGCAAAGCAAGGACCGGCGCCCGAACGCGCTTAGCACCCTCAAGGAGGAATTTACTCAAGTGGACTCCGACGGGCATCCAACGGAGCCCAAACATATAGTCAAGGGGTACTCGCTTCAGCTCGGGTGCATTCTCCGGAGCACCGTCTCGATCAACACCGAGAACTTTAGGCATAAGGACCGAGGGAATTTGCGCAACCTCCTCTTCACGAAGCTGCACGAACGATACAAGTTCCCCGCCGATTTTGAAAGCACACGCCTCTCAGGGAATAAAGTGAACAGTGCCGCCCTCACGAGGATGAGCACGGCCCTGTCTACTTGGAGAAGCGCGGTGAAGAGAATGATTGATAAGGTGATAGTTATGAGAAGATCAAGGCGAAATATTCTTCGATCAATGAAGATGACTACAAGGAGTTCAAGATCAAGTGCGAGAGCAGCGCAACCTCCGAATCAAGTCAGTGGGGGAAAGAAATGCGGGAGTTGAACTTAGGGGAACACAAACTCGGTCCCGGTGGTTACAGAGTGGCGGAGCCTATATGGGACAAGGAGGACGCGGAGCGTGCCGAGCAAGGCCTACCGCCCCGCTTCGAGAAATACAGCGATGACAAGCAGACTAAGAACTTTGTCAGGGCCCGGTACAAGGAGGACCCGATAACAAAGGAGCTTACCACGGATCCGAAGACCAGGGCACTTGAGCTTGTTCTGGTAAGGAATACACCCCCGCGTAATTAGCTCCATATGGTTGCACTCTAATTAATCCCTAATATTTCTAAATGGTTCAGGTTCCTTCCGCAGAAGCTGAAAGCGATGGCGAGGTCGTCTCAGAGCTCCCCTTTCGACACCCCTTTAAATAGGTCGTACAACATAAAGAAAAACAAGTATAAGCACACTAAGCCGACGTCAACTGGTCGTGAGTACGGCAAAGGCTTGTCAACAAAATGGGGTCATACTATACATTTGGTGTGCGGAAGGAGAAAAAGACCAGCTCGGAAAGCCGGGCCGCGAGGTTGAAGCACTCAAGGCACAAGTGGCGCGGATTCCGGAGCTTGTCCAAGAGCAAGTGGAACAACAATCGGGAACGAAGCTCAACGCCATGGTGCCTACGTTGATTCATGGGCTGACGACGTGGATTGCGGGCGTCCAACAGGGGCCTCCCCCGGTTCCCAGCTTCACGGCCAGCAACTCGCACAGCGCGCAGGCGGCGCCATTGGTGTCTCCGGCGGCACCATTGGTGTCTCCGGCGGAGGCGGTATTCGTGTCTCCGGCGCTGGCACGGGCATTGGAGCTTAATGCACCCGGGTGTACGCCGCGGCGAGCACCTCGCCAAATAGCGCCCCTCCATCGATTACGCCCGCCGTTGGCGGCGCCTCGACATTAGCCGAGCTCGATGGCATCCCTGACGCCCTGACTAAGCCTCTCGGCCGATGACTTCATCTCCTTGGATTTGACTGGGCATCCCTGACGCCCTACATGTTTTCGCAGGGCGCCGCCGACGTTCCTTGCACTCTTCTGCACTTCCTGGGCGGCTAGTTGGTCGATGTCGCCAAGGGCAGAATCGTTCAACCGGGCAACCGCATGTTTCACGGTAATCCGATGGCACCCATAGTGTATAGGGATGAAGTGGTTCGGGTGCTGCCAGGCTGCGACGAGCTGTTACCTCTGATTCGACCCGCTGGGGCCGACAAAGAAGATGAGATGACCCTCAGCGCCTGCGTAAACTGGCCCCTGCTTTGGCCGAACAGCCAGATTCGTTTGGGGGCGGGGGACACCACCCCACAGACAAGACCGCCCGGTCGTCTGGGCGCCAAGCCATGGCAAGAACGCCGCAACGCTACCGGACCTGCTGGACATCCCTATGGCACAGGATCCAGACAGCCCTATGGCACAGGATCCGGACAACCCTATGGCACAGGATCCGGACGGCGACGACAACGACTACGGTACATTTACCAAAGTTGATAAGTACTTTGCCGAACATGGGTACGCCGATGAGTTCTGTGGGCCTCTTTCTCAAGAACCCAACCAAGACGACCGCTATCTAGCTGGTGGAGAAATCCAATTGCAGCGCGTCAAATGCGGCGTTCAGATTCTCGAGACACGCCTCCAGCTCCCGCCTTCACCGAGCCTCGAGATAGCTGAGGTGTGAAATATTATCAGCCCCAACACGCTCAAGCGGTGATGCGTGAGCAGAACTCGGTCCCATTACAGGAGATCAAGAAGAAGGGACGGAAGCGAAGACTAACAAGGGCGCCGGTGCGAGCCAGCGGCACCAAGTTCGATCCGTGCTCAGGACGGCCACCTTCACCTAAGGATATCTCGAGGAGGGTGCATGTGGCGGGTAGGGCGATGCTACCACCAAATATGCTGAATGCTGCAACCGGTGCTATGCGGAGTCTGCACAACAGTGTTCTTTCTTTGGAGAAGCGGCGTCTGAGAGAGAATGATGTGGCATACCCGGTTTTCGTGGCCAAGGTGCCAGAGCGCAAGGGCTTTGTGGATGGCGATATCGGGGGTACGATCGTCCTGTGGTTTGATGACATCTTTGCTATGTTTAACATTCATCCGCTGCACTACACCTTCGTTCGGCTGTTTTCGCTGAGTATGGACATGCGGATCATTAGAGACAAGACCCGGGACATCGTGATAGTCGACCCCTTCTACATGCGTGCCAAGCACTTGAGCAGCGCTGGGGACCGCCAAGTTGCGAGTTCACACCTCGAAGGCATCATTCTGGCAAACCCAGATAAGGATAACTTCCTTGTGGCTTACTTTCCCGAGTAAGTCATCCCTTAACCGCCCCGTAACATATGATTTCTTAGATTTCGATCGTTCTTTTTTTTCTAACATTCCGTGTTCTGTGCAGTGACACACATTTCACACTCATCCGCCTAAGCCCAAAATATTCCATGGCCACGTATTTCGACCCGAACCGTAACTCCAAGATAGACTACACAAATGACAAGAAAGTTCTTGATGATGTTCTCCCCGGCTACGCCAAATCTGGAGGCACCTTCACCAGGGCAGTTCGTAAATGCACGGCAAGCACACCTTCTCACACAATCTGAAGTTCTGCTGCGTCAAGCAGCCGCTGGTGATCGGAAGGATGCCTACTACGCCCTCCATCACATGCGAGGCGATCGTAAGGGACCATCATCACCTTACGCTACCAGATAGTCTCAAAGATTGGGCGCGAGGTTGTCGGCAACCAGACGCGGACCTCGGACAAGAATTCTTTCGCATCCAGTCGGAGTTTGCGGACATCATCCATCAAGATGTCATTCATACCTCGGGGCAGTTCTTCCGCAGATATCAACCGTCCAACAGTGAGATAGATGAAATGCTACAAATGCAGGTTGACAACAACCGCGATTTCAATGAGAGAGCCTCCCACCGGCGCCTTAGGCTCTCCGGCGATCTTCCTCCTCAGCCAGTAAATCTGGTTTCCTCTCCATCCATCTTCTTTGACGTTCTCTGATCTACCACCCTATACCCATCTCACATGGGTCCGCATGGTGGATCGACTTTGGATCTGGATTTCTCTAAAGGTGTGGCTTTTGCGGAGGAGGTTTTCAGATCTTGTGGGAAAACAATTCATCCCTCGGATGACACGAGCCATTTTATAATGGTTGTGTCTTTCGATGAACATCGATTTCGCCTTGATGAGGACTCGGCGGCTGCGGCTTTGGAATGTGCAATTGGAGGATCCGCAATTGATCTATCTGTGCAATTCATTGCGGATAAGGTATTCTCATTTACGGTATCATGCAAAGCGTGTTGGTATGCTTATTCTTCACTTGCGATCTTTTGTGTGTCCGCAATTCAAATGCTACTTTCACCTATGGGGTAATGGCGGCCCTAATTGGAAAGCGAGAGTTTGTTCTTTGGAAGAAAGAGTGTGATGCCGAATGGATTATCATTAGCCCTTCTAAAAAGCGTCTTTGCTTTGGGTTTACTTGCTATGCATAAACCTCCTTCCAAATCTGCCTTACGTTCGACCTCTGGACCTTGAAGAGGATTTCTTTTCCACTTTCCAACAGTATGATGTTTGCAAGGGATACTCTTTTCCTGCTTCGCCAGGTCTTGTTGAGGCGGTTTCAGATGCTGGGTACAAGGTGCTGCCCCGTGAAAGAGTCATCGTTCCTCCGCCACCGGCGACTGAACTCCGATGGACGGTGGCAGAACCACCAATTATTTTCGGAACAGTCAACGTCCACGCTACTTCCTTGGCCGGAATATCTGGGATTAAGCCAACTTCTTCGGACGTGAATCTGCATGTGCATGGGATGGAACGGGCGAGTCCGGTGGCGGCCCAACTTTCCCTGCCCCAGGTGGTTTCTCCGGCCCGGTCTGCTTTGGCCCAAGTTGCTTCCGAACCTGCATCTTCATCTGTTTGTGGATATGATGAAATTTTTAATCCTAAGACAGTGGAATCACTGTTGATTGTGATGGATTTAATGATCTTGTGGATGACATGGTTTTCAAAGTTTGGAAATGTCAAAATTGCTTATCAATGAAGCATTTATCCAACGCGTGCACCAGCAGGGTTAGGTGCCGTAGATGCTTTCGGTTGGGACACAGGGCAAAGGGCTGTTCCGATTCTAGCCTATCTCCCTCTTACAGGTGGGTCCCATGGTCCAAATCCCGATATCTAACCGGTCGGCGGGTTTTTGGAGCGAGACTCCTCGTTTTCTCCCATAGCTAGCCGGAGGGTCTATGCCCGATCCCATCAAGCACCGCCCGTCATCCCCACCATTGCCGGTTGAGCCACCGCCCGTAACACGCTGCCGCCTTCCTCACCTCCACCCTCGCCTCAGGTCTGGTTCATCCTCGGCTACTCCAAAGAATGGCCAACTTTCCGTTGGACCCGATGGACTTCCTCCCGCATGGATTCGATATCATCGATGGAGGGAGCTACGATTGCCTCGCACTTTCTTTCTTGTTGGCGGTGGCTCGGATTAATGACATGAGGCGTCTGTTTGTGGCCATTGTCGAACCTGCTCCTCTGCTGAAGAAGTCGCCATCTCTGAGGAACCTGGTCAGTGATTTTGTCGTCAATACTCTGCAGAGGGCCGTGTTAGATGCCCAACCATGGATCCAAGGGGTTGGTTTGTTTCAACTACGCAGTGCTCTGGCCCGTCAAGCTTTAGTCGATCACCCTCCTTTCGATTTGGGCAACGATAGATTTGTCAGGTTTATTCCGCATGATGAGGGTATTAACTACAGAGCTGTGCAAGGTTTTCGAAGGGGATGGATAATGCTGCTAGGAGTCCCTTTGGATTATAGGCGCTCTCAATACCTGGCAGATGTTATTAGTACTTTTGGCCGATTCCACCATTGGCACCAGGATGATCCAATGAAGGTCCGCTCCTTGGTTTATGCGTCTTTTCCTGCACCTTCTATGGTCCCCAGATCAGTGACATACAGAGAATTTTCTGACTTTGGTGGGGCTCGGATTTCTTGGTCTGCTCCAGTTTATATTCTATCTGCAGACTTTGCTGATATCCTACCTGCTGATGAGGACCCAATGCCCCTCAATGGTAATCCTCACCCCCTCCCTGGCAACATGCTTTTCAATAATCACAATTGGGTTTTACCTGAATTCCCGGAGCTGGGTTGGAATGATGTGCCTGCACCCAATGAACAGCCACAGGATGTCCCTCCACAAGTTCAGGAGGTGGAGCAGCAGGTTAATATCGAGGAAATTCAGTCTCAAGAGTCAATTGTGATTCAGTTATCTGATGATTCAGTAAACAATGGCATCGATGCTGATGAAGTTGCCGTGCTCCAACAGCCAATGGGACCTCAACAGCATCCTTTAATGATCGGACGAGTGTTAACTGTTTTTGGGCCTGCCCTGCCCCCGGTGATGCAATGGAAGCGCTCGTTTGAGAAAGTATTGCCGCTATTTGGGATCTCTGACATTCCAAAGGTTGTCTTTAGGTCTCATCTCGGTGCTCTTTTGAACAATCAGTCTTGGGCGATTCCGCTCTGGCTCCAAAATTGCAGCTCCTGCACGCACATGGCTCGCCTCCTGCATGCCTGTCTGTCATCGATTAAAAGGCACAGAGCTCGAGCTCTTTGTTTTGATGATATTGATGAACCTGTTGCTGAAGCATTTGAGTTTTCTGCTGTTCCTAAAGTCACTCTGAAGCGGGGAAGAAAGCCCAAAGCCTCTAAAGTCATTGTGGAATCTGAGGTCAGGCGCAGTGCTCGCCTAAGTGCAATGCGAGATGGTTACCGTCAGGTAGCTATTGGGTCATCTCCTAGGAAGCCACACACGGGGAAGAGGCGCAAAACTGCACCTCCCAAGACCGACGATGATCTTTGCAGTGCCTCCTCGGCGACGATAGTTGATCTCCAGCGAATTGGTGCTCGTCTTCGTATTGCGCCGGAGAAAATTTCTACGGATAAGCTTGTAGCTGATCCCTCCCGCTCCAACAATAGTGCAAGTTCCGATGATTAGTTTAATCATCCAGGGTTTAGGTCCATGGCGTACCATAATCGCCTTTTTTATGTTTTTATATGTTTGGAACTTTGCGGTTTGCATCATCCTCTGGGATGTAGGCCATTGTGTGGCTTACTTTTGCTTTACCCTCTTTTGATGCGTAATGAATCAAACCTCGTTTAGAGATTGGAAAGTTCTCTGTTGGAATGTTAGGGGTCTGAATTACGAAGCCGTCAGCTTGCGGTTAGGCAAAAGATCAATGAAAGTGGATGCTCTGTTATTTGCCTTCAAGAAACCAAATGCATGCATATTGATCATCGGTTCATTAGAAAATTCTGTCCACGGCGCTTTGATACCTTTGTTTATGTACCATCGGTTGGTGCATCTGCTGGTATGGTGGTCATATGGAATTCATCTCTCTTCATAGGCAGCTTAATTGAGGCTAAATCATATGGCATTATTGTGAAGTTTCAATCTAAACATACATCTGAGTATTGGTTTCTTGTCTCCATATATGGTCCGTGTCAGGGACCTGCGCGTGATGATTTTGTGCAATGGTTACATAATTTGGATATTCAGCTTGAGGACAATTGGCTGCTTTTAGGTGACTTTAACTTTATGCGTTCCATTGAGAATCGAAACCAGCCAGGTGGTGATGTGAATGATATCTTTTTGTTTAATGAAATAATTGGCCATTTGGGTCTTGTTGAACTTCCAATCAAGGGTCGTCAGTACACATGGTCTAATATGCAATCCACACCCCTCCTCGAACAAATTGATTGGTTTTTTACATCTGTTGCTTGGACTCATGATCATCCCAACACAATGGTCATTCCGCTTGCTCGCACTGCCTCTGACCACGTTCCGTGTGTGGTTTCAATTGCCACTGCTATACCCAAGGCAAAGATTTTTCGATTTGAAAACTATTGGGTTGATTTGCCTGGCTTTATGGATTGTGTATCTGAGGTTTGGAATCGCCCTGTGGATAAATCCTCATCTGCCTTAATCATCTCCGCTAAGTTCAAATCTCTTCGTTATGCTCTTAAGAAATGGCATCTTAACCTATCCACAGTTAAGGCGCTCATTGCTGATTGCAACAAAGTAATTGTTTTTTGGATAATATTGAGGAATTTAGGCCCTTGAGTTGGCGGAGTTCAACTTCGGAAGATTGTCAAATTACATCTTGAAGATATACTTCATTGGCGGTTCATTTATTGGAAGCAACGTTGCACGATCAGAAATATTAAAGTTGGTGAGGAGAATTCAAAGTTCTTCCACGCAATGGCAACCGAAAGATATAGGATAAACACTATTTCTTCGATCAAATCTGAGGAGGGGGAAGTGGTTTCTGATCATCAACAGTTAGCTGGGATGTTTTGGTCGGATTTCAATCGTAGAATGGGCCAAGCAAAAGGTATACAAATGGGTTTCGACCTTGACACATTAATTGACCGTATTGATGGGCTGGAGAGCTTATCCTTACCTTTCACGGATTGTGAGGTAGATACGGTGATTAAGAATATGCCTTCTGACCGTGCTCCGGGCCTGATGGGTTCTGTGTCTTTTCCTCAAGGCTTGCTGGAATATATTGAGGACAGATTTTATGAATTTGGTCAGAGAGTTTTATGATGGAAAGTGCAACCTGGAGTGTCTGAATACATCTCTCATTACACTCATTCCAAAAAAGTTGAGCCCAGAATATATTGGTGATTTTAGACCCATATCATTGACAAACACTTGCCTCAAGTTTTTAACTAAACTCTTGGCAAATCGGTTGCAGAGTGTGATTCTCAAATGTATTCATCGCAATCAATATGGGTTTCTTCGGTGTAGATCCATTCAAGATTGCCTTGCATGGTGTTTCAATATATACACCAGTGTAAGGCATCCAAAAGACCTATAATCCTTCTTAAACTGGACTTCACGAAGGCGTTTGATACCATCGAACATGATCTGATTCTCAGGATTCTGAAATGCAAGGGTTTTGATGATCGCTGGACAGGTTGGATTGACAGCATCTTGTCCTCTGGTTCCTCTTCGATCCTCTTAAATGGGGTGCCTGGTCATCACTTTGTTTGCCGTTCGGGTGTGCGACAGGGAGACCCTTTATCTCCTTTGTTATTTGTGATTGCGGTGGATTTATTGCAGTCCGTGGTCAATGAGATGTGTGCAAGGAACATTCTCACACTGCCCATACCTACCTCTTCACGGGATTATCCGATTGTTCAATATGCGGACGACACCTTAATTGTCCTTCCTGCGGTGGATGACCAACTCATTGCTTTCAAGGAGATGCTTGAGACCTTTGCTAAGTCAACAGGTTTGAGGGTTAATTTTAGTAAGTCATCTTTGATTCCACTGAATATGTCTGATGAAGAGGGTCAACGTATGGCGGCTTTGCTTGGATGTGATGTTGGCTCTATGCCGTTTACTTACCTGGGATTGCCAATGGGTACCACTCGACCCACAATATATGACTTGCTACCTTTAGTGGACCGCATTGAGAGAAGATTATCTGCCTCATCCTGCCTGTTGAATCAGGGTAGCGGCTGCAACTCTTGAAATCGGTTTTATGTTCCATGTCAATATACTTCTTGTGTTCCCTTTCATTACCTCAAGGAATTTTGAAGCAGATAGAACGTATCATGCGGCAATGTCTGTGGCGAGGCAACTCTGACACGCCAAGACAATCTTTAGCAGCTTGGGAGTTAGTTTGTCGGCCCAAGAACCAGGGAGGACTTGGGGTTTTGGACCTTGGTAAACAAAATGAAGCCTTGTTGATCAAGCACCTCTTCAAATTTTATAATAAGTTGGATGTACCCTGGGTTTCACTTATCTGGGACACATATTATGCTGTTGCTCCTCCCCAAGTAACGCAAAGTTGTGGTTCCTTTTGGTGGCGTGATGTGATGAAACTTTATGGCAAATTTTGTAAGTTGGCCATCCCTCATGTTCGCTCCGGAGACTCGGTGGTTTTCTGGCTGGATCGGTGGCAACTTAATAACGAGGTGGTCTTCATGCAACAGCGTTTCCCGCGGCTTCATTCTTTTGTCATTGATGATACACTTACCATTAAAAATGTGATGGAGCTGCCTGTCCCAACCGACAATTTTCACCTGCCTTTATCAGTTGAAGCTTTTGAGGAATTCAATCAACTTCAGGCTTTAATGCCTCTCATAATCTTACGTGAGGGAATTAGTGACGTTTGGAAATGGCCTTCTAAAAGCGGGGACTATCAATCCAGGATTTACTATTTGTCATGTTTCTCTGAAGTCGTAGGTGACCCTCTTTTTCGTGGATGCGGAAATGTGCTTGCACCCTCAAGCTCAAGGTGTTTGGATGGCTTCTTTTGATGGATCGTCTGAACACCGGGGATATGATCTAGACGCCATTGGACTATCCAAGATGATACTTGTGCCATTTGCTTCTCAGGTTTGCATGAAGATAGGGCTCATCTCTTTTTTGCTTGCAACTTTAATAGCGATATGCGGAATTATTTGGGCATTTCATGGAAGGTTCAACCTAACTGCACCACTTTTGAAATGGCTTGTGAGGCCAGGAGGGATTTTGGTCAACCGTTTTTCACCGAGGTAGTATTTACGGCCACCTGGAATATTTGGACCCAAAGGAATGGAAGGATCTTGAAATGAGCTGCCCACTTTCGGAGCTTGGAGGAGGAATTTTATTCATGATATTACCCTCTTAGCTCATAGGATCAAGTGTAAATATAGAGATAGACTAACTGTTTGGATAGATTCTTTACACTAGCCCCCCACATAAGTAGCCTTCTTTTTCCCCTCTTATTTTCCTTTCTAATTTTGTACAGAATCTATATTTGTTTTAATAAAGGGCTGTGAGGCTGTTGCCTTGCAGTACATAGTCAAAAAAAACAACCGCGATTTCATGACCATCACGACAGACGGCGGCTTCATCCACGCTCCTGTCCGATGAGTCGAGTCAAAAGTAGTGATGTGTAGTTCTGAAACATTGATTGGCTCATGTTGTAATTAAACTTTAATGAATTCGTATGTCTCTTTGGTTTGGATAGTTGTTCAACTTATGTAATCGATGTTATTTATTAGTAGGACCATGAATCGTGCTATTAATGTCTTGCTTTTCTATTCCGATCCTTTTGTTGCATACTTACATATTGCTTATGTATTGTCTGTTGTTTGGCTTGTGCATAGAGATTCCGTCGTATGTCGTGTACAAGGGTAAGATTTCCGGAGTCTACTACGACTGGGAAGAGTGTCGGAGACAGGTTCACCGTTTCAGCGGTAACAGTTACAAAGGGTACACCACTAGGGCGGAGGCCGAATCTAGATACGCTCGCTATCTAGCGGCAGTGAGGAGGGAGCGTTGGAGGAACCGGATGAAGACCAGTTTGATCGCTATGATGCTCATCGTGATGACCGCAACTCTCTTCTATGTGATGGTAGTTTAGATGATCGATATCGACTTGTAATGTGAAGACAAACTCGATACTCGCGGTCTTGAGACTTGTAATGTTTTATCTTTATGCGGTCTTTTGAATTCGGAGACTAATATGATGAATTGTATTCGAGACTAATCTTCTATTGTATTCGATGAATTTGCTGTTGTTGTGTGCTGCTGTCTATATTTTGTCCAATAATATATTTTGTAACCTATGCAAAAATCAGAATAGTAAAAAAAACCAAATATTCATACTAATGGCGCATCACCTCCAGGTGCGCCATTACTATGCCAAAGGATACTAATGGCACATCACAACAGGGTGCGCCATTAGTATGACAAAGCAGATGGTTACGTATGGCCCCCCAGGCGGCACACTAATGGTGCATGGTGTTACATACTAATGGCGCACTAGGTGGTGCGCCATTAGTATACCAGATACTAATGGCGCACCAGTGGTGCGCCATTAGTAAAAAATACTAGTGGTGTGATACTAATGGCGCACCGGTAGTGCGCCATTAGTAGGCAAAACCGGTGCGCCATTAGTAGGCCTTTTCCTAGTAGTGACACGTTCAGCTCGACGTCCCTCGAGCTCTTGATCCAGTTGAAGCTGAGGGAGAGTTCCGTCAGCACGACGGCGTGGCGCCGGTGATGACGAAGTTACCGGCGCAGGGCTTCACCTAAGCACTACGACGATATGACCGAGGTGTGTAACTGTGGAGGGGCACCGCTGCGGCTAGGAACAATTGATGTGTGTTCTGGGGGTGCCCTCCCCACGTATATAAAGGAGGGAGAGGGAGGGAGGCAGCCTAGGGCACGCCCAAGTAGGAGGAATCCTACTTGGGCCCCTAGTCCAATTCGCCCCCCTTTACCATATTTGGACAAGGGGGAAAGGAAGGAGGGGGAGGGGAAGGAAGTAGGAGTCCTACTACAACTTTCCTTTTCCTCCTCTCCTTTCCCTTTCTCCCCACGTGGCTGTCCCTATAGGGGGCGCACCAGCCCCTTGTGGGCTGGTGTGTTCCCTTACTTGGCCCATTAAGCCCATATCTTTGCCGGGGGTTGCCCGGAACCACTTCTGGTGACACGGTATCACCCGAAACACTTCCGGTGTCCAAATACCATCGTCCTATATATGAATCTTTACCTCTCGACCATTTCGAGACTCCTCGTCATGTCCGTCAGCTCATCCAGGACTCCGAACAAACTTCGGCCATCAAATCACATAACTCATAATACAAATCGTCATCGAACGTTAAGCATGCGGACCCTACGGGTTCGAGAACTATGCAGACATGATCGAGACACATCTCCGGTCAATAACCAATAGCGGAAACTGGATGCTCATATTGGCTCCTACATATTCTAAGAAAATCTTTATCGGTCAAACCGCATAACAACATACATTGTTCCCTTTGTCATCGGTATGTTACTTGCCCGAGATTTGATCGTTGGTATCCTCATACCTAGTTCAATCTCGTTACCAGCAAGTCTCTTTACTCGTTCCGTAGTGCATCATCCCGTAACTAACTCATTAGTCACATTGCTTGCAAGGCTTATAGTGATGTGTATTACCGAGAGGGCCCAAAGATATCTCTCCGATACTCGGAGTGACAAATCCTAATCTCGATCTATGCCAACTCAACAAACAGCATCGGAGACACATGTAGAGCATCTTTATAATCACCCAGTTACATCGTGACGTTTTATAGCACACAAGGTGTTTCTCTAGTATTCGGGAGTTGCATAATCTCATAGTTAGAGGAACATGTATAAGCCATGAAGAAAGCAATAGCAATAAAACTATATGATCATAATGCTAAGCTAACGGATGGATCTTGTCCATCACATCATTCTCTAATGATGTGACCTCGTTCATCAAATGACAACACATGTCTATGGCTAGTAAACTTAACCATCTTTGATTAACGAGCTAGTCAAGTAGAGACATACTAGGGACACTATGTTTTGTCTATGTATTCACACATGTATCAAGTTTCCGGTTAATACAATTCTAACATGAATAATGAACATTTATCATGATATAAGGAAATATAAATAACAACTTTATTATTGCCTCTAGGGCATATTTCCTTCAATTTAGAGAAATTAAAATCATGAGACATATCCCCAAAACTTACAGTAACAATTTCTTTCTCAGTCTATCTTAGCATTAGCAGTATTCAAGAAAGGTCTACCAAATATAATGGGACAAAAATCATCTTGCGGGGAACCAAGAACAAGAAAATCAGTAGGGTATTTTATTTTCCCACACAAGACTTCAACATCTCTAACAATCTCAGTTGGTGATATCGTATCTCTATTAGCAAGCTTAATAGTAACATCCATTTCTTCTATTTTAGTGGGTGCAATATCATTCATAATTTCTTGATAGAAGGTAAAAGGAATCGCACTCACACTAGCACCCACATCACATAAGCCATGATAGCAATGATATCCTATTTTAACAGAAACAACAGGCATGCCAACAACATGTCTATGTTTATCTTTAATATCGGGTTTAGCAATTCTAGCAGCTTCATCACAGAAATAAATAACATGCCCATCAATATTATCAACCAAGAGCTCTTTAACCATAGCAATACTCGGTTCAACTTTAATTTGTTTAGGGGGTGTAGGTGTTCTAGTATAGCTCTTACGAACCACAGTTGAAGCTTTAGCATGTTCCTTTATTCTAAAGGGAAAGGTGGTTTCTCAATATAAGCAGTAGGAACAATAGGATCAGCATTATAAGTAATAGTTTCTTCTTCAACTTTAATAGGTTCTACTACTTTTACTTCAATGGGAGGATGATATTTAAACCACTTCTCCTTAGGGAGATCAACATCAGTAGCAAATGATTCTCAGAAAGAGGCTACTATCCCAGAGTCAAGTCCATATTTAGTGCTAAATTCACGAAAAGCATCGGTATCCATAAAGGATTTAACACAATCAAACTTAAGGTTTATACCTAACTCCTTACCTTCGTCGAGTTCCCAATCTTCAGCGTTGCATTTAATTCTTTCCAATAAATCCTGTTTGAGTTCAATAGTCTTCTTCACAAAAGAAACAGTACAAGAAGTATCAAGCATGGATTGATCATTACAAGAAAGCCGAGCATAAATTTTTTGAATAATAATTTCTCTTCAAAGCACATGATTGCGGCATGAATGTAACATTAACTTAAGCCTCCCCCAAGCTTGACCGATACTTTCTCCTTCACGAGGTCAAAAATTATATATATAATTCCGATCACGATGAACAAGATGCATAGGATAAAGCTTCTGATGAAATCCCAATTTCAATCGGTTGTAGTTCCATGATCCAATATCATCACATAGTTTGTACTATGTCAATGCCTTCTCCTTAAAAGATAGAGGGAAAATCTTCTTCTTGACCTCATCCTCAGGCAAACTTGCAAGTTTAAATAATCCACAAACTTCATCCACATAGATTAGATGCATATCAGGATGTAATTTTCCATCTCCTGCATAAGGATTAGCTAGTAGTTTATCTATCATACCCGAAGGAATTTCATAATAAATATTTTCAGTAGGTTTAGTAGGTTGAGGAGCAAATTCTCGCTCTATCGGTCGAGGTGAAGATACCCCGAACAAGCCTCTCAAAGGATTATTTTCCATAGTGATAAGTGACTGTAAATTTCAGCACACTATATAAATGTTTCCTTACCAAATTCCACTTACCAAAGGCGCTTCACTCCCCGGCAACGGCGCCAGAAAAAAGTCTTGATGGACCACAAGTATAGGGGATCTATCATAGTCCTTTAGATAAGTAAGAGTGTCGAACCCAACAAGGAGCAGAAGGAAATGACAAGTGGTTTTCAGCAAGGTATTCTCTGCAAGCACTGAAATTATCTGTAGCAGATAGTTGTATGATAAGATAATTCGTAACGGGTAACAAATAACAAAAGTAACTAAGGTGCAGAAAGGTGACCCGATCCTTTTTGTAGCAAAGGACAAGCCTGGGCGAACTCTTATATAAAGCAAAGCGCTCCCGAGGACACATGGGAACTACTGTCAAGCTAGTTTTCATCATGTTCATATGATTCGCGTTCGTTATTTTGATAATTTGATATGTGGGTGGACCGGTGCTTGGGTGATGCCCTTCCTTGGGCAAGCTTCCCACTTACGATTAACCCCTCTCGCAAGCATCCGCAACTACGAAAGAAGAATTAAGATAAATCAAACCATAGTATGAAACATATGGATCCAAATCAGCCCCTTACGAAGCAACACATAAACTAGGGTTTAAGCTTCTGTCACTATAGACCCATCATCTACTTATTACTTCCCAATGCCTTCCCCTAGGCCAAATCATGGTGAAGTTTCATGTAGTGGACGTTCACATAACACCACTAGAGGAAAGACAACATACATCTCATCAAAATATCAAACGAATACCAAATTCACATGTCCTCAGGAACAAATATAACTACTCACAAAGCATATTCATATTCATAATCAGAGTAGTATTAATTATCATTAAGGATCTGAACATACGATCTTCCATCGAATGAACCAACTAGCATCAACTACAAGGAGTAATCAACACTACTAGCAACCTAGGTACCAATCTGAGGTTTTGAGACAAAGATCGGATACAAGAGATGAATTAGGGTTTGAGAGGAGATGGTGCTGGTGAAGATGTTGGTGGAGATTCACCCCTCTCGATGAGAGGATTGTTGGTGATGACGATGGCTTCGGTTTCCCCCTCCGGGAGGGAAGTTTCCCCGGCAGAACAGCTCCGCCGGAGCCCTAGATTGGTTCTGCCTAGGTTTCGCCTCGAGACGACGGCTCTTCGTCCCGAAAGCTTCCTTCTGATTTTTCCATGTCAAAAGACACCATATAGCAGAAGATGGGTACCAGGGGCCTTACTGGTGGGCCATAAGGCAGGGGTGTGCCCAGGGGGGTAGGGCGCGCCCCCTACCCTTAAGGATGTCTGGTGGGTGCCCTCTGGTTCTTTCTTCGCCCAATATTTATTATATATTCCAAAATAAGTCTCCGTGAAGTTTCATGACTTTTGGAGTTGTGCAGAATAGGTCTCTAATATTTGCTCCTTTTCCAGCCCAGAATTCCAGCTGCCGGCATTCTCCCTCTTCATGTAAACCTTGTAAAATAAGAGAGAAAAGGCATATTGTGATACGATATGTAATAACAGCCCATAATGCAATGAATATCAATATAAAAGCATGATGCAAAATGGACATATCAGTCATCGCAGTTGATCTTATAGCGCAATGCACGGCATACTGGGCATGCATTCCAATCCTCGTACTCACCGCGGTAGAGGATGCAGTCAATAGGGCATGCATGTATCTTTTGCACCTCTAATCCTAGAGGGCAGACAACCTTCTTTGCTTCGTACTTACTGTCGGGAAATTCATTGTCCTTTGGAAGCATCTTCTTTAACATTATCATCAACTTCTCAAATCCCTTGTCAGATACACCATTCTCTGCCTTCCATTGCAGCAATTCCAGTATGGTGCCTAGCTTTTTTGTCGGGGGTTGGGTGCGACATATGCCAAAGGATGGCTTATCATGGAGGGGGCGAGTAGAACGTCGCTGGTGCCTGGAAACGGGATGAGGCGAAGGCATGCACGCCGGCGGATCTTACCCAGCTTCAGGGCTCTCCGAGGAGATAACACCCCTCGCTGCTCTCTGCGGGGTCTCCGCATGATCACTATGGCAAAATGGGTACAAGAGGCTCCTTGAGCTGTTCGGGTGAGGAAGGAGAAGGGCTCGGCTTGCTCTTCTCTCCCTCTATGTGTGTGTCTAAAACTACTAGCTTCCAACCCTTTGCATGGGTGCCCCGGGGGGTTTATATAGGCCTACCCCCCGGGGGTACAACGGTAATCCGGCTGGGTGTGGGTCCAAGCCGTCAGTCTCTAAGTCGTCGTCTTCTCTGCCGACTCACAGGGCCCGCCGACTAGTGGGCCCAGCTGACTTGACATGGGGCCGACAGCCCTTGTCCGCCGCGGGCGGGTCTTGCCGGCTGCAGGTCACTGTAGCCGTGCTTCTAATGACGCGAGCCTGGTCGTGAGGTTATGGCAATAGTGCCGCCGCCCGGCGGGCGATCATCACCGCTGCCATTCCTGTCTTGTCTCGGTTAATGGCGCGTGGATCCCGGGGAGGAGCGGCTGGCTTCGGAAGCCGACTCCATCGGGTCCGTCTTTGGGGTGCTCTCGCCGTCTTGGTACTCCCGCCCGGCAAATCCCGCCGTCTTCGAATTGTCTGAACGAGCCAGCGTGGAGTACAGGACTCGCCCATGGTGATGACGTCGGGGCGGCATAGCAGATCTTTGCGCCGCGGAGACCTCCGTTGGTACGGCGCCCTGTAGCCATACCTGCCCTTTATGGACTGGGCGGGGATGGGCCGCGAGGCGGCTTTACCCCATAGCAGCCCAGGCATAAGGCGGTGGAGGTCACGGGCCGACTCCTTGTAGCCGGCCTCACTGGAGGTCGCTGGCTTGGAGTCGGCTTGTCCTGAAGGCGGCCCCTGGGACTCGGCCCAGAGGGGTAGTCGTCCGTCACTGTTGCCGACTATCTGAAGGCGGCTCTTCGTCTTGGGGTCTTGAGGGGCGCAGCCTGCCTCGATGTTTTGAAAGGTTCAGGGGCTCGGGTCTGCCTACCCGTAGTCCATTACTCCGACAGTAGTCCCCGAAGCTGGGGAGGCGCCGAGGGCAGCCCATCGAGGAGCCACGACAGCTTCTTCCCTTCGATGTAACAATCTGGACTCGGCCCGCCGTTTCCATCCGGAGTCGGCTTTGCAGGGGCCATCTTGCTCTTCAACGGTTTCGAAAGTCGCTGCGGGACCTAGGCGGCGTGTCTGATAAGCTTCCTGGCAACCGCCTGTCGTGGGCCCGCCAAGCGGCAGGGCCAGTCTGCCAGCCCACGCGCACAAGACAGGCCCGTCAGGCGGGGCCCGCCACTACCACGCCCCGGCGCACAGCGGATCCGCTGCGGTCGTGCGGGCGGTTGGGCTCCCCACACCGTTACTGCGCGCAGTAACGTCGTGGGTTAAATCGTGAAGCGCGAGGGCGTGGGCGCGATTAATCACGCCCGCCCCTCGGCCGCAGCCCAGCGCCTATAAGTAGGCGGGGAGAGGAGAGGCGGCGACGCACGCGCACTCTCTCATCCCCGCTCCCTGCCCCGTCTTCTTCCTTGCTCCTCCGCGCCGAGCCTCGTTCCTTCCTCGTCGCGGAGATGAGTTCCTCATCAGCCACCACGCCTCCCACCGCGCGCTCCGGCCTGTGGGACGGCTCCGTCATCGACGACGACATGGTCGAAGTTCGCCGTCGACGCGCCGCATTCCCGGCAGCAACCTCGTGCGAGCCCGCGCCCCGCCAGAGGGCGAAATCACGCCAGCGCCGGAGGAGGGCGAGCGGGTTGTCTTCCGCTCGCACCTCATGCGCGGGTTGGGGCTGTCGGCGAGCGGCTTCTTCCACGCGTTCTTGGAGTTCTTCGGGCTCCAGCCGCACCACCTCACCCCCAACACGGTGGTGCTGCTGGCCGCCTTTGCATCCTTATGCAGAGGTTTCCTTGGAGTTCTCCCCACCATCGAGCTATGGGGGGAGTTCTTTCAAGCGAAGCTCGGGACCCACATCGCCCGCGTGCCGGCTCTGTGCAGCGCGTTCATCGCCAAGAGGAGGCTGGTGTCCGATAATCCTTTCCCTGCCATCCCCCTCATCAAGTCGGTGAAGATGTGGCAGCGCTCATACTTCTACGTCAAGAACGTCGCCCCCGACGGCGACTGGGTCAACTTGCCGCCCTACATGGGCGGCGAACTGGCGGGCCGACCCACCAGCTGGTCCTACAGGGCCCGGATGCTGACTCCCGTAGGTAACTCCGCCGTCGCGCGGCTCCGCGTAATGATACAGTCGAAGGGCCTGACTGAGGCTGACTTGCTGACCGCCTTCGTGGCGCGCCGAGTCCTCCCTCTGCAGGGCCGCCCTCATCTGATCTGCCAGATGAGCGGCCGCCGGGACCCCACCCGGCTGTGCTCCCAGGACATGCCCCTCTCGGAGGTTGTGGAAACGGTGAACTTCTTGGCGGCTGCAACCTCAAGGAGGAGTGGCGCTTCGGCAAGGAGCCATACTCGCGCGCCAATCCCCCGCCGATGGTAAGTCGCCTCTCGCTTCCTTGTTTCCTTCCTTAGCCGGATCCGGCTCTTACTTTCCTTGGTTCTTTCCGACTCAGAATCCTCTCATGACGCCCTTGACCGGCGCCGCGGGCTCATGAAGTTCGTCCCCGACCGGGCGGAGAGTGACGCCGACGACCCCGACTTGGGCGTGGCGGCAGTGGAGACCGACGCCGAAGGAGGGGGAGAGGCCGACGACTTCAGGCCCTCGGCCACTTTTGCAGACTGGCCTGATGACGAAGTCGCCCCCCGCCGCCAGCAGAGAACCGGCCAACCAGGCGCGAGCTCCTCCGCCGCCTTAGGGGGCCGAGGCGCGCGGGCGGGCCGAGTCAGCCAGGCGGCCAGGCCAAGAGGATCGAGGAGCATCCGCGCGACTTCGGCGTGAAGAAGCGGTCGCGAAGGCCAACCGCTTCCGCAAGGAGGTGAAGAAGCCACCGCTGGTCTCAGCGTAAGTATCTTTTATTCCGTCTTGTTTTCTTCGGTCCGTCTTGCCCAAGTCTTCTTATGTCTTTTCCTCTCTCATCGTGGCTCCCTCACTCTGAGAGGGTCGCTGCCGCCTCCGTCATGGGGTCGGCAGAGGCGTCCGCCAGCGATCGGCCGGGCTGACCCTGCGGCCGCCCTCAGGGAGGCAACAGAGCAGAACGCGCAGGAGAAGCGCGACGAGGAGGCGGCCGCCCGTCGAGAGAAAGCGGCGGCCGAGAGGGCGGCCGAAGCCGCCGCCGCGGCTCAAAGGCAAGCCGAGGAGGCCGCGCGTCTCCAGTCGGCGCTGCTCGTCGTTCCTCTGAGGTCAGCGCCACCGCCGCCGGACTTCACGGGGCAATCGGAGGGAGATGGTGGGGAGGCTCCCGTCGCAGGGAGGGGGCGGCGAGGCTTCTTCGCCGGGCGCGGCCGCGCCACCTCTGCCGCCCCCGCCGCAGTCTGAAGTCGCGCGAGGTAAACAACCGGTGGACCCACCCGCACCGCCGACCGACGATGAAGCCGTGGCGCGGCTGCTTCTTCAAGTCGCCTCGCCAGCGCGGCGCCGCCTTGAGAAGGCGGACTCGGCGCCGCGCCCCTTGGAGACCGGCGCCGCCAGCTCGACGATCCCCGACGCTGAAGCGTCGAGCGCCCGCGCCCAGGTGGGTGCGAGGAGGCTGCAGGCCTGCTGAACACGGGCGCTCTGGATGTCCAAGCGGTTGCGGGCAAGGCGTCGCCCTCGAGAACCTCTCAAAGGCGCACCTGGCGTCGCGCTGCCGTCTTGGGTAAGTTTCATTTCAAGTTTTCTCTTGATCTTCTCTGTAAGGCGCCCACTCCACTGAGTGTAATCCCGAGTTTGGTCGGCTGCTGGCGGTGACCCGAAACTTTATTTGCTTACTTCAAGTCTTTATCGTATGCGGAATCCTTGTTACAGAGTATCACAACCTCCGCGCTACCGCCTTCAACCGCAATGTTGAAGAGCTGAACAAGCAGACTCTTGACTGGCGAGGAGCCGAGGTGAGTTTTCTTCTTCGCGGGGGCGCGCTTGCGCACCCACGGGCTATAGTCCCTGAGATTCGGGCCGACTGCTGCGCAGTCGGGCCGGATCTTCCTAGCGACCTTCTTATCTGACGACTTCGCGTCCTTCTTCTTTTGTTCTTCAGAGTCCAACGCCGCTCTGCGAGATCAGCTGGGTACGGTCGAGACCGCCCTGCGCGCCAAGGAGGAGGAATGCGGCAAGCTCGCCGCAGAGCACGACCTGCTGGCCACGCAGCTGGTGGAGCAGAGGGAGTTGCTCAAGGCAGCGCGGGCCGAGGCGGAGAAGAAAGAGGCCGCCCTCCTGGCCGAGTTTGAGAGCGAGCGCTCCGCCTGGACCGACCGAGAGGCGCATCTGACCTCCGGCTTCCATGAGATCGAAGATATCGTTGATGGTAAGTCTGCTTTTGCTTTCTCTTTTGGGTTGCCGACTATGGGTTAAGCCGGCTCTTGTCTTTTCTAACTTGCTTTTTCTTCTTCCTGGCAGACTTCTTCCCTGGTCATACGCAGGCGGCCAATCAGGCCATTGAGGCTGAACGCGCGGCGCGGAGGGCGGACGGCGCCGAGATCGCAGCCAACGCCCCCCGGACTCTTGACGAGCAGCTCCTGAGCATTGAGGCTCGTCTGCGGCTGGCACATCGGATGTTGCGCCGTCTTCAGCGTGTCGGGGCCCAGGCGATTGCTGCCCTGTGGCCGGAAATGCCGGTTCTGCGCACTCCCAGCCGGATAGCCGACTGGCTGGAGGTCGCGGCTGGGCGTCTTGAGGCTTGGAAGGGCTCCGCGGCCCGGGCTGGAGCTCACCGAGCCCTGGAGTTCGTCAAGGCGTGGTATCCAGGGCTTGACCTAGATCGTTTGGCCGCGTTCCGGTCAGAAGCCCAGGCGGAGCTGCAGGCCGCGGAGGGCGCCCTCGTCGAGCGTGCGGCGGTGATCGCCGACTACACGGACACCAGCGTCTTCGTCCCGGAGCGAGCTGAGGACGGTGGGGAGGCGCCGCCGGAGTGGTTCGGGCTGAACCCGGACTACGGCGAGGACTCGGCGGAGGTGATCGACTCCAGCACCGAGGATGAGGACGAAGCGGAAGGACGGAGACGGCATGGAGGCGTCGGGAAGACGGAGCGAGCGGCCAGCCTCAGCTCGACCGCGCCTCCGGCAACGAGCCGCGCCTCTACAGGCCAGCCGCTGCGAGACGATCAACCGAGACTGCCCAGCCAGCCGCCCCGGCGCCTGACTCCGCCACCGCCTCCGGCCTTCCAGCCCCATCCGCTGCTTCTTAGGCCGCTGCGTTGGCTTTATTTTATCTGCTTGTTAGTCTTTCAAAAGAACTTTGTTAATTCGCACAATTCCACCCGCGGGGTGTATTCTGAACCTCTGTTCGAAGATCCGACCAAGGGCCTAAGTTTATGTAAATATTGTTCTAATTTCATGTTTTCTTGCCCGGTGCTCTTATGGCTTTCCTCTTGCCGCCTTCCCTTAGATGCCGCCTTGCCCGTTAGGCAGCCGCTCTGCGGACTGCCGTCTAGGTCAAGTGCTCGGCTACTTTTGAGAAGGCCAGTACTTGGCCATTTTAGAGTCGTTTAAGCAAGTTGGGTAGAAAACAGCAAGCCGGCCTCTTAAGAGTCGGTCACATAAAATAAATTTGGGAGCCGGTTTCAACTATGTGTATGCTTTGGGTCCTTAGCCCTTTTTTTCGTGTGGGCGCCCGCTCTACCTCACTCCTGCCCGCCAAACAGTCGCTCTGCGAGCTGCGGCTTCTGACAGGAGACGGCTTGGGCGCCGCACGCTACTTGTCGGACTTCAGGAAGCACTTCATAGCTCGAAAGCGGCGAGTCCCCGGGCCGACTAGTCGAGCCCGGTGCCAAACAGCATAATGAAAGGGTAACATACCCAGAGGCATAATTCTTATCATACAGATAACAAAAGAGGGCAGTCCCCGAGCTCGTCTCGGGGGGCCCGGAGTCTTGGTATTTCAAACACAAAAGGGTAGCGTGGTACATACTGCATCAACTGTAAAATCTTCGGAGAAGATTTGCATTCCATGGTCACTCTGTCTCTTTGCCGGAGTCGTCCCTCTTGCGTGCTCGGGGCTTCTGAGCGTCGATCAGGTAGTAGGAGTCGTTGCCCAGCACCTTACTGATGAACGGTCCTTCCCAAGGCGCCGACAGCTTTTGCTGGCCGGCCGTTCGCTGAATCAGCCGGAGCACAAGGTCGCCTTCTAGGAATGATCTTGGCCTGACCTTCTTGTTGTAGTATCGGTAGCGAGCTCTGCTGGTAGATGCTTTGGACGGCTGAGTGCCGGCAGCGGCCCTCTTCCAGCAGATCGGCGCCGTCTTGGCGTGCTTCTTCCGCTTCCTCCTCGGTGTACATGGTGACTCGCCAGTCGAACTCTATATCCGTTGGGATGACGGCTTGGCACCGTGAAGCGAGGAAGAAGGGTGTGAAGCCGGTTGACTTGTTTGGATTCGTCGCAGACTCGGAAGGGCGGCTGGCAACTCCTCAAGCCAGCAACCGGCGAACGCTCGATGGTTCGACGGGCGAGGCTTGATGCCAGACAAGATGAGGCCGTTCGCTCGCTCCACCTGGCCGTTTGACTGCGGATGGGCAACGGACGCTAAGTCCAGTCGGATGCCCTGCGTCGCGCAGAAACGGGCCAGGGCGCCCTTGGCGAAATTTGTGCCGTTGTCGGTGATGATGCTGTGCGGTACGCCGTACCGAGTCGTGATGTCGGTGATGAAAGTTACTGCCGTAGGACCATTCAACTTCTTGATGGGTTTTGCTTCTATCCACTTGGTGAACTTGTCCACCGCGACAAGTAGGTGAGTCAGGCCGCCTCGTGCCGTCTTGAATGGTCCCACCATGTCCAGGCCCCGACATACCAAAAGGGCCAGGCGATGGGGATTGTCTTGAGCGCTGAAGCCGGTTGAAGCAGCTTAGAGCGGAACACCTGGCACCCCTTGCATTTTTGAACCAATTCCTTGGCCTCTTCTAGGGCGGTCGGCCAGAAGAAACCGTGTCGGAAGGCTTTGGCGACGAGTGCTCTGGAGGCTGCATGATGGCCGCACTCGCCCTAATGAATGTCTTCGAGGATTGTCTGGCCTTGCTCTGATTCGACGCAGCGCTGGTAGACATCGGTGACGCTGCGCCTGACCAGCTCTCTATTGATTATAGTATAGGTTGCCGCTCGGCGTTGCACCTGCCGAGCCAAGGTTTCATCAGTTGGTAGCTCTCCGCTTACCAAAAACTTCAAGATGGGCTGGGCCCATGAGGGTGCTGCTATTTCTTCGACCGCCTTGATCTTGCTACTTGGGCCGAGGTCGGCTGGGGAGGCGGCGGGTTGGAGCCTGCAGCAGCTTGCTGCGTTGGAGAAGTCCACAGGCCGGCCGCACGATCCACAGGCAATCTTGGAGGCTTTCCAAAGGTCGCTGCAGTCCCCGGTCCGGGTTCCGAAGTCCCCGGGCCGGCTTCGACTGCCGCGTTCTTGGGGGCGTCTTCAAGGATTCTTGTGCTATCTGCCGAGGCTCTGGGGTCGGATCTGCTTTCTTCAAGGGGAGCCGGCACAAAAATGGAGTCTGATTCTGGTGACGGTTTGACGGATGGTTTGAGAAGGCGCTGAAGGGCGACGCCGGATGGTATTGCCTGTCGGGTGGAACCGATTCTTACCAGGGCATCTGCTTGGTCATTGTCGTTCCTTGGTATATCGAGGAATTCGCATCCCTCAAAATATCCACTCGTTCTTTGTACCCGAGCGGTAGCTCGCCATGTTTGCATCTTTGGCGTCCCAGTCGCCGGATGACTGTTGGACCACCAAGTCGGAGTCGCCATAGCACAGGATCCGGCGAATGCCGAGTTCTTTGGCAAGCCGGAGCCCGTGGATGAGCGCCTCGTATTCGGCGACGTTGTTGGAGGCGGCGAAATGGATCTGCAGCACGTACTTGAGCTTGTCGCCTTTAGGGGAAGTGAGGACCACGCGGGCTCCCAAGCCGGTGCGCATCTTGGAGCCATCAAAGTGCATCCGCCAATGGGTGGAGTCGGTATTTGGCGGCAGAATCTGGGTCTCGGCCCAATCGGCGAGGAAGTCGGCCGGTCTTGTGACTTGATGGCGGTGCGGGGCTGGTAAAGATGGTGTAGGGGCCAACTCTATGGCCCACTTGCCCACTCGACTGAAGCATCTCGGCTTCCGATGATCTCTGCTAGTGGGGCCGTGCAAACCACGGTGATTGAGTGCTCTTGAAAGTAAGGCTTCAACTTCTTGGCGGCAAAGTGCACGCCGTAACACATCTTTTGGTAGTGGGGGTAGTTCTGCTTGGAGGTTGACAGTACCTCGCTCAGGTAATATACTAGTCTCTAGACCGGTAGCACCTTGCCCTCCTCCTTGCGTTCAACCACAATAACTACGCTGACTACCCTGCTGGTGGCGGCAATATACAGGAGCATGGGCTCCTTTGGAGTCGGAGCCGCCAGCACTGGGGGAGTAGCCAGCATTCTTTTCAACTGGAGAAAAGCTTCGTCCGCCTTGGAGTTCCATTCGAAGAAGGTGGTCTTCTTCATAAGCTGGTACAGAGGAAGGGCTTTCTCACCCAGCCGGTGATGAATCGGTGATAGGCGCCAAGCAGCGGTGAACTTCTGCACATCCGATAGTCGGCGGGCACTTCCATTCTCTCAATTGCCTTGATCTTCACGGGGTTGCACTCTATGCCGCGTTCGGATACCGAGGAAGCCGAGGAGCTGGCGGCTGGTACTCGAAGACGCATTTCTGGGTTGAGCTTGATGCGGAATCGGCGCAGGTTTTCAAAGGTCTCCTTGAGGTCTTCCAACAGCGTTCCTCGCCTCTCCGTCTTCACCACCACGTCGTCACGTAAGCGTGGGCGTTTCTGTAAGCTGCTTGAGGAGGCACTTCTGCATGCAACGCTGAAAGGTGGCGCCGGCGTTCCTCAAGCCGAACGTCATGGTCAGGTAGCAGAAGGCTCCAAATGGCGTGATGAAAGCGGTCTTCAATATGTCTGCCGGGTTCAATTTGATCTGATGATATCCTGAATATGCATCTAAGAAGCTCAACAGCTCGCATCCGGTTGTGGAGTCTATCACCTGATCAATTCTGGGTAGAGCGAACGGGTCCTTGGGGCAGGCTTTGTTGAGGCTTGTGTAATCAATACACATCCGCCACTGCTTGTTCTTCTTTAGTACCAGGACCGGGTTCGCCAACCATTCTGGAAAGAAAACTTCCATGATGAAACCGGCTGCAAGGAGCCGGGCTATCTCTTCTCCAACAACTCTTCTTTTCTCTTCTGACAGGCGGCGCAAGGGCTGCCTGACGGGCTTCAGATCAGGTCGGACATGTAACTTGTGCTCGGCGAAATCCGTCGGTACACCTGGCATGTCTTTGGGGGACCATGCGAAGATGTCCCGATTCTCACGGAGGAAATCGCCTTCCTATTTGTTGTCGAGGTTCGCACCTATGACAGCGTATTTCTCTGGGTGCTCCGGGTCCAAGGGTATCTTCTTGGTCTCTTTGGCCGGCTTGAACGAGCCCTCAGCTTCTGACTCCTTGGGGTCGGACGATATCTCTGGCTGCTTGCCAGCCATCGTCACGACCTGATCCAGGAGCCGCTTCTCAGCTGCGATTACAAGGGACTCGGCTAGCCGGCTGCTTTCAGCTGCGCAGGCGGACGACTTTCTGTAGTCGCCGGCTACGGTCAGAATCCCCTTGGAGCTCGGCATCTTCATCTTGAGGTAGGCGTAGTCGGGGACCGCCATGAACTTGGCCAAAGCAGGTCGGCCAAGCAAGGCATGGTAGGGGCTCTCGAGGTCCACGACTTCGAACCAGACTGGCTCTCGGCGAAAGTGATCCTTGTCCCCAAAGAGGACGTCTATCAGAATCTTGCCAATCGGGGGCGGGAAAGGCCGGTACAATTCCGTGGAACACAGTCCGACTATCTTTGAAGCTGCCTGCTTGATTCCTAACTTCTCCATCGTATCCTTATGCAGTGATGTTGATGTTGCTGCCTCCGTCTATCATTACTCGCGAGAAGCGAGCGGCCCGCCTATCCGTGGCAAGGGTGGCTCCCAAGACCGAGGCGTGGGAGTGCGGACTCGGCATCACCTCTGGGTGATCGGCCGCGACTCCGGTGATGGGCTTCTCGGACCAGTGCATGAATTCTGGGGCGTCTGATGCTACTGCATTCACCTCTTGCTGCTGCTGCCGCCTGCTGCGGCGATCATCCGCCATGTTGGTAAACACGACATAGGCATCGTGCTCTTCGGGGTAATCGTCTTGTCTTTGCGCCCGGTGGCCGGACAGCCGGCTGCTGGGGCGGTGGTGGAGGCGGCGGCCCAGCAGGCGGAGGAGGGGCAAGGCCGTCTCCCTTGGCGATCCTGGTGAGCCAGTGGCACTTCCGGGTGGTGTGGTTTGACGGCTTCGCGCCGCTGTGGAACTTGCAGGGTCCGTCCAGAGTCTGCTCGTAGGAGAAGGCCGGCAACCAGTTGGACTTGCCGCCTTTCTGCCGCTTGGCAGGAGGCTGCCCCTCTGGCTGCTGGTCTTCGACTGTCGCCACCTGCCGACTGTTGGAAGCCGGCTGCGGGGCCTTGCGCTTGTGATCATTCTGCTTTGTTGTCGTCGGCTGGGATCGCCACCGGGTTACAGGAGCATGAGGAGCTACTTTGCCGTCGCCGCGACTTCGATCTCCACCTTCATGGAGGAGTCGGCAGTGGCGTATTTGTCTGCTATGACTAGCAGCTCGTCGAGGGTCTCCGGCTCGTCGCAAAGGAGCTTGTGCTTGAGGAGGGTGCCTTCTCTGCACCCGGCGGTGAAATACTCGATCGCTTTGCACCTCGTGCACTCCTTCGCAGGAGTTCCGGAGCTTCGCCCAGTAGCGTGAGGTAGTCGCGAGTGGACTCATTGGGGCCTTATGCGCTGGGACAGGTAGCGAGGCTTGGGGGCTCGCTTGTATGTGCTCGTGAAGTTGCGGACGAAGGCCTCGGTGAAGTCGACCCAGCCGTTGATGCTGCAGGGCTTCAAGCTGTTCAACCATGTCCGGGCCGTGCCTCGGAGCATGAGGGGAACATACTTTACGGCAACGCGCTTGTTGCATATCGCTATGCTGACGGCCGTGGAGTAGTCCACCAGCCGATCCTCCGGCTTCACGCAGGCGGTGTATTTGGGTGTGTCTCGGGGAGTGTGAATCCTCGGGGAAGGGCTCGTCACGGATGCGAGGTCCGAAACAAGGTGGGCCCAACTCATCTTCTTCTTCTAGCGCCAGGGATCGGTGAAGTCGCTTGATCCGGTGGCGGGCGTTGTTCTCGCCGACTCCCTCTCGGCGGCCAAGGCGGCCTCCGAGATTCGGATGCTCGACGGGCGGCGGGGAGACTCGCCTTTCTCTGTGGGGAGGCGGAGGCTGATAGTCGTCCCGCCGCTCTACCGCCCTGGGGCGGCCGACTTCGTCGCGTTCGATGGAGATGTGAGTCCGGCTATGGCTGACAGCCGGATCCTGGTTCTTTCTTCTGCGGACGCCGCCAATCGGCGTCCGAGATGTCGCGCCTTGATCTCGGCGGGGAGGCAAGTCGCCGCGTTGTCGTTGTGGCGCCTCCGTGCGGCAGCGGCCGTCTTCTTGGCGGCGGCGCGTCGAGCTCTTGGACTCGCTCCGTCATCAGCGGCGCTCCTCGCCCTCGGTTATCCAGCTCGTCGCCGCTGCACAGGCAGCGCGAATGTTCTCGGCTGGCGTGGCGTATCTGAGCGGCGGCCCCAAACAGACCGGGCGAGGGTCGCACCGTCTTTGTTGGGCGCGCCTGGCGGCTAAACCCGGTCGAGCCGGGCGAAGCCGCCCGCAGCGCGATCCATCTCGCTGATAGGCTTCGACAAAGCGTCTCATGATTTCCGGCTTCGCGCGCCCTCGAGGCTGAAGGCGGCGCCTCCGGCGTTCGGCATCGGGCGTCTTCCGGAATGGAGGCGGTCGGTCTTGCGAAGCGATGTCGAGAGGGTCACGAGCCCCGCGACGGAGGGCTCGCCATGACCGATAGCGAGTACTTACGTGACGGTGCTCCCGCCGCTCTCCGTCTGAGGGAGAGGCTCGTCGTGAACCACCACGCGTTGGTGGGGAACGCGTCGGCGGCAGCGGTGTCGGAATCGACCGACGCCGGGTCGGTGGAGCCCTACGGACTCGGTCGTGGCGGGGTCGCCGTCCACGTGGAGCTGCTCGAGGAGGCCCGCGAGGAGGTTTTCGGGGCCGTCCGTGCCTGCGTCGGATGCAGGCTCGTCGGAGAGGCGAACCTCGCCGACAAGTTCGGCGAGGCAACTTGCCGCGCAGGCAGTCTCAGCGCCAAGCAGCGCGTCGGCGCAAACTCCATCTGGCGTGCCGGGCTGGCTGCGCTCGCCAGGGAGGAAGAGGGTTCCCGTCCAGAGCAGGTCTCCAGACGACGGTGCACCAGGCCCCACGGTGGGCGCCAAATGTCGGGGGTTGGGTGCGACATATGCCAAAGGATGGCTTATCATGGAGGGGGCGAGTAGAACGTCGCTGGTGCACAGAAGCGGGATGAGGTGAAGGCATGCACGCCGTGAATCTTACCCAGCTTCACGGCTCTCCGAGGAGATAACACCTCATCGCTGCTCTGCGGGGTCTCCGCATGATCACTATGGCAAAATGGGTACAAGAGGCTCCTTGAGCTGTTCGGGGTGAGGAAGGAGAAGGGCTCGGCTTGCTCTTCTCTCCCTCTATGTGTGTGTCTAAAACTACTAGCTTCCAACCCTTTGCATGGGTGCCCCGGGGGGTTTATATAGGCCTACCCCCCGGGGGTACAACGGTAATCCGGCTGGGTGTGGGTCCAACCGTCAGTCTCTAAGTCGCCGGCTTCTCTGCCGACTCCTAGGGCCCGCCGACTAGTGGGCCCCGCTGACGGCCCAGCATGGGGCCGACAGCCCTTGTCCGCCATGGTGGCGGTCTTGCCGACTGCAGTCCATCAGATGCTTCTAATGACGCGAAGCTTGGTCGTGAGGTTATGTAGCAGTGCCGCCGCCTGGCGGGCGATCACTGTTGCCATTCCCTGTCTTGTCTGGTTAATGGCGCGTGGATCCCGGGGGAGGAGCCGGCCGGCTTCCGGAGGCCGACTCGATCGGGTCCGTCTTTGGGGTGCTCTCGCCGTCTTCAGTACTCCCGCCGACAGGCGGGTCCCGCCGTCTTCGGGTCGTACAGACAGGCCAACGTGGGTACAGGACTCTGCCCATGGTGATGACGTCAGGGCCGGCATGGCAACAGTGTTGCGCCGCACGGAGATCTCCGCTGGTACGGCGCCCTGTAGCCATACCTGCCCTTTATGGACTGGGCGGGGATGGGCCGCGAGGCGGCTTTACCCCATAGCAGCCCAGGCATAAGGCGGTGGAGATCACGGGCCGACTCCTTGTAGCCGGCCTCACCGAGGTCGGCCCGGCTTGGAGTCGGCTTGTCCTAAAGGCGGCCCCTGGGACTCGGCCCAGAGGGGTAGTCGGCCGTCGCTGTTGCCGATTATCTGAAGGCGGCTCTTCGTCTTGGGGTCTTGAGGGGCGCAGCCTGCCCCGATGTTTTGAAAGGTTCGGGGGCTCGGGTCTGCCTACCCGTAGTCCATTACTCCGACATTTTTCTTGTCATCTTCGCAATTTGGGTACAACAATTTCTTGTGATCCTCTAACACGCGCTACAACTTCAGCCTCTCCTTTTCACTTGTGCAGTTTCTCTCTGCATCGGCAATGGCCCGACCAAGATCATCAGCGGGCTCATTTGATGCCTACTCTTCAGCTTCTTGCCGCATGGCCGGCTCAGCTTTTCCCCCCATTGTTGTACCATCGTATTTAGGGAACCCATGGTCAGGATAGCTATCGTCATCCTCTTCTTCTCCATTATGTTCCATTAGGACCCCTATTTCTCCGTGCTTGATCCAACAGTTATAGCCGGACATGAAACCGGACTCAAACATGTGGATGTGAATGGTTCTTTAGTTAGAGTAATTTCGATCATTGTTACGGTCAGCACATGGACAACACATAAAACCATCCGCGCGCTTGTTTGCCTCAGCCGCAATCAGAAAAGTATGCACACCATTAATGGACTGGGGAGAGCATCGGTCATCGTACATCCATTGCCCACTCATCTTCATTACACAACACCGAAAAGAACAAATTAATACAAGTTCATACATATAGTTTATACACACTTATTCTCATAAAACAACATACACACTCTCTAGCTAAAGCATTTAAATGCAACAACAAATGTGATCAAGATGGCAACTAAGGTAACAATTGATCCAACAGCATAGTGATACCAAGCCTCTTGATTAACGACATATTTTTAAAATTTTCTAATCTTCAAGCGCATTGCATCCATCTTGATCTTGTGACCAGCAACGACATCAGCAACATACAACTCCAGTTTCATCTTCTCTTTTTCAGTTCTTTTCAATTTTTCTTTCAAATACTCGTTCTCTTTTTCAACTAAATTTAACTTCTCAACAAGAGGGTCAGTTGCAATCTCTGGTTCACATACCTCCTAGATAAAAATATCTATGTCAACTTGATGGGCATAATTGTCATAAACACAAAATGCAACTAATAGTTATAAAAGATAATATACCACATCCGAATCATAAACCGGACGAGGGCCGACGGGGACGGATATCAAAACCATGCCACTATGTATAACAAAGAACGTACAGGTAAGAAAATTATACAATTAACTATCTAAATCACACAAACATGATTTTCTTTTTACAAAAAGGATAAGAACAAGAGGCTCACCAAGGTGGTGCAGGCGACGGGACGGTGCGGGCGATCGATGGTGGTTAGTACGGGGATGGGAAGGCACTAAGTAAACCACACCTACACATGCAAACTTAGAAGTTAATTTGAGCTCAAATTGCATATAAATCAAATAAACTACCACATATAAATAATCTGAAACTAAAGCCCACAAATCACTATACCTATAGAGCATTGCAAGAGCTAATCTAGCAATGAGAGATGAAAGGACAAAGTTGCTAACCTTTGTGAACACTTGGATGGATGGGGGGCCTTAAAATCTTGACAAATTTTGGAAAAAATGAACGATGAGCTCGAGCAATGGGGAAGAACAGAGGAGAGGAACGAATGAAAGGGGAAAACATAGAGAAATGGGCTCGGGATCGATGAAGGGTTTATATAGGAGCATCTTTAGTCCCGGTTGGTTATACAAACCGGGACTAAAAGTGCATCACTAGTCACGGTTTGTGACACGAACCGGGACTAAATGTGCTAGTGGGCCCCCAGCCTGACACAAGCCTGCCACCACACCTTTAGTCCGAGTTCGTGTCACGAACCGGTACTAGAGTTTCAGCAAAAACCGGGCCTAATGATTCCCGCCCCCCTAGCCATTGGAACCGGCACTAATAGTCACATTAGTACCGGTCCGTTTACAAACCGGGACTAATGTGGCTCACGTAAAGTAGTTTTTCTACTAGTGCTTGGTTTTAGGTACCCATCTTTGAATGGGTCCTTTGAGGATAGAAACACGGGTATTAGGAACCCAAATAGACCATTGAATGTACATATAAGAAACAAATTTGGCATAAACATGCCCATCACTAGCACAACACAAAACATAGGAAGGATTAAAGTCGCCAGCTTTGTTAGAAGGGGCGGTCTTGCTATCTCCTTGGTTAGCTTCACTTGGAGTTAATCGTGAGACTCCTTGAGGGAAGTGTTGGAACCCTTCAATGCCTTGTGAGCCTTGTCGAGTATGTCAAACTTCTCTTTGAGTCTACCATGGCCAATCCCAAGTGCAACTTTCTCGGATTTAAGTACGTGTGTAAGAACATTGTCATGATCAAGATCTTTTTGCAATTTAGTAAGATCAATGTTGTGTGACTCCTCAAGAGTCAAACGAAGTCCTCGCTCTTCCTCAAGAGCAATGGAAAGATCTGCAATCTCATTGGCGTAATCATGACTATGCCCCTCCAACTTGGAGATCGTATCCTCACTCGATGATATCATTGGCCTCATCAAGTTGTTCCAAGATACCAACAAAGTGCTTCTTGGTCTCACCCTTGAGCTTATTCAAGAACTTGTCAAACTCATTCTCATCAACTTTCACCACCTCACTATCATCTACACAATCTATCAAAGAAGGAGTAGTAGTGATGGTGGTTTTGATGTTGGGGGTTGCCTTGTTGATACCTTTGGTCATGAGGCACTTGGCAATGAGGTTCTCACTGGGGGTGCCGAAGAGAGGCCCCTTGGAAGGGGAAAAGGTGGCAATGGCCACGGTTTCCATTGCCATTCCTTCACCACTTGTATCATCATCATCATCATCATCATCATCGAAGATGTACTCTTCTTGTGCCACCAAGCACTTTTGAGGTATCTTCTTGGTGAATCTGTTCTTGCTTGGGAAGGACTTGGCTTTGTCTTTGCGAATGAGCTTGCCACCATTTTTCTCCATTTTCTCATAAGGAGAATCCACCACAAAGTGACTCACATTGACGCAATTGTAGCAAGTCCTCACTCATTGCTTGCTCTTCGAACCACTTGAGTTCTTCTTGGAGAAGTTGGGCCTTGATTTTCTCTTGTTGCCCCAAAATTACCTTGAAGCAAGAGCCATGTGCTCATGGTAAGCATATTTGGTGTCTTCGGGGCAACCCTCTTCCTTCGGGATAGCCTTGGCTTTCAAGGCAAGTTTGCGAGAGGATTTGTTTGATGTGCATTGTCGGCGGTTTGCAGATTGGAGTTTCCTACTGACTATCCAGGTTCTTGATACCGCCGGCCGGGAATAAGTACCTATCCCTTACGGGAATCTGTGCATTGTCGGCGGTCTTACTCATGATGTTCATGGCAATAAACTCATCCAACACTTCGCTTAAAGACAAGGTGTGGAAATGCGGCTTTTGACGAATCACAGAGGACATGGCCTTGTTGAATGGCATGATGGCCTTGAGAAACTTGCGACTGATCCATTTGTCATTAGTATCCTTGCTCCCATGATATTGGAGAGCGACCGCAAGAGTTGTCAACCTCCGGTAGAGATCACAAGTATCCCTCATCTTCATTCATCATGAATTCATCGGCCTCATCAAGAACCACCTCAAAGTTGGACCGTTGAATGCTTGAGATCCCCTTGTACAAAGATATGATGTGTTCCCAACAATCCTTTGCACGGGAGAAAGGACTGCGAATTGAAGGATGAACAACGCGAAGTGATTGTATTGATTGTCCGCCTCTTCTCTTGGAGTGAGATTGCTTGGATCATGCGGGTAGAAACCTTGCTCGATGATTCTCCAAAGATTTGTTGAGCTGTGATTCAAATGAGACTTGATACGAAAGACCCAATTAGCAAAGTCACCCTTTACAAGCTTAGGAGGAGGACCAGGGTTATTAATATGCGGTGTAGGGACCGATCTTCCATAGACCGGGGGAGGGGTAACCGAGGCAAAGGTTCCGTTCCCATTCTTGTTTTGATGGGAGGAGGTTTAAGTACCTTTAGCCGCTTCCTTGCCGGAATTGGCCTCCAACACCGATGCGGTGGGATTAACCACAACAAACGGATTGGGAGTAGATTTCAACCTCTCAAGTAATTCTTTAAACATGGACTTGACCCCGGCCGCCATAGCTTCATTTAAGTCATCTCGAGTGATCGAATTCAACTCCATGGCCTTGGGCAATTCCTCTCCTCTCCGTCAACCATACTCTTCGGATGGTGAAACCCTTAATAAAGAGACAAGGGTCTGATACAAATTGAAATGATCGATATGGTGGACTAGAAGGGGGTGAATAGGCAACTACCAAAATTTAGGTTTTCTTAACAAATTAGGGTAAGCAGCAAATAGGTTGTCTAGATATGCAACTAGGTGAAAAAATTATATGATGCTAGCAATAACAACACCACAAGAATGCAAGATAAACAACACAAGTAAAATATGCACAAACTAAAGGTAAGAGATAACCACAATTGGAGCCGGTAGATACGAGGATGTGTTACCAAAGTTTCTTCCCTTTGAGAGGAAGTACGTCTTCGTTGAAGCGGTGTGGAGGCACAATGCTCCCCAAGAAGCCACTCGGGCCACCGTATTCTTCTCATACCCTCACACAATGCGAGATGTCATGATTCCACTAGTGGTGCCTTGAAGGCGGCGACCGAACATCTACAAACAAGGTTGGGGCAATCTCCACAACCGAATTGGAGGCTCCCAACACCACCACGGAGCTTGACCACAATGGAATGTGGCTCCAAGGTGACCTCCACCACCTAGGGTGTTCAAACACCCAAGAGTAACAAGATCCGCAAGGGATTAGTGGGGGAATCAAATTTCTATTGGTGGAAGTGTAGATAGGGGCCTTCTCAACCAATCCCTAGAAAATCAATAAGTTTGATTGACTAGGGAGAGAGATCTGGCTAAAATAAGTTTTGGAGCAACAATGGAGTTTGGGGAGGAAGAGGTAAGTCTTCTTGGGGAAGAAGACCCCCTTTAAATAGTGGGGGACAACTCCAACTGTTATGCAGCCCTCAGCCCGCACATAAGCGATACTACCACTCTGTGAGGGTACTACCGCCCGAGCGGTAGTGGCAGGAAAGTAAGTGCAATGACACAGAGGTCACGGGCCAATAGTGCCGCCAAGGTGGTAATATCGCTCGCCCCAGCGGTACTACCGCTGAGGTTGCAGTACCACTGCACTATGGTGGCATGGGCTGTGGTAGTATGGCAGTAACGGTACTACCGCCCAGAATGGACGGTACTTCCGCTTACAGCCGGTACTGCCGCTCCCTACTACTGCTGAGGTAAACAGGGGAATGTCGAAGAGCAGAGCCACAAGCGGTAGTGGCAGCGGTAGTATGTGCGGTACTACCGCTTGTAAGAGGTACTACCGCTCCTACTGCCGCTTCTACTTCCTCTTGCTCTTCTGGGTCAAGAGGGGTCCCACGGAAGTGGGCCATAGGGACTACCGTTGGGCTAACGTGCAACCCAATACAAAGATACGAGACCCAAGTAGACAGCGGTAGTACGCGCGGTACAGGCAGCGGTACTACCACTGGCAGCTCTTCATCAGCCCTTCTGCACAATAGAGGGAAAACTCCATCGAAGCGGAAAGATAAGGAGGTGCAAAAAAGAAGTGTGCGTGATGATTCCACCTAAACCTTTTCGAAGGGGACCTCCTGTTGATAGTACGGTTTCCCTACGACTCAAGTCCACCGAAAAAGAAACGTAGGAAATAAATAACCGTCTTAGCTCCAAAATTTGAGGGGCTCGATGTAACAATAAATAAATAGTTTTGATTGATTGATTGTTTGTTGTGTGATTGATTGAGTGAAATTGATTGGAATTTGAAACTTTTGAAAGTTGAATGAGAGGGAATGAAATGACTTTCCCAAACTTTCCCCTTTGCCCTTTTTTTGGATCTCAATGAATTCAATTTCATTCCAACACCAAAACCCTAGAGTGAAGATGAGATGACTTCTTCCATTTGAAATGAAAAGGGTTTTGAAAAGATTTGAATTTCATTTGAGAATATTTCAAATTCAAAGCTTTATGCAACTCAATGATTTTCATGAGGGAAGATAAAATGACTTCTTCAATTATATGAAATATGAGTTGGAAGTTAAAAAGAATCAAATTGAAAGTCATTTGAAGGTATTTTGAAACTCCCCTTCAAATTTGGAATTATTTGGATTTTATTCAAATTATTTTTCTCCTAAAAGTAAATAAATGGAAATATGGGTAAAATGATTCCCTTCAATGAAAAATTAGGAGAAAATAAATTTGAAGTCATTTTGGTATTTTTAAAATGATTTTTATTGGATTTTATTAGAGCAGGAACACTCTTTGTTTTATTTGAATTTTTGTGTATTTTATTTATGCTTGAAAAATAGTTCATGTTGTAGGAAATCTTTTTTGATCATTTTGATATATATATGTCCTATATAAAATATTTATATTATATTTATTTTTCTCTCTCTTTAAATTCAAAAAAAAAAAAAAAAAAAAAACCTCGGCGCCCGGCCAGAATAAGCCCGGCCAGCCAGCGGCCAGTAAGCCAAGGCCCACCTTGACCAGCGGCCCAATGAGCAGCCGACCCCCTCGCCGAAACCTCTTCGCATTCGCCCGACCCGACGCCTCCTCCCTCTCTCACCGACACCGGGCCCCACCCGTCGTCTTCCCCTCGCGCCACGCCACCATAGCGCCGCCGCTCATTGAAACCCGTGATCCCGGGATCTCCTCCCGATCCGCCTCGCCCAAGTCGCCCCCTATATAAACCACTCCCTCGCCCGTTCCTCACTTTCCCCTCGCCCGACCCTCCCTCACCCGCAATCCGTCGCGGAGTACCGACGCCCGCCGCCGCCATTAACTCCGTCGACGCCCCGAACCTCTCGAGCTCGCCCGACTCCACCCCGGACTCCTCGTCGCGCCGCACCGCCGGAGCTCTCCCGCCGCCCCGACCACCGGAGACCCCGCACCGTCGCCCGCCTCGAGCCGCCCGTCGCCCGTCGACCCAGCGATGCGTCGCCGGAATCACCCCACCGTCCGATCCAATCTCAACGGTTAGGATTAGAACCCCCGAAGGGGTATGTTCTTTTAAATAAAACCGGGTTTTATTCCGGTTCGTTCCGGTTTAGTTTAAGTTAGGGTTTTTATTTAGATCGGCCCGATTCGTTTAGCCCTAGGGGCCGTTTATCTATATTACGCACAGGGCGTTAGTTAGGCCCATTTAGCCCGTTTTTCTTTATTTTTCATTTTGTGTTTTAACAGAATAGTTTCAGTTTTGTAAAATTCATATCTTTTAATCTACTTAATATTTTTAAGTGATTCTTTTTTTGTTGGTTTGCAAATTTATTGTAGTTTCTGTAGAAAATATAATTAGCTATGTTAAAATTATTTAGAATTGCTTTATTTTAATTTTAGTCAGAATAGTAAATCTGCTATAAAATGAGTTAGGAAAATTATTTTTACATGATTCTTTTTGTCCCAACTTAGTTTTGTCATTGCCAAACCGTAGGAATTAATTTGGGCATTTTAGGATTGATAAAAAAATAGTTTTAATCAGAATCATGTTATTCTTAATTAATTAGCTAGCGACTGTTTTCCTATTGTTTTAATTAGCAAATAAATTTATTTTTCACATGGGATTGATTATTCTAGGATAGTTTCTGTCACTTTATAGCATGAACTTTTATTTATAATAAATAAAACTTTTATTTTAATTTTCTTAATAGAATTTGAATTAGGCCTAATAGGAGTTTTAAAATAGCTTTTACGATGATTCTTTTTGCTCCTAGTTGCATGATGGATTCTTTTCTGTTAGGTATCATAAACCCTTGCTTAGGTTCTGTTAAGAAAATTTTTGTTATGAAAAACTAGTTTCAGTTGTTGCTTGAAGTAGGAAAACTTTGAGTTGGATTTCTTGAGTTTTCCTTTGGGTTTTGATTCGTTTGTTTTGGTGTGTTATGTTACTATGCTATTGTGTTAAGTGATCATATGCTATATGCTTATTGTGATATTTGTTTGTCTCGGTAGAATTTCCGGAGTGACGTATAGTTCTACCAAGTCATTATTCGAGAGTGTTGTTATCTTCATCAACTTACCAGGCAAGTTCACTTTGACCATGCTTTCATACCTATGTTTTATTGCATTTAGTGGCATCTTTGCAACCACCCTCGAGTAGTGATATTGAATTCTTGTAGTTGAGTAGTATGCATGAGGTAGGAACCCATCACCCTGTTACCAAGCCGGGACGTTATTTATTTTAATGCTACGCTATAGTAGACGGGGTTGGTATGAGTGTTCGAGAGTGGTGTGAAGAAGGAGGACTCTACGTCAATGACGACAACTCCATGATGGAACCTGCAAGGACTGCATCTTCAAGGCCTCAAGACTTCAAGACTCGAGACAAGAATTCAATACACACTGGGTGAAGGATGGTTGACGGGCACCTGGAGAAACCAGTGGTTGGCGGGATGCATGGAGAAGCGCCATGACATCTTGCGGAAAGCTTCACCCAGACTCAAAGAGACGGAAGAATACTTCATGCCCGGAAGCTTACATGCAACCGCAAGTCAATATGGGCTCACGGCTTGGTTGACCTTAGTTGTGACTACTGGCCGACGGTGCTAGCAGATGTAGAACTACGGTAGGATGGGATGAGCACCGGACGGTGGTCGAGGAACTCTTCGGAAGACCATGTTTGGTCATCTTGTTCTCAAACACCACGAAGTGCGAGAACGTAAAGAGAGGGATCGAATCTTGCGGGTAAAGTGTACAAACCCTGCAGAGGGTTTAAACCTAATCGATTAGCCGTGTCCCGATTCACGGACAATTTGAGCCTCTGGACTTGGATCTATCTCGGAACTCTCAACACCGGACTGATAACTTAATTGTGGGCAACTTATGATGAATTTGGGCTATGAGACATCGGTTGGCGGAACCATGTCATGATAGAAAACTCCATAGTACAGACTTCATTTATTCTTTGATGTAGGGAAAATAAAACCAGCATTTACGCAAACAAAACTCAGACCCGAGCCACAAAGCCATACCGCATATAGTATAGTTTATCATCTGTTTTCTCTTATTGTGATCTTATAGGGTACATTCAAAGGTCTTGACCTAAACGGCTGCAACGTATCATGTTGCAGATATTTACTTCCGACGCAGTAAGAGTGCAGTGCAGAGTTACGGTCTACACTCAACTTTGCCGATGGCGTTGATGGGACTCCACACCCGACTATTTGTTTCCATTGTGACTTATGAGGTATATATCAGTTTTACGTTAATTATACATGTGATTGCACTTTGATATATACATTGATGTACTGTGTGTGCCAAAGATATCTTGATCCGAGGATGGCATGAGATACACGTAGGCTTGACCGTCTGAGGTTGGGTCGCTGCAGAAATGGTATCAGAGCACATGTTGGCTATAGGACGTGACCCTAGAAAATGACTTAGTAATATGAATACCCCAATAGGAATGACCTTGTTTTGTACTACTCTCGTAACACCTGATTTCTTTTACTGAACCTTCCTTATTTCAAACTATAGATGGAGAGCTACATTACGAACAAAAGAGAACACTACGAGAAGTTTCTTGGAGGCCCCTTCCTTGTGGAGCTAGTCAGTCATTGAAGTTACCGATACACGAGATCAAGGCAACTAAGAGGACGTCTAGATCGTGGGGAGTCAAGACCCAAGTTTTTGGTCGTAAAGAAGACCCCAAGACTGCAGACATCAGCTTGAACTATAAATGGTGATCGTGATATGGGCATCAACACTGCCGTCCATGATGCTATTGCACGCTTATGCTATCGTCATTGTCTGCACTAAACCCACACTTCTTTGGAAAGATTGGATGGCAGAAGTTTGATGGAGCAACTATTGCCTTGACGGAAGTGCAAAAGATGAAGTTCTCCCCCTTTGTTAGTATACAATCAAGATCTAGAACAATATGTCAAGAATCTTGGATGGACCTCCCGGAAGCCCTGTTTGACAATGAAGCACTACGAGAAGAGGTCAAGACTCGAGGACCAAGGTAAACAAGCTGGAGGAGGAGCACCTCGAGATCTCGAGAATGCGTCGAGGAACTGAAAAGCGGCAGGACCATGTCTCATGCCAAGGACGTTGAAATCCAGAAGCTCAAGGAACAACTTCAGGACATACAAGGTCGTCACAAGAAACTCCGCGTCGACAGGGAAAATCTAGCAGAAAAACTGGAGGAGATCAAGTCCACACAGAAGAAGCCCCAGTGGGGACAATGATCAAGTTCCTAATAAATTAAGCTTAGTAGTATCCCACCATGAGAGAAATACAGATGAACGCCTTCTCAATTTAAGTATCTGACCATACCAATTTATGTGGGTGGCGATACTGTAGAATTGATTGAATAAATGAATGCTTGGTTGCTATTATTTTTGTGTGCTTATTGAATGGTTGATAGATGCGATATTCGTGAGGCTTGTATTTATTTTAACCATGAGAGGCGTAAGTTACGGAAGAATGGTAGAAGGCCTTCATATGGGAAAAGCATCAAAAATTGGAAACTCCCGAGCATTGAAGACCTGAAGAAATGAGGACTTAGAAACGAAACCATAGTAGAACGGCCCATTACAAACGGTACTTTTGAGCTAGGATTCTTTTGTTGATGGGTGGGAATTTGCTTTCTCTTTCTATCTCAACCAGACCCCGAAATCTTGAACCCATGGACAACTGAACACCAAACTTTTCTGGAGACCATTGCAATTTCCCCATGGAGATACATTCCTTGTTCTGAGCACCCCTCTTATCCTACACATGCAGATGACAACCCTTTATGAGTCTTTCCTTAAGGGCCCTGAAACGATCATGACCCTGACGAGTGATCATGATTACCCGAAGATCCCGAAGGACATGATGAAGCATATTCACCTTGAAGGAGATGCAGTCTACAAAGGCTACCCCTTCATGCAAAAGGGAGTGGAACTTTGGTATGTGGAGGTACACCTCCACCGTTCGAAAGGAGTTTGCCCAAAGATGATGGGGCAGTACTTTTTCATCTCACGTGTGCCACAAGCAACATTCTTCGACGCTGTTCGTGAAGCAGCCATGGAAGCCATACGCCAGATCGGAGAAATACTTGAAGCAAGACTCCGTTATACTCAGGAATACCTCAGAGAAGTGCATACAGAGATGATGGAGATGAAGCTCAAGGCCACCACGAAGAAACAGAAGATTGAAGATTTCAAGGCGCATGTCATGCAATTCCAGTGGGACTGAAGAATCCTCGAGGTGGATAAATAAATAAAGTTGGAAGTAATGTCTGACCATACCGAACCATGTGGGTGGCAGCATTTGTAACAAAGTACTTTTTGGAAGTTGGATTTACGAAGAATGGTTAAGGATGTAATAAAAGATTTGATATGAAAATAATGAGATTTATGGATAAACTAGTGCATTTCATTTTAAGTGTGGTAGTACCCGTAAAGCCACATGATCAATGAGGAAAGAAATGTGTTATTCATGACGGTCCATAGAAGGGAGCTGGACCAAATAAGTTGGATTTTTTATGATCATCTCCACAAGGGTATGAAGGAAGAAGCACTATTGGATTTACAGGAGATGAAGTGTTGGAATATGGAATGATAATCCTCAGAAGGATGAGTTAAACTTGTACAAGAGTCGAAGTGGGCTCATAACCCACAGGCCCAGGATTTTGAAAAGGAACAGATGTAACCTTGATGAAGGAAGAAAAATTGGAAGAATCAGTGATTCAATCAACATACGTTTCTTAGGAGGTTACGAAAACCCAAGAGTTGTGAAGAACGATAGATGTTTTGTTTGGCTTGCGGAACCAAAGGATTTACTCGAACCCAGTTCGAGAACAAGAGAAATTCTGCAATGCTTGTGAGTATGCCCAAGTGTTAGAATACATGATTCGATATTTACGTATGTGGTAATGATTCAAATGCAGGATGGATTGGCCCCATACGGAGACTTCTATCATGAACTATCATATGTTGATGGAAAATCGAGAGCCTCGAAAACCTTAGAAGAGTGTCGACGCGATAAGCCATAAAACCATAGAATGGTAGGACGATGGAACCCCTTTACAGCAACGTTGCCAATCGTAGATCATACGGTGAGGTTCAACCAGCACCCGTTTTCTGCAGGAGAAACCATTAATGGTAGACCACCATGAGTATTTCGATAGTTGTCTAGAATGGACACAGACCTATTAGCTAAGAAGATCCAGTCTTGGACGAACTTCAACTTTGACGAACCGACCCAAGATTTTGAGGAAAACTCTATGCTTCTGACAGAAGAGCGCTAATGAAGGAGCTATTGTAAGATATGTGAAGAGACATACATTGTCGGCACTCCAGAGGAAGTATCTGAGTTTATCGGAACCGTAACCTTGTTTTAAGTGTGGTAGCACCCCTGACCTTCCGACCAAACGTTTGCTAGCAGACCCCAACCCCTAACCCTTTCTTGCTAGCCTCTTCGAATCTCGAGGACGAGATTCATTTTAGAAATGTGGTAGGTTTGTAACATCCCAAAATTCTAAATTTTGGAATGTTACAATAAATAAATAGTTTTGATTGATTGATTGTTTGTTGTGTGATTGATTGAGTGAAATTGATTGGAATTTGAAACTTTTGAAAGTTGAATGAGAGGGAATGAAATGACTTTCCCAAACTTTCCCTTTGCCCTTTTTGGATCTCAATGAATTCAATTTCATTCCAACACCAAAACCCTAGAGTGAAGATGAAATGACTTCTTCCATTTAAAATGAAAAGGGTTTTGAAAAGATTTGAATTTCATTTGAGAATATTTCAAATTCAAAGCTTTATGCAACTCAATGATTTTCATGAGGGAAGATAAAATGACTTCTTCAATTATATGAAATATGAGTTGGAAGTTAAAAGAATCAAATTGAAAGTCATTTGAAGGTATTTTGAAACTCCCCTTCAAATTTGGAATTATTTGGATTTTATTCAAATTATTTTTCTCCTAAAAATAAATAAATGGAAATATGGGTAAAATGATTCCCTTCAATGAAAAATTAGGAGAAAATAAATTTGAAGTCATTTTGGTATTTTTAAAATGATTTTTATTGGATTATATTAGAGCAGGAACACTCTTTGTTTTATTTGAATTTTTGTGTATTTTATTTAAGCTTGAAAAATAGTTCATGTTGTAGGAAATCTTTTTCTGATCATTTTGATATATATATGTCCTATATAAAATATTTATATTATATATATTTTTCTCTCTCTCTTTAAATTCAAAAAAAAGAAACCTCAGCGCTTGACCAGTTAACTGACCCAGTAGCCGAGGCGGCCGACCGAGCCCACCAGGCGCCAGCCAGGCGGCCCAGCGAGCCAGCGCCCGACCCCCCTCGCCCGAAACCTCTTCGCACCGGTCGCCCGACCCGACGCCTCCTCCCTCTCTCACCGACACCCGGGCCCCACCCCGTCGTCTTCCCCTCACAAGACGCCACCCATAACGCCGCCGCTCCGAAACCCTCGCGATCCCGGGATCTCCTCCCCGATCCTTCCCCGATCCGCCCCCTCGCCCAAGTCGCCCCCCCCCCTATATATACCCCTCCCCTCGCCCCGTTCCCTCACTTTCCCCCCTCGCCCGACCCTCCCCTCGCCCGCAATCCGTCGCCGGAGTACCCGAACGCCGCCGCCGCCATTAACCCCGTCGACGCCTCAACCTCTCGAGCTCGCCCGACTCCACCCGGACTCCTCGTCGCGCCGCACCACGGGAGCTATCCGCCCGCCGCCCGACCACCGGAGACCTCGCACTGCCGCCGCCTCGAAAGTCATTGCCGCCGTCGACCCAGATGCGTCAGCCGAATCACCCCACCGTCCGATCCAATCTCAACGGTTAGGATTAGAACCCCGAAGGGTATGTTCTTTAAATAAAACCGGGTTTTATTCGGTTCGTTCCGGTTTAGTTTAAGTTAGGGTTTTTATTTAGATCGGCCCGATTCGTTTAACCCTAGGGCCCGTTTAGCTATATTACGCACAGGGCGTTAGTTAGGCCCATTTAGCCCGTTTTTCTTTATTTTTCATTTTCTGTTTTAACAGAATAGTTTCAGTTTTGTAAAATTCATATCTTTTAATCTACTTAATATTTTTAAGTGATTCTTTTTTTGTTGGTTTGAAAATTTATTGTAGTTTCTGTAGAAAATATAATTAGCTATGTTAAAATTATGTAGAATTGCTTTATTTTAATTTTATCAGAATAGTAAATCTGCTATAAAATGAGTTAGGAAAATTATTTTTATATGATTCTTTTTGTCCCAACTTAGTTTTGTCATTGCCAAACCGTAGGAATTAATTTGGGCATTTTATGATTAATAAAAAAATAGTTTTAATCATAATCATGTTATTCTTAATTAATTAGCTAGCATTTGTTTTCCTATTGTTTTAATTAGCAAATAAATTTATTTTTCACATGGGATTGATTATTCTAGGATAGTTTCTGTCACTTTATAGCATGAACTTTTATTTATAATAAATAAAACTTTTATTTTAATTTTCTTAATAGAATTTGAATTAGGCCTAATAGGAGTTTTAAAATAGCTTTTACGATGATTCTTTTGCTCCTAGTTGCATGATGGATTCTTTTCATTAGGTATCATAAACCCTTGCTTAGGTTCTGTTAAGAAAATTTTTGTTATGAAAAACTAGTTTCAGTTGTTGCTTGAAGTAGGAAAACTTTGAGTTGGATTTCTTGAGTTTTCCTTTGGGTTTTGATTCGTTTGTTTTGGTGTGTTATGTTACTATGCTATTGTGTTAAGTGATCATATGCTATATGCTTATTGTGATATTTGTTTGTCTCGGTAGAATTTCCTGAGTGACGTATAGTTCTACCAAGTCATTATTCGAGAGTGTTGTTATCTTCATCAACTTACCAGTGCAAGTTCACTTTGACCATGCTTTCATACCTATGTTTTATTGCATTTAGTGGCATCTTTGCAACCACCCCTCAAGAGTGTTATTGAATTCTTGTAGTTGAGTAGTATGCATGAGGTAGGAACCCATCACCCCTGTTACCAAGCCCGGACGTTATTTATTTTAATGCTACGCTATAGTAGACGGGGTTTGGTATGAGTGTTCGAGTGGTGTGAAGAAGGAGGACTCTACGTCAATGACGACAACTCCATGATGGAACCTGCAAGGACTGCATCTTCAAGGCCTCAAGACTTCAAGACTCGAGACAAGAATTCAATACACACTCTTGGGTGAAGGATGGTTGTGGGCACCTGGAGAAACCAGGTGGTTGGCGGGATGCATGGAGAAGCGCCATGACATCTTGCGGAAAGCTTCACCCAGACTCAAAGAGACGGAAGAATACTTCATGCCCGGAAGCTTACCTGCAACCGCAAGTCAATATGGGCTCGCTTGGTTGACCTTAGTTGTGACTCTGGCTGGGACGGTGCTAGCAGATGTAGAACTACGGTAGGATGGGATGAGCACCGGACGGTGGTCGAGGAACTCTTCGAAGACCATGTTTGGTCATCTTGTTCTCAAACACCACGAAGTGCGAGAACGTAAAGAGAGGGATCGAATCTTGCGGGTAAAGTGTACAAACCCCTGCAGAGGGTTTAAACCTAATCGATTAGCCGTGTCCCGATTACGGACAATTTGAGCCTCTGGACTTGGATCTATCTCTAACTCTCAACACCGGATCGATAACTTAATTGTGGGCAACTTATGATGAATTTGGGCTATGAGACATCGGTTGGCGGAACCATGTCATGATAGAAAACTCCATAGTACAGACTTCATTTATTCTTTGATGTAGGGAAAATAAAACCAGCATTTACGCAAACAAAACTCAGACCCAGAGCCACAAAGCCATACTGCATATAGTATAGTTTATCATCTGTTTTCTCTTATTGTGATCTTGCCGGTACATTCAAGGTACTGACCTAAACGGCTGCAACGTATCATGTTGCAGATATTTACTTCCGACGAGTAAGAGTACGGTACAGGGTTACGGTCTACACTCAACCTGCCGATGGCGTTGATGGGACTCCACACCCGATTAATTGTTTCCGCTGTGACTTATGAGGTATATATCAGTTTTACGTTAATTATACATGTGATTGCACTTTGATATATACATTGATGTACTGTGTGTGCCAGCATACTGATCCAGGGATGGCACAGATACACAGAGGCTTGACCGTCTGAGGTTGGGTCGCTGCAGAAATGGTATCAGAGCACATGTTGGCTATAGGACGTGACCCTAGAAAATGACTTAGTAATATGAATACCCCAATAGGAATGACCTTGTTTTGTACTACTCTCGTAACACCTGATTTCTTTTACTGAACCTTCCTTATTTCAAACTATAGATGGAGAGCTACATTCTGAACAAAAGAGAACACTACGAGAAGTTTCTTGGAGGCCCCTTCCTTGTGGAGCTAGTCAGGCTGCTGAAGTTACCGATACCGAGATCAAGGCAACTAAGAGGACGTCTAGATCGTGGGGAGTCAAGACCCAAGTTTTTGGTCGTAAAGAAGACCCCAAGACTGCAGACATCAGCTTCGGAACTATAAATGGTGACTGTGATATGGGCATCAACACTGCCGTCCATGATGCTATTGCACGCTTATGCTATCGTCATTGTGCTGCACTAAACCCACACTTCTTTGGAAAGATTGGATGGCAGAAGTTTGATGGAGCAACTATTGCCTTGACGGAAGTGCAAAAGATGAAGTTCTCCCCACTGTTAGTATACAATCAAGATCTAGAACAATATGTCAAGAATCTTCAGATGGACCTCCTGGAAGCCCTGTTTGACAATGAAGCACTACGAGAAGAGGTCAAGACTCAGAGACTGAAGGTAAACAAGCTGGAGGAGGAGCACCTCGAGATCTCGAGAATGCGTCAGGAACTGAAAAGCGGCAGGACCATGTCTCATGCCAAGGACGTTGAAATCCAGAAGCTCAAGGAACAACTTCAGGACATACAAGGTCGTCACAAGAAACTCCGCGTCGACAGGGAAAATCTAGCAGAAAAAGCTGGAGGAGATCAAGTCCACGCAGAAGAAGCCCAGTGGGGACAATGATCAAGTTCCTAATAAATTAAGCTTAGTAGTATCCCACCATGAGAGAAATACAGATGAACGCCTTCTCAATTTAAGTATCTGACCATACCAATTTATGTGGGTGGCGATACTGTAGAATTGATTGAATAAATGAATGCTTGGTTGCTATTATTTTTGTGTGCTTATTGAATGGTTGATAGATGCGATATTCGTAGGCTTGTATTTATTTTAACCATGAGAAACGTAAGTTATGGAAGAATGGTAGAAGGCCTTCATATGGGAAAAGCATCAGAAATTGGAAACTCCCGAGCATTGAAGACCTGAAGAAATGAGGACTTAGAAACGAAACCATAGTAGAACGGCCCATTACAAACGGTACTTTTGAGCTAGGATTCTTTTGTTGATGGGTGGAATTTGCTTTCTCTTTCTATCTCAACCAGACCCGAAATCTTGAACCCATGGACAACTGAACACCAAACTTTTACGGAGACCATTGCAATTTCCCCATGGAGATACATTCCTTGTTCGAGCACCCTCTTATCCTACACATGCAGATGACAACCCTTTATGAGTCTTTCCTTAAGGGCCTCAAACGATCATGACCACGACGAGTGATCATGATTACCCGAAGATCCCGAAGGACATGATGAAGCATATTCACCTTGAAGGAGATGCAGTCTGCAAAGGCTACCCTTCATGCAAAAGGGAGTGGAACTTTGGTATGTGGAGGTACACCTCCACCGTTCGAAAGGAGTTTGCCCAAAGATGATGGGGCAGTACTTTTTCATCTCACGTGTGCCACAAGCAACATTCTTCGACGCTGTTCGTGAAGCAGCCATGGAAGCCATACGCCATCGGAGAAATACTTGAAGCAAGACTCCGTTATACTCAGGAATACCTCAGAGAAGTGCATACAGAGATGATGGAGATGAAGCTCAAGGCCACCACGAAGAAACAGAAGATTGAAGATTTCAAGGCGCATGTCATGCAATTCCAAAGGATCAAGAATCCTCGAGGTGGATAAATAAATAAAGTTGGAAGTAATGTCCACCATACCGAACCATGTGGGTGGCAGCATTTGTAACAAAGTACTTTTTGGAAGTTGGATTTACGAAGAATGGTTAAGGATGTAATAAAAGATTTGATATGAAAAATAATGAGATTTATGGATAAACTAGTGCATTTCATTTTAAGTGTGGTAGTACCCCGTAAAGCCACATGATCAATGAGGAAAGAAATGTGTTATTCATGACGGTCCATAGAAGGGAGCTGGACCAAATAAGTTGGATTTTTATGATCATCTCCACAAGGGTATGAAGGAAGAAGCACTATTGGATTTACGGAGATGAAGTGTTGGAATATGGAATGATAATCCTCGAAGGATGAGTTAAACTTGTACAAGAGTCGAAGTGGGCTCATAACCCACATTCCCAGGATTTTGAAAAGGAACAGATGTAACCTTGATGAAGTAAGAAAAATTGTAAGAATCAGTGATTCAATCATCATACGTTTCTTAGGAGGTTACGAAAACCCAAGAGTTGTGAAGAACGATAGATGTTTTGTTTGGCTTGCGGAACTAAGGATTTACTCGAACCCAGTTCGAGAACAAGAGAAATTCTGCAATGCTTGTGAGTATGCCCAAGTGTTAGAATACATGATTCGATATGTACGTCTGTGGTAATGATTCAAGTACGGGATGGATTGGCCCCATACCGGAGACTTCTATCATGAACTATCATATGTTGATGGAAAATCAGAGAGCCTCGAAAACCTTTGAAGAGTGTCGACGCGATAAGCCATAAAACCATAGAATGGTAGGACGATGGAACCCCTTTACAGGCAAACGTTGCCAATCGTAGATCATACGGTGAGGTTCAACCTGCACCCGTTTTCTGCAGGAGAAACCATTAATGGTAGACCACCATGAGTATTTCGATAGTTGTCTAGAATGGACATGCACCTATTAGCTAAGAAGATCCAGTCTTGGGACGAACTTCAACTTTGACGAACCGACCCAAGATTTTGAGGAAAACTCTATGCTTCTGACAGAAGAGCGCTAATGAAGGAGCTATTGTAAGATATGTGAAGAGACATACATTGTCGGCACTCCAGAGGAAGTATCTGAGTTTATCGGAACCGTAACCTTGTTTTAAGTGTGGTAGCACCCCTGACCTTCCGACCAAACGTTTGCTAGCAGACCCCAACCCCTAACCCTTTCTTGCTAGCCTCTTCGAATCTCGAGGACGAGATTCATTTTAAGTGTGGTAGGTTTGTAACATCCCAAAATTCTAAATTTTGGAATGTTACAATAAATAAATAGTTTTGATTGATTGATTGTTTGTTGTGTGATTGATTGAGTGAAATTGATTGGAATTTGAAACTTTTGAAAGTTGAATGAGAGGGAATGAAATGACTTTCCCAAACTTTCCCCTTTGCCCTTTTTTTGGATCTCAATGAATTCAATTTCATTCCAACACCAAAACCCTAGAGTGAAGATGAAATGACTTCTTCCATTTAAAATGAAAAGGGTTTTGAAAAGATTTGAATTTCATTTGAGAATATTTCAAATTCAAAGCTTTATGCAACTCAATGATTTTCATGAGGGAAGATAAAATGACTTCTTCAATTATATGAAATATGAGTTGGAAGTTAAAAGAATCAAATTGAAAGTCATTTGAAGGTATTTTGAAACTCCCTTCAAATTTGGAATTATTTGGATTTTATTCAAATTATTTTTCTCCTAAAAATAAATAAATGGAAATATGGGTAAAATGATTCCCTTCAATGAAAAATTAGGAGAAAATAAATTTGAAGTCATTTTGGTATTTTTAAAATGATTTTTATTGGATTATATTAGAGCAGGAACACTCTTTGTTTTATTTGAATTTTGTGTATTTTATTTAAGCTTGAAAAATAGTTCATGTTGTAGGAAATCTTTTTCTGATCATTTTGATATATATATGTCCTATATAAAATATTTATATTATATATATTTTTCTCTCTCTCTTTAAATTCAAAAAAAAGAAAGAAACCTCAGCGCCAGTTGACCAATCGTGACCAGAAGGCGGCCCACCGAGCCCACCAGCGCCACCAGGCGGCCCAATGAGCGCCCGACCCCCTCGAAACCTCTTCGCACTGGTCGCCCGACCCGACGCCTCCTCCTCTCTCACCGACACCGGGCCCCACCCGTCGTCTTCCTCGCGACGCCACCATAGCGCCCGCCGCTCATGGAAACCCCGTGATCCCCGGGATCTCCTCCCCGATCCTCCCCCGATCCGCCCCCTCGCCCAAGTCGCCCCCCCCCCCTCATAAATACCCCCCTCGCCCCGTTCCCTCACTTCCCCCCCTCGCCCGACCCTCCCCTCGCCCGCAATCCGTCGCCGGAGTACCCGAACGCCGCCGCCGCCATTAACTCCGTCGCCGACGCCCCCGAACCTCTCGAGCTCGCCCGACTCCACCCCCGGACTCCTCGTCACAAGCCCGCACCAGAGCTATCCGCCGCCGCCCCGACCACCGGAGACCCCGCACCGTCGCCGCCTCGAAACGCCGTCGCCCGTCGACCCATGCAGATGCGTCAGCCGAATCACCCCACCGTCCGATCCAATCTCAACGGTTAGGATTAGAACCCAAGGGGTATGTTCTTTAAATAAAACCGGGTTTTATTCCGGTTCGTTCAGTTTAGTTTAAGTTAGGGTTTTTATTTAGATCGGCCCGATTCGTTTAACCCTAGGGCCCGTTTAGCTATATTACGCATGTATGCGTTAGTTAGGCCCATTTAGCCCGCTTTTCTTTATTTTTCATTTTCTGTTTTAACAGAATAGTTTCAGCTTTTGTAAAATTCATATCTTTTAATCTACTTAATATTTTTAAGTGATTCTTTTTTTGTTGGTTTGAAAATTTATTGTAGTTTCTGTAGAAAATATAATTAGCTATGTTAAAATTATGTAGAATTGCTTTATTTTAATTTTATCAGAATAGTAAATCTGCTATAAAATGAGTTAGGAAAATTATTTTTATATGATTCTTTTTGTCCCAACTTAGTTTTGTCATTGCCAAACCGTAGGAATTAATTTGGGCATTTTATGATTAATAAAAAAATAGTTTTAATCATAATCATGTTATTCTTAATTAATTAGCTAGCGACTGTTTTCCTATTGTTTTAATTAGCAAATAAATTTATTTTTCACATGGGATTGATTATTCTAGGATAGTTTCTGTCACTTTATAGCATGAACTTTTATTTATAATAAATAAAACTTTTATTTTAATTTTCTTAATAGAATTTGAATTAGGCCTAATAGGAGTTTTAAAATAGCTTTTAAGATGATTCTTTTTGCTCCTAGTTGCATGATGGATTCTTTTCTGTTAGGTATCATAAACCCTTGCTTAGGTTCTGTTAAGAAAATTTTTGTTATGAAAAACTAGTTTCAGTTGTTGCTTGAAGTAGGAAAACTTTGAGTTGGATTTCTTCGAGTTTTCCTTTGGGTTTTGATTCGTTTGTTTTGGTGTGTTATGTTACTATGCTATTGTGTTAAGTGATCATATGCTATATGCTTATTGTGATATTTGTTTGTCTCGGTAGAATTTCCGGAGTGACGAATAGTTCTACCAAGTCATTATTCGAGAGTGTTGTTATCTTCATCAACTTACCAGGCAAGTTCACTTTGACCATGCTTTCATACCTATGTTTTATTGCATTTAGTGGCATCTTTGCAACCACCCCTCAGTAGTGTTATTGAATCCTTATAGTTGAGTAGTATGCATGAGGTAGGAACCCATCACCCTGTTACCAAGCCCGGGATGTTATTTATTTTAATGCTACGCTATAGTAGACGGGGTTTGGTATGAGTGTTTGAGAGTGGTGTGAAGAAGGAGGACTCTACGTCAATGACGACAACTCCATGATGGAACCTGCAAGGATTGCATCTTCAAGGCCTCAAGACTTCAAGACTCGAGACAAGAATTCAATACACACTCTTTGGGTGAAGGATGGTTGTGGGCACCCTGGAGAAACCAGTGGTTGGCGGGATGCATGGAGAAGCGCCATGACATCTTGCGGAAAGCTTCACCCAGACTCAAAGAGACGGAAGAATACTTCATGCTCGGAAGCTTACATGCAACCGCAAGTCAATATGGGCTCTGGCTTGGTTGACCTTAGTTGTGACTCTGGCTGGGGACGGTGCTAGAAGATGTAGAACTACGGTAGGATGGGATGAGCACCGACGGTGGTCGAGGAACTCTTCGAAGACCATGTTTCGGTCATCTTGTTCTCAAACACCACGAAGTGCGAGAACGTAAAGAGAGGGATCGAATCTTGCGGGTAAAGTGTACAAACCTCTGCAGAGGGTTTAAACCTAATCGATTAGCCGTGTCCCCGATTACGGACAATTTGAGCCTCTGGACTTGGATCTATCTCGAACTCTCAACACCGGACTGATAACTTAATTGTGGGCAACTTATGATGAATTTGGGCTATGAGACATCGGTTGGCGGAACCATGTCATGATAGAAAACTCCATAGTACAGACTTCATTTATTCTTTGATGTAGGGAAAATAAAACCAGCTTTTACGCAAACAAAACTCGCACCCGAGCCACAAAGCCATACCGCATATAGTATAGTTTATCATCTGTTTTCTCTTATTGTGATCTTGCTGGTACATTCAAGGTAATGACCTACGGCTGCAACGTATCATGTTGCGAGATATTTACTTCCGACGAGTAAGAGTACTGCAGTGGTTACGGTCTACACTCAACTTTGCCGATGGCGTTGATGGGACTCCACACCCGACTATTTGTTTCACTGTGACTTATGAGGTATATATCCGTTTTATGTTAATTATACATGTGATTGCACTTCGATATATACATTGATGTACTGTTTGTGCCAAAGATCTTGATCCGAGGATGGCACAGATACGTAGGCTTGACCGTCTGAGGTCGGGTCGCTACACTCGAATCATCTTGTGCCATATGATCAAATATCTGAAATGCTCACTGCACACGATTAGTTCGCAAAAGCATTGTCATCAATCACTAAAACCAGGGGACAAATACGCCCTAACACCCACGGACTCTGTCGAACAAGGATGGAGGAGCGCGGCAGTTCGGACGCGGGCAAGGAAGGACGATTATGGGAGGAAGACAATCTAGTTTGTGAACTTGTTCAATTCGGAGTATTCAAGATGGGTTTGGCTTGTGAGATGTGACATGGCGGCCGCGTTTGAGTGACCCCAAATCCACTCTCAGATATGATTTGGATGTTAGGAGTGCCAGACAGCCCTGATATTTAGGAGGGAATGGGGTCCGATGGATGATGTTTTTATGTCCCGGACGTATGGGTTGTTCATACGGACGTTTAGGGGAGAACTAGGAGGTCTAGGTGTAGATGCTCTAAGGTCTAAAATAGATTATTATTCTTTTGTAGATCAGATACTAATAAAAATGCATGGTCATATGGAAGTCTGATGGAAATATTTGAAAAGTAGAACATGATTTTGAACGAGTGGCGTTGTCAAATCGATGTATGCATACCATCTTCGGCAGGAGCGTGGGATGCAAGCCATGGGCAGACTTGACGTTCCAGTACGTAGAGAAAAAGGGTACTGTAGGGTTCCTCCCGCCTCAGAACATCATTGCCGGTTCGACGCTGGTCAAGAAGAGCCGAAGAGTTTAGCTGGGAACTTGGACGTGACGTCGGTCCCCAGATTTGTGCGCCTCCGTCTAGTCGAGGAGGCGAGGAGGTGTTTCGTAAGGCACGATCTGACACTCGTAGCCAATCTCTCATCCATCACTATGCGAAGACTGTAAATATTTCTCGGGACTATGCAGCGTCCGCAGTCCAAGTACTAGTGGAAGTATTCACGCGGGATTGTGAATGTTGCGAGGGACCATACATACTGTACAGTCAAACTAGATTTTTTTTAACAAAAACAAGTTGAACAAATGGAAATACGAAAAAAAATCAAATTTTAAGTTTGATCAACAATCTCTACTACTTAAAAATAAACTCAATTTCATATTTTATTTACTATTTCTTCACCATCTTTTTGTTCGTCTATCTTTTTCCGTTCATCTTTGGTTTTTTTTGTGTGACTCATGTTATTGGTATGAATGGTTTGCTCAGACGCAGCCCACAGACCCAATAGATGGTCACCCACGCCTCCCTCGTCCTTCTCTCTTCCTCCCAACCCGGCTAGGGTTCCCAGCCCCCATCGTCCTCGCTGATGTGTGTTCCCTTCGTCAAGCTATTACCACGCGCCGCCACTGTGGGCTTCGTTGACGTATGCCTCTCCTACCCAATCTCCTACCACGACGGGTCATGTTGCATACCCGATCCTCGTATGGTACGACCTTTCCTGGTGCTCAGATCCAATGCGACTCGTAATGCCCAAGGCTCCGATGGCGAGTTGTAAGGTGGAGAAGTTCCCGCAAACCACTGCATGAGGAGCAGGGCAATCTCAAGTGGAAGGTCCAAGCCTTCAGAATTGCCATGATTGACAAGGTGGCCTTCATACTCAACTGGCCGTGTAATTCTACAGTTCATGGTTGCATCAACTTTCTACATGCAGCTTATGTTGTAGAATTTCAGAACTGCCTTGACCAAGCACCACATGTTCCCTTAGGATGAGATCAAGTAGATATTGTATGAGGGGTTGTGGCAGCCATCAAAACCTATGTATGAATGCACTGATCCAGTGCCAGTGAAATCTTCTTCAATTGCCCGTTGATAGCATATGTATAGACTACTTCAATCGGCAGTGCCGTTTTGGCTCTACGGAGCATATGCTACAGGATGAACAATAAAATCAAAAATAAATAGAAAATAAGGTTAAAATCTGATTTTCTTTTTTTTAGATAAGTTGATGTAACAAGCGTGCTTGACAATTTAATGTGAAATGGGATAGCAGTGCTTCAAAGATGCCAAGTATTGAGGAGGCATCTGAAGTGTTCCTGAAGAGCAAACAAGATCAACTAGCCTATCTGATTCAAGCAACATTGAGGATTGAGAGGGGCTTGACCACCCTGACACAGAATCAGGAGAGCTTGGAGAGGATCATAGAGACCAATTTATATGATCTTGATATGAAGGTCACTGAGATTCAGACAGCAGTTGAGCAGCTCCAGGAGGAAGCAGAAGAGAAGAGAGGACAAGGTACTACAGATGCTTTTCGGCGAGTGCCCAGAGGACACAGGTCAGCTGCAGTGCTAGTAGCAAATACGAGAGCTACATCATCTGCACCAGCAACAACAGCTTCTATGCCACCTCCCACTACAAGAAATATGTCAACTTGTGACCACCACTATTGGTCACTGAAAGGTCATGGTTTTTCATTTGCGACCTTTTTGTGACCAAAAAGAGAAGGTCAAAAGCTGGCGGTCGTAAACTGACTATAGCGACCTTTCTTCTGGAATGGTCGAAGACGTTTATGACCAAAATATGTCCACTGTAGCGTTTTGGTCACTAGCAACCTCCCAGCCACCTAGGCATCCAAATATGGCAAGCTGATGTGGCACAAGATTTAGCCCGGTCCAATTCGGTTTTCTACATGGGCCTAGCCCAACAATTCGGCCTTTATAATATTTATTTTTCCTATTAATTTTTGCTAGCTACATGGGCCTGGCCCAACAATTCAGCCTTCTTATTTCATTCCATTTCGCAGTCCATTTCATTAAGCCTTTTTACGTGTTTTTCATAAATGCGTAATATTCCACCACTATTGTTTGGGCCATAGCCTTTTTAGAGCCCAAATACTATTCAATCCAGTAGAACATTCATCTTTTTCATTCACATATTTCATTTTACACATTTCAAATGCAAACAACCAATAATTCTCTCAATGGTGCACATACATGTGTGCATGATACATGTGTGCACGATCCACAAACTGTGCATGTGCGCACGATCAAATCCACAAACTCACAACAGCACATACATGTGTGCACGATCCAACAAGTGTACATATACAATAAAAAACAAATACACAGGCACCATCAACTAAAACTATGGTGCACATCTCGAGTCTTCTTCTGATCTTCTGTTAGAGCAGCAGCAACCTCGACGACATTAGATCTTGATCTGCATAAATTATTAGTGAGATACAGTGGGAGTTAAATCATTGCCAATAAAATATATCCATTCAAGAGAAAAAATTATACATAAATGCCCAAATGCCTCAGTTCAGCAAGCACTAAGCATGGCATAGCAAAACTTGCAAAACTTGACTGCAGCACGTTAACATATGAAGCATAATGATAAAACAGAACAATGGATTTACTGTGTCTATATTCTGGTGACCCTGTCATTTGTTACATGATACACTCATGTGTACATATTCTGATAACCATTACCATCTAGCCAAGAACAACATGGACATGATACCAGTTACCTACCAAGACATAGAAAGTCATTCACTACAAACAATAAACAAAAAATACAGCAGAGAGAGTGTCTCTCTCACCAGATGTGGTGGTGGCTGCTGGAATTACAGAGTTCAATATAGACAAGGCAGCTTAATAGAAGATAAGATAAAAAATAAGCCACATATTTTCTGCTAGCAAACAATATGTTGAAACCATGTCATGGCTGCGAATACAGGAACTAAGTTATAATGACACCGGGTCCCTTTAATGTTTTACTTTATCATTCCATCAAGACTGAAAGTTTAAGAGAACTACTTGGATGTTATAACAGTTTCAACGCGTTTAAATAACAGTGTAACAAAAAGCCAGCCATGCCTCGACGATCATGGTATCAAAGACCACGTAGGCAAGAAAGGGGAGGGACCAAAGAACTCACTTAAACCACTCATGCCGCATCCAGCTCCGCTGGCACCACCTATTCCTGCTCAAATAGAGTAGTATGTCATGGGACAGTGACTTATCAATAATAGCATTTCAGGAAAATAGGAGGTTTACATGATAGTATGTAATGGGACAAATGACCTATCAATCACATAACACAGTCCAATGTAAACATCTCTATTTGCCCCTAAACTAAACCAAGATAGTATGTATTGCAGATAAAACCAACCTACAGCAGCCATGGTACTAAGAAGAGCAGTAGGTCAGCCTCCTATACACCCAATCTACAGCAGTTGCGGCTACACCCAAACTACATCAGCAGTTCTACCGATAGCAACATATCGAGTCAATTGTATCACCTACAGCAGCTCACCATGAGCGAAGTTGAGGAGGGTCGGGGCAGGAGCAGCTGGATGCAGGTCGCAGACATGGTCTGGGAAGGACATAGGTCGTCCGAGGATCCCGTCTACGCTGTCGCCGTCTTGGTTGCCGGAGAGCTGTGGCCATGGCTGTGTCCACATGCCTGTATCCAGCCTGCAGCCATCATACATACATTCAGTTTATTCAGCATAATCCTATTGTCATTTCCAAGCGAACTAGCAAGAGTTCTGTAGTGTAAATATGTATCTCAAAATTGAATTATTTGTATCAAGGATAGTACTACGAAAAAATTTCTCGCAAACTGGTTCAGATTGCCTTCTAGCATCTTTACGGTGGGCATAATGCAAATACCAATTGTTTCCATTCAACTCCTTCTACTTATGTATAATACTACAAGAGTCCAGACAGCTCCCAATTTCTAACTGAAGATTAGGAGCAGTTCAGTTTCAATAGCAAGCAAAGGAAGATGAGAGGGAGATGGAGAGGCTCAGTGATACGCTTCTCATACGGAGCAAACCCAGCGACCTCCGTGATCAAGTTCCTGAAGAAATACACCCTGTTGGTACCTTTCTGCAAACCAAAATGCAAACCCAGCGATATCAGCATATGTCCAGATCTGCAGCAACAAAAGAAGCAAACGGCAATTAGTACCAGTAGGCAAAAGGCCAAGTATGCACAATGAGACAGTGACAAGGATCTCTTAAGGTACAAGGTAAGTAGCTTTAGCATCAATTTACATATCATCTATTCCAACTGAATTCATCACTTTATATGAGTCTATTCACCCAATATTGAGATGCAAGTTTTGCAAGTACGGTATTTGAAATGCTAACAAAGTAACAAAAACCATGATCGAGTAGATATACTTTCCGACGTGTGGCTCAGCTTCCTAATAATCAAAACCATATTGTTTCCTGCCATAGGTAGTTGTGATGACTAGGTTCTAAAAGCTGCTACTCATTGCACAACTAAAATCATGACACACATCCAGTTCTTTCACCTAGCACTTGAGCAGCAGATATTGACCAAATCACAGCTCAAGCTTCTCCAAGGAAATGTGGGAAGTACAAAGATAACTAAGCTGAGCACTGTGCTAAATCTCGGTTAGGATCACGGCAGCATAGCGCCCGAACGAGTTTGTAGCTCAAAATCTAAATCCCAAACCCCAGTTGCTCCCAATTCCTAAGCCGTGTAAAACTTATGTGCTTCTAGTCAGCTAGCTACTCTCCTCCCTAAGTCAGCAGCCGCCAAGCTGTAGAGCAAGAAAATCACACAGCCAGATCAAAGCACGAGCAGGCGACGTCTAGCAAGCCCTGCCATCCAAATCTCGGTGCCGGCAGCCCAATGGAGCTGGAAACTGCGGCGGATTCGACCCGCCGACACAGAGCCCCCCAAGCCGAAGAGCTGGCAATTCGAGCCGGGGGGCGGTCCGAGGGGCCGAGATTGCCGGGAACCGAGACGAGCAGCGTGGAATTGGGGAGTGTAGGGGGGAGATCTGGGGGCACCTGAGCTAGGACGGGCTGCGGGAGGCCGGAGCCCTTGAAGAAGGCGACGGCCTCTTGGTCGTTGATCCGGCCGTCGCGGTCCAGATCCGCCGCGCGGAAGTAGGCGTCGAAGGCCGCCTCCATCGCTGCTGCCCGCCCGGCGGAGGAGGAGGAGGCCGCGCGAGAAACGCGGCGGGCCTGCAGCACCACCGCCAAGGCCTGTGAGGGCGCCAGGCGGAGAGCAGCGATGGTTGCGCGTCCATCCCGTCGTCGCGCCAAAGGGATCTCACAAGCCAACGGCGATGGCGGGCGGCGAGGGGAGGCGAGGCGGCAAGGGGAGAGGGAGGTGGGTGGCGGATCTGGATCTGGAGCGGGGTGGGGAGACGGCTGCAAGGGAGAGGGTTAGGGAGAGTGCTAGGGCTCGCGTGCGGGGCTGTGGGCCGGGTGAGAGGGTGAAGGTGCGGGGTTGTGGGCCGGGTGAGAAGGGGTGAGGGAGAAAGGGCTGCCGTCGGATCCGGGAGCATCCGACGGCGTTGAAGGCACGATCCGCGTGACATGCCCGTGGACCAATCAGAACCCAGTACACGTTATGACCATCTAAGTTGGTCGTAACCGACTAAAAATAAGGTGTTGAATCATATAAACAGTTTTATGATATGAGAATTCAAAAAAATAAAAACATTCTCATTGTGTCAGCAAAGGTGACCTAATTTTTAGGAAAACTAACAAACTTCGAATTGGAACAAGACAAATATCTTTAAAAAGTGTCATGAGAATGAGTTTTAGGGAAAAAATCATTTTCCATTTTTCGAGTGCCTAAAATGAGTTTTTTTATGAAGGACCTACCATATATTTGTTGCAAAATTGGACCAAATCATTTTTCTAAAATACTAGGCCATATTTAATGCACAATTGACCAAATGGTTGGGTTTCAAAAGTTACGATCCACCTTTGGTGAAAAAGACAAATTTTCGCCGATTCAGCTGGAAGCGGGTCAAATTTGAACTGCAGCTGCCTCATAGTTTGCTCTTTATTTTTTTCCAAAAATCATTTCTAGGTACATAAGTATCTATTTAATCAGAGAAACATCAAAAGTTTTCCAAGATTCACCCACTAGCTAGGAACGGTCAAGCCCGCCGTTTTGACCGCATTTTGAAACGGGCATAAAAAATTCAAAAAAAATCAGAAAATTGGAAAACCTTCGCATTGTGTCATCATATGTGACCAAGTTTCCAGGAAAAATAATAAACTTGTAATACGGTAATTATTTTAAAAAAGTGTTCTCAGAAATGAGCTATCATGCGTGAAGATTCATGGCTTTCAAGCCAAATGATCAATCTTATGGCCACATTCATGGCATAGTTTGTTCAAATGATCTCATATTGTGCACAAGGGTGCATATTGGAATGGCAAACAATGTTTCCTAAGGAAGTTTTCATTTTATTTGGACGAAAAAACCATTTTCCATTTTCCGAGTGCTTGAAATGAGTTTTTTTTGTGAAGGACCTACCATATATTTGTTGCAAAATTGGACCAAATAATTTTTCTAAAATACTAGGCCATATTTAATGCACAATTGAGCAAATGGTTGGGTGTCAAAAGTTTTGATCCACCTCTGGTGAAAAAGACAAATTTTCGTCGATTCAGATGGAAGCGGGTCAAATTTGAACTGCAGCTGCCTCATAGTTTGCTCTTTATTTTTTCCAAAAATCATTTCTAGGTACATAAGTATCTATTTAATAAGAGAAACACCAAAATAATTTCCAAGATTCAACCACTAGATAGGAACGGTCAAGCCCGCCGTTTTGACCGCATTTTGAAACGGGCACAAAAAATTCAAAAAAAACAAAAAATTGGAAAACCTTCGCATTGTGTCAATATATGTGACCAAGTTTCCATGGAAAATAATAAACTTGTAATACGGTAATTATTTTAAGAAAGTGTTCTCAGAAATAAGCTATCAAGCGTGAAGATTCATGGCTTTCAAGCCAAATGATCAATCTTATGTCCACATTCATGGCATAGTTTGTTCATATGATCTCATATTGTGCACAAGGGTGCATATTGGAATGGCAAACCATATTTCCTAAGGAAGTTTTCATTTTCTTTGGACGAAAAAACCATTTTCCATTTTTCGAGTGCCCAAAAGGAGGTTTTTTTGTGAAGGACCTACCATATATTTATTGCAAAATTGTACCAAATCAATTTTCTAAAATAATAGGACATATTTAATGCACAATTGACCAAATGGTTTGGTGTAAAAAGTTTTGATCCACCTCTGGTGAAAAAGACAAATTCCCGCCGATTCAGCTGGAAGCGGGTCAAATTTGAACTGTAGCTACCTCGTAGTTTTCTCTTTATTTTTTCCAAAAATCATTTCTAGGTAAAGAAGTATCTATTTAATCAGAGAAACACCAAAAAAAATTACAAGATTCAACCACTAGCTAGGAACGGTCATTCCCGGCGTTTGACCGCATTTTGAAACGGGCATAAAAAATTCAAAAAAAATCAAAAAATTGGAAAACCTCTGCATTGTGTCATTATATGTGACCAAGTTTCCAGGAAAATAATAAACTTATAATACGGTAATTATTTTAAAAAAGTGTTCTCAGAAATGAGATATCATGTGTGAAGATTCATGGCTTTCAAGCCAAATGATCAATCTTATGGCCACATTCATGGCATAGTTTGTTCAAATGACCTCATATCATGCACAAGGGTGCATCTTGGAATGACAAACAATGTTGCCTAAGGAAGTTTTCATTTTCTTTGGACAAAAAATTCATTTTCCATTTTTTTGAGGGCAAAAAATGAGTTTTTTTGTGAAGGATCTACCATATATTTGTTGCAAAATTGGACCTAATCAATTTTATAAAATACTAGGCCATATATAATGCACAATTGACAAAATGGTTGGGTGTCAAAAGTTTTGATCCACCTCTGGTGAAAAAGACAAATTCCCGCTGATTCAGGTGGAAGCAGGTCAAATTTGAACTGCAGGTGCCTCATAGTTTGCTCTTTATTTTTTCCAAAAATCATTTGTAGGTAAATAAGTATCTATTTAATCAGAAATACATGGTTTGATGGCGAGACATCGAGGTTTGGACGGTGGCTGAGGGCCCCAACTCTAGAGTGCATAAGCTCGCATGCCCGCCGCGTGGTCACTGCGTGACCGTATGCGTTACCATGCGTTACAGGCGGCCTAGGCATGTCTAGTGGGTTGTTCACTCCCCAGGTAGATGCTAGGAAGAAAATTATAACATAAGATTCTCACGAGGAGACCGATCGATGCTCAAACATGAATTAGCAGCCAAGTGTTTGATTAGCGGTACGGGAATTGCACATGGATAATGGGCGCGAGTTTTGGCTGAGGATGATCAGTTACTAAGAAGACCGTCTTCACAAATTTTCAGCTCAAAATGAGGAGCCTAGGTGGTAATTGTTTTGCAAAGTACCACACTGGACATAAATACGAATGTTGAAGCTGGGCTCAAAATAATGAATGGATTGAGCTGTCATTTGGTGTAGGATGGTTATTTGGGCATAGGAAAGCACTATAGAAAATGGATACTATTTGGACATGCCAAACTGGTACTACCTTCACAAAGTGCTGCTCTGAACAGAATAGGAAAATGAATATTGTTGAATTATTTTTGAACTAGTCAAGGAAGGTTTTTGACATATTTGATGAAGATATGATCCAAAAAATTTATGAGAATTTTTTGGGAATTTTGGGAATAACAGAAATATAGGTTGCTTCAAAACCTAGGGCAAAAACATCCACATGGACATGACACATGGGCAAAACTGATGAGATGGCGCCTAGTCATCACAACCCACCACAATCTACAAGGCTATGACCATCTATATTGGTCGTTAACAACTAGAAATAAGGCAGCGGACCAGCACTGTTTGCTTTATGACCATTTCGTGTAAGGACATTATGACCTTTCTGACCAAAATGGTCGCAATGGTTTAGGGTTTGGAGCCTCCCGAACAGCTTTTGACCAATTGGTCTCAAATGGTCATAGATCTATGACCAATTCTTCCAGGGTCACTGACAGAAGGTCACTAGTTGAAATATTTCTTGTAGTGTCCAGCAGCCACTCCATCAGCTCCAACTACATCAACTGATGCCTTCGTCCTTGGAGTTCTCTCTACACCACCTCCCGAAGACCAACCTTGAGAGACGCATAGCATTATGCATTTTTTAACTTTTTGGTAACTTGTTGCCCAAGGGCGAGAAATGTATAGATCATAGGCTTCGAGAAAGATGTTTTTGCTTCTTTGTCTCTCTTACTATTTGGTTAAACTTTTTTGTGTGCTTGTTTGATACTCTATGTCCTTGGGTGAGATACTTGCATGATCATGTGTTTGATCATATGCTACTTTAATGCTTGCTTGGATGATATTATCTTTTATATCCCATATATGATCATTCACTTTGCTTGGTGATGATTGCATGCTTTTAATTTCTAACATTTTGTGCGCTTCTCCAAGATGTATGTGACATGGAAGAGTAACCCATGATCCTAATCGATTGTGCATTTGCATTCAAAAGCAAAATTTAAATAATGCACAAATTTAGGGAGAGCTCTTGCTTATCACATACTTCTCAAAGCGACAATGTATTTCAATCTTATTATCATTTGTTGAAGCTTTGATCTATATCTTGTCATCAATTACCAAAAAGGGGGAGATTGAAAGTGCAACTATCCCTAGGTGGTTTTGGTAATTATTAACAACATATAGCTCATTGAGCTAATGCTATTTCAAGATAAATATTTCAGGAAAGTTCAATGATTGGCATGGCATGGATTAGAATGGTGGACCCCTCAAAATGCTAAGGACACATATTGGCTCAAGCTCAAGACTCTACATTTTACTTTTAGTGGTCCAAGATCACATTAAGTCCATAGGAAAAGCCAATACTATTAAAAAGGGATGAGGTGTTGATTAATGCCTTACTTGCTCAAAATGCTTAGTGATATGCTCCAAAAACCCTCAACCACTTTCTCATATCCACATATGTCCCAAACCAAAAGTCAAACTTGGGCCCACAGAAACATTCTATCTGGCGCCACCGAGTTCACTTGACATAGCCACTGCCAGAAACCCTAGTCACTTCGGTCTCACTGATAGGGATCTCGGTGTCACCGAGATGGGATTGCAAACTCTCTGTTTCCCTTCGTAACATTTCGGTCCAACCGAGATGAGCGATCGGTCCCACCGAGTTCGCAATGCAAACTCTCTGTTTCCCCTTCGTAACGTTTCGGTCTCGCCGAGATGAGCGAATCAGTCCCACCGAGTTTGCCAGACCAACTCTCTGGTTAGCTTATTACCAAAGTCGGTCTCACCGAGTTTGTGTAATCGGTCTCACCGAGATTACGTTATACCCTAACCCTAATGACATTGGTCCCACCGAGTTGACATGTCGGTCCCACCGAAATGCATAACGTTCACATTTTGAACTAAATCGGTCAGACCGAGTATTCTGATTCGGTCCCACCGAGTTTGGTGAATTGTGTGTAACGGTTAGATTTTGTGTGGAGGCTATATATACCCCTCCACCCACTCTTCATTCGTGAGGAGAGCCATCATAACATGCCTACACTTCCAACATACATTTTCTGAGAGAGGACCACCTACTCATGTGTTGAGGTCAAGATATTCCATTCCAACCACATAAATCTTGATCTCTAGCCTTCTCCAAGTTGCTTTCCACTCAAATCATCTTTCCACCAAATCCAAATCTGTGAGAGAGTTGAGTGTTGGCGAGACTATCATTTTAAGCACAAGAGCAAGGAGTTCATCATCAACACACCATCTATTACCTTTTGGAGAGTGGTGTCTCCTAGATTGGTTAGGTGTCACTTGGGAGCCTCCGTCAAGATTGTGGAGTTGAACCAAGGAGTTTGTACGGGCAAGGAGATCGCCTACTTCGTGAAGATCTACCCTAGTGAGGCAAGTCCTTCGTGGGCGATGGCCATGGTGGGATAGACAAGGTTGCTTCTTCGTGGACCCTTCGTGGGTGGAGCTGTTCGTGGACTCACGCAACCATTGCCCTTCGTGGGTTGAAGTCTCCATCAATGTGGATGTACGATAGCACCACCTATCGGAACCACGCCAAAAATCTCCGCGTCTACATTGCGTTTGCTCCCTCCAGGCTCCTCCCTTTACCTTCATGTGCAATGTTTTACATTCCGCTGCTATACTCTTAGACTTGCATGGGGTAGGTTGTTTGCTTGACTTATTCTAAGTTGTTAAAATCTGCCAAGACTTAAAATTGGGAAAAGGCTAGATTTTTATTTGGCCAGGTAGTCTAATCACCCCCCTCTAGACATACTTTCGATCCTACAAGTGGCATCAGAGCTTTGGTCTTCATTTGCCTTGATTTTCATAGCTTTTGGTGATCATAGCCTTGGTTTCACAACCTAGGAGAGTATGACGTCTAGCGAGGGAAATTACCACCGTAGAGGTCCTTACTTTGATGGTACACATTTTGCTAGTTGGAAGCATTAGATGAAAATGCATATTCTTGGACATAACCCCGCCGTTTGGGCTATTGTGTGTATTGGCCTGCAAGGTGAATTCTTTGATGGGAGGGAACCAAACTGTGAAGCTACCATGGAAGAGTTGAAGATGCTACAATAGAATTCTCAAGCTTGTGATATTCTCTTCAACGGATTGTGCCTCAAAGAATTCAACAAAATCAGCCGCCGTGAGAATGCAAAGGAAATTTGGGATACTTTGATTGATATGCACGAGGGTACCGACTTCGTCAAGGAATCCAAATTGGATGTGCTCCAAAGTCAGCTTGACAAGTTCAAAATGAGGGATGGTGAAGGTGTCGCTGAAATGTACTCTAGGCTTGCTCTCATCACAAATGATATTGCTGGCTTAGGAAGTGAAGACATGACCAATAGATTCATCATCAAGAAGATTCTAAGAGCCTTGGATGGAAAATATGATACCGTGTGCACATTGATCCAGATGATGCCCAATTACAAAGATCTCAAGCCAACAGAAGTCCTTTGGAAGAATTTTTGCTCATGAGATGTCACTCAAGGATAAGGAAGAGCTTCACAACAAGTCAAGTGGTGCTTACAAAGCCTCATGTGATGCTCCTACATCATCAAGTGAGAAACAAACCTTCAATAAAGAATTGAGCATAATGGTGAATAATTTCAACAAGTTCTACAAGAGTAGAAGCAAGGAAAGAAGTTCCAAGTCAAGGTCCTACAATGACAAAATATCTTAAAGTCATGAGCGCAACGGCTACAATTGTAGAAGACCCGGACAATACACCAATGAGTGTACGGCTCCCTACAAAAGAAGAGAAGATTCACCCAAAAGAAGAAGTAGAAGAGAAGAATCACCACCAAGAGAGAGAAGAAGTAGAGATGATCGTTATGAACGAAGAACCTCTCGCAGAAGCAAGGATTCAGAAAGGAAGGACAAATCATCAAAGAGCTACACAAAACAAAGACATAAAGCTCAAGTTAGTGAATGGGTATCCGGATGCGACTCCGACCATCACTCCGAAAGAACTTATCACTCCGACTCCGAATATACTCAAGATGAAGGTGTTGCCGGTCTAGCACTTGTGTCAACCAACTCCTACGACATATTTGCCTCTCCAAATGAAGGAATTGGAAGATGCTTCATGGCTAAAGGTCCAAAGATATCACACCCCGAGTATGTTGATTTCAATAGTGATGAAGATGATTTGCTAGGTGATGATGATTTACTTGTTGACAACTCTAGTGATGAAAACTATGATGAACTTGCTATTAATCATGATAATCAAGATAAAACGAATGATGATGATAAGAAGGAGATTGAGCGACTAACTAAGAATTAAACACTCTGAAGTTAGATCATGAAACTACCTTGGAAAATCATCGAGAACTTTTAAAGACTCATGAGAAGTTACGCTTTGAAAATCTCAACCTTGAGCAAGAGCATGAGTTTTTAAAGGCCATCAATGATAATCTTTGCAAGAAAAGTTCTTCTTACATTGCCAAGCGTTTACTCTTGTCTGCTTACATGCCACAAGTTAAATCTAGCAACAAGGGTAAGAAAGATTCTTCATCTAGTAGTAACAATAATCATGCTAAATCCAATGTTGTTGCTTCTAGAGAGTTCTCTTGATTCCACTAATGGTTCTTCTAGCCAAGTTACACTTGAGCAAGAAAATAGCTTATTGAAGGGAATCATGGAGAAAGGTGTTTACAAAAGCCTTGCCGTGAGTAAGCGATTTGAAAAATTGTACGCAAGCAAGGAAGGCACTGGAAGAATCAAGGAATTGGTTTTGAACGAAAGTTCAATGCCAATGGAGTTGAGTGGGAAGAAGATCAATACCCCAAGACGAATTTTGTTCCTCAACAAGAGAAGTATGAACCTACTTCTTTCCAAGGAACACAAGCTCAAGATGATCTTCCACCACAAGATCACAAGCTAAAAGGCAAGGACAAGCTTCAAGAAGATATTGATGCATTTGAAGAAGCTCCTAAGGCCTTGGTCAAGTGGGTTACCAAGACTACATCAAGTTCTACTACATCAAGTATGACTACAACTCCAAGGATTCCCATAAAGATGATGTAGATCCCGAAGAAGAAGAACTAGAGAGTTCTTTATGGTGACTCCGCCAACATACTTCACTCATATTATTTTGGGCAAGGACAAGTGCAAACAACTTCCACAGCTCGCACTAGTTCAATGAGTCACAAACCCTCTTGTTGGTAAGACAAGGGACAAGGTAACCTAATGTTTTCATGGACATCATCTTGTGTGTGTACATCACTCTAAGTCTATGGATATCCTTGTTTGTTCCTTGTGGGACTAACCCGTGTAGGTATTGAAAGTGCAACTCACTCCAATGGATTGCTCTGAATGATCTACATCAACATTGAGCGTCCACATCTTCAAAACCTACATGAAGTCATCATCGAAAAAACCCAAGGTTAGTTCATCCCTCTTAGGGGGGATATCACATCTAGGAGGAGCTTTACTCTAACAGTTGAGCTAAAGCAACTCTAATGATGTGAGCACAACAATGCTCTATGTAAAACTGGTAACCCCACTTGTGCTTAAACGATGAGTATGAAGCATGATCAAATGTTCTCATTTGACTCCTAAGTCAATATACTCATATATAGATGACCTAGTCATCTCCAATTGCTTGATAGATGCTAGAGTGTTTGTGCATGCCTTGCCACATATTTCATTTGCCATTTTATTGTGTGAGCATGTTGATTGCATATTTTGCTCATTTGAGGACATCCATTTGTTGCTTTGATTGTTTGCCTTTTTCTCTTTTGCTAAATGGATGGATAAGAATTCCTAAGAACTTCCTCTAGCTGTCTATGCTTTTCTCGTCTCAAACTCTATTCATGCTACATCACAAAGTTTGATCAAGTCAGATTCGAACCACTCTGGGTGAGGAGCACTCGGAGTCCCCAATTCGTCATAGGCTTAAATTTCCAAAACCTCTTTGTGCATTTTGGTATGACCGAGTCATCCACTTCGGTCACACTGAGTTCACTAAGTTGATCTAGGCTTTCATCTCAGTGCAACCAATTTGAACTTTTTGGTCACACCAAGTTGTTGTAACCGCTTGTGATTCTGCATCTCGGTGCCACCGAGTTGTTCCACTCGGTCACACCGACAGGGTTGGGATATATATATATATCCACGGGTGAGATCTTGGAAATTTCTTCAAAAGCCCTCAGCCCGCAAGTATCCTGCTCTGCCTCCTTAGGTCTCTGGATCGTCTCCTCGCTGCCAGCGACCTTCCGCCGCTGGTTTCTGTCACCGTCAACGGAATTCTGCTTCGCCGTTGTCGCCGTAGCAAACTCCCGCCGAACTAGGGTATGAGTTCGACTCTTCATGCTATTTCCTTACTCCGATTCTTAGGACATTGCTTTGCCATGATCTTTACCACGTATGAAATCAATCTATCCATAGAAAACTTCCTTTAGGTTAGGTTTGATTCGAAAATTTAGGGTTAGGTCACCGCTGAAATCATCTCGGACCGATCAAATTGTAGAAATCGGTCTCACCGATTTGGCTTAGGCCATTGCACATGCGCTTTTCGGTTAAAACCGAAAATTGCAAATCGGTGTGACCGAGTTCAACTCTGTGTGAAACCCTAGCAATCTCGAGCCACCGAACTGTCACTCGGTCTGACCGAGTTCACTAGTTTAGGTTCCAAACGTTGCTTCGGTATCACCAAGTATATAAATTCGGTAGCTCCGAAATAATTTCAGTAGAGAACTAAAACTAAGTTTTTGACTCATATGTTTTGCAAAAGCTCTGCACTTTGTGATGCTCATCTACTCTACCTCATCTAAATCTATTCACAGGGTTTGCTGTCAGTTTGCTTGCCAAGATGTCTGACTAGAGTGATAGCCAGAACAGATCTGAAGAGCAAGTGCAAATGAGTGAGGGCACTAGTCCCTCAAGCAGCTATGATGAGGGCAACAGGAGCACACCAAGTAACTTGCCCAAAGCAGCCACCAGATCAAGGAATAAAAGAACCTCAGACTCTGAGGATGAGGATTATGTGGCTACTGAAGAAGAAGTGAGCTCAAAGAAGAAAGTTTTGAAGGAGTATGCCACAACTGCTGCAACCAAGCTAGGGTTGAACAAGAAGGCACAAGAAAAGAGAGTTCCTATGTCTAAGGTTAGAGCCTCCACTCAGGAATCCTCCAAATCAACTAGAGGAGAGGCTACTGGTGAGGAGAAGAAGAAGAAGGAAAGAAAGAGAGGAAGATGGTGTAAGAAGGTGGACCCAATGGAAGAATTTGAGAGGCATTCTTCTGATGAAGAAGAGGAAGAGGAAGAGCATGCTGCTCCAGCACCCAAGTCTCAGAAGCTTATGGGACATGCTATCAAGTCAGGGGCTGCAACATCAAAGCCCAAAACTGCTCCCAAAGCAACAGCTCAAGCTCAGAAGCCTTCCAAGACAAGGAGAAGCACCAGAAACATTCCTGCTGAAGAGAAGAACAAGGCCCTAGTTCCTAAAGTTGAAGAAGATGATGCTGAAGCCCAAGTGCCGAGAAAACTGAAGCCAAAGATTCCAGACCACAATGACACTCATCTAGTGGCATAGGACATGAACATCAGAAAGGATGCAAGATTGAGACTCTGGAGGCAGTTTGATCCATATGTTGTGAGGAGGAGAATTGATGTGGACTACATATTCCACACCAAAGAATAGCAAGACTTCTATGAGACCATTCTGCTTGACAAGAAGCCAATTGTCTATGATATGAAGTGGGTTGATTGGGAATATATTGATGAGAATGAAGATCACTTCCCAGGTGTACATGAAAGCTTCAGCTTGTGGAGTTGACAAATTTGTTGGACAGAAGATCACCAAATGGAATGATGAGCTAATCATGCAATTCTACTCCAATGCACATTTCTATCCAAATGGAAGGATAGTGTGGATGTCTGAAGGTACAAGGTACCAATCAGCTGTTAAAGAATGGGCCAAGTTGATCAATGCCCCAGAAGAACATGAGGATGATTTTGATGTGTATGCCAAGAAGAAGAAAGACCACAACTCCATGGCAAATATGTACAAGGAGATCCCAGACAAAGATTTGGAGAGACACAAGCTTGGATCTGTACAATATTTGTTGTTTGGTCTGCCAACTATCAACACAATCTTGAGGCATACACTGCCCCAAATCTGGAGATCACAAGATGATTAGAGGACATTCCATCAACTTGATGCAAATCTTTGATGTACCTCAAAAATTCAAGGTCATGAGTCTGATTGTGGAGACAATCAAGAGGATAGTTGCTGACCAGAAAAGATCTTGTGGGTATGCTCCACATATTCAGGTGCTCATCAACTCCAAGATGGGCACATGCACTTACTTGTTGGACATGGAGCATTTACACTTGCACCCAGATTTTGAAGATAACACAGTGGTGATGAATGAGGATGAACCTTCATTAGTGCAAGCACAAGAAAAGAAAGCTAAGGCAAGGACAGAGAAAGCTGCAAAGATGCCAAGTATTGAGGAGGCATCTGAAGTGTTCCTGAAGAGAAAACAAGATCAACTAGCCTATCTGATTCAAGCTACATTGAGGATTGAGAACGGCTTGGCCACCCTGCCTCAGAATCAGGAGAGCTTGGAGAGGATCATAGCGACCAAGTTCTATGATCTTGATCTGAAGGTCACTGAGATTGAGACAGCAGTTGAGCAGCTCCAGGAGGAAGCAGAAGAGAAGAGAGGACAAGGTACTATGGATGCTTTTCGGCGAGTGCCCAGAGGACAGAGGTCAGCTATAGTGCCAGTACCAAATACGAGAGCTACATCATCCGCACCAGCAGCAACAACTTATGTGCCACCTCCAGCAGCCACTCCATCAGCTCCAACTACATCAACTGATGCCTTCGTCCTTGGAGTTCTCTCTACACCACCTCCCGGAGACCAAGCTTGAGAGACGCATAGCACTATGCATTTTGAAATTTTTGGTAACTTGTTGCCAAAGGGGGAGAAATGTATAGATCATAGGCTTCGAGAAAGAGTGTTTTGGTTCTTTGTCTCTCTTGCTATTTGGTTGAACTTTTTTGTGTGCTTGTTTGATACTCTATGTCCTTGGGTGAGATACTTGCATGATCATGTGTTTGATCATATGCTACTTTAATGCTTGCTTGGATGATATTATCTTTTATATCCCATATATGATCATTCACTTTGCTTGGTGATGAGTGCATGCTTTTAATTTCTAACATTTTGAGCGATCCACCAAGATGTATGTAACATGGAAGAGTAACCCATGATCCTACTCAATTGTGCATTTGCATTCAAAAGCAAATTTTAAATAATGCACGAATTTAGGGGGAGCTCTTGCTTATCACATACTTCTCAAAGCGATGATGCATTTCAATCTTATTATCATTTGTCAAAGCTTTGATCTATATGTTGTTATCAATGGGGGAGATTGAAAGTGCAACTATCCCTAGGTGGTTTGGTAATTATTAACAACATATAGCTCATTGAGCTAATGCTATTTCAAGATAAATATTTTAGGAAAGTTCAATGATTGGCATGGCATGGATTAGAATTATGGACCCCTCACAATGCTAAGGACACATATTGGCTCAAGCTCAAGACTCTACATTTTACTTTTAGTGGTCCAAGATCACATTGAGTCCATAGGAAAAGCCAATACTATTAAAAAGGGATGAGGTGTTGCTTAATGGATTACTTGCTCAAAATGCTTAATGATATGCTCCAAAAACCCTCAACCACTTTCTCATATCCACATATGTCCCAAACCAAAGGTCAAACTCGGCCCGACCGAAACATTCTATCCGGCACCACTAAGTTCACTTGACATAGCCACTGCCAGAAACCCTAGTCACTTCAGTCTCACCGATAGGGATCTCGTCTCACCGAGATGGGATTGCAAACTCTCTCTTTCTCTTTGTAAAGTTTCGGTCCAACCGAGATGAGCAATCGGTCCCACCGAGTTAGCAATGCAAACTCTCTGTTTCCCCTTCATAACGTTTCAGTCTCACCGAGATGAGCGAATCTGTCCCACCGAGTTTGCCTTATCAACTCTCTGGTTAGCTTATTACCAAAGTCGGTCTTCGAGATTACGTTATGCTCTAACCCTAATAACATCGGTCCCACCGAGTTGACATGTCGGTCCCATCGAAATGCATAACGTTCACATTTTGAACTAAATCGGTCAGACCGAGTTTTTTGATTCGGTCCCACCGAGTTTGGCGAATTGTGTGTAACGGTTAGATTTTATGTGGAGGCTATATATATGCCTCCACCCACTCTTCATTCGTGAGGAGAGCCTTCAGAATATGCCTACACTTCCAGCATAAATTTTTTGAGAGAGGACCACCTACTCATGTGTTGAGGTCAAGATATTCCATTCCAACCACATAAATCTTGATCTCTAGCCTTCTCCAAGTTGCTTTGCACTCAAATCATCTTTCCACCAAATCCAAATCTGTGAGAGAGAGTTGAGTGTTGGGAGACTATCATTTGAAGCACAAGAGCAAGGAGTTCATCATCAACACACCATCTATTACCTTTTGGAGAGTGGTGTCTCCTAGATTGGTTATGTGTCACTTGGGAGCCTCCGTCAAGATTGTGGAGCTGAACCAAGGAGTTTGTACGGGCAAGGAGATCGCCTACTTCGTGACGATCTACCCTAGTGAGGCAAGTCCTTCATGGGCGATGGCCATGGTGGGATAGACAAGGTTGCTTCTTCGTGGACCCTTCGTGGGTGGAGCCCTCCGTGGACTCGCTCAACCGTTACCCTTCGTGGGTTGAAGTCTCCATCAACGTGGATGTACGATAGCACCACCTATCAGAACCACGCCAAAAATCTCCATGTATGCATTGCGTTTGCTCCCTCCAAACTCCTCCCTTTACCTTCATGTGCAATGTTTTACATTCCGCTGCTATACTCTTAGACTTGCATGTGTAGGTTATTTACTTGACTTGTTCTAAGTTGTTAAAATCTGCCAAGACTTAAAATTGGGAAAAGGCTAGATTTTTATTTGGTCAAGTAGTCTAATCACCCCTCCTCTAGACATACTTTTGATCCTACAGTGGGCTTCATCGAATCATGCTCCTCCTCCGACATCACCAACGGCTCCGATGACTCACCTCTTGCCGCCGATGCTAACCCGGATGCCGCCTACAGCAGCGCTAGTGACCTGGGGGGCAAAGGCCGGCGAGGAAGTGGTGAAGCTTGACCCTCTCTTGGCGTTTATTTCCGTTCTTTAGTAATCTTAGTTTAGAAATACTATGTTGGTTCAACTACGGTGCTCTTTTGGTTGATGGTGGTTATGTGGATTAGGTTCGTTTGTTGTCGATTTCTATGTCTATTTGTTGTCGCATTTCTATGTTTGTTCTATTTTCATCTTGCATCTTGCATTCTTAGTATGGATATAGGGTACCGAATATGAGGTGCACGACTGTGGACGCGCCGATTTGAGGATTGCTCGGTCACTGTCCACAGACATGCCCACCAACGTATAGTGTGCCGAATTTTGGTATGCGTGGTTGTAGATGCTCTAATAGAAACATGAGACAATAACCTAAACTCATCGTATCCGACAAACCTCTTTATCTACATGGCACCACCCTGCAAAGAGTCAGAGTAATTTTATTCGCAAAAGTGCAACCACCACTATACACACCAAGAAGGGCACAAAACTCTTACAGATCCGAGTTTTTTAAGCCAAATTTACTTTATGAGTTGAGGTCTAAACTAGACTTTTCTCTTATTGGAAAATGTTTTCTTATTAGTTAGTTTCTGGTATAAAAATGCATAGTCATGAGGAAGTCTTATGGAAATTCTCTGAATAATGTAGAAGTGGAACATGATTTTTTCCATGACGTGTAGGATACTGGAGAAAATTGCAAATTTCAAAGAATATTTGAACTATTCGCCATATCAAACTTGAACTCATGCATTGATGTATACCATATTGGCATCTTGTGTAGGGGACGCAAAAAGGCAAGTGAAACAAGTGGGGCATGCGGCGTTGTCAGGCCAACTCCACCGCGTGACCCCATTATGTCCGGCCCCGTCCGTTTGGAGTAAAAGGGACAAACGAGGCGGCCCAGCACGCGACGGCCCGGACCCATCTGGTCCGTTTTGTGTCCAGGAAGACCCATTTCGAGCGCAAACTTGTGCCGGGTTTGGGCCGCGGCGGACACCAAACGGACGAGCGCCTCATCCACGTCGGGGCCGCGTGGCAGGCGGTCACCTACCTCCCACCCGCCCACATCAACGCGCACGCGCGGGCGGCCCCGCCTGTCATCCGCCCAGGCGAACGGTCGTGGTCCTTCTTAAATGGGAACCCGTGGACCGGTCGTCGTCCACACGGCCCCACTCCATCCCGCGGCCTCCTCGAAACCCGACAACCCCAGACCCCAAACCCTAGCCAAGAACTCGCCGTCCGGCCGCCCGCAACCATGGGGCTATGGAACTACGGCCGCAAAGGCAAGCACGACCGCGAGGCTGGCTCCTCGTCGGGACGCCGCCGCGGCTCCGTGAAGAAGGAGGAGCCCGCATCGCCACCGCGTCGGGCCCCCGCGCCGCCCGCGTTCTCCATCGCGCCCACGGCCGCCGGCGAGCGCGACCGGCACTACATCGAGGCGGCCGTATGCCGCCGTTATTGGGAGACGAGGACGTCGCTACCCTGGAGCGACGTCCACCTCCCCAACAACTGGCACTTGTCGGTCGACCGCGTGCAGATCCCGCCGGTCCCACCGAGCGGACGTGCGCGCTGCCAGGAGATCGAGCGCCGCCGCCGCCTCCTCCCGGACGACCTCTACTACGACGAGAGGTATGCCCCTGACTTGCCATTGTGCGACACTTGGTTCCGCGATGAGCACGACATGCGGCGGGCGGCCACGTGAGCACCGAGCGGCTGCTCCCCAGGCGCGCGGGCGTACGCGGGTGCGCAGCCTGACGCCCACGCCATCGCCGTCGCCATCTCCATCGCCACCACCACCTCCTCGCATGACAGCGGAGGAGGAGCCCGTCTCATGGCGCGTTTGTTGGAGGACTCCATGCACACGCACGACGAGCGCCAATGGGAGGGCCTGGAGGAGATGACGGCCCTCTCCGCAGCCGGCAACGTCGCCATCCCCGAGCTGGAGATGGTGGCGAAGGAGGAGGTGATGGAGGAGCCGCCGGTGGCCGTGTTCCACCCGGGCCTGATACGTCTCCAACGTATCTATAATTTTCGATTGGTCCATGCTATATTATCTACTGTTTTGGACATTAATGGCTTTATTATCCACTTTTATATTATTTTTGGAACTAACCTATTAACCGGAGGCCCAGCCCAGAATTGCTGTTTTTTGCCTATTTCAGAGTCTCGAAGAAAAGGAGTATCAAACGGAGTCCAAACGGAATGAAACCTTCGGGAACGTGATTTTCTCACCGAGCATGATCCAGGAGACTTGGACCCTACGTCAAAAAAAAGGAGGAAGGCACGAGGTAGGGGGCGCGCCCACCCCCCAGGGCGCGCCCTCCACCCTCGTGGGCCCCCTGGTGCTCCACTGACGTACTCCTTCCTCCTATATATACCTACGTACCCACAAACGATCACATACGGAGCCAAAAACCTAATTCCACTGCCGCAACCTTCTGTACCCATGAGATCCCATCTTGGGGCCTGTTCCGGAGCTCCGCCGGAGGAGGAACCCATCACGGAGGGCTTCTACGTCAACACCATAGCCTCTCTGATGAAGTGTGAGTAGTTTACCTCAGACCTTTGGGTCCACAGTTAGTAGCCAGATGGCTTCTTATCTCTTTTTGGATCTCAATACAATGTTCTCCCCCTCTCTCGTGGAGATCTATTCGATGTAATCTTCTTTTTGCGGTGTGTTTGTTGAGAACGATGAATTATGGGTTTATGATCAAGATTATCTATGAACAATATTTGAATCTTCTCTGAATTCTTTTATGTATGATTGGTTATCTTTGCAAGTCTCTTGAATTATCAGTTTGGTTTGGCCTACTAGATTGATCTTTCTTGCAAAGGGAGAAGTGCTTAGCTTTGGGTTCAATCTTGTGGTGTCCTTTCCCGGTGTGATGAGGGGCAGCAAGGCACGTATTGTATTGTTGCCATCGAGGGTAACAAGATGGGTTTTTTTACCATATTGCATGAATTTATCCCTCTACATCATGTCATCTTGCTTAAGGTGTTACTTGTTGGGGAACGTAGTAATTTCAAAATTTTCCTACGCACACGCAAGGATCATGGTGATGCATAGCAACGAGAGGGGAGAGTGTATGTCCACGTACCCTCGTAGACCGTAAGCGGAAGCGTTATAACAACGCGGTTGATGTAGTCGTCGTCTTCACGATCCGACCGATCCAAGTACCGAACGTCACGGCACCTCCGAGTTCTGCACACGTTCAGCTCGATGGCGATCCCGGACTCTGATCCAGCAAAGTGTCGGATGAGTTCCACAAGACGACGGCGTGGTGGCGATGATGATGCTTCACCGGACGCAGGGCTTCGCCTAAGCTCATGACGATATGACTTCTCCGGCGCAGGCTTCGCCTAAGCCCCGCGACGATATGACCGAAGTGGAATATGGTGGAGGGGCACCGCACACGGCTAAGGAACGATCCGTAGATCAACTTGTGTGTTTCTGGGTGCCCCCTGCCCCTTGATATAAAGGAGCAAGGAGGAGGAGGCCGGCCCTTAGGAGGGCGCGCCATGGTGTGGAGTCCTACTAGGACTCCCTAGTCCTAGTAGGATTCCACCTCCCTTGTTGGAGTAGGAGAGGGGAAAGAGGGGAGAAGGAGAAGGAAAGGGGCTGCGCCCTTGTCCAGTCGGACCTGAAGGGGCGCAGGCCTCCTCCCTTTGGCCTCTCTCCTCTATTCCCGTATGGCCCAATAAGGCCCATATACTCCCCGGCGAATTCCGTAACTCTCCGGTACTCGAAAAATACCGAATGACTCGGAACCTTTCCGAACTCCGAATATAGTCGTCCAATATATCGATCTTTACGTCTCGACCATTTCGAGACTCCTCGTCATGTCCCCGATCTCATCCGGGACTCCGAACTCCTTCGGTACATCAAAACTCATAAACTCATAATATAACTGTCATCGAAACCTTAAGCGTGCGGACCCTACGGGTTCGAGAACTATGTAGACATGACCTAGAACTATTCTTGGTCAATAACCAATAGTGGAACCTGGATGCCCATATTGGCTCCTACATATTCTACGAAGATCTTTATCGGTCAAACCGCATAACAACATACGTTGTTCCTTTTGTCATCGGTATGTTACTTGCCCGAGATTCGATCGTCGGTATCCAATACCTAGTTCAATCTCGTTACTGGCAAGTCTCTTTACTCGTTACGTAATGGATCATTCCATAACTAACTCATTAGCTACATTGCTTGCAAGGCTTATAGTGATGTGCATTACCGAGAGGGCCAAGAGATACCTCTCCGAGCAATCGGAGTGACAAAACCTAATCTCGAAATACGCCAACCCAACATGTACCTTTGGAGACACCTGTAGTACTCCTTTATAATCACCCAGTTACGTTGTGACGTTTGGTAGCACCAAAGTGTTCCTCCGATGGCGGGAGTTGCATAATCTCATAGTTACGTGAACATGTATAAGTCATGAAGAAAGCAATAGCAACATACTAAGCGATCAAGTGCTAGGCTAACGGAATGGGTCATGTCAATCACATCATTCTCCTAATGATGTGATCCCGTTAATCAAATGACAACTCATGTCTATGGCTAGGAAACTTAACCATCTTTGATTCAACGAGCTAGTCAAGTAGAGGCACACTAGTGACACTATGTTTGTCTATGTATTCACACATGTATTATGTTTCCGGTTAATACAATTCTAGCATGAATAATAAACATTTATCATGAAATAAGGAAATAAATAATAACTTTATTATTGCCTCTAGGGCATATTTCCTTCAGTCTCCCACTTGCACTAGAGTCAATAATCTAGTTCACATTATCATGTGATTCAACACTGATATTCACATCTGTATGTGATTAACACCCATAGTTCACATCGTCATGCGACCAACACCCAAAGGGTTTACTAGAGTCAATAATCTAGTTCACATTGCTATGTGATTAACACCCAAAGAGTACTAAGGGATGATCATGTTTTGCTCGTGAGAGAAGCTTAGTCAACGGGTCTGTCACATTCAAAGCCGTATGTATTTTGCAAATATTCTATGTCTACAATGCTCAGCACGGGGCTACTCTAGCTAATTGCTCCCACTTACGATATGTATCCAGATTGAGACTTAGAGTCATCTGGATCAGTATAAAAAGCTTGCATCGATGTAACTCTTTCTGACGGGCTCTTTTATCACCTCCATAATCGAGAAATATTTCCTTAGTCCTCACTAAGGATGTTCTTGACCAATGTCCAAAGGATCTACTCCTAGATCACTATTGTACTCCTTGCCAAATTCAGAGCAAGGTATACAATAGGTCTGGTACATAACATAGCATACTTTATAGAACCTATGGCTGAGGCATAGGGAATGACTTTCATTCTCTTTCTATCTTCTGCCGTGGTCGGGCTTTGAGTCTTACTCAATTTTACACCTTTGTAACACAGGCAAGAACTTTTCTTTGACTGTTCCATTTTGAACTACTTCAAAATCTTGACAAGGTATGTATTTATTGAAAAACTTATCAAGCGTCTTGATCCATCTCTATAGATCTTGATGCTCAATATGTAAGCAGCTTCACCGAGGTCCTTCTTTGAAAAACTCCTTTCAAGTACTCCTTTATGCTTTGCGTAATAATTCTACATTATTTCCGATCAACAATATGTTATTCACATATACTTATCAGAAATGTTGTAGTGCTCCCACTCACTTTCTTGTAAATACGGGCTTCTCCAAAAGTCTGTAAAACCATATGCTTTGATCACACTATCAAAGCGTTTATTCCAACTCCGAGATGCTTGCACCAGTCCATAGATGGATCATTTGGAGCTTGCACATTTTGTTAGCTCCTTTAGGATTGACAAAACCTTCCGGTTGCATCATATACAACTCTTCTTTAATAAATCCATTAAAGAATGTAGTTTTGACATCCATTTGCCAGATTTCATAAAATGTGACAATTGCTAACATGATTCGGACAGACTTAAGAATCGCTACAGTTTGAGAAAATCTCATTGTAGTCAACACTTTGAATTTGTCGAAAACCTTTTTGCGACAAGTCGAGCTTTGTAGATAGTAACACTACTATCATCATCTGTCTTCCTCTTGAAGATCCATTTATTTAACTTGACTTGCTGATCATCGAGCAAGTCAACCAAAGTCCACACTTTGTTCTCATATATGGATCCTTTCTCAGATTTTATGGCCTCAAGCCATTTCGCGGAATCTGGGCTCATCATCGCTTCCTCATAGTTCGTAGGTTCATCATGGTCTAGTAACATGACTTCCGAACACGATTACCGTACCACTCACTGTGCGGATTTTGCTCTGGAAGACCCTACGAGGTTTGGTAGCAACTTGATCTGAAGTTTTATGATCATCATCATTAACTTCCTCACTAATTGGTGTAGGAATCATCGAACTGATTTACGTGATGAACTACTTTCCAATAAGGGAGAAGGTACAATTACCTCATCAAGTTCTACTTTCCTCCCACTCACTTCTTTCGAGAGAAACTTCTTCTCTAGAAAGGATCCACCTTAGCAACGAATAACTTGCCTTCGGATCTTGTGATAGAAGGTGTACCCAATAGTTACCTTTGGGTATTCTATGAAGACGCACTTCTCCGATTTGGGTTCGAGCTTATCGGTGAAAACTTTTTCACATAAGCATCACAACTCCAAACTTTAAGAAACGACAGCTTAGGTTTCTTTGTTAAACCATAGTTCATACGGTGTCGCCTCAACGGATTTAGATGGTGCCCTATTAAACGTGAATGCAACTGTCTCTAATGCATAACCCCAAAAGCGATATTGGTAAATCGGTAAGAGACATCGTTGATCGCACCATATCAAAATAAAGTACGGTTACGACGTTCGGACACACCATAACGTTGTGGTGTTCCAGGTGGCGTGAGCTGTGAAACTATTCCACATTGTTTTAATTGAAGACCAAACTCGTAACTCAATTATTCGTCTTCGCGATCAGATCGCAGAAACTTTATTTTCTTGTTACGATGATTTTTCCACTTCACTCTGAAACTTTTTGAACCTTTCAACTATTTCAGACTTATGTTTCATCAAGAAGATATACGCATATCTGCTCAAATCATCTGTGAAGGTCAGAAAATAATGATACTTGCCACGAGCATCAACACTCATTGAATCGCATACATCGGTATGTATTATTTCCAATAAGTCAAGAGCTTGTTCCATTGTTCAAGAACGGAGTTTCAGTCATCTTGCCCAAAAGGCACGGTTCGCAAGCATCAAATGATTCATAATCAAGTGATTCCAAAAGTCCATCGACATGGAGTTTTCTTCATGCGCTTTACACCAATATGACCTAAACGGCGATTGCCACAAATAAGTTGCACTATCATTATTAACTTTGCATCTTTTGGTTTCAATATTATGAATATGTGTATCACTATGATCGAGATCCAATGAACCATTTTCATTGGGTGTGTAACCATATAAGGTTTTATTCATGTAAGCAGAACAACAATTTATTCTCTTACTTAAATGAATAACCGTATTGCAATGAACATGATCAAATCATATTTATGCTCAACACCAAATAACACTTATTTAGGTTCCACACTAATCCCGAAAGTATAGGGAGTGTGCGATGATGATCATATCAATCTTGGAACTACTTCCAACACTCATCGTCACTTCCCTTTCAACTAGTTTCTGTTCATTCTGCAACTCCCGTTTCAAGTTACTACTCTTAGCAACTGAACCAGTATCAAATACCGAGGGGTTGCTACGAACACTAGTAAAATACACATCAATAATCTGTATATCAAATATACCTTTGTTCACTTTTCCATCCTTCTTATCCGCCAAATACTTGGGGTAGTTCCGCTTCTAGTGACCAGTTCCATTGCAGCAAAAGCACTTAGTCTCGTGCTTAGGTCCTGATTTGGGCGTCTTCACTCGAGCAGCAACTTGCTTGCCGTTCTTCTTGAAGTTCCCCTTCTTCCCTTTGCCTTTTTCTTTGAGACTAGTGGTCTTGTCTATCATCAACACTTGATGCTCTTTCTTGATTTCTACCTTCGTCGATTTCAACATCATGAAGAGCTCGGGAATCGTTTTCGTCATCTCTTGCATACTATAGTTCATCACGAAGTTCTAGTAACTTAGTGATGGTGACTAGAGAATTCTGTCAATCACTATCTTATCTGGAAGATTAACTCCCACTTGATTCAAGCGATTGAAGTACCTGCACAATCTGAGAACATGCTCACTAGTTGAGCGATTCTCTTCCATCTTTTAGCTATAGAACTTGTTGGAGACTTCATATCTCTCAACTCGGGTATTTGCTTGAAATATTAACTTCAATTCTGGAACATCTCATATGGTCCATGACGTTCAAAACGCCTTTGAAGTCCCGATTACGAGCCGTTAAGTATGGTGCACTAAACTATCAAGTAGTCATCATATTGAGCTAGCCAAACGTTCATAACGTATGCATCTGCTCCTGCAATAGGTCATCACCTAGCGGTGTATTAAGGACATAATTCTTCTGTGCAGCAATGAGGATAAACCTCAGATCACGGATCCAATCCGCATCATTGCTACTTTTCAATACAATTTTCTCTAGGAACACATATAAAAACATAGGGAAGCAACAACGCGAGCTATTGATCTACAACATAATTTGCAAAATACTACCAGGACTAAGTTCATGATAAATTAAAGTTCAATTAATCATATTACTTAAGAACTCCCACTTAGAAAAATATCCTCCAATTCTCTAAGTGATTGCGTGATCCATATCAACTACACCATGACCGATCATCACGTGTGATGGAGTAGTTTCAATGGTGAACATCAATATGTTGATCATATCTACTATATGATTCACGCTCGACCTTTCGGTCTCCGTGTTCGAGGTCATATCTTATATGCATAGCTCGTCAAGTATAACCTGAGTATTCCGCGTGTGCAACTGTTTTGCACCCGTTGTATTTGAACGTAGAGCCTATCACACCCGATCATCACGTGGTGTCTCGACGAAGAACTTTCGCAACGGTGCATACTCGTGGAGAACACTTCTTGATAATTTAGTAAGGGATCATCTTATAATGCTACCGTCAATCAAAGCAAGATAAGATGCATAAAGGATTAACATCACATGCAATCAATATAAGTGATATGATATGGCCATCATCATCTCGTGCTTGTGATCTCCATCTTCAAGCAACCGTCATGATCACCATCGCCACCGGCGCGACACCTTGATCTCCATCGTAGCATCGTTGTCGTCTCGCCAATCTTATGCTTCCACGACTATCACTACCGCTTAGTAATAAAGTAAAGCATTACATCGCGATTGCATTGCATACAATAAGCGACAACCATATGGCTCCTGCCGATTGCCGATAACTTCGGTTACAAAACATGATCATCTCATACAATAAAATTTAGCATCATGTCTTGACCATATCACATCACAACATGCCCTGCAAAAACAAGTTAGACGTCCTCTACTTTGTTGTTGCAAGTTTTACGTGGCTGCTACGGGCTTAAGCAAGAACTCATCTTACCTACGCATCAAAACCACAACGATAGTTTGTCAAATAGACTCCGTTTTAACCTTCTCAAGGACCGGGCGTAGCCACACTCGGTTCAACTAAAGTTGGAGAGACAGTCTTCCGCAAGCCATCTATGTGCAAAGCACGTCGAGGGAACCGGTCTCGCGTAAGAGTACGCGTAAGGTTGGTCCGGATTGTCTCGTCCAACAATACCGCTGAACCAAAGTATGACATGCTGGTAGGCAGTATGACTTGTATCGTCCACAACTCACTTGTGTTCTACTCGTGCAAATAACATCAAACCATAAAAACCTAGGCTCGGATGCCACTGTTGGGGAACGTAGTAATTTCAAAATTTTCCTACGCACACGCAAGGATCATGGTGATGCATAGCAACGAGAGGGGAGAGTGTATGTCCACGTACCCTCGTAGACCGTAAGCGGAAGCGTTATAACAACGCGGTTGATGTAGTAAATGCGTCTTCACGATCCGACCGATCCAAGTACCGAACGACGGCACCTCCGAGTTACGCACACGTTCAGCTCGATGGCGATCCCGGACTCTGATCCAGCAAAGTGTCGGGATGAGTTCCGTCGACAAGACGGCGTGGTGGACGATGATGATGCTTCACCGGCGCGAGGGCTTCGCCTAAGCTCCATGACGATATGACTTCTCCGGCGCAGGCTTCGCCTAAGCCCCAGCGACGATATGACCGAAGTGGAATATGGTGGAGGGGGCACCGCTGCGGCTAAGGAACGATCCGTAGATCAACTTGTGTGTTCTCTGGGGTGCCCCTGCCCCTGTGATATAAAGGAGCAAGGAGGAGGAGGCCGGCCCTTAGGAGGGGCGCGCCATGGTGTGGAGTCCTACTAGGACTCCCTAGTCCTAGTAGGATTCCACCTCCCTTGTTGGAGTAGGAGAGGGGGAAAGAGGGGGAGAAGGAGAAGGAAAGGGGGGCTGCGCCCCTTGTCCAGTCGGACCTGAAGGGGGCGCAGGCCTCCTCCCTTTGGCCTCTCTCCTCTATTCCCGTATGGCCCAATAAGGCCCATATACTCCCCGGCGAATTCCTGTAACTCTCCGGTACTCCGAAAAATACCCGAATGACTCGGAACCTTTCCGAACTCCGAATATAGTCGTCCAATATATCGATCTTTACGTCTCGACCATTTCGAGACTCCTCGTCATGTCCCCGATCTCATCCGGGACTCCGAACTCCTTCGGTACATCAAAACTCATAAACTCATAATATAAGCGTCATCGAAACCTTAGCGTGCGGACCCTACGGGTTCGAGAACTATGTAGACATGACCTAGAACTATTCTTGGTCAATAACCAATAAGCGGAACCTGGATGCCCATATTGGCTCCTACATATTCTACGAAGATCTTTATCGGTCAAACCGCATAACAACATCGTTGTTCCTTTTGTCATCGGTATGTTACTTGCCCGAGATTCGATCGTCGGTATCCAATACCTAGTTCAATCTAAATTCTTGGCAAGTCTCTTTACTCGTTACGTAATGCATCATTCCGTAACTAACTCATTAGCTACATTGCTTGCAAGGCTTATAGTGATGTGCATTACCGAGAGGGCCCAGAGATACCTCTCCGAGCAATCGGAGTGACAAAACCTAATCTCGAAATACGCCAACCCAACATGTACCTTTGGAGACACCTGTAGTACTCCTTTATAATCACCCGATTCGTTGTGACGTTTGGTAGCACCAAAGTGTTCCTCCGTAAACGGGAGTTGCATAATCTCATAGTTACAGGAACATGTATAAGTCATGAAGAAAGCAATAGCAACATACTAAACGATCAAGTGCTAGGCTAACGGAATGGGTCATGTCAATCACATCATTCTCCTAATGATGTGATCCCGTTAATCAAATGACAACTCATGTCTATGGCTAGGAAACTTAACCATCTTTGATTCAACGAGCTAGTCAAGTAGAGGCACACTAGTGACACTATGTTTGTCTATGTATTCACACATGTATTATGTTTCCGGTTAATACAATTCTAGCATGAATAATAAACATTTATCATGAAATAAGGAAATAAATAATAACTTTATTATTGCCTCTAGGGCATATTTCCTTCATTACTCTGTTTTCATGAACTTAATACTCTAGATGCATGCTGGATAGCGGTCGATGAGTGGAGTAATAGTAGTAGATGCAGGCAGGAGTCGGTCTACTTGTCTCGGACGTGATGCCTATATACATGATCATACCTAGATATTCTCATAACTATGCTCAATTCTGTCAATTGCTCAACAGTAATTCATTCACCCACTGTAAAATACTTATGCTCTTGAGATAAGCCCCTAGTGAAATCTATGGCCCCCGGGTCTATCTTCATCATATTAATCTTCCTACACTTAGTTATTTCCTTTGTTTTTAACTTTGCTTTTATTTTACTTTGCATCTTTATCACAAAAATACCAAAAATATTATCCTATCATATCTATCAGATCTCACTCTCGTAAGTGACCGTGAAGGGATTGACAACCCCTTATCGCGTTGGTTGCGAGGAGTTATTTGTATTGTGCAGGTGTGAGGGACTCGTGCGTACCTCCTACTGGATTGATACCTTGGTTCTCAAAAACTGAGGGAAATACTTACGCTATTGTGCTGCATCACCCTTTCCTCTTCAAGGAAATCCAACACAGTGCTCAAGAGGTAGCAGAGAAGATTTCTGGCGCCGTTGTCGGGGAGTCTACGCAAAAGTCAACATACCAAGTACCCATCACAATCCATTATCTCCCGCACTACATTATTTGTCATTTGCCTCTCGTTTTCCTCTCCCCCACTTCACCCTTGCCGTTTTATTCGCCCTCTCTTTTTCGCTTGCCTTTTGTTTGCTCGTGTGTTGGATTGCTTGCTTGTCACGATGGCTCAAGATAATACCAAATTATGTGACTTTACCAATACCAACAATAATGATTTCCTTAGCACTCCGATTGCTCCTCTTACCGATACTGAATCTTGTGAAATTAATGCTGCTTTGTTGGATCTTGTCATGTGCTACCTCTTGAGCACATTTCCTTGAAGAGGAAAGGGTGATGCAGCATAGTAGCGTAAGTATTTCCCTCAGTTTTTGAGAACCAAGGAATCAATTCAGTAGGAGGCTACGCGCGAGTCCCTCGCACCTACATAATACAAATAACTCCTCGCAACCAACGCGATAAGGGGTTGTCAATCCCTTCACGGTCACTTACGAGAGTGAGATCTGATAGATATGATAGGATAATATTTTGGTATTTTTGTGATAAAGATACAAAGTAAAATAAAAGCAAAATAAAAAGCAAACGAAATAACTAAGTTTAGGAAGATTAATATGATGGAGATAGACCCGGGGGACATAGGTTTCACTAGTGGCTTCTCTCAAAACCATAAGTATTTTACGGTGGGTGAACGAATTACTGTTGAGCAATTGACAGAATTGAGCATAGTTATGAGAATATCTAGGTATGATCATGTATATAGGCATCACGTCCGAGCCAAGTAGACTGACTCCTGCCTGCATCTACTATTATTACTCCACTCATCGACCGCTATCCAGTATGCATCTAGAGTATTAAGTTCTTGAAAACAGAGTAACGCCTTAATCAAGATGACATGATGTAGAGGGATAAATTCATGCAATATGATAAGAAACCCATCTTGTTATCCTTGATGGCAACAATACAATACGTGCCTTGCTGCCCCTTCTCACCACCGGACTCGCGGGCTATGCCTACGGCCCAGGGCCATCGGCATAGGTCCTATGCCGTCGGCATAGATCTATGCCTACGGCTGCCGTCGGCATAGCCCCGTTGGTGTAGTATAGCCGTCGGCATAGGAGCGCATGCCGACAGCCGTGGGGCAGCCGTCGGCATAGTTTAGTCGTCGGCGTTGTTTTCGTTCTGACGGCAACGGACGGCGTCGTCAAAACCGCTGGCGACTCACGAGACGACACGTGGCAAATGTATGCCGACGGCTTGGCCGTCGGCATAGATTTAAATCTATGCCGACGACCAAGCCATCGGCATACATTTGCCACGTGTCGTCCCCTGGCTTGGCCTGGCGGCAGGGCTATGCCTACGGCAAAGCCGTCGGCATATATATAAATCTATGCCGACGACTTTGCCGTAGGCATAGCTCTGCAACGTGGCGCCTCCTGGTGGCTCCTGAGCATATGTATGCCGACGGCTTTGCCGTAGGCATAGTTTTTTTCCCCTGTTTTCTTTTTTTCAGTTCATTTGACAGCATTTCAAAGCGGAATAATATGAAATATGACAGTTCATCATCATCATTTAAACTTAGTCAAGTTCAGCATTTAAAGATCATCACCGGCGAAAGTTCATGAACATAAAAGTAGTGCAAGAAATGAAACATCATAAAAGTTGAAATATGAAAGGCATGGCACAACGGCCGCATACACGGAATCATCATCGACATCAAGCACCACCGAGTCCACCTCCGCCAAAACCACCACCACCACCGAGTCCATCTCTGCCAAAACCACCACCACCACCGAGTCCACCTCCGCCAAGTCCACCTCCGACAAAACCACCACCACCACCGAGTCCACCTCCGCCAAAACCACCACCACCAAGTCCACCTCCGCCAAAACCACCACTGCCAAGTCCACCTCCGCCAAAACCGCCACCGCGACCACCATCACTCTGCCAGATCGGAGTGACTGGGATCGATGGAGCAGGAGTCGAGCCACCGGTCCCCTACATGTTTGAGGGAAGATTCTAACGTTAAATATGACATGATAGTGTTGAATGAATGAGAACTAGTTTGTCAGTAGTTAGGAAAATGTACTAACCGGACTATCACCGCCTAGTGCCAGCCATTCCTCGAACGTGGGAATGTGTGGGGCGTCTCCCGCAGGTGGTGGTGGGGGTCCAACTTGTGGTGGCTCCGCATGATTAGTCCAAGATGCCAACATAGCCTGGATGTTAGTTAAACAAGCAAACTAGAAAGTCAAGGAATGAAAGTGCAAATTTGAGCTTGGTTTTAAGAGGGCAAAACTAACCGCCATCACTTGACGGTTGTAATCATCGTTTGCCTTCACTCGTTGCAAGTACTCCCGCACCTCAATATGCCTATGCTCGAGAAAGGCCTGATATACCTACACAATTGAGGTTGTTTCTAAGTGGGCAGTGCTGAAAATAAACTAAGAAAGATAGAGACAAAGAAGATAAGGGGAAGTACTTACAAAGACGTGGCGGACTAAGGGAGGCTGCGAACGCCCGTACTCTCTAACGGGCTCGGGTTGGTAGCTCGAAGCCGTGTGTACGAGATCGACGGAGTGATCAAGCCATCGAAACACGGATACCGCCATGGGACTTACCACTGGATGGCCACCACCGCCGTGTCGTCGATCTGAGGCTGGCGACCTCGAGAACGGAACATCCGGATGCAACTTCCGATAGTTACGAGTGTAAGACTCGAGTGCTGCTCGGTGTTGTCGTAGTCTTGGCTCTCGCCCTCCTTGCGATCACTCCGCTCATGGGCCAGCTTCCACAACTCCATGTCCGAGAGCGGCCTCTGCAACTTGTTCTCCTGCAACGTCAAATGAAGTTAGCCATACATAAGAACATGACAAGAAGAAGAACAAAATGCATCATGCATATAGATATACCTTCATGGCCTTGAAGCCCCAGTGGTTCCTGTTTCCTTGGCCGTGTGTCCCGTCTTTTCCACGGTTAGCCCGGGCCTTGATGCTCTTGGCAGCAAATTCTGCATCGTCACCGACCCACCTATCCACCAAACTCGCCCATCCGCCATGCCTTCCATAGCACCAACGAGGAACAACCTATCCAAATTTTGGAAGCATGACATGTGAGCACGAAACATATAGTTGACTGCTTGAAACAATGAAAAGTCAGTAATAGTTACCATCATGAACTGCTCCCTGCTCATGGTAAGTTTTTGCTTCGTGCTTGAGTTTTGGTCATCTTTTGGTGCAGGTAGATGTGGTAGTACTCATGAGACGGCAACCCAACGCACCTCGTACTGCAACTGACGAGCTTTCTTCTTTGCATCCGCAAGTAAGACCACGTCGGCTCTGACCTTGTGCTCGTCAAGAACTCTATAGAGTTGCTGCAATCATGCATAAACCAGAAGCAAACAAGGCATGAGTTGAGTGATTCAATGATAAACTATGAACGAAACTGAAGACAAGTGATTCAGAAGAGAACTTACCCAAAATTTGGTGATCACGGCCTTAGCGGCCGTCCCCGCGTTGCTGCAAGCCTCGTAGTGGGCCCAGCTTGTGGCCAAAACACGCAGCTGCGGGTCCCTGTCTGGCCGTGGGCAGAATAGGCAAGGCCAAAACTCCTTCAACAGGACAGTGATAAGGCTGTTCGGTTTACGACCCTTTCCGCGAAGGATCCAGTTACTGCAAAAGAATCAAAGGATTGCCATGTGTACAATAAGAAAATGTTGTCATGTGTTGAAAATATGATTGAGATGCACTTCCTCTGTCCCCGCAGGTTCAATGAGCCACTTGTGCGCCTCGATAGAAGGTGGTGTAGGTACTCCGGCATTACCACGCAGCCACCCCTGCGGAGCACCCGGTGGCAAGTCACCCCACAACTCGGGGTCAACCTCCCCTCCACCCTCCTCGCCCTCCTCCTCACCCTCCTCGCCCTCCTCCTCCTCGCCCTCCTCCTCATCGGCCTCCTCCTCCTCGGCCTCCTCCTCCTCGCCATCAGGAACATACTCCTCCTCCTCAGACTCAGAAGCTGCCTCAGCATAGGAGGGCATCGAAGAAGACCCTCCTAATTCGGACACGGCCCGAGTTTTTGGCCCGGTTGCCTCTCCCCCACCTCCTCGTCCTCTAGGGGCTCTCCCCTCCCCTCCCCTCTAGGGTCTCCTCCCCGACCCCTCCACCTCCTGTGAGGTGCCATCCTCAGCGTAGTCGGGAGGGAACCTTGTGGGCTCGTCCACTCCGAGTAAGTCCTCCTTTGAGTTTCTTGAGGAAGCTGCAATTGGACTTGCCCATGATTAGCAAACCTGCATTGAGAAGAGAATAAACAATTAGTAAGGATATCAAAAAAAACAAGCATACAGGAAAGACATTAATAAAAGAAGAGCACATTAAGCATACTATTGTAATGATCATTAAAAGAACATACATTTTCTAGAACCCATATGAATCATCACTATTGTAATCTATTTGTCGACCGGTCTCATCATCACTATCCCGCATATCTTCTTCGTTTATGCAGACGGAGGTGGAGGCTCTTCCTCATCGTCAGAGTCTTCATTTAACTTTTCAAGCATAATTATGTCTCTTTGATTCACAACTGCCTCACCATCAATCATCTGCGTGGTAAATGCGTTTGGGTCCAGGTCAACATAACCCAAGTCATCATCCTCCTTGTTTCGGACCACGTCATCATGTTCCTCTTGAAACAACACTCCCTAGTATGTCATGGGGTTTATGTTGTAGTAATCATCATCGTTCGGGTCCGGTAGCTTACCATGTGGCGACACCTTGAACACAACTTCCCAACCCTTTAGGTACTCTTTCTGGCATGGGTAAGGCAGATAATATACTTGTGTGGCCTGGGTAGCGGCAATAAAGTGATCAGCTCCGGCATAGACGGTTGATGGTTTAACTTCAACTAAACCATACTCCCAGAAATGCTTCGAAGCAACCTTGGCTACAGCCGTACTCAGCCTTGACTGCCATCGGTTGCGAGATGGCATCCAGCACAGACAGCTTGGCACCCTCATAGAGAGGTTTCTTTGACGAGGCCAAGATTTCCAGGAAGGCCTTTGCGGTTTCCTCCGGCTCCTCCGGTTCATTCGCTGAATGTGACGGAGGTGTCGGCTGTGCAGCAAAGACATCATCTAGCATGTCTCTAACCCCATCGTCCTCATAACCAGCAACGCGTTGTCGTATCACATCCTCTCTACCACGGTCCCGATGGGCAAAGTTTATCGGCATATTAAAGTTGGGCATAAATCCATTAGTGCGAAGGTGCTTAGTCATCTCACTCTTATCTCTGTGGATACGTCTCTTACATTTGGCACACGGGCATTCTGGCACCATCCTCATTGGACTACGGAATATCTCTTTCAAAAACACATCAGTTTTCTCGACCCACTCTGTTTTTACTTGATTCCGACGGAAAAACCCACCATACATCCACTGATTATCTGCCATCTCTGCTTTATTGGAAGCCACACAACAAAATTAAGGATTCATTTAAATTACCCACATCAATATTTTATTTTTTACAAGGTTGACGAGAAACGACATTTAATCCACCTACATCTCCAATAGGTAAAGATGGGTCCTAATCCCACCCGAGAATGTGTAGTTTGAGTACGGTCCATGCTCTACCCCATTCCGAGACAAAATTTTGGCAGCACCTCCCCGCTGTTCTCCAAATACACGTCTCGGCAAAATGCCGAGAGAATGTGCATCCGGAGAACAACAGGGAGGCGCCGCCGAAATCCTGTCTCGGGTCGGGGTAGAGCATGAACAACGTACCCAATCTACACATCCTCGGGTTGTCCGTGGAAAGCGCTGGACAATCCGAAAGAGCTGCGGTGATAAATATGCAATTGAATGCATATTTATCGATGCAACCCTTTCGGACGAGAGACCTAGGTTACGCGACTTGATGTGAAAATTTAATCTAGTGACATGGAAAAAAAGTGGATGAGGTCATGGAATTGTTGCTCACCCTCCGATGTAGTCGATCAAATGAGAGGGACGATCGTGGACCAACACCTCCAACGTCGACGATCACTCCAAGAAGATGGAACACCACAAATCCTGTTAATTACACCGAGTGAAAAAAAATTAGGTCATCACCTCACATTAAGCATTGATACTTTTAACTATGAAAAAAAAATCATGTTTCGTCAAGTGTCAAATTTTGTCCTTCAATTTTTTTTAGCAAGATCATCATGATTAAATAACCACTCATCATATCATAATTTTGCAGCACATCTCACATAGCTACTTAACATTAAGCATTGACACTTAAAACTATGAAAAAATCATATTTTGTCAAGTGTCAAATTTTGTCCGATTCAATTTTTTCGACAAGATCATCATGATAAAATAACCACTCATGTTATACCAATTTTGGAGCGCATCTCAAATGACAAGATCATCATGATAAAAATCTAACATCCAACATCCAACATCTAACATCCAACATCCAAATGACAAGATCTCAAATGACAAGATCATCATCTAACCTAACAATCTAACATCCAACATCCATCCATGCATTCATTCATCCATCCAACAGTAGCAAAAAAATGAAAAAAAATTAAAAAAAAGTAGCTCACTGAGAGGGGCGTGGCAGGGGGCGCGGCGGTGGGGTTGGTGAGGCTGGGGCGGTCGGGGACGGGAGGACGGGGGCCGGCCGAGCTGCGACCGGCAAGAAGGCCGGCCGGCCGCAGGAGCAGCGGCAGGGTCGGGGGAGGCCGTGGCAGCACGCGGTCGGGGGAGAGGCCGGGGAAACAGCGGGGTCGGGAGAAGGCCGGTGCAGCGAAGGCGGGTGCGACGGCGGGTGTGGAGGCGGGGGCGGCGACGCGGCTGGAGTGGGAGGTGCGGCGGCGGCAGGGGGAGGGGTGTGCAGGAGAGTGGGAGGTGAGGGGGCGTCTTTGGAGTGGGAGGTCTTGGAGGAGGCGTCTGGCGCGGCGCGGCAGTCCGGGTGGGGGGTGCGGCGGCGGCGCAGGTCGGGGTCGGGGGGTGCGGCGGCGGCGCGCAGCTGGTCGGGGTCGGGGTAGAAAGAATGAGTGGCCTAGGGTCACGCGAGTGGATAAGGAGTTTCTATGCCGACGGCTAAGCTGTCGGCATAGCTGAGGTCGCCACATGGCACCTATGCCGACGGCTTAGCCGTAGGCATATTTTTTTATTTTCTTTTTTATTTATTTTATTTTATTTTGAATGATACATGATATATAATTATATTAAAAATGATTCATGGTATACATATTTTTGACATGGATGAACATTATTTAAAATGTACCATACATTTTCTTTAATGGTTTGAAACATTATTTTTAATTACATGATCTTTTTTTATATTGTACAACAATTTTCTAAAATATCACGTATATTTTTTTTACGAACCGAATTTTTTCTATGGTCAGCGACATTTCTTTATGATATAAATATTTGCTAAATTGTACTAACAAAAAATGTACATTGTGTTAAAATATTTCGAAATAAATTGAGGGGGGCAACATTTCTTTATGATATAAATATTTTATACGGTCTCGCGAAAGGTGATACATAGGAGAGCAACTGACTGAGGGGTACCGTTACCGAGTGCCTGATCCGTTAACTATGCGAGTGCCTGATCCGTCTACTACCGCTTCTCCAGCCGGGCGGCGCCGTCCGTGAGGGGGGGGCACACCCCGGAGACGCGTGCTGCCTCTTCGGACATGCCACAACACCACCCCGCATGTATGAGGGACGGGTACGACGCTCCGGTGGCATTGCTACCCCCAGGGCCCCCGTCCCGACTAACCTAGGAGCGGTTGACCACGAGATCTAGCCCTTTGACTTCTCACGGACGGGCTTTGACCAGTGGACCTCTCCACCCGGTTGTGTCAGGTCCGCCCATAGGGACACCCGGGAGCAACATCCGGGCCAAACCCACAGCTAAATCCACTCCGTGTAGACCCGACGCGTCCGTTCCCCCCCCCCCCAAGGTGCCGGCGGCGGCACCGTCCGTGAGGGGGGCCACGCACTGGAGACGCGTGCCGCCTCTTCGGACATGGCACAACACCACCCCGCATGTATGAGGGCCCGGTACGATGCTCAGGTGGCATTGCTACCCCCAGGGCCCCCGTCCCGCCTAACCCTGGAGCGGTTGACCACGAGATCTAGACCTTTGACTTCCCACGGACGGGCTTTGACCAGTGGACCTCTCCACCCGGTTGTGTCAGTTCAGCCTAGAGGGACACCTGGGAGCAACATCCGGGCCAAACCCACAGCTACATCCACTCCGTGTAGACCCGACGCGTCTGTTTCCCCCCTCCTGGTGCCGCGGAGGCGCCGTCCGTGAGCACCGGAGACGCGTGCCGCCTCTTCGGACATGCCACCACACCACCCCGCATGTATGAGGGCCCGGTGCGACGCTCCGGTGGCATTGCTACCCCACCCCCCCCAGGGGCCCCGTCTCGCCTAACCCAGGAGCGATTGACCACGAGATCTAGCCCTTTGACTTCCCACGGACGGGCTTTGACGAGTGGACCTCTCCACCCGGTTGTGTCAGATCCGCCCATATAGGGACACCCGCGAGCAACATCCGGGCCAAACTCACAGCTACATCCACTCCGTGTAGACCCGACGCGTCCGTTTCCCCCCTCCGGTCTTGCGTGGCCGACCTTGTGAGGCCACATCCGGAGATGTGTCGCCTCTTCGGGCATGCCGCAACACCACCCCGCATGTATGAGGGCCCGGTACGACGCTCCGGTGGCATTCCTACCCCCCAGGGCCCCCGTCCCGCCTAACCCTGGAGCGGTTGACCACGAGATCTAGCCTTTTGACTTCCCACGGACGGGCTTTGACCAGTGGACCTCTCCACCCGGTTGTGTTAGGTCGGCCCGTAGGGACACCCGGGAGCAACATCCGAGCCAAACCTGCAGCTACATCCACTCCGTGTAGACCCGACGCGTCCGTTTCCCCTCCAGTGCGGCGTGGCACCGTCCATCGAGGGCACACGGACGTGAGGGGTCATACTCAGAGACGGGTGTCGGGCGTTTGCAACCGCCACAAAACTTCTGTCGGCATAGTTGTTTTTGATTTTAATAAAATATAAGGATCTATATTTAAAAGAACATGACCGCACATTATTAATGTGCTCGAAAAAAATACAAAGTATATATATATATTCATAATATATGAAAAAAATACAAACTACAAATATATATATATATATATTCATATGTATGTTTATATTTAACATGCTACATGTCAGTTGATATAATAATACATAAAAAAGCATAAAAAATATATATGAAAAAAAATCTAACTATGCCGACGGCATAGCCGTCAGCATAGAGACGGCCAGGGTTTAGGCGGTGGGCGGCGTGCCGTAGATCGCTGATGTGGCAGATATGCCGACGGCAGCCGTCGGCATATGTTCTGGACGGTGCGGCCCGGATCGGTGACGTGGCATGCGGACCTATGCCGACGGCCCCCCATCTCGGCCAACGGCATAGATCTGACGATGTTAGCCGCACGTCACCAGCGGGGTCGCCGGGCCCACGAGTATGCCGACGGCCGTTGTAAGCCGACGGCAATTTGTCGGCGTGCAGAGGCCGACGGCCATTCTATGCCGACGGGTGCCGTCGGCTTACCTCTGTGTAACCCGACGGCTAGGATACGCCGACGGCCAGGACCAGGCTGTCGACATAGCTCCAAAGAAGCCGACGGGGGCCGTCGGCATTATTTTGGCCGTCGGGGTAGCACCCTGTTCCGGTAGTGACTGTCACAGGGAAAGGACACCGCAAAATTGAACCCAAAGCTAAGCACTTCTCCCATTGCAAGAAAAACCAATGTAGTAGGCCAAACCAAACTGATAATTCGAAGAGACTTGCAAAGATAACCAATCATACATAAAAGAATTCAGAGAAGATTCAAATATTGTTCATAGATAATCTTGATCATAAACTCATAATTCATCGGTCTCAACAAACACACCGCAAAAAGAAGATTACATCAAATAGATCTCCACGAGAGAGGGGGAGAACATTGTATTGAGATCCAAAAGGAGAGAAGAAGCCATCTAGCTACTAACTATGGACCCGAAGTCTGAAGTAAACTACTCACACTTCATCGGAGAGGCTATGGTGTTGATGTAGAAGCCCTCCGTGATGGGTTCCTCCTCCGGCGGAGCTCCGGATCAGGCCCCAAGATGGGATCTCGTGGGTAAAGAAGGTTCCGGCGGTGGAATTAGGTTTTTCGCTCCGTATCTGATCGTTTGGGGTACATAGGTATATATAGGAGGAAGGAGTACATCGGTGAGCAACAGGGGGCCCACGAGGGTGGAGGGCGCGCCCTGGGGGGGTGGGCGCGCCCCCTACCTCGTGCCTTCCTCCTTTCTTTCTTGACGTAGGGTCCAAGTCTCCTGGATCATGTTCGGTGAGAAAATCACGTTCCCGAAGGTTTCATTCCGTTTGGACTCCATTTGATATTCCTTTTTTTCGAAACTCTGAAATAGGCAAAAAATTGCAATTCTGGGCTGGGCCTCCGGTTAATAGGTTAGTCCCAAAAATAATATAAAAGTGGATAATAAAGCCCAATAAAGTCCAAAATAGTAGATAATATAGCATGGAGCAATCAAAAATTATAGATACGTTGGAGACGTATCAAGCATCCCCAAGCTTAATTCCTGCTTGTCCTCGAGTAGGTAAATGATAAAAAAAGATAATTATTGATGCGGAGTGCTACTTGGCATAATTTCAATGTAATTCTTCTTAATTGTGGTATGAATATTCAGATCCGAAAGATTCAAGACAAAAGTTCATATTGACATAAAAATGATAATACTTCAAGCATACTAAGTAAGCAATTATGTCTTCTCAAAATAACATGCCAAAGAAAGTTCATCCCTACAAAATCATATAGTTTACTCATGCTCCATTTTTGTCACACAAGAATTCTCTCATCATGCACAACCCCGATGATAAGCCAAGCAATTATTTCATACTTAAGTAATCTCAAACCTATAAACTTTCACGCAATATGTGAGCGCGAGCCATGGACATAGCACTATGGGTGGAATAGTATATGATGATGGGGTTATGTGGAGAAGACAAAAAAGGAGAAAGTCTCACACCATTGAGGCTAATCAATGAGCTATGGAGATGCCCATGGATTGATGTTGATGCAAGGAGTAGGGATTGCCATGCAACGTATGCACTAGAGCTATAAATGTATGAAAGCTCAACAAAAGAAACTAAGTGGGTGTGCATCCAACTTGCTTGCTCACGAAGACCTAGGGCACTTGAGGAGGCCCATTGTTGGAATATACAAGCCAAGTTCTATAATGAAAAATTCCCACTAGTATATGAAAGTGACAAAACAAGAGACTCTCTATCATGAAGATTATGGTGCTACTTTGAAGCACAAGTGTGGCAAGGATAGTAGCATTGTCCCTTCTCTCTTTTTCTCTCATTTTTTTGGGCCTTCTCTTTTTTTATGGTCTTTCTCTCTCTCTTTTTTTTTATTTTATTCCTCACTTGGGACAATGCTCTAGAAAATGATGATCATCACACTTCTACTTATTTACAACTCAATGATTACAACTCGATACTAGAACAAAGTATGACTCTATATGAATGCCTCCGTGATGTAAAGGATATGCAATGAACCAAGAGTGACATGTATGAAAGAATTATGAATGATGGCTTTGCCACAAATACTATGTCAACTACATGATCATGCTAGCAATATGACAATGATGAATATGTCATGATGAACGAAATGGTGGAAAGTTGCATGGCAATATATCTCGGAATGGCTATGAAAATGCCATAATAGGTAGGTATGGTGGCTGTTTTGAGGAAGATATAAGGAGGTTTATGTGTGAAAGAGCATATCATATCACGGGGTTTGGATGCACCGGTGAAGTTTGCACCAACTCTCAATGTGAGAAAGGGCAATGCACGGCACCGAAGAGGCTAGCAATGATGGAAGGGTGAGAGTGCGTATAATCCATGGACTCAACATTAGTCATAAAGAACTCACATACTTATTGCAAAAATCTACAAGTCATCAAAAACCAAGCATTACACGCATGCTCCTAGGGGGATAGATTGGTAGGAAAAGACCATCGCTCGTCCCCGGCCGCCACTCAAACGGAGGACAATCAAAGAACACATCATGCTTCAAATTTGTTACATAACGTTTACCATACGTGCATGCTACGGGACTTGCAAACTTCAACACAAGCATTTCTCAAATTCACAACTACTCAACTAGCACGACTTTGATATTATTACCTCCATATCTCAAAACAATCATCAAGCATCAAACTTCTCTTAGTATTCAAAACACTCATAAGAAGGTTTTTACTATACTTGCATACCGAGCATATTAAGATTATTTAAGCAAATTACCATGCTATTTAAGACTCTAAAAATAATCTAAGTGAAGCATGAGATATCAATAGTTTCTATAAAACAAATCCACCACCGTGCTCTAAAAGATATAAGTGAAGCACTAGAGCAAAACTATATAACTCAAAAGATATAAGTGAAGCACAAAGAGTATTCTAACAATTTCCAAATCATGTATGGCTCTCTAAAAAGGTGTCTACAGCAAGGATGATTGTGGTAGACTAAAAAGCAAAGACTCAAATCATACAAGACGCTCCAAGCAAAACACATATCATGTGGTGAATAATAATATAGCTCCAAGTAAAGTTACCGATGGAAGTAGACGAAAGAGGGGATGTCTTCCGGGGCATCCCCAAGCTTTGGATTTTTAGTGTCCTTAGATTATCTTGGAGGTGCCATGGGCATCCCCAAGCTTAGGCTCTTGCCACTCCTTGTTCCATAATCCATCAAAAGATTTCACCCAAAACTTGAAAACTTCACAACACAAAACTCAACAGAAATCTCGTGAGCTCCGTTAGCGAAAGAAAACAAAAGACCACTTCAAGGTACTGTAATGAACTCATTATTTATTTGTATTGGTGTTAAACCTACTGTATTCCAACTTCTATATGGTTTATAAACTATTTTACTAGCCATAGATTCATCAAAATAAGCAAACAACACACGAAAAATAGAATCTGTCAAAAACAGAACAGTCTGTAGTAATCTGCAACTAACGCAAACTTCTGGAACTCAAAAAAATCAGACAAAATAGGAAGATCTAGGCAATTTGTTTATTGATCAGCATCAATAGGAATCACTATTTTATCATGTCCTGGTGATTTTTAACAATTGTTTTCATGAACAGAAAGTTTCTGGAAATTACAGAAAGATCAAATAACTATCATCCAAGAAGATCCTATAGGTTTAACTTGGCACAGACACTAATTAAAACATAAAAACACATCTAACCAGATGTTAGAACAAATATTTATTCCTAAACAGAAACAAAAGCAAAAAAAACTAAAATAAAAATTGGGTTGCCTCCCAACAAGCGCTATCGTTTAACGCCCCTAGCTAGGCATAAAAGCAAGGATAGATCTAGGTATTGCCATCTTTGGTAGGCAATCCATAAGTGGCTCTCATGATAGATTCATATGGTAATTTTATTTTCTTTCTATGTAAGTGTTCCATGCCTTTCTTTAATGGAAATTGGAATCTAATATTCCCTTCCTTCGTATCAATAATTGCACCAATCGTTCTAAGGAAAGGCCTACCAAGAATAATAGGACATGAAGGATTGCAATCTATATCAAGAACGATGAAATCTATGGGCACATAGTTCCTATTTGCAACAACAAGAACATCATTAATTATTCCCATAGGTTTCTTAATAGTGGAATCCGCAAGGTGCAAGTCATAGAGCAATCATCAAAATCACGGAAATCTAGCAAATCGCACAAAGTTTTGGGAATACTGGAAACACTAGCACCCAAATCACATAAAGCATTAAACTCATGATACTTAATCTTAATTTTAATAGTTGGTTCCCACTCATCATAAAGTTTTCTAGGAATAGAAACTTCCAAATCTTTTCTTCATAAGATTGCATCAAAGCATCAACGATATGTTTAGTAAACGCTTTATTTTGACTATAAGCATGAGAAGAATTTAGCACGGATTGCAACAAGGAAATACAATCAATCAAAGAGCAACTTTCATAATTAAATTCCTTGAAATCCAAAATAGTGGGTTTAGCAACATCTAGGGTTTTAATTTCTTCAATTCCACTTTTATCAATTTTAGCATCAAGATCTAAAAACTCCGAATTTTTGGAACGCCTTCTAGGTAATGGTGGATCATATTCAGTCCCATCATTATCAAGATTCATATTGTAAAACAAAGATTTAATAGGGGACACATCAATAACTTTTAGATCTTCATCTTTATTTTCATAGAAATTAGAAGAACACGCTTTAATAAAGGCATCTTTCGTAGCACGCATCCTAGCGGTTCTTTCTTTGCACTCATCAATGGAAATTCTCATGGCTTTGAGATACTCATTGATATCATGCTTAGGAGGAATAGATCTAAGCTTTAAAGAAACAACATCAAGAGAAATTGTATCAATGTTCCTAGCCAATTCATCAACTTTAAGCAATTTCTCTTCAAGCAAAGCATTGAAATTCTTTTGCGAATTCATAAACTCTTTAACACTAGTCTCAAATTCAATGAGCATCTTATTAAAATTTCCATAAGAGTTGTTGTAGGAATTTCCATATTTATTAGAGGAATTAATAGGATAAGGCCTAGGATTAAAGTTTCCTCTATATGCGTTGTTACCAAAATTATTCCTACCAACAAAATTCACATCCATAGATTCATTATTATTCTCAATCAAAGTAGACAAAGGCATATCATTAGGATCAGAAGAAACACTCTTAGTAGCAAATAATTTCATAAGTTCATCCATATTTCCACTCAAAACATTAATTTCTTCTATCGCATGCACTTTTTTATTAGTAGATCTTTCGATGTGCCATTGAGAATAATTAACCATAATATTATCTAGGAGTTTAGTAGCTTCTCCTAAAGTGATTTCCATAAAAGTGCCTCCCGCGGCCGAATCTAAAAGATTTCTAGAAACAAAGTTCAATCCGGCATAATTTTTTTGTATAATCATCCACAAATTCAAACCATGAGTAGGGCAATTATGTATCATTAATTTCATCCTCTCCCAAGCTTGTGCAACATGTTCGTGATCAAGTTGCTTAAAATTCATAATATCGTTTCTAAGAGAGATGATCTTAGCGGGAGAAAAATAATTAGAGATAAAAGCATCTTTGCACTTGTTCCAAGAATCAATACTATTTTTAAGCAAAGACGAAAACCAAGCCTTAGCACGATCTCTAAGCAAAAAAGGAAATAGCTTCAACTTAACAATATCATTATCAACATCTTTCTTCTTTTGCATATCACACAAATCAATGAAGCTATTTAGATGAGTAGCGGCATCTTCACTAGGAAGGCCAGCGAATTGATCTTTCATGACAAGATTCAACAAACCAGTATTGATTTCACAGGATTCAGTGTCGGTAAGAGGAGCAATCGGAGTGCTAAGGAAATGATTATTGTTGGTATTGGTAATGTCACATAATTTGGTATTATCTTGAGCCATCGTGACAAGCAAACAATCCAACACACGAGCAAACAAAAGGCAAGCGAAAAAAGGCAAACGGAAAAGAGAGGGCGAATAAAACGGCAAGGGTGAAGTGGGAGAGAGGAAAATGAGAGGCAAAAGGCAAATAATGTAATGCGGGAGATAAGGGATTGTGATATGTACTTGGTATGTTGACTTTTGCGTAGACTCCCCGGCAACGGCGCTAGAAATCTTCTCTGCTACCTCTTGAGCACTGCGTTGGATTTCCTTGAAGAGGAAAGGGTGATGCAGCACAGTAGCGTAAGTATTTCCCTCAGTTTTTGAGAACCAAGGTATCAATCCAGTAGGAGGCTACGCGCGAGTCCCTCGCACCTGCACAATACAAATAACTCCTCGCAACCAACGCGATAAGGGGTTGTCAATCCCTTCACGGTCATTTACGAGAGTGAGATCTGATAAATTTGATAGGATAATATTTTTGGTATTTTTGTGATAAAGATGCAAAGTAAAATAAAAAGCAAAGGAAATAACTAAGTGTAGGAAGATTAATATGATGGAGATAGACCCGGGGGCCATAGGTTTCACTAGTGGCTTCTCTCAAAATCATAAGTATTTTACAGTGGGTGAACGAATTACTGTTGAGCAATTGACAGAATTGAGCATAGTTATGAGAATATCTAGGTATGATCATGTATATAGGCATCACGTCCGAGACAAGTAGACCGACTCCTGCGTGCATCTACTACTAGTACTCCACTCATCGACCGCTATCCAGCATGCATCTAGAGTATTAAGTTCATGAAAACAGAGTAACGCCTTAAGCAAGATGACATGATGTAGAGGGATAAATTCATGCAATATGATAAAAACCCCATCGTGTTATCCTCGATTGCAACAATATAATACGTGCCTTGCTGCCCCTCATCACTTTGGGAAAGGACACCGCAAGATTGAACCCAAAGCTAAGCACTTCTCCCATTGCAAGAAAAACCAATCTAGTAGGCCAAACCAAACTGATAATTCGAAGAGACTTGCAATGATAACCAATCATACATAAAAGAATTCAGAGAAGATTCAAATATTGTTCATAGATAATCTTGATCATAAACCCACAATTCATCGGTCTCAACAAACACACCGCAAAAAGAAGATTATATCAAATAGATCTCCACGAGAGAGGGGGAGAACATTGTATTAAGATCCAAAAAGAGAGAAGAAGCCATCTAGCTACTAACTATGGACCCGAAGGTCTGAAGTAAACTACTCACACTTCATCGGAGAGGCTATGGTGTTGATGTAGAAGCCCTCCGTGATGGGTTCCTCCTCCGGCGGAGCTCCGGAATAAGCCCCAAGATGGGATCTCATGGAGTGCAGAAGGTTGCGGCGGTGGAATTAGGTTTTTGGCTCCGTGTCGATCGTTTGAAGTGCGTGAGGTATATATAGGAGCAAGGAGTACATCGGTGGAGCAACAGGGGGCCCATGAGGGTGGAGGGCGTGCCCTGGGGGGGTGGGCGCGCCCCCTACCTCGTGCCTTCCTCCTTTCTTTCTTGACGTAGGGTCCAAGTCTCCTGGATCACGTTCGGTGAGAAAATCACGTTCCCGAAGGTATCATTCTGTTTAGACTCCGTTTGATATACCTTTTCTTCGAAACTCTGAATTAGGCAAAAAATAACAATTCTGGGCTAGGCCTCCGGTTAGTAGGTTAGTCCCAAAAATAATATAAAAGTGGATAATAAAGCCCAATAAAGTCCAAAACAGTAGATAATATAGCATGAAGCAATCAGAAAGTATAGATACGTTGGAGACGTATCATCATGAAAGATCAATTCGCCGGCCTTCCTAGTGAATATGCCCCTACTCATCTAAATAGCTTCTTTGATTTATGTTATATGCAAAATAAGAAAGATGTTGATAACGATATTGTTAAATTGAAGCTATTTCCTTTTTCGCTTAGAGATCATGCTAAAGCTTGGTTTTTGTCTTTGCCTAAAAATAGTATTGATTCTTGGAACAAGTGCAAATATGCTTTTATCTCTAAATATTTTCCTCCCGCTAAGATCATCTCTCTTAGAAACGATATTATGAATTTTAAGCAACTTGATCATGAACATGTTGCACAATCTTGGGAGAGGATGAAATTAATGATACGTAATTGCCCTACTCATGGTTTGAATTTGTGGATGATTATACAAAAATTTTATGCAGGATTGAATTTTGCTTCTAGAAATCTTTGAGATTCGGCCGCGGGAGCCACTTTTATGGAAATGACTTTAGGAGAAGCTATTAAACTCCTATATAATATTATGATTAATTATTCTCAATGGCACACTGAAAGACCTACTAATAAAAAAGTGCATGCGATAGAAGAAATTAATGTTTTGAGTGGAAAGATGGATGAACTTATGAAATTATTTTCTACTAAGAGTGTTTCTTCTGATCCTAATGATATGCCTTTGTATACTTTGATTGAGAATAATAATGAATCTATGGATGTGAATTTTGTTGGTAGGAATAATTTTGGTAACAATGCGTATAGAGGAAACTTTAATACTAGGCCTTATCCTAGTAATTCCTCTAATAATTATGGAAATTCCTACAACAAATCTTATGGAAATTTTAATAAGACGCCCTCTGAATTTGAGACTAGTGTTAAAGAGTTTATGAATTCACAAAAGAATTTCAATGCTTTGCTTGAGGAAAAATTGCTTAAAGTTGATGAATTGGCTAGGAACGTTGATAGAATTTCTCTTGATGTTGATTATTTAAAGCTTAGATATATTCCTCCTAAGCATGATATCAATGAGTCTCTCAAAGCAATGAGAATTTCCATTGATGAGTGCAAAGAAAGAACCGCTAGGATGCGTGCTACGAAAGATGCTTTTATTAAATCGTGTTCTTCTAGTTCCTATGAAAATAAAGATGAAGATCTAAAAGTTATTGATGTGTCCCCAATTAAATCTTTGTTTTGCAATATGAATCTTGATAATGATGGGACTGAATATGATCCACCTTTACCTATAAGGTGTTTCAAAAATTCGGAGTCTTTAGATCTTGACGCTAAAATTGATAAAAGTGAGATTGAAGAAATCAAAACCATAGATGTTGCTAAACCCACAATTTTGGATTTCAATGAATTTAATTATGAAATTTGCTCTTTGATTGATTGTATTTCCTTGTTGCAATCCGTGCTAAATTCTCCTCATGCTTATAGTCAAAATAAAGCGTTTACTAAACATATCGTTGATGCCTTGATGCAATATTATGAAGAAAAGCTTGAGTTGGAAGTTTCTATCCCTAGAAAACTTTATGATGAGTGGGAACCAACTATTAAAATTAAGATTAAGTATCATGAGTTTTATGCTTTATGTGATTTGGGTGCTAGTGTTTCCACTATTCCCAAAATTTTGTGTGATTTGCTAGATTTCTGTGATTTTGATGATTGCTCTCTAAACTTGCGCCTTGCGGATTCCACTATTAAAAAACCTATGGAAAGAATTAATGATGTTCTTATTTTTGCAAATAGGAATTGTGTGCCCTTAGATTTTATCGTTCTTGATATAGATTGCAATCCTTCATGTCCTATTATTCTTGGTAGACCTTTCCTTAGAACGGTTGGTGCAATTATTGATATGAAGGAAGGGAATATTAGATTCCAATTTGCATTAAAGAAAGGCATGGAAAACTTCCCTAGAAAGAAAATAAAATTACCATATGAATCTATTATGAGAGCCACTTATGGATTGCCTACCAAAGATGGCAATACCTAGATCTATCCTTGCTTTTATGCCTAGCTAGGGGCGTTAAACGATAGCGCTTGTTGGGAGGCAATCCAATTTTATTTTTACTTTTTTGCTTTTGATTCTGTTTAGGAATAAATATTTGTTCTAGCCTCTGGTTAGATGTTTTTTTATGTTTTAATTAGTGTTTGTGCCAAGTTAAACCTATAGGATCTATTTGGATGATAGTTATTTGATCTTGTTGTAATTTCCAGAAACTTTCTGTTCACGAAAACAATTGTTGATAATCACCAGGACGTGATAAAATAGTGATTCCAATTGCTTATGATCAACAAACAAATTTCCTAGGTCTTCCTATTTTGGTTGATGTATTTTAGTTCCAGAAGTTTGCATTAGTTACAGATTACTACAGACTGTTCTGTTTTTGACAGATTCTGTTTTTCCGTGTGTTGTTTGCTTATTTTGATGAATCTATGGCTAGTAAAATAGTTTATAATCCATAGATAAGTTGGAATACAGTAGGTTTAACATCAATATAAATAAAGAATGAGTTCATTACAGTACCTTGAAGCGGTCTTTTGTTTTCTTTCGCTAACGGAGCTCACGAGATTTCTGTTGAGTTTTGTGTTGTGAAGTTTTCAAGTTTTGGGTGAAATCTTTTGATGGATTATGGAACAAGGAGTGGCAAGAGCCTAAGCTTGGGGATGCCCATGATACCCCCAAGATAATCTAAGGACACCAAAAATCCAAAGCTTGTGGATGCCCCGGAAGGCATACCCTCTTTCGTCTACTTCCATCGGTAACTTTACTTGGAGCTATATTTTTATTCACCACATGATATGTGTTTTTCTTGGAGCGTCTTGTATGAATTGAGTCTTTTCTTTTTAGTTTACCACAATCATCCTTGCTGTACACACCTTTTGAGAGAGCCATACATGATTTGGAATTTGTTACAATACTCTTTGTGCTTCCCTTATATATTTTGAGCTATATAGTTTTGCTCTAGTGCTTCACTTATATCTTTAGAGCACGATGGTGGATTTGTTTTATAGAAACTATTGATCTCTCATGATTCACTTAGCTTATTTTGAGAGTCTTAAATAGCATTGTAATTTGCTTAAATAATCCTAATGTGCTTGGTATTCAATATTTGTGAAACTTTCTTATGAGTGTGTTGAATACTATGAGAAGTTTGATGCTTGATAATTGTTTTGAGATATGAAGATGGTGATATTAGAGTCATGATAGTTGAGTAGTTGTGAATTTGAAAAATACTTGTGTTAAAGTTTGCGATTCCCGTAGCATGCACTTATGGTGAACCGTTATGTGATGAAGTCGGAGCATGATTTATTTATTAATTGTCTTCCTTATGAGTGGCGGTCGGCGACGAGCGATGGTCTTTTCCTACCAATCTATCCCCCTAGGAGCATGCGCGTAATACTTTGATTTGATAACTTGTAGATTTTTAGAATAAGTATATGAGTTCTTTATGACTAATGTTGAGTCCATGGATTATACTCACTTCTCCTCATTCCACCATTGCTAGCCTCTCTAATACCGCGCACGTTTCGCCGGTATCATACACCCACCATATACCTTCCTCAAAACAGCCATCATACCTACCTATCATGGCATATTCATAGCCATTCCGAGATATATTGCCATGCAACTTTCCACCGTTCCGTTTATTATGACATATTCATCATTGTCATATTGCTAGCATGATCATGTAGTTGACATAGTATTTGTGGCAAAGCCACCATTCATAATTCTTTCATACATGTCACTCTTGATTCATTGCATATCCTGCACATCACGGAGGCATTCATAAAGAGTCATATTTTGTTCTAAGTATTGAGTTGTAATTGTTGAGTTGTAAGAAAATAAAAGTGTGATGATCTTCATTTTTAGAACATTGTCCCAAGTGAGGAAAAGGATGATGGAGACTATGATTCCCCCATAACTCGGGATGAGACTCCGGACGAAAAAAAAGAGGCCATAAAAGAAAAGAGAAAATGCCCAAATAAAAAAAATGAGAGAAAAGAGAGAAGGGACAATGTTACTATCCTTTTACCACAGTTGTGCTTCAAAGTAGCACCATGAACTTCATGATAGAGAGTCTCTCATTTTGTCACTTTCATATACTAGTGGGAATTTTTTATTATAGAACTTGGCTTGTATATTCCAATGATGGGCTTCCTCAAAATGCCCTAGGTCTTCGTGAGCAAGCAAGTTGGATGCACACCCACTTAGTTTCTTCTGTTGAGCTTTCATATGATTATAGCTCTAGTGCACCCGTTGCATGGCAATCCCTACTCACTCACATTGATATCTATTGATGGGCATCTCCATAGCCCGTTGATACGCCTAGTTGATGCGAGACTATCTTCTCCCTTTTTGTCTTCTCCACAACCACCATTCTATTTCACATATAGTGCTATATCCATGGCTCACGCTCATGTATTGCGTGAAGATTGAAAAAGTTTGAGAATGTCAAAAGTATGAAACAATTGCTTGGCTTGTCATCGGGGTTGTGCATGATTTAAATATTTTGTGTGGTGAAGATTGAGCATAGCCAGACTATATGATTTTGTAGGGATAAATTTCTTTGGCCATGTTATTTTGAGAAGACATAATTGCTTTGTTAGTATGCTTGAAGTATTATTATTTTTATGTCAATATTAAACTTTTGTCTTGAATCTTTCGGATCTGAATATTCATACCACAATTAAGAAGAATTACATTGAAATTATGCTAAGTAGCACTCCGCATCAAAAATTATCTTTTTTATCATTTTCCTACTCGAGGATGAGCAGGAATTAAGCTTGGGGATGCTTGATACGTGTCCAACGTATCTATAATTTTTGATTGCTCCATGCTATACCATCTACTGTTTTGGACATTAATGGACTTTATTATCCACTTTTATATTACTTTTGGGACTAACCTATTAACCGAAGGCCCAACCAAGAATTGTTGTTTTTTTGCCTATTTTAGAGTTTCGAAGAAAAGGAATATCAAATGGAGTCGAAACGGAATGAAACCTTCGGGAACGTGATTTTCTCACCGAACATGATCCCATATTGGGGCCTGTTCCGGAGCTCCGCCGGAGGAGGAACCCATCACGGAGGGCTTCTACATCAACACCATAGCCTCTCTGATGAAGTGTGGGTAATTTATTTCAGACCTTCGGGTCCATAGTTAGTAGCTAGATGGCTTCTTCTCTCTTTTTGGATCTCAATACAATGTTCTCCCCCTCTCTCGTGGAGATCTATTCGATATAATCTTCTTTTTGCGGTGTGTTTGTTGAGACCGATGAATTGTGGGTTTAGGATCAAGATTATCTATGAACAATATTTGAATATTCTCTGAATTCTTTTATGTATGATTGGTTATCTTTGCAAGTCTCTTCGAATTATCAGTTTGGTTTGTCCTACTAGATTGATCTTTCTTGCAATGGGAGAAGTGCTTAGCTTTGGGTTCAATCTTGCGGTGTCCTTCCCCAGTGACAGTAGGGGCAGCAAGGCACGTATTGTATTGTTGGGTTCAATCTTGCGGTGTCCTTTCCCAGTAACAGTAGGGGCAGCAAGGCACGTATTGTATTGTTGCCATCGAGGATAACAATATAGGGTTTTATCATATTGCATTAAATTATCCCTCTACGTCATGTCATCTTGCTTAAGGCGTTACTCTGTTTTCATGAACTTAATACTGTAGATGCATGTTGGATAGCGGTCGATGAGTGGAGTAATAGTAGTAGATGCAGGCAGGAGTCGGTCTACTTGTCTCGGACGTGATGCCTATATACATGATCATACCTAGATATTCTCATAACTATGCTCAATTCATCAATTGCTCAACAGTAATTCGTTCACCCACCGTAAAATACTTATGCTCTTGAGAGAAGCCACTAGTGAAATCTATGGCCCCCGGGTCTATCTTCATCATATTAATCTTCCTTCACTTAGTTATTTCCTTTGCTTTTTTACTTTGCTTTTATTTTACTTTGCATCTTTATCACAAAAATACCAAAAATATTATCCTATCATATCTATCAGATCTCACTCTCGTAAGTGACCGTGAAGGGATTGACAACCCCTTATCGCGTTGGTTGCGAGGAGTTATTTGTATTGTGCAGGTGCGAGGGACTCGCGCGTAGCCTCCTACTGGATTGATACCTTGGTTCTCAAAAACTGAGGGAAATACTTACGCTACTGTGCTGCATCACCCTTTCCTATTCAAGGAAATCCAATGCAGTGCTCAAGAGGTAGCAGGGCCTGGTGGACCAGGGATGGAGCCGGTCGTGCACGGCAGAGCAGATGACGGCCGCCGTGGGGGGCGTGAACTGGTGCCACACGCCGCCGAGGTCACCGGAGCGGGAAGCCTCGCTGCGGGAGGAGGTGGTGCTGGCACCTGCCACCTTCCACCACGCCGCCCTCGTGCACCAAGGACCGTCGGCCCACCTGTGAACGCCGCCGGACTACGTCGACCTCGTCAGTGACGACGACGACACCGGCGGCCACTGAAGACGGCGACGACCACGGCATCGACAGGCACGGCAGCAGCGCGCGGGCGGCGTTTTTTTTATTTTGTTTTTATGTTAATTATGAAACTGGGCCGTTTAAGTGGACCGTGAAACTGGGCCGTTTTGTGGCCGTGACCCCTAAATATGTTTTACTTTTTTTAACTGCGTTTATTTACTTTTTTAGGCATTTTATTTAATTTTTTTGTTTTTTTAATCACGTCCACCCAGGACATGATTTGGGATGCGGTCGCGTGTTAAGCGCATCCATGACCCAACGGACAAACATGAACATGGGCAAATCCATTGCCGCCCCAAAAAAATAAAATCTGGCCAAACCAGACGTCCGTTCGGGATCGTGTGGTGGAGTTGGCCTCAAACGCTTGCTGACATGCAATGCAATGTATGCATACCATCTTCTCTAGTGGAGACGCAAGCCAGGAGCGAGGAGTACAACGGAAGCCACGGCCGATCGCTCCGTGACCTGACGAGACAGTACGATGGCCGAGTGCATTGGAGACAGAGTTGCGTGTTGCTACATCATTGCCGGTTCTGACGTTGCGCAGAAAGAGCTGGGAACTTGAAGTCTTGAAAGGGACCGGTCAACAGGTTTGTGCGCCTAGGCGAGGAGCCGAGGTGGTGTTCCGCTCATAGCAAATCTGTTGGCCATAATCAGTAGACTGTAAATATCTCTCGGTAGCAGTAAAAAGTCCACATAGGGATGTTAATGTTTATTGGGACTATGCGCAGATTAAAGTCCAACTACCATATGTTCATTTAAAAATTGAACAAGTCAGAAAAATTTAAAGTTTAAGTTTAACCAACAATTAGTTTATAAAAGATTGTATATAAAACACAAAATTCTAATTTATTATCTTTGTATTACTAATTTGGTAGTACTATTTATAGTACATTAGTTTAGAATAATTATATCAATGGATGGGATCTACTCATCAACGTGTTGATATCAGATATTGACTTGCTAAAAAACGCCATTGAGATAACTTTAAGTAAAAGAGTGTTCAACATGAAAGTTGTATATCTGGTTGAAATGAATAACCCATTTTTTTGGATCATCTTCATTTAAGGTTGCATGCGATGATCTTCATTTAAGAGGATGGACAAAATGATCGGAATATACTGGACTTGTCAGCCAATCTAGTTCGACCAAGTAAAACGTGAGCGCTATCACCCCAAAGATTATCTTATACTGGTAAGTGCTCAACATGAAAGTTCTGCGCCTCATTAAGGGCATCTCCAAGGCGGACAATCAAACCAGGCATGAACGTCCGAACAATGCGATTTGGACGTGTTTCGCCATCCAATGCGGTTCTGTATCGGTCCGCCAGTTGGTCCGGATGTGTTTTTTCCCCGTAAATTGGAAGTAAACTGGATGGGCTTTGCGGGAGTCCGGATCGCTGTCACATTGGACTCTTGACACTCCCGGCCCGCTCAAATCCCTCGGTCCCATTTTTTCCTAGTTTGCGCCTTTTTCACCTCACTTTGCATCCAAGCCCACCTCCTCCGATGTCGTCGCTGTACCTCTCCGTCCACCAACCAGGCATTGTCGGACGTCCATTGCCACCACCTACGCGCCCGCCTGCCTTGTACTACGGAGCCGCCCATCCAGGATCCGTCCACAGCCTGGTACCCTCCGTCCCCTGTTGACGATGTCCATGGAGAACACCACGCCCGACAGGTGTTCAGTCAAAATACCATTAAGATTATTTTCAAACTTCATGCCATTCCTTGGAGCAAAGGTATGGTTGGGTACTCCATCATGGAGGATGAATTGTTGTGCGGTGTGTGGTTGGTCGTATTTGCGGACATCGTAGGTAGGAGCAGAACGAGGTTGTTTTGGCAGCGCATGCATAGTTCGTTTCATGCGTGAAAGCACAATGCATCCTAAGACATGCACATCATCCATGAACGCAGTGTGAAGTCGTTAGCGTATCAATGGTACACCATCTAGAACTCCATCATGAAGTTCCGTGTCACGATTGATCGGCTGGAGGCAACGTGACCATTGCAAGCGATAAACATGGAGATCATAAGTTTTTGCTTTTTCTTACTTAACTTGTTGATTGATTCATTTATTCACTCAATGTTGCTCTACACATTGTGTAGTCTATACGCGCTGTAGTGATGTATCACAGGGCAGAGAGCAGACCATTCATGAACACACATTGTTGGATTAATCTCAAAAGGCAGTATGTGTGGGACAACATGATCCGTTCATTAAAAACTTTTTGAACATCTGGTTAGTGTCATTGAATTTGAACTATTTCTCGTTGAATATGGACTATTGTTGTAGTAGACTTATTTGCATGCTATGTATGAATGATTTGTGTTATTTTCTATCCGAACTTTAATAAATTTTGTCGTGTTTGATGAAATTCGATTAGTTCAAACCCGGTTTCAATATATGCAGCTAGATTTGGATGGTCAGTTCTCGCATTAGTATCCGCGAACTAATTCCCCCGATCCACGAACAGATGTGGTGTCAACCTTTTGAGTCAACGTTGGAGATACCCTAATGCATGCAATTTTACTTTTTTGGACGATCACTGATGATATATGCAACCTCCATAGAAAAATATCAAATACGTGTCTGGTATACATGTGTGAAGTAAAGCGTGAGTGTTTGATTTTTTAAGTGGACCGTGAACTAAGAAGTGCTTGACATGAAAATTATGAGTCCTATCGTGGCCAACAATTTTGCTTTTGATTCAACTCGATTTGAGATCGTATGCGACCTCCAAAGCTAAACCATGATGCTACAAATTTAGAGGTTTGGGGACAAATTTAGGAAAAGTCCGGCGCCTCATAGATATGTAAGCGCTGACGGCCAATTGAAACAACACATAACCGAACAAAACAATGTACTGCTATGTCTTTTATCTTTTCTTCTTTACCCACAATTTCTTTATTATCGTTCTTCATTGTTCTTTGCGAGATAGCAATGAAACTTAAGCCATAGAGGCTGCCATGTCGGACTAGGGCAGCCCATAACCCCCCGCACCTTTGACGTGGTCCCTCCTGATATGCTTTCGTCAAATTACTAGTGATATGCTTTCGTCAAATTACTATGTGCTTTCCACCAACAACCATTCTATTTGTACAGTTTCCGCCAAATATTAATTATATTAGTACATTCCATTACATTAATTATGTAATTTAATCACTCCTTCCGCCAGCTAGCGGTGGCTTTCCGCCATCTTGCGCCGGTGGAGAGGAGAGAGGGTGCTGACATCGGATACGTGGCGACCTTTTATTGGTCAGATGTATGTCTGGACTCCCGCAAAGCTCCCCCACGTTTGTCTCGGATTTGCCGGAAAAAGTACGTCCGGACCGCTCGGCGGATCAATACAGACCCGCATTGGATGGAAAACTGTGTCCGGACAGCACCGTCGTGACGGATGTGGGATGCCCTTAGGAGACTTTGTGCTTCCTATGTGGCCTTTTGTAGCAAGAGCATCTATAGCCATGCTCACAAAACCCGTCCTATATTTGGTAGACGACCCGGTCACTGACCGGTCAAAAGAAAAAACTAGTCCAAGTTGGGTTACTCAAACTAACCCTATACATCTGAGCTGTCCGGCATCCCTCATATTCAGTCCAAATCCGAGATGAATATAAGGAGGCCGCGCCCGGATGCGTCCACAGGCCCACCATGGCCTGCAGCGACCCATTCCGTCCTTAATAAAATCCCCACCTGGAGCAAACCCTAGCTTCACTTCACTCTCCGCAATTTCCCTTCCAACCCCGTCTGCCTCCCTCCCCCCCCCCCCCCATCCCAATGTCAAGCACTGACAATGTTGGAGGCGACAAATCCGGCCAAAGGATGACTGGGGATACTTCGTCCGCGAGGCAGACATCGATGTGTATAGTTGGCTATCCGCATCGCGCTGCAGCGACCGCTGGTCGGCATGAGTGGTAGCTCCGTCCCTTGTTGCCCGACGCCACAGAGGACGCCAGCTTGGGTCCGTCCCGCACTGCGTGCAGCTCCGCGTGTTCGACCCTCTCTGCATCACTGGCCCACCGCCCTCCTAATCCTTGAGACGTTGCTCCTCAAGGGCATCGGTGGGTGCTCGTGCCAACCCCGCCGGTACAGCGAACGCGGACGGCCGAATCGGAGGCGTGCGAAAGGCTGTTGGCCAGGGAGAGGGTGGCGATGTCGGAGTCGGCCGCACAGTCTTCCTGCTACCGACGTAGACTGCCGGTGGTGCCCGATGAGGAGGAGCAGCTTCTCGTGGCTGGTAGCCGCCGCACACGGACGACCGACGATAGAGACGAATGCACATTGGTTCATCGAAAGAACGCCAAGGTCATTTGGCTCGGTATCAAGCAATTGGAGAAGGACGCGGTGGAGAAGCACACCTCCGCCGTACATTATTTTTACTAGGAACCAGGGCACCGGAGCGGAACAGCCGGAGGAGGCGGAGCTGTAGCTACCGCACATGCTGCCGGACCCAGACACGGAGATCGTTGACATGTCCGACGATGAGTAGCTTGGTGATCGACGTAGTACGTAGGTTATTTTGTTTGCATGTCTTTGTATGAATTTAAAAATCTAATATGAGATGTCCGGATGCAACTCGTGAAATTTGAGGTGTGTCCGGTCACTGCACGCGTTCACGGACGTTTGGGTCATATTTGCCATATGCGGTTGTAGATGCTTTAATGTCATTGTACATCAAACCTAGGAGTGTCTGTTAGAGCAATTCTAGCATAGTCGCCAAACAAGGCCAGATTTGTAGCTTATTCCTTTTATTTATAGCGACTACTAATTAATTTGGCAACTAGAGGTCACACAAATATAACGTACTTGATATCCTACATCAAACTTTCAAGATGATATGTCGGCTCAGTATTTCGGGGGTGCTCATAGGGGTAGGCTGTGCGTGTGTGCGTTTATAAGTATTAGTGTATGCGTGTGTATATGGACGCTTGCGTCTGTACCGTGTTCAAAAAAAAAAAACTTCCAACACATTTGGCTTTTCTTGTATCCTCTCTACAAAAATAAACTTCAGAATTCCTATCACTAATGATCTTACCAACATATTTTGCCAAACCAGTGAACCACATTGAGCATGGACTCATGCATGAGACGGACCGAGCAGAGAAACGGATTTGCAAATTAGCTCATAGTATCCGACGCAAACCAATGACTTCATGTCGTAGAGGAGCACGAAATCCTAATGTTCATATCATCATATGTGCATGAAAGCGCAACGCCCCAAATTTCCACGTGCACCAGACCACAATTTCAATTTAGCATCAGTGCGCTTCAAGTGTTCAAGTTGTCACGTAGCAAGGCAACACTACCTGGCTGGCTGTTGGGTATTGTTGGATGCACCCAAATCACGCAGCTTCTGCAGGATCCCATAGGAAACTTTCTGCTTCCTATACAACCTCAACTTGTAACGTAACCTGAACTCAAATTTAACATCCCATCAGGCAATCACACTAACCGTGTGAAAAATAGAATGCGTAGTCTACTGCTTCAACTATACAGCGTGGAGTTTATGAACAGGCAGGGTTGCATGAATAACAAAACGGATTCTGGGTTAAATAAAACGACCATCTGACTATCCAGTAATTCGTCACAGTAGTCAGTCAGTAAAAACAAGTTCTCTTTGACTCATCCGGAAGCCAACAGGCCACCAATGCTTCTCACTCCTCACCTATTTCTTCTCCCGGAGAGGTAGCAGGTAGCACATGTGACACCGAGTGAGGGCTTTTGGTGGCCGAGCTACAGGCAGGCCGGAATCCGGCTCGTCCGTTTGGGCATTGGGATTCGGAATCTGTCAGTTCGTGACAGCTGCGTTGCCAGGCCTAGTGAGGGAAATACGGCCCTTGATACTCCTATCTGCGCGTAGGCGTATTGTGTTCGGACCATCGGACGGAGTTGTTCCCGGGCCTGGAAAGGGCTGTGTGTCCTGCGACGGGAATCTGGGACATGTTGGGTGGTTCAAAACAGCACAGGTAAATAGATCCAATGCGACTGCGTCAGACCCCACCCCACCCCGCTCGGGCTTACCTTGTGGAGCAGATAGAGCCACGGGACAGGATTCGCTCCCCACTCCATTCTCTCCCACACACGGGCACGTCGGCGGCGACTGTGCTCCGGCAATATGTCAACCGACGGCCTCGAGCTCGACGGGTATGTTCGTTTTGCTGCGCCGATTCCCTTCTTCTCTCTCTTGCGTGTGGATTCATTCAACGGCGTGGAATTGGGAAACTAGCACTTGCTCATGTGGCTAGATTTGATTCTCGCAGGAGTGTCTCCGTGCCGGCGGGCTAGAATGGTTCTGTCTTTCCAGTGGAGTTCCAGGATTCCATGAGTGCAACAGGTTTAGACATCGACAAGGCAGGCGAAGAAAAGGAAGACGGAGATGGAGATAGATACGAGGTGTGCTTTGAAACTACGAGTGGCTAGAGTAGACACGGAGGTTAGTAAGAAAACTTCTCTACGTATTTGCTCATGTGATTTCGCGGCTGTTCAGCAAGTAATCCTGCGTCGTAGGTGTGTTGTCCAGCTCACTTTGGCAGGTAAAAATAAACTTTTGGTTTTTCTCTCCTTACCTATAGGGTTAAGGAAAAGCATAAACATCTCATTCCACTCATCCTCTCCTCTATATCTTGAGTTCTCCCTCACCTCCCAAAGGGAGGGTGAGTTGTAAAGACATCATGTAAAGCCCTCATGTAAATTGTCACCCCCATCATAGTAATACAAAAACAGTAGGAGGTTCTCCTACTGTTAAAAGGTTCAAAAAAAAACTTTTAGTTTCAGTTAGGATGTGCGTTAGCTTCAGTACTTCTGTTGGGCGAATATGTTTGGATTCTGCCGAATCAGTTTATGCCTGCAAAATGAAAAAAGTGCTGGATTGGGTTTGGTTTTCAGTAATATATGTTGCAATGTTTTATTTGGCGAGCTTGGTTTCAGTGGAAAATTCTTGTTGTTAGGAATTATTTCTGTGAGACACAGGAAGCGTTCGGATTCAGTTTTCTGTGTTTTAGTTCTGGATTTTGTTCGGATTGGGTTCGGATTCAGTTAGTTGGATTTGGCTAGCTAGCTTGCAAGTTGATTAGCATGTCGGTGTGGCAAAAATGGTGCTGGATGGGGGTGTGTTGTTATAGTTCCAGTGCAATTTTTTTTGGGTACAAGTTGCTTCGGATGGGGGTGTGCTGTTGGCATTTAGAAGAAATGGTTCACTGATTCAGGGTTGTGCCCTGTTTTTATCTGGATTGTTAGTGCTAGTTGTTCTGGTAAAAGAATTAGTTAGGTTTCTGGCATTTGTGAAGGGAGGGTGAGCATGATACAGTGAGTAATAAAGTTTGTGGAAAATGTTGATTTTCCGACTCAGTGTCTGTCTGCAATGAAAAAATGTTCGAGTGGGATCGGATTCAGTGTCTATCTTAAGAGTGTCTATTTGATGAGCTTGGTTTCATTTGAAGGCACGGGATTAAATAAGTAGTTTCGTAATACTGGTTATTGGCAAGAACTGTGATGTAGTATTGTTTTTGGTGGGATGGAAAGCACTAAATTAGAATTGGTATGATATTTGTATTAGGGAGATTTCTTCTGATACATGTACTTGGACAACAAAACCAGTGAGAGTGGTAGATTGGTCCATTTTTTGTGGCATACACAACCATGGTTTAGGGGATTTCCAAGGGTCGGCTGGATTGGGTTCCGATTCAGCTCATATCATAGAGTGTTTATTTGGCGAATTTGGATTCAGTGGAAGGCACGGCATTAAGTAAGTAGTGGTGTAATAATTGTTTATCCGGAAGATTTGTGATGAAGTATGGTTTTTGGTGGGCGGGACATGACTGAATTAGATTTGGTATAATACCTGATATTTGGAAGATTTCTCTTTCATACATGTACTTGGAGAACAAAAACAGTGAGAGTGGTTGGTTGGTCCATTTTTTTTCCATATAGACCCTGGTTTAGGGGATTTCCAAGTGTCAGTTGGGTGTACATGATGTTTTTTTAGTTTGAAACTGCAGCATGTGGTCTTCTTATTTTGGCGTTGGTGATAAGCATTGCATCGCAAGTTGTTTAGTACAAATCCCTTTGTTTGTACACTGTTGTGTCGATTTTTATAATTCTGTCTTTTTTGTTGTGAGACGTTGCTTCAGGGTTAGGATTGGGAAAGCACCTGATGAAGAGGAAGATGAACCTGACAGGAAGACAGCTCTTGAATAATCTGTTCGCGCTTATGCAGAGAAGGGGGACGAGCATGTTGTCAATCCCAAAATTGGCACAAGTTTTGATTCATTGGATGAGGCTTATGAGTTATACAACCTCTACTCATGGGAAACTGGGTTTTGCACGATCTGCCGAGTGCAGGGCCACAAGGGTGCAACTTGCCCCCAAAGAGGTGATGTGACGAAGGCTCCATGGAAATTACCGACATGCACAAACTGTGGGGTAGCCGGCCATCGTTGCAATGCTTGCGGCGCTCAAAAGAGCGGTCCATTCGAACCAAACTTCCTCTAGACTAAAGATTGATGTGCTGATCCTTTGTAATGTTTCTTCCCAGAAAATCCCAAATGCTGCAAACTTTGTCTTTCTTTCAGTGGAACAACTTGCCTGAACTGATTTTGATGTTTCAGCTGGTTTACTTTGCCGGTGCTAGTGTAACTGCATAGTTTTCTTAATCCATGTACTGTGCCCACTAGCAAAAAATGTAGTTGCTGCCATGGTTGTTTTGCTATCTGCGCATGTGATCAGGCTGCTGGCCAGGGGTGTGTAAATACTAATTAATGTTCCTTTTATTTCTAAACGCACTCGACTATTCTGTGCAAACTACATTGGCTACGTTGTTGTTTCCAGTACCAAACTGCTGTTTATTAAGAATATGTGGTAGCATGCTTAGTTGTGTCAACAATTTGCCATGCAAATGATTCTTTTCCATTTATTTATGTGTGACATGGCAACCAGGTTCATACGAGTTCATTTTTTTCAATCTATTCAACTCAGTCATGGCATGGCAGCTAGGTTTATCGTTTTAAACAGGGTGTGCTGTTACGCCAGATGAATTGACAATACGATGTCATAGCTTTGGTAGGGTTCTCTCCATTGCACTTTAAAACCGGCTGGCACGGGAGAGCACGCGCCCTCTGTCGAGCACAGATGTGCGCGCCGTATGGTACAGACATTTAGTGTGGGTGTTGCTGCGTTCCATGGTCTACAGCTACGTATATGCACGCGCTGGTTGACTGGGTTCCGTGCTTACTCCCTTTCTAAAATATAATCACATGAGAAAAGAGGTAGATTATGACTTGGAACCGAAGAAAATAACGAATGACTCAGTGAAAAAGTTAGCGTTAAATCGATCGTGTGAGCAATGGGCATGTTAACTGAATCGGTTCCTTCCTTGCTCATCCTGTATGTGTGCGCGCCACTCCGCCTGGTCTCCTAGCTAGATGAGCAGTTTGCACGCTGGACGGACACATGAAGTGACAAGTGATGGAAGCGCTGCCCCCCAAAACTTTTTCTTGGGAGGGCATAGTAAATTCGGGGAAGTGTCAGACTGAGGAAAGGGAAGCACAGATCGCGGCGGGTAGCTGTAGCACCGGATGGGGCCTCTCTTCTGAAACTTAAGGCTAATTCAGAATACTTATACATATAAGCGTGGTTACTCGGGGATAAAACTGATTGATCTATCTGATTCAATATAATAACGCGTGTAACTAGGTTGCTTGGATTCTCCTGGCTGGTATAAATGACACAAACTACAGTTTGATATTAGTGTTTATCGATTTTAAGCACATCTGTGGCCAGTGCGATGGGGAAATCAAACATCATAATTAACACGCCCAAATACTTGATTAGTAACATAGTGGTAAACACTTGCTGGTGTTTCACTGGACCAAAATGCCGCACGTAGGCACCTTTGCCTGTTGGTGCTCTTCGCTCGGCCACAAAACATCCACGACGTGCATGAACAGCTCGTACAGGTATCCACGCGCATTGTGCAGGAGTACTACCGCGACCAACGATGTGCGTACATGTCAGGTGCGTGTAAGAGGCCTACCTGCTTTTGCATGTGCGTGGGCCAACGCTGATCCAATACAGCCGAAAAATAAATCAAATACATGACCTATACCTTGCCCGCGCGGATCCCCATGATGGTCTGACGACTGAGATTAAGGCCTGCCTGTAGCGCGGCCACCATTGGCATTTTTCGATGTGACACCCCACTTTACACACCTGCCTCGCCGCTACCATGGCTTCCTCGGATGTTCCCTCCTCTTCCTTCCATCCCGCATCCTCTTCCTCATGGTGTCCGGAAGAGTTTGACAGTGACTGCTCACCCCGTCCCGTCGACTCAATCCCTGTCGGCTCCGTCCGAGGCAGGACGGGCAGGACACCATCGGCCAGGCCATCAGATATCGTCTCGTCTCTATGCAACCAGCAGGAGATGAACGCGATCAGCGTGAGGCATGACATCCCAGGGGAGCTCACCCGGTGCCTTGCGGGCAACCTGCCCGTGTGTGCGCCGCCGGACGGCGCCATCGGCGTGTACGCGGACGCGCTGGAGGCCGGGATGCGCTTCCCGCTGCACGGCTTCTTCCGCGAAGTGCTCCGGCACTTTGGCCTCGCGCCCAGCCAGTTCACGCCCAACGGTTGGCGTATTATGGCCAGATTCGTCGTGCTCTGCAACAAGACCGGCGTGGACTTGGAGCCGCCTCCTCTGGCCGTTTTCCGCCACTTCTTCTGGCTGCGCGCGCGCGGGGGATGGTACCACTTCAGGGCTAAGGACGACGTCGTCGGGGGGCTCTTCACGGGGCTGCCTAAGGTCAAGGGCTGGAAAACACGATTCTTCTTCTTGACCTCGCCGGAGCCGTGGCAGTTCCCCGCGTGCTGGGGCGGGGCCCCGCCCAAGAGTTTCACCGGTGATCCGCTGCTCACGGACGAGGAGAAAATAGTGGCGAAAAAGCTTCTGGGCGCAAACTTCTCCACTCAATTACTTGCACAGCCGCCGCCTGTTGTTCGAATCGGAGGTAAGAGTTCAACACAAGGTAGTCTTCTTCTTCTTGGTCCAAACGAGAAGAGGATACTGATTTGTGTCTTGTGCATATATGGTAGGAATCAATCCATCTGCTGACGAGATGACTGAGAGCATGCCGGCGGCACGGATGATTTTGCGGTCGTCCGGGAGGAAGAGGAAGCTGGAGGAGGCCAACGCAAACCACGGAGTGCCAGCGATGAAGTCGCCGCCTGCAGCGCATGGGTACATGGCCGACACCGAGGCCGCGCGGGAGGGGCTGCAGGGCATTCTCGCGGCGTCGCAGGGGTCGGCGTTCGCGTTGTCTAATTCTTGGTGACGCACGCAGAGTTTGAGCTACGCGTCGTTCTTCCTGGGGCGCATCATGGACCCGCAGCACAAGGTGACCGCACGGGAGCGCGAGGCCGCCGCCGAGGCTGCCGTGTTGCGGCAGGAGCTGGAGAGCGTGAAGGCCGAGCTGGCCGAGGTCAAGGACGCGGTCGGTGCAGTGGAGCTTGAGAACGCCGAGGGGCTGGCGGTGCAGGAGTTCCTTGCCTCCGAGGAGCACGCCGTCGAGCTCCAGGGCTACGATGCGAAGGGGTACGAGCGCGGCGTCGAGGACACGAGGCTGGCCATGCTCTCGCACTACCCGCACCTCGACGGCAGGCGGCTCGTCGTTTCGCCGGAAGGGCCTCATTGATTGTATCGTTCTGTCGTCGATCAATCCTTTTGGAATCGGAGCTATCCTGAAATGTGGTATTATCTGAAGAACTCTGTAGTGCTGATCTGCCGTGGGAGCCCATCAAAACTACTCGTATTTAGCTCTTTATTTTCTTTTGAAAAAACTAAGTACATTGTACGAAGACCCAAATGCTCAACTTAGACAACTTGGAGAAGATCGAAGTTGCCAATACGGCAATATTCAGTAGGCGCCGAGCCTATGGTTTTGGTATTTAATCCTACTAGCTGAATGCATGTTCGTTGCCACGGAGCAACAGAATGCATAGTTATTAAATAATTGATTTAATTAAAAATTGTGCGTCGAACATGACAATATGTGATTTGGATTTTTACGCTTCTTCCCTCCTGCTTCTTCCTTCATAGGCAATTGTCGTGTCCCTTTAACCACTCACTCCTAGCAAGAAGATAAAACGATATTTTTCTCATTGCCATTTCTTTCCCTTCACTTTTTTTGCCAGTGTGAGCCCTCTTTTCAAAATCTTGTATTATATATTATATATTTTAAATGAATCAAAAAATTCTTCTCATCACTTTTTTGGCAATTAGTTTGTTGAAAGGGAACTTAAGCAATATTGGTCACAACTAACTAAAAGGAAACATGAACTGGCATGAAGTGGCAAAATTTTGTGTATAGAAACAAGAGAATAACATTTTTTTCTGGAAATAGACCCTCTTAAACAAAATATACTACTTCCAAACCAAAATACATTTGACTTGCAAAAGAGGAATGTTTACTGACTCTTTCTCAGGAGGGGTCCTTTGACCTCCTTGTGAATAGAGAAGCTTAACAAATCCAGCTCTATGTACGCCTTTTCTTCATCATGGAAAAATACAAAAGGTAAATCTAGAGCCAAAATGTATGCAATAGTTAGTTTAAGCTCTTACAGCCCCAACAACATATGATTTGATAACCTCCAAGTTTCAACATTACATTGAGCCTCAGACATATGTTTTGATTTCACGCAGTTGTAGATCAAAGGTGAAAGCATGACTGAAAATCGAGAACATGTGATAAGTTCAGACTGACAGGAACATTAAGGTGGACAACCGACATGCCTGGTTAACAGAAAATTACGACAACGGACTCCAATCATAGGAAATACTTAAATGTGTGTGTATTCTTCAGGTTCTCAACATATAACAGCAAAAATGTACATAATGACATTTGCATGAAAGGTTCTTCTGCTATGCCCGTTCGATGTCTTTCTCTGTCATGCTCTTCTGATTCCTTTATTCCTATTAAAGCATCTCCTTTTCCAATCTATCAAAAAAGGTACTCCCTCCGTCCCATAATGTAAGATGTTTTTTGACACTACACTAGAGTCAAAAAATGTCTTACATTATGGGACAGAGGGAGTAGATCACATGCAGATGGGGCCTGTATCAGCGACACGACGAGAGAGGAAGTACTCATCATGCTCAATATCGATCGAGAACCACCTTGGTACTTGACTGGTGGCGGTAGGCTATGAGAATACGTCTCATGCGCTCTGGCTCACTCACCGCGGGAAGTACACATCAATATTTTCTACACATTATTCAGAAAAAATTTATAAGCCTGATGTGGGCAACATGATACTAATTTATTCATGCACTTGTCATGCGGACAATAGGTGCATTTGAATTTGAAAACAAAGTTATCATTATTGGTATACGCATATACAGACTTTTCATGCACAAACTGAATCTGACATGCACTGCAATCATGAATTAAACCTGCACGTGTGAAATACCTCTATACTGGTGAAGGTTGAAATTTTTCCAATTTGGTAGCCATCTGAAATCATGCATCAACTCTCCAAATCATATCACGATCGAAAATTTCCCAATTTGGAAGTCTGCACATCAGTATAAAAAATATCAATTTGAGGGTTGGGACATCGCTAATAAGATTTACTTTTTACAATCCAGTTTCACCCATAAGATGTCAAAGGGCATCTGGAATTCTGGATTTGACGCTGTAGTGATCATCTGCAGATTTCGAATTGTTACTTTGAAAACTTGTGAAAGAAGATGTTGAACTGTTGGCCTAGATTCAAAATTAGTCAAAAGATGATGAACTATTCTTATATTTTTCAATTTTTGTCCTTTTTATTGAAGTCTGACTACCATTGTGCAGCACCGCATGAACTATCAATCACAGATATATCAACATCATGGTTTTCACTTCAGAGATTCCCAAGAGCCAATTCAAACTGTTTAGTACAGGTACAAGTCTTAGCTCTTTTAATATTCTCTCAACATCTGAGATATATTGGGAACAAAGTACCTTACTGTTTTATGTTTGTCTCCGCTTACTTAAGTTAACCGCATGTTGTCTTCACTCTTTAGTCTGACTCACGGTTAACTGCATGTTGTCTTTAGTCCGGCTCATGTCTGTGACAAACACCTATAGTTCCAAACAAACCAAGCAAAACTAAATACCAAGACCTAAAATTAGGGTCAACAAGCACATGTGAGACTCCAGTTGTATTCGAAGTAGCAGAGTGAGAACCATGCTTGCTTCTCCACCTTGAAATGGTAGTCCATGGACATCCCTTGCGTCCTCATCAGCAGGCACTCGTTCACTACATACAGTTATAGCAGCAGCTTTTACAATTGGCAACCACCCTTCCAAGGGATGCATATGCAATTGGACAGGAGCTGAACATACTGAACTCCAAGTACGCCTGCATGAGCGTGAGGCCTGGGTTGCGGAGGAGGAGCGGCGCGGTGTTGGCGAGGAACTCCGGCGCAGGATACGTCGAAGATGGCAACGAACTTGCAGCGGTGGGCGTAGGCATACCACACCTTGTCCTGGCGGGGCTCGTACCACACGTCGACGCAGCTCCTGGCCCATTGTTCAACTCCTCCTTCACCAGCTCCTGCATGCATGCAGATGCACCGTTTATAAACTTGAAGACTTAAAATGGCGACGGGTCGGCGGAGTCGTCAAAGGACCTGCACAATTAATCGGTGGGCCGACGACGTGAGTCTGTAAGCTGCCCCCAATCGATAGTTGATACACCTATTTTCTCCGTGGACGCCATGACATGAGATTTATCCATCCTAAATTCTTAACTACTACTTCCTCTTCAAAGTTTAGCTAGCTCGATCTCTGTGACTCTCTCAACACTTAGGTCGTTCGATCAATCGTCTTTAAGCTAAACCAACAAAGTACCTTACTGTTTTATGTTTGTCTCCGCTTACTTAAGTTAACTGCATGTTGTCTTCACTCTTTAGTCTGACTCACGGTTAACTGCATGTTGTCTTTAGTCCGGCTCATGTCTGTGACAAACACCTATAGTTCCAAACAAACCAAGCAAAACTAAATACCAAGACCTAAAATTAGGGTCAACAAGCACATGTGAGACTCCAGTTGTATTCGAAGTAGCAGAGTGAGAACCATGCTTGCTTCTCCACCTTGAAATGGTAGTCCATGGACATCCCTTGCGTCCTCATCAGCAGGCACTCGTTCACTACATACAGTTATAGCAGCAGCTTTTACAATTGGCAACCACCCTTCCAAGGGATGCATATGCAATTGGACAGGAGCTGAACATACTGAACTCCAAGTACGCCTGCATGAGCGTGAGGCCTGGGTTGCGGAGGAGGAGCGGCGCGGTGTTGGCGAGGAACTCCGGCGCAGGATACGTCGAAGATGGCAACGAACTTGCAGCGGTGGGCGTAGGCATACCACACCTTGTCCTGGCGGGGCTCGTACCACACGTCGACGCAGCTCCTGGCCCATTGTTCAACTCCTCCTTCACCAGCTCCTGCATGCATGCAGATGCACCGTTTATAAACTTGAAGACTTGAAATGGCGACGGGTCGGCGGAGTCGTCAAAGGACCTGCACAATTAATCGGTGGGCCGACGACGTGAGTCTGTAAGCTGCCCCCAATCGATAGTTGATACACCTATTTTCTCCGTGGACGCCATGACATGAGATTTATCCATCCTAAATTCTTAACTACTACTTCCTCTTCAAAGTTTAGCTAGCTCGATCTCTGTGACTCTCTCAACACTTAGGTCGTTCGATCAATCGTCTTTAAGCTAAACCAACAAAGTACCTTACTGTTTTATGTTTGTCTCCGCTTACTTAAGTTAACTGCATGTTGTCTTCACTCTTTAGTCTGACTCACGGTTAACTGCATGTTGTCTTTAGTCCGGCTCATGTCTGTGACAAACACCTATAGTTCCAAACAAACCAAGCAAAACTAAATACCAAGACCTAAAATTAGGGTCAACAAGCACATGTGAGACTCCAGTTGTATTCGAAGTAGCAGAGTGAGAACCATGCTTGCTTCTCCACCTTGAAATGGTAGTCCATGGACATCCCTTGCGTCCTCATCAGCAGGCACTCGTTCACTACATACAGTTATAGCAGCAGCTTTTACAATTGGCAACCACCCTTCCAAGGGATGCATATGCAATTGGACAGGAGCTGAACATACTGAACTCCAAGTACGCCTGCATGAGCGTGAGGCCTGGGTTGCGGAGGAGGAGCGGCGCGGTGTTGGCGAGGAACTCCGGCGCAGGATACGTCGAAGATGGCAACGAACTTGCAGCGGTGGGCGTAGGCATACCACACCTTGTCCTGGCGGGGCTCGTACCACACGTCGACGCAGCTCCTGGCCCATTGTTCAACTCCTCCTTCACCAGCTCCTGCATGCATGCAGATGCACCGTTTATAAACTTGAAGACTTGAAATGGCGACGGGTCGGCGGAGTCGTCAAAGGACCTGCACAATTAATCGGTGGGCCGACGACGTGAGTCTGTAAGCTGCCCCCAATCGATAGTTGATACACCTATTTTCTCCGTGGACGCCATGACATGAGATTTATCCATCCTAAATTCTTAACTACTACTTCCTCTTCAAAGTTTAGCTAGCTCGATCTCTGTGACTCTCTCAACACTTAGGTCGTTCGATCAATCGTCTTTAAGCTAAACAAGCCCCCCCCCCCCCCCCCCTAACCGCGCGCTCAAGGCTTAAAGCCCAGGAGCTTTCCTAGTTGAAGCCCATATGCATTTGTTGGTCAGCCTAAGCTAGAGCCTAGGGGAGCTTTTCTAGTTGAAGTCCATATGTACTTGTTGGTCAGCCCGGGAAAACATACACACAGGACAGTTTTAGAATCTGACGAGGCCACGTACGAGGGCTTCCCCTATCGCTCGTTTCAGCGCCGACGCACGAGCACACACGCTCGCTCTGCCTGGAAGTTCGACCATGGCATCTATACACCTGATCGACAACGGAGCCGACGGCAAAATAATCAAGCGGTGAGTCTCCTTTGAGTCCTTTGTTGATTTATACTGTAGAATACAACTGATGAACTAAAGTCTCCTTTGATTCCTTTGTTGATTTATACTGTAGAATACAACGGTTGAACTGATCCGCTTCTGGCTCCAAACGACTAGAAACATTTTTGCTTCAGAGGGTATCAATTTCTTGTTTTATTCTCAATAATATATACTGTAAATTAGGTTTGCGCTGATTTTATCATCTGAGTTGTAAATTTCACCCTTAGGACAACGTAGCTGATACACAAACTACCGATCAAATATTCTAGCACGAGTAAAATTTACAACAAGCTAGAATCGCCATATAGGATTATTGACTATGTTCTGTGTTTTGGGTGTAAGAGCCACATTCAAATTAACGACCAAAAATACAAGTTACCAAAAATACAAGTTTCTTATTGAAAAATACATGTTATCTCGTGTTCCTCTATGTATGGTCATTGTCAGGAAAAAAATATTATATGTTCGATGTCTTCTTCGCCCCCCCCCCCCCTATCGTCAAATCATGGCTCCGCCCCTGCGCTAAACAACCTGTGTTAACTAAGCAAGCTATGCGTGTGTACATACCTCTCATTAGTCATTACCATGGGGAAGCAAGTCGCGGAGCCGCCAGCCTCTTTGTCTCAAGGCAGAATGGCCGGCCGCTGCCGCCGCCAGCGGCTTGTCTCATCTTTGCCGCGGCGCTAACCGTCCCGAGGAAGGCCATCTGGGCGAGCACCATAATCAACATGGCCATGCATAGCATCATCGCTCCTCTAAGCAGCGACACGGAGAGGGAGCTTCACGCCCGGAACAGCAGCTGCAGGGCGGCGGCCACCGACGGCGAGAATGAAACGGTCAACCAGTCGATCGCCGTTCATGTCGCAAAGGAGGAGAAGTCGACGCAGGCGGAGACACGGGGGATGGAGCCGAAGATTTGTACGGGAGATGGTGGCGGTGGTGACTGGTGAGAGGCGGCGGCCATGAGGAGATCCGCAAGAAGATGGGACGGGGTAAGTGGATCGGTGGTGGCTGATGGGATGGAACCGTGGAAGACGAAACTGCTTGGTAGACTCCCTGTCATCGGGTGAGTTGGGAGCGGAGAGGGGAGATCGTGGGTGGATCGTGAGGGTGAGGCCGTGAGGGAATCGGGAGCGAGGGGTTGGGAGAACAAAGGGGCGGTCGTGGCTAATATTTTTCTTTACGGAGAAATCGTGTGAGGGAGGTGGTACGAGGGGAGCGAAGGAGGTCCAACCATCACGACGTTCGATTCTTCTTTATAATAGTAAAGAAAGATATTCTATATATGATTTTCATCATGTTTTAAACATATAACTTGTCCATGTCAATAATTCTTCACCGGCCTCATAGGTTCTGTTTGAAGCCGTGAGAAATGCAGCCTTCCACCTTTTGCGTATTAATTTCTTCAATTGTTTTGCTTAAACAACATGTTTTTGTTTCGTGCTGCAATGTCGGTCTTGTTAGAAATCAAAATTTGAGCATGCAAAACACATTCCAACTACAAAAACTTTTATGATTTCAGGTTCAAGTCACTCTTAAGCAAACACATAATTCATCAAAAGCCACATTTGCTTTTGTTAAGAACTTTTGGGCTTCGTGCCTCTCCGTCGCCCTCTCACCCATCACCACATCATAGCACACACCCTATCCTCTCTAGTCGCCACACCATGTCCCTTCTTTTCTAGCTAGCAATCCACGCAACTCCAAGTGAAAGTAAACCTTGCATTTTGGACAAATACATAATACAAAAATTCAGATGAAGCATGATGCCACATAATAATAACAATATAGAGCTCGAGCTTCTTGACCATTAATGCGTAAAATATAACATAGTCATACTGGAACAAGACAACATATCAATACTTACTGTTTTCCACTGGAATTATGTCCGTTAGAGCCTGCTCACATGTGAAGAAAATCTTTTATACATCAGCACATTCAGCGGGAAATAAAGTACCTACAGAGAGCATTAGGTTTACAACCTTTGAGCAGTTCTTTTTAACTAACCTTTAAGCAGATTTAAATAGATAGTATGCAAAAGTAAAATTTGAGTCCTCGTGTGCTTGTCATGATACGCATGGACTTCAAAGGTATAACAGAGGATAATATTCAGTATGATAAGCAGTGTAAAAGCGGTTATCCCTCAGCCAATTGTTTAGCACGGAGGAAAGTACAAATGTTGAGCAGAAGTGGAACGTTGATACTTGTTCTTAATTCCTTATAGGACTGACTTTATGGTTCTTTGTGTGTGATGTGGAGATGGTCAGCTGCACATTTCAAGATGTGAGTACTTCATGACTTCCTTGTAAGATGTTTGAAAAGGGTTGGCCGCATTTTATATATATTGATAAAACCGTGGCTTGCAAGATAGATCGATCGAAGGATCGTTATAGAGAGAAGGTCGGCTGGAAAGGGAAACAGAAGAAGAGATAAAGAAGGATACAAAGTTAAACAGGAGTCCTACCTCTATACAACTATTTCAACACTCTCCCTCAATCGTCTTTGTTGGACAGGCGGACGGCTTTTAGCCCTGCGCGCCGTCTTCGTGCTAGTTTGAGCATGAGGGTTCCATCGGCAGGGCCTGTATGTCCCCGCTTTGTTGGACTGGTGTTTCTTCGCGTGATCGCCTGCGTCCTTCTTGGTGTCTTCCTGATCACCGGGAAGGTCGGCCTCGGCGTGTTAAAGTTTGGCGACCTCCACTTTGTGAGCGTTTTTGAGGTCGCTGGAGATGGTGATGATGCCGTTTGATCCCAACATCTTGAGCTTCATGTAGGCATAGCAGGGAATGACCATGAACTTGACTAATGCCGGTCGTCTTAGCAGTGCGTGGTAGCCTCCTTTAAATGGCACTACTTCGAAACAGAGCTTCTCGGCATGGAAGTTTTCTTCTGTGCCGAATATCACTTCCAATATTATATGACCGAGTGGCTTGGCCTTCTTCGCCGGAACTATACGGTGGAAATGTGTAGGTGAGGGCCACAGGCCAGCTGTAGGGAGACCCATCTTCTACATCGTGTTGGCGTAGATGATGTTGAGGTCGGATCCGCCGTGCGTCCGTACCTTCAATAGTTGGTAGCGGACAATAATTGGGTCCACCATGAGTGCGTTCTTCCCTGGGTTTAGGATGTATCACTATTAGGAAAACGGCTATAGATGAAATGGACACTAATGACGCATCACATGTGTGGTGCGCCATTAGTATATAGCAATTACTAATGGCGCACCTGGTGTCTGGTGCGCCATTAGAAGTTTTGAAAAAAAATAAAAAATAATTTGTTACTAATGGCGCACCGTGGGATAGTGCGCCATTACTAGTTGACATAGTAATGGCGCACCACACCCACCGTGCGCCATTAGTAGTTTTGAAAAAGAAAGTAAAAAAATTGTTAGTAATGGCGCACCTGTGGACAGTGCGCCATTACTAGTTTTAACTAGTAATGGCGCACTGTCCACTGGTGCGCCATTACTAAGTATTTTTCAAAAAAAAAAATTCATTTTTTTTAATTTTTTTTAAAAAACTAGTAATGGCGCACCGTGGGTGTGGTGCGCCTTGACTTGTTTAACTTGTAATGGCGCACTGCCCCACGGTGGGACATTACTTACTTGGCCCAACACCGAATGCCCCCCCCCCCCCGTGGACCGCCTTTTCAGTTTTAAAAAAATAAAAGAAAATGATGGAAATGTCAAAAAAAAATAAAAAAAATAAGTTTGCCATGTGATATGTGGTCTAGTTGTTGGGAAAATTTACAAATATGAATTTCGACTTTATTTGCAAGATCTCTCTGAAAATTTGTGAAATGGGCATAACTTTTACATACGAACTTGGATTAAAAAGTTTTTTATATGAAAAATCATCTACTCGAAAAGTTACATCCGAATTTAACCGGGGGAACCCCGTTAAACATTTTCAAAATCCCAAAAAACCTAACAGAAAAAAAGTTACGGGGCTTTCAAGATCTAGAGGCAAAAAAATTCAAAATTACTAGTGGCGCACCGTGGATGTGATGCGCCACTAGTAACAGAAAAAAAATTGGTTTTGAATTTTTTTAATTTTTTTTTCAAAAGTGATACGTAATATGCCCGGGAAGTTTGAAATATTTTTCAAATTTTCATCATAGTCATGAACATGAACAAAGTCCTAAACATCAACAAGGTATAATATGATTGATATGCTAAATATATCAACAAGTGCCTGTGAAGTGAGCTGTTGCTGGGGTTGGATAGAACTCTGAAGTTAAGCGTGCTTAGGCTGGAGTATTGTAAGGATGAGTGACCTTTTGGAAAGTTTGACCACGGAGTGCGATTTGACCTGAGATTAAGCATATTGACCCGAGATTAAGCCATAGTGACCTGAGATTAAAAAAACGAAATTTTATTTTGAAAAAAATTGAAAAAAAAAATTCTAATTTTTTTTTAAAAAGTTGTTACTAATGACGCACTTCTATGTGTGGCGCCATTATCCTGGAAGGAATTCTAATGGCGCACTGTGGGCAATTCTAATGACGCACTACGTGGTGCGCCATTAGAACACCAGATACTACTGACACACCAGTGGTGCGCCATTAGAATTTAATTCTATGACATGATGCTAGTGGCACACCAGTAGTGCGTCATTAGAAGGCAAAACTGGTACGCCACTAGCATGCCTTTTCCTAGTAGTGTATTCTAGGTGGTCTGTTAGTCCAAATGATCTCGTGTGGTTCGCCCAATCCAGAAGTTCGGGAACCCCAGGGACCAGTGCGTAGACCTGCCAGAAGCTTTGTTTCCGTGCTCTCTTGGATTCGAGACCTCGGAAGATCATGTGTTCCTTTGGTTGGCCTGCCATCCCCCTTTGTTGCTTCAGGTTGGGGGTCCATTCCGTTCTCGAAGGGCTGGGGAGCCGCTGTCATCGTCTGAGCTCTCCCTGGTCGCGGTTTTGGCATTCTTCTCTTCTGCAAGCTACTCGTTGAGTTTGCAGTCCCTTGTTGAATGGTTCGCCTGATAAGCTCCATGGCCGTGGTATCTGTGGAGGCCACTCATGATGTCCTCGTATGAGCAAGATGGCCACTTGGGTCGATCTTCCCATTTTCTTTTCTTATTCCCTTTCTGGCCGATCTCTCTCGTGGCGGCCACCAGGTTGGTACTTGGCCCGTCCTTTCGCTTGGGATTGCAATGATGATTCCTATTACATCTGTGGGAGCCCTCACCCTCGTGGAGGTTGTCTTATTCAGCTATTTGATTATACATGTGGCCTGCGCGGACGGTGTCCTCACCCATGGCGAAATCATTGGCGACCTTCATGAGGGCCGCCATTGTTGTTAGTTTTCCTTTTTCCTCTTCTTGACGAGTTTGTGGAGGAACAAGCTGCCTTGTGCTCCGCTCATGAATGCTTCTATTGTTGGGGAACGTAGCATGCAATTTAAAAAAAAAATTACGATCACGCAAGATCTATCTAGGAGATGCATAGCAACGAGAGGGGTAGAGTGTCTTCACGTACCCTCGTGGACCGAAAGCGGAAGCGTTAGGTTAACGCGGTTGATGTAGTCGAACGTCTTCACGATCCAACCGATCTAGTACCGAATGTATGACACCTTCGAGTTCTGCACACGTTCAACTCGATGACGTCCCTCGAACTCTTGATCCAGGAGAGGGTCGAGGGAGAGTTTCGTCAGCACGACGGCGTGGTGACGATGATGGTGATGTGATCCGTGCAGGGCTTCACCTAAGCACTACGACGCTATAACCGGAGTAATAAACTGTGGAGGGGGGCACCGCACACGGCTAAGAGAATAACTGATGTGTTCTTGGGGGCCCCCCTGCCCCCGTATATAAAGGAGGGGAGGAGGAGGCGGCCGACCAAGAGGGGCGCGCCATGGGGGGGGGGAGTCCCACTAGGACTCCACTCCTAGTAGGATTCGGCAACCCTTTTTTTCTTTCTCATCGGAGGGGAAAAGGAAGGAGAGGGAGATGGAGAGGGAAAGGGGGGCGCCACCCCCTCCCCTAGTCCAATTCAGACTCCCATGGGGGGGGCCACCCCTTGTGGGCTCCCCTCTCTCTCCACAAAGGCCCATGTAGGCCCAATACTTCCCCCCCCCCAGGGGGGGTCCGGTAACCCCTCGGTACTCCGGTAAAATACCCGAACCTCTCGGAACCATTCCGATGTCCGAATACCACCTTCCAATATATCAATCTTTACCTCTCAACCATTTCGAGACTCCTCGTCATGTCTGTAATCTCGTAATCTCATCCGGGACTCCAAACAAACTTCGGTCACCAAAACACATAACTCATAATACAAATCGTCATTAATCGTTAAGCGTGCGGACCCTACGGGTTCGAGAACTATGTAGACATGACTGATGTCTACTACACAACCTTCTTCTTGTAGACGTTGTTGGGCCTGCAAGTGCACAGGTTTGTAGGACAGTAGCAAATTTCCCTCAAGTGGATGACCTAAGGTTTATCAATCCACGGGAGGCGTAGGATGAAGATGGTCTCTCTCAGACAACCCTGCATCCAAATAACAAAGAGTCTCTTGTGTCCCCAACACACCCAATACAATGGTAAATTGTATAGGTGCACCAGTTCGGCGAAGAGATGGTGATACAAGTGCAATATGGATGGTAGATAAAGGTATTTGTAATCTGAAAATATAAAAACAACAAGACAACTAATGGTAAACGTGAGCGTAAACGGTATTGCAATGATAGGAAACAAGGCCTAGGGTTCATACTTTCACTAGTGCAAGTTCTCTCAACAATAATAACATAGATAGAACATATAACAAGCCCTCAACATGCAACAAAGAGTCACTCCAAAGCCACTAATAGCGGGGAACAAAAGTAGAGATTATGGTAGGGTACGAAACCACCTCAAAGTTATCATTTCTGTTCTATCTATTCAAGAGTTCGTAGTAAAATAACATAAAGCTATTCTTTCCGCTCAATCCATCATAGAGTTCATACTAGAATAACACCTTAAGACACAAATCAACCAAAACCCTAATGTCACCTAGATACTCCATTGTCACCTCAAGTATCCGTGGGCATGATTATACGATATGCGTCACACAATCTCAGATTCATCCAACCAACATAAAAGTACTTCAAAGAGTGCCCCAAAGTTTCTACCGGAGAGTAAAGAACGTGTGCCAACCCCTATGCATAGGTTCATGGGCGGAACCCGCAAGTTGGTCACCCAAACATACATCAAGTGGCACATGATATCCCATTGTCACCACAGACACTACTAGAAAAAGGGCTATAGATGGGATTGACACTAATGGCGCACCAGAAAGTTGGTGCGCCATTAGTATATACTAATGGCGCACCACCTTCTCATGCGCCATTAGTGTTGAAACTACTAATGGCGCACCATGCAAAGGGTGCGCCATTAGTATCAATTTTTTTTTGAACTAGTGCGCCTGTCCAAACATACTAATGGCGCATCCTTCCTAAGTGCGCCATTAGTAGTTGTAACTACTAATGGCGCACCAGGCAGTGGGTGCGCCATTAGTATAGAAAATTATTATTTTTTGAACTAGTGCGCCTATCCAAACATACTAATGGCGCATCCAGATGAAGTGCTCCATTAGTATTTTTTTTTGCAAAACTACTAATGGCGCACCGCCAGAAGGTGCGCCATTAGTAACCTGGATTACTAATGGCGCATTTGTTGCTAGTGCGCCATTAGTAAGTGGGCAGCAACTAGATATTTTGGACAACCTCTCCTACCCACACTCACTTTCTCCCCACTTCATTCTCTCCACCTCCTCCTTGTCTCGGTGCCTTCTCTTTTCACCTCATTTCCACCATAGATTCATTCAAATTAAGTGGTTAAATTACCTTGTTTTAATAGGTAAGTAAGGGGAAGCTATATTTATGTTGTTCTCCCTACAACAATGTGCACATGCACTTTTTATGGCCTAGCTAGATCTATGTATGTTCGTGGTGTTGCATATGTGTTTGTGTTTGGAGGTGTACCGTATTTGAAATGCGATAGTTGCCAATATTTTGCGGAATGTTGATTCATTTCCGTTTGGTAGAATTTTGGCATTAAGCATTCTTTTGGTCCTATTTTTAGGGAAAGTCATGCCAAAATTTTGTTTGGTTCTAAAATATCGTTTTGCTCTACCCTTGACGACCATGGTCCGCATACGATGACGTAAGGCATCGTGAATAGGTTTTTGAGGTCCGCGAAGGCCGAGATGCTTCAAAAGAACGAGACGGAGATAAGATGTCCGTGTCAAAGATGCAAGTCAAGAGCCTTATTGCGGAGCGGATTCCGGCAGGTGCGGGACCACCTGCTCTTGCGTGGTTTCATGGATGGCTATCCGTGGCAAGGTGATGAAGATGACTACGAAGTCGTCCATGGGGGCCGGGAAAGAAAAGAGGAAGGGCAGCAAGACAACCACCGCGGCTCGGGCGGGCGAGAAGACGAAGAATCCCTGTGAGATGATCACGACGGTGATGTTGCATACATCATCATGTAGAAGATGCAGGACATGATGATGAGGAAGATGCCGGAGCAGACGACGGGCATGATCATGAAGATGATGATGCGGCGGAGCGACGACGCTGGACCATCGATTGGCTGGGTGCAGGACCCTCATATTCAAGAGCTGCTTCTCAAGCGAGCGGATAACGCCAGAGCTGCCGCCGAGAGAAAGCCAAGATGGATCAACTTGAGTTAGACGGTTACTCCATTGTATGAAGGATGCAGGCCGAGGATACCCGCTGAAAGTAACGCTCATGGCTCTCGGAGATGAAGGTAAAACACAAAATGACCGACGCGTGCTTCGACGAGAACATGTCATTCGCACGAACGTCTTCCCAAGGGGAACAAGTGCCCGACCAGTTTGGAGGAGGCGAAGAAAATCGTGTGTCCTCTCGATTTACCGCACGTGAAATACCATGTGTGCATGAACAATTGCATCATTTATCGGGACAAGCACGCGGAGTCTACCATATGTACGGTGTGCGGCGTCACTCGATACAAGAAGAGGAAGAAAGCTCCTCGAAAAGTGGTGTGGTACTTTCCGATCACTCCTCGTCTGCAGCGGTATTTCGCGGACCATAAGGTAGCAAACCTCCTGCGTTGGCACGCGGATAGGGAGGAGAAGAAGCGAGAAGATGACGCAAATGATCCGGAGATAGATAAAAAAGACAAGATGTTGAGTCACCCTAAGGATGCGAGCCAGTGGCAAGCGTTGAACTTCAAGACTCAGAATTTGGGAACGATCCAAGGAACATCGTCTTTGGGCGCGAGCACCGATGGAGTCAATCCGTTTGGCAGCCGGAGAAGCACACATAGCACCTGGCCTGTGTTTGTGTGGATGTACAACCTTCCCCTGGTTGTGCATGAAGATGAAGTACATTCACATGAGTATGCTAATTGAAGGCCGAAACAACCAGGGAACGACATCAATCTGTATCTGGGGCTGCTGAAAGAGGAGCTTGACACGCTGTGGAAAACGCCAGCCAATACATGGGACACCGCAGAGAAAGAATATTTCCCTATGAGAGCCGCATTGCTCACGACGGTGCACGACTATCTCGGTTACGGATATCTCGCGGGGCAGGTAGTCCACGGATTTTCTGGATGCGTAAGGTGCATGGATGACACAACGTATCGCCAGCTAGATAGAGATCCCGGGTCTTCAAAAACCGTGTTCATGGGACATCGAAGGTGGCTTCGCGACGATGACCCGTGGAGGAAACGCAAGGATCTGTTCGATGGTGAAACCGAACCCCGAAATCGCCCGTGTACGAGGAGCGGCGAGGAAATAGACAAGCTGTTGAAAAATTGGAAAGACTGCCCACTGCCGGGAAAGAAGCGAAAGGCGCCAGAGCCGCTGCTGAAGGTATGGAAAACGAGGTCTGTTTTCTGGGACTTGCCGTCATGGAAGATCCACCTTGTGCCTCACAGCCTTGATGTCATGCATATCACGAAGAACGGGTGCGAGAGTCTGCTTGGTACCCTGCTCAACATGCCGTAGAGGACCAAAGATGGGCCGAAAGCAAGGGCAGACTTGAAATCAATGGGCATCGTGCAGGAGCTTCACGCTAATGATGATGATGATGATGATGATGATGATGAGGCGAAGCAGACACGTAAAGTCGTCGCAAAGGCAAAAGGCCAAGAAGACCGGAAATGACTACCCTCCCGCGTGCTTCACTCTAAGTCGAGGAGATCGAGCAGTTTTCACCTGCCTCCTAGGAGTAAAACTTCCTTACGGTTACGCTGGGAAGATAAGCGGATACCTAGACCCAAATGAGCGAAGTTTAGCGGGATGAAGTCTCACGACCATCACGTCTTGATGACGCAGATACTTCCCGTTGCAATCCGTGGGATCATGGACACGCACGTCCGTGAAACGCTATTTGGCCTATGCAACTTCTTCGACGTCATCTCTCGGAAGTCGATTGGCGTGAGGCAACTCAGAAGGCTACAGGAAGAGATCGTGGTGATACTATGCGAGCTTGAGATGTACTTCCGCCCGCATTCTTCGACGTTATGGTGCATCTGCTGGTCCATATAGTGGAGGATATCATCCAACTCGGGCCGACGTTCTCGCACAGCATGATGCCGTTCGAAAGGATGAATGGTGTCATCAAAGGATACGTTCGCAACATGTCACGTCCCGAAGGAAGCATAGCCGGGGCTTTTCGACCAAGAGTGCATCTCCTCTTGCACGAATTATCTAGGCATCGAGAACCCCGTTGGTCTGCCCGTCAGCGAGCACCTCGGCAGGCTCGCTGGATGGGGTTACCGTGAGGGTCGCCGAAATGCATGTCGACTTCGAGGGTCGACTCACGACTTTGAAAGAGCAAACCTAGTCGGCGCTACAACACATAGACGTGGTCGATCCTTGGGTGGTACATCACAGTAACCTTTATTAAGAAGGCGTACAATGACCGAGGCCAACAGAGGACGGACGGAGATATACTCAAAGAGCACAACTCATGTTTCACACGTTGGTTCAAGCGAAGCTTCGTACCCTTTACATGAGGATTCTTCCGCGGAAGAACAACTCATATTCGCCTTGTCACAGGCGCCGAGCACAACCTCGATGACCTATGAGGCGTCCGATATCAACGACTACACATTCTACACCGAGGCCAAGGACATGAAGAGCGATGGTTATCAGAACTCCGGGGTAACGATGGAATCCTACACCGGTAACGACAAGGACAGATACTACGGAAGGATCGAGGAGATCTGGGAGTTGAGCTACGCTGGAGAGAAGGTCCCGATGTTCCGTGTCAGATGGGCCAAGAACGTCATAAAAGAAGACCGGTATTTCACCACCATGGTTATACCCGAAGCCAAATCCAAGACCCGCATAAACGTCACCGCGAAAAATGAGCCATGGGTACTGGCTTCCCAAGTGGACCAATGCTTCTTCATTACCGACCCGCCAAAGCCCGGTCGTGTTGTCGTGAGGAGAGGCAAAAGGAAGATCATCGGAATGGATGGAGTAGCCAATGAGCAAGACTTCGACAAGTACGGGCGACCGAGGATCGAACATGACGACGATGATGAAGTAGCAGCATACACCACAAGAAGAAGCAGGACCACCCTACCTAAAGGACGTCCGTTCCATAGAAGAACTCCATTTGCGAAAAAGAAGGGCAAGAAGATTGTGAAGAGATAGCTAGCTAAGATCGATTGTATTTAAATCGTAGACTTCATTTCTCGATTGTATTTCATGGGCACTTTTTGAACTATCATGAATATTTTTAATTTCATGGACACTCGATCCCCTCCATCTCGATCCCCTCCATCTCTATCGCTATCCCACCTCGCCAGATCCGGTCCACTGCCGCCGCCGACCGCCCGCACCTCGATTCCCCTACTCAACCGCCGCCCGCCGACCCCCGCACCCTCCCTACTCAAACTGCCGCCGACCCCGCACCCTCCCTACTCAACCGCCACACACCCCCGCACCCCGCACCCTCCCCCGCTCCACCGGCATTACTGTTTGATGATATTTTTTTAAAAAATATTACTGTCTTATAAAAAAATATTACTGTTATGATTTAAACAAGTTTGAACATATTTAAACACAAGTAAGTATCAAACAACATTTTTAATGCATAAAAAAATTTGTGGAGCCTGGGAATCGAACCCAGGACCTCCTGGTGTGAGAACTGGCTGCTGACCAGTCGAGCTAGTAGAGGGGACTTGGTGTGGATGAGGTCAGGTGGGAGATAACCTGTTGGCTCGAGCAGAAATAAAAAAAAAGTACTAATGGCGCACCTGGGTGAGGTGCGCCATTAGTATGGATGTACTTATGGCGCACCGAGGTGTGGTGCGCCATTAGTATTGTGACATGGGCCCACACCTATCCCATCTCCCTCGCCCCTCGCCCTCGATCCCCTTCCCCTCTCCTCTCCCGACGCCGCTGCCCCGCCGCCTCGACGCCGCCCCACCGCCTCGACGCCGCCCGCCGCCTTGCCCCTGCGCCCATCGCCGGGCGCCCGTCGTCCCCTGTCGCCTGCCTCCAACCACCGCCGCCTGAGGCCCCGACGTCGGCGCCGCTCTCCCCGTCCACACCACCGTCGCCAGCCCTCCGGCGACCGGCCGCACCCGCCAGTACCTCTCCTCCTTCCTCCTTCCTCCCTCTCCACCCTTCCTCCCCATGCCCTCCCTCCCTCCCTCCCTCCCTCCCCTTCCGCCGCGCCCTCCACATCCCCTCCGCCTCCTCCTCCCCGTCAGCCCCGCCCCCAAGTCCGCTCCTGCCTCCCCACCGTCCGGGCGGGTTGGACTTGCCCACTCTCTCCCCACCCCACCCACCCGCTCTTCCTCCCTCCTCAGGTTGCCGACCGCCCCACCCCCATCCTCCCTTGTCAGCCTCGCCCCACCTACTCGGACCCCGGATCTGGGCCACCTCGGCGCCCAGCCAGCGCCGCCTCCCGGTCTTGAAGTGATTTCAGTGGCGTAATTTAGTTCTCCGTTTCTTTTTGGGTGGTCTTGAAGTGATTTCAGCGAGGTAATTTAGTTCCCGATCCTTGTGTCGGTGCCTCTTTTAGCGAATTTGGGGATTTCTTTGTCAGTCTTGGAATGAACAGGTGGGTAATCTGAGCTCGTTTAGCGTTCTCGGTGGTTCTTGGTGGTGCCTTGGCCCTTTGCAACCAATGTTGTTGGGGAGATTAGGCTCTGACATTGTAGGTGGTGTTCATTATGACCAACGGCACCACACCATGTTTGTTCTTTGGTCCTTGAACTAGTACATAGTTTCACCGGCATTAATGCCTTTAATTGAACTAATTTGTGAATGCTGAGTTTCCCTTGACTTGTCAAGTTGGGATAGTTTGAGATTCAAAGGTTTCAGTGAGTAGACAGGATATTTTGTGTGTAGTAATGTTTTGGTGCTTATTGCTTTGGATACTTTTTGTGTATGCTTTGCTGATACTTGTCTTAGGAGAGCTGACACTGCTTTATCTAATTAAGTTCTTCGTGTCTTCCTTTTAATCTTAGAATGGCAGTCATATGTGTTTGTCAATTTCTAACTGAATGTATGTAATCTTGATGTACGCACTAACGAGGATACGATGTTATCTTAGTCGGTGAGTATTTCTCATCTCAACTTGGAATTTCTCATTTCACTTAGTGAGTATGCATTGAAGCACACCTTCCAGTCAATAAATTCAAACACCAAATGTTTACATTCACTTGATAAATATTTCACATCTCTGTACATGCAAATATTCAAGACGGCTTTGCTCAGCTCGATAACACCATCGAGTAAAGCTATTTCAGACACAATAAAGTTGCAAAATTCAGATACTTCATAGACATATGTGTGTTGCTTTTGTTTACGCTAAACTGTCTATGGTAGATAAACTGAGTGATGTGGCCATGCTTGATGCAGGAGCTCAAGAACCTGCGGCAGCAGCTCTACTCCGCCTCCGAGTACTGCGAGAAGTCCTACCTCAACACCCACCAGAAGCAGATGTGAGTAGCCACCTCAGATGTTCCTCCTCTCCTCCATTAGAACAGTTGATCAGTGTAAAGTAGTCTGAGTTAGAGAAATGTTGATCAGTGTTATGAGTGTTGGCCAAAAATCTCTGTCAGTAGCTAACTGCCTCATGTTCTGCTCTGTGAACTGCTATGTGGTGCTGCTCATGGATGATGGTACGAATTTATGCAAATATTCAGAGACACAAAATATTGAAGTTGCTGTAACTGATTACTTTCCAAGTGAGAAAAATACATTCTATTCTACCTATTTCATACTCGGTGATTGTTGCAGCCAAGAAATGCATAGCCAATGTTAAATGGTCCTATAAATGACAGTACCCTAACAACTATTCTGCTCATGATCTTATTTTTATTTGTTTGATGAAAGTTGGTTCTTTTCTTCCCAAGTTCACAAAAATATTTTACATTTGTAGTGGTTGCCAAAAGCATAATATGACCAAGACAAACATAAACTTTGAGGCTGAAAGGAAATCAAGTAATGAACCACATAGGAATAGAAGGTAAACAAACTATGCTAGTTGAGAATGTACCTCGAGTCGATCGGAAGTGCGGCGTCTCAATATTTCCTGAAAACCCATGTTGGCTAGGATAATTTGCTTTTATTACCTTATTTACACCAAGTTTTAGTTAAACAATGATACTTGAATAATTTTGTGCTACTCGTTTTGGTTTTGTGGACAGTATTTGACCTTATGGTAACTAGTTGGGGTCAGGTTTTGGGGTTTTGATTATTGGTATGAAATCTTGACAGAGGATCTTATTCACACCAAGTTTTAGTTAAACACTGGTACTTGAATGATTTTGTGCTACTACATTGTGGTTTTGTGGACAGTATTTGAACTTAAAGGTAACTAGTTGGTTATGAAAGCATGATACTGCTATAACTTTAGTAGTAAGCGAATAGATCGTGCTACTGATGGCTCTAGGCAGAGAATGGCATGTTACTACCATAGAGGTACCCAAATATGTAGGTGTAGTTTGTGTTTTTATTTGTTCACACTGTCATTTGTATTGCTCAATTAGACAATTAGTCTTTATGAAGAAGAAGAATAAAGTTCTTCTTGCAGCTGTTATGCCTGTATTCACTGATGCTGCTGTTGTACTTGTGATGATGTTGTACTTGTGATGATGCTACTTGTGATCTTATGAAATGACCCATTGGGGACTTCATTACGCGAGGATAATGATATTGTAGGTACCCCGAGAGGCCCTTGAGTTTGCCGGAATGTCGATTAACTTCCGTTCCGGCAAATTTGGGTACTCCATATGTCCTATTTTCAGCAAAGGTCATGCTGAAATTTTCCGTGAATTTTAGCATGACTTTGCTAAAAATAGGACATATGGGGTACTTGTGACTAATGCATGGGCCGGGGTATCTTAGTAGTTAATTAAGTAGGATCAAGTGCCCCGGCGTACTTGTGACTAATGCATGGCTTTTAGGGTTCCTCGGTGTCGATAAAAACCGAAATGATGAAAGGTTAGGCTTTTAGGGTGCCTCGGCGTCGAAAAACCCTCAATGATAAAAGCTTAGATTTTAGGATGCCTCGGTGTCGACAAACCCTAAATGATGAGACCATGATCTTGTTCCTTGACAATAACCAACTTTTTGACCAAACTTTGTTTCTATTTAGAGAGAAACATGGCCCACAACGATGAGGTCGGGGGTTCGGGCGGCAAGGCATTCTCGAGCTGTCCCAAGAGATGGAGGAACAACCTCACTTGTATGAGGACGCCGCCTTCCCCACCGATCCCGAGACCACCGATGGTACCGCCGAGGATGACCCCACTGATGCCACCACCGATGGTGCCGCCGAGGATGCCACCATCGATGATGGCGGCGCACGCACGATGGCAGCCAACAGAAGAGGCAATGAAGGACCGGCGCTCGACCGTGCTCCGCACCCTCCAGGCGGAAGTGACTGAAGTGGACTCCGACGGGAATCTAACGGCGCCCGAACGAATAGTCAAGGGGTACTCGCTTCAGCTCGGGTGCATTCTCCGGAGCACCGTCTCGATCAACACCGAGAACCTGAGGCATCCTGACCGAGGGAATTTGCGCAACCTCCTCTTCACGGGCTGCACGAACGATACAAGGTCCCCGCTGCTTTTGAAAACACAAGCCTCAAAGGGAATAAAGTGAACAATGCTGCCCTCACGAAGATGAGCAAGGCCCTGTCTACTTGGAAAAGCAATGTGAAGAGAATGATAGAGAAAGGTGAGAGTTATGAGAAGATCAAGGAGAAAAATCCTTCGATCACCGAAGATGACTACAACGACTTCAAGATCAATTGCTCGAGCACCGCAAACTCCCAATCAAGTCGATGGGGGAAAGAAATGCGGGAGCTGAACTTAGGGAACACACACTCGGTCCCGGCGGTTACAGAGTGGCGGAGCCTATATGGGACAAGGAGGACGCGGAGCGTGCCGAGCAAGGCCTATCGCCCCTCTTCGATACATACGGTGACAAGCAGACCAGGAACTTTGTCGGGGCCCAGTACAAGAAGGACCCGAAAACAAAGGAGCTTACCACGGATCCGAAGACCAGTGCGCTTGAGGTTGTTCTGGTAAGGAATACCACCCCCGGGGTTATTAGATCCATATGGTTGCATTCTAATTAATGAAGCCAAATTTCTAAATGGTTCACATTCCTTCCGCAGCGATCGAAAGCAAGAGCTGGGTCGACTAAGAGCAACCCTTGGGACACCACTCTAAATAGGGCGTTGAATGTAATGAAGAACAAGGATAAGCTCGATGAAGCCGACGTCACCTGGTCGTGGTGGCCGGCAAAGGCTTGTCCACAAAATGGGGTCATACTATACGCTGGTGTGCGGAAGGAGAAAAAGACCAGCTCGGAAAGCCAGGTAGCGAGGTTCAAGAACTCAAAGGCACAGATGGCGCGGATTCGGAGATTGTCCAAGAGCAAGTGCAACAACAACTCGGAGCGGCGATCACCGCCATTGTGCCTACCTTGATCCAGGGGTTGAGTGCATGGATTGCGGGCGGCCAACAGGGGCCGCCCCCGATTCCTAGCTTCACGGCCAGCAACTCGCAGAATGCGATGGCGGGCCATTGGTGTCTCCGGCGGAGGCGGCATTGGTGTCTCCGACGCCGCACGGGAGCTTAATGCACCCGGTGTACGCCGACCGGCACCTCTGCGCAGCAAGCGGCCCCTCCGTCAATCGCTGCCGCCCGCCGTTGGCGGTGCCTCGACATTAGCCGAGCTCGACGCCATCATCACGGTAACTAATTAAGCCTCTCTCGGTCGAGGACTTCATCTCCTTGCCTTTGACTGGGCATCCCTGACGCCCTACATGTTTTCGCAGGGCGCCGCCGATGTTCCGTGCACTCTCCTGCACTTCGTGAACAATGAGTTGGTCGATGTCGCCAAGGGCAAAATCGTTCAACCGGGCAACCCCTTGTTCCACGGTACCCAGATGCCACCCAACTTGTTTAGGGTTGAACTGGTTCGGGTGCTGCCGGGCTGCGACGAGTTGTTACCTCCGAATCGACCCGTCGGGGCCGACGATGATGACGTGATGACCCTCGGCGCCTGCTGAGCTGGCCCTGCTTTGGCCGAAGAGCCAGATTCGTTTGGGGCGGGGACACCACCCCAAAGACAACACCGCCCGGTCGTGCCGTCGCCAAGTCGGCCCCATGGCAAGACCGCCGCAGCGGTGCCGGACATCCCTATGCCATCGATCCAAACATGCATATGGCACAGGATCGTAGCAGCGGCAACGACGATACATTTGCCAACGTCGATCAGTACTTTGCCGATCATGGGTATGGTGGCGACTTCATGGGGCCTCCTTCTCAAGAACCCAACCCAAAAAAGACGTCGCGATCTAGCTGGTACCGCGGAGAAGCCAAGTTACAGCGCCGTCGTCTGCCGTTCAGCTCTCGTGAGACGCCTCCAGCTGCCGACTTCACCGAGCCTCGGATAGGCGAGGTGCAAAATATTATCAGCCCCAACACACTCAAGAAGGCGGTCGATGAGCAGAACTCGGTCCCATTACAGGAGAAGAAGAAGGCACGCAAAAGAAAGACTAACAAGTGCGGGCCAGCCGACACCGAGTACGATCCGTGCTCGGGGCGGGCCACCTTCACCGAGGATATCTCGAGGAGGGTGCATGTGGCGGGTAGGGCGATGCTACCGACAGATATGCTCAATGCTGCAACCGGTGCTATCGGAGTCTGCATGATGTTGTTCTTTCTTTGGAGAAGCGGCGTCTCGTAGAGAAGGATGTGGCATACCCGGTTTTCGTGGCCAAGGTGCCGGAGGGCAAGGGCTTTGTGGATAACTCCATCGGGCGTCCGATCGTCCTGCGGTTTGATGACATCCACGCTATGTTGAACCTTCATCCGCTGCACTACACCTTCGTTCGGCTATTTTCGCTGAGTATGGAGATGCGGATCATTCGCGACAAGACCCCGGACATCGTGATAGTCGACCCCTTCTACATGCGTGCCAAGATCTTGGGCAGCGCTGGGACCGCAAGTCGCGAAGTTCTTACCTCGAAGGCGTCATTCGGCAAACCAAGATAAGGATAACTTCCTCGTGCCTTACTTTCCCGAGTAAGTCCTCCCTCAACCGGCCCGTAACATATGAATTCTTAGATTTCGATCGTTTTTTTTAACATTCCGTGTTTTCTGCAGTGACACACATTGCACGCTCATCCTCCTAAGCCCCAAATATTCCATGGCCACGTATTTCGACCCCGACCGTCGACCGAAGGTAGACTACACAAATGTCAAGAAGGTTCTTGATGATGTTCTCCTGCCACGCCCAATCTGGAGGCACCTTCACCAGGCCTATTCGTAAGCACGGCAAGCACGTGTTCTCCCACAAAGCGGCGTTACGCTGCGTCAAGCAGCCGCTGGCGGTCGAAGGGTGCCTACTATGCCATCCATCACATGCGGGCGATCGTGCGGGACCATCATCAACTTCGCTACCGAGTAAACTCAAAGATTGGGCGCGGCGTGTCGGCAATCCAGACGCGGACATCAGATAAGAATTCTTTAGCATCCGATCGGAGTTTGCGGAAATCATCCATCAAGATGTCCTTCGTAGCTCGGGGCAGTTCTACCTCGTAAATCAACCGTCCAACGGTGACATCGACACAATGCTACAAATGCAGGCTGACAACGCCTGCTCTTTCATGACTCCCACGATGAGACGGCGGCTTCATCCATGCTCCGGTCCCTTGAGTCGAGTCGAAAGCAGTGATGCTGTGTCTAGTTCTGAAACATCGATTGGCTCATGTTGTAATTAAACTTTAATGAACTTGTAGTATGTCTCTTTGGTTTCGAGAGTCGTTCAACTTAGATGTAATCGATGCTATTAATGTCTTGCTCTTCTCTTCCGATCATTCTGTTGCATACTTATATATTGCTTATGTATTGTCTGTGAATTGGTACTAACGTTTCGTTTGGCTAGTGCATAGCGATGCCGACGTATGTCGTGTACAAGGGTAAGGTTCCCGGAGTCTACGATGACTGGGAGGAGTGTCGGAGACAGGTTCACCGATTCAGCGGTAACAGTTACAAAGGGTACACCACTAGGGCCGAGGCCGAATCTAGATACGCCCACTATCTAGCGGGAGAGGGGAGGGAGCGTTGGAGGAACTGGATGAAGACGAGTTTCATCGTGATGATGCTCATCGTGATGACCGCAGCTCTCTTCTATGTGATGGTAGTTTAGATGATCGATATCGACTTGTAATGTGAAGACAAACTCGCTACTCGCGGTCTCGAGACTTGTAATATAATGTTCTATCTTTGTTCGGTCTTTTCAATTCGGAGACTAATATGATGAATTGTATTCGGAGACTAATATGATGAATTGTATTCAAAGACTAATCTTCTATTGTATTCGATGAATCTGTTGTTGATGTGTGCTGTCTATATTTTGTCAAATTCTACATTTTGTAACCTGTGCAAAAACAGAAAATAAAAAATAAAAAACCTAATATTCATACTAATGGCGCATCACATGATAAGGCGCCATTAGTATGACAAAGCATACTAATGGCGCATCACTTGTCGTGTGCGCCATTAGTATGCCATGGTTACTAATGGCGCATCTCATTCGTAGGCGCCATTAGTATGCCAAAGCACTGCTATACATGGCCCCGGAGGCATACTAATGGCGCAGAAGTAGCCTATACTAATGGCGCACCAGTGGTGCGCCATTAGTATACCAGATACTAATGGTGCACCAATGGTGCGCCATTAGTAAAAGTTACTAATGGCGTGCTAGTAATGGCGCACCAGTGATGCGCCATTAATGGCCAAATTAGGTGCGCCATTAGTAGCGGTTTTTCTAGTAGTGAGATAAGCACAGCAAGACATACATCAAGTGTTCTCATAAAGACTCAATCCGATAAGATAACTTCAAAGGGGAAACTCAATTCATCACAAGAGAGTAGAGGGGGAGAAACATCATAAGATCCAACTACAATAGCAAAGCTCGGGATATATCAAGATCATATCACCTCAAGAACACGAGAGAGAGAGAGAGAGATCAAACACATAGCTACTGGTACATACCCTCAGCCCCGAGGGTGAACTACTCCCTCCTCGTCAAGGATAGCGTCGGGATGATGAAGATGGCCACCGGAGATAGATCCCCCCTCCGGCAGGCTACTCGAAAGGGGTCCCGATTGGTTTTTGGTGGCTCTGGAGGCTTGCGACGGCGGAACTCCCGATCTATCTTCTGTTCTGGAAGTTTTAGGGTACAAGAGTATATATCGGTGCAGGGGGTACGTCGGAGGAGCTACGGGGGCCCCACGAGGCAGGGGGGCGCGCCCCCACCCTCGTGGGCAGCCCGTATCTCCCCTGACGTGCACTCCAAGTTCCCTGGGTTGCTTTCCTTCCAAAAATAACTTCTCCAGTTGATTTCGTTCCGTTTTGACTTCGTCTGATATTCCTTTTCCTCGAAACACTGAAATAGGCATAAAACAACAAATCTGGGCTGGGCCTCCGGTTAATAGGTTAGTCCCAAAAATAATATAAAAGTGGATAATAAAGCCCAATATTGCCTAAAACAGTAGATAATATAGCATGGAGCAATCAAAAATTATAGATACGTTGGAGACGTATCAAGCATCCCCAAGCTTAATTCCTGCTCGTCCTCGAGTAGGTAAATGATAAAAAGAGAATTTTTGATGCGGAGTGATACTTTGGCATAATTTCAATGTAAATCTTATTAATTGTGACATGAATATTCAGATCCGAAAGATTCAAGACAAAAGTTCATATTGACATAAAATAATAATACTTCAAGCATACTAATCAAAGTAATCATGTCTTCTCAAAATAGCATGGCAAAAGAAAGTTCATCCCTACAAAATCATATGGTTAGGCTATGCTTCATTTTGGTCACACAAAGATGTTCCCAACTTCTATACCCCCGATGACAAGCCAAGCAATTGTTTCATACTTAAATAATCTCAAACTTTTTCAACCTTCACGCAATACATGAGTGTGAGCCATGGATATAGCACTATGGGTGGAATAGAATATGATGATGGGGATTGTGTGGAGAAGACAAAAAGGAGAAAGTCTCACATTGACGAGGATAATCAACGGGCTATGGAGATGCCCATCAATTGATGTCAACATGAGGAGTAGGGATTGCCATGCAACGGATACACTAGAGCTATAAGTATATGAAAGCTCTACAAAAGAAACTAAATGGGTGTGCATCCAACTTGCTTGCTCACGAAGACCTAGGGCATTTTGAGGAAGCCCATCATTGGAATATACAAGCCAAGTTCTATAATGAAAAATTCCCACTAGTATAAAAAGACAACTTATGAAACTCACTATATGAAAAACATGGTGCTACTTTGAAGCACAATATATGAGACTCACTACATGAAGAACAAGGTGCTACTTTAAAGCACAAGTGTGGAAAAAGAGATAGTAACATTGTCCCTTCTCTCTTTTTCTCTCATTTTTTTGGGCCTTTCCTTTTTTTTGGCCTTGCTTTTTTTTTCCCGTCCGGAGTCTTGTGACGCCCGGATATTTAGGCTACAGTAATTCCACGCTAATGATGCCACGTCACCTCGGTTACTGTTGTTAATCTCGCGATGGTTCAAAAATGATTCAAATTCAAATTTAAAATCAAGTCAAACAATTAAAGTTTTCAAAAGTCAAAACTAAAATGTTCTTAATGTGACAAATAAATCATGGATATTATTGGTGGAGTAACAACATCTTTATTAATTTTTTTAAATACCCTAAAGTGATTAAAACAACATCAAAACAATTAGTTATACTCCTAATATATTTTACCCAATACTAAACTATTTTTATTCTGAGGTAAAACTTCTTAGAACAGTGGGTTATTTTGACACACTATTTGTGGGGCTATTTTCATATTTTACTAAACCAAAAATAAAGTGCAATTAAAATAATACAGAAAAGAATAAAAAAAACAACAACAAAAGAAAAATAAAAGCCCCCCCTCATTTGGGCCTCGGCCCAGCCTGGCCTAGCCAGGCCGCCCGCCACCGCCCACTTGGCCCGCCCCCCCACTCACTCCCTTATCCCCTCGCAACCGCAAACCCTAGCGGTTCCCTCCCCACTCGCCTCCACTCCCCCCACTCGCTCGCCTCTCCCTCTCCCCCTCTCCGCTCGATCTCATCTGGATCGGGGAGGAGCCCAACCTCGATGCGCCGACCGCGCTGCCCGTCCTCCCCGTGAACCGACGCCGCTCGTCGTCTCTGGCGCCGCTCGCTACCTCGCCCCCGCCTCCTCAAGCCGCACCACCGTTGGACCTCGCCGGACGCCATCACCGGACTGCCTCCTCTACGTCGCCGTCATCCCCGTCGACCTCCTCGACACCCGCTGCCACGTACCCTACAACTACGGTGAGGCCCTCGGCCTCCCCTTCCCCTCGCTCGCACACCGTCCCGCACCGGCGCGCGACCACCGCGACTCCCGCCCGCTGCCATCGACCGCTGCGCTCGCCGCATCGTGGATGCGCCCGACCCCACCCCGGAGCCGCCCGCGGCCACCTGCCTCCGCGTGCGTCCACCGTCGAGCTCCCGCACGCCCTGGACCGCGCTTGGCCACGCCCGACCGTGGCCGACAGCGCGTGCTCGCGCCCACACCCCCTCTGACCAAGCCCGGCCATGGACAGTCCCCCCTCCCCCTTGCTGCTGCACGCCGTCCGCCGCCGAACCTCGTCATCGGCCGTGTTTTCGGCCACCTCCAGCACCAACCACTAGCCCAACTCGATGCGCGCCAACGCGCTCGTCCTACTGATGCTCGTGGGTGACCAAATGGTCACCGGAACGCAACTCCGGCGGGCCGCTGCCGTGGTTCCTCCTCCGCACGCCCACACGCCTCCTCGACGCCGTGGGCACGACCGCCGGGCGCCTCCGTCAGCCTCCGTGCGGCGCGGCGCCACTCCGATAACGCCTGCGCCCATTAGCCGTTAGGCCCCTAGGGCCATTGACATGTGGGGCCCGGCCCGAGCGTTTTAATAAAATAAAAATAAAAAGTAAAAATGAATTAATAAAATTTATAATTAATTAATTAATTAGTGAATTAATTAAGTTAATTAATCCTCTTTAATTAATCTAATTAACCTGTTAGTTTAAATAAACAGTAATTAGTTTAACCTAATCCCTAATTAGCCTAACAGTGAATGACAGGTGGGTCCCACTGGACCCACACGTCAGTTTGACCAGTCAACACCTCTGTTGACTGCTGACGTCATGCTGACGTCATGATGATGTCAGCAAACACTGTTCCGGATAATGTTGTATTAAAATAACTAAATTAATCCTAAAATGATTTAAATCTTTTAGAATTAATATAAAATAAACCGTAGCTCAGATGAAAATACTTTCTACATGAAAGTTGCTCAGAACGATGAGACGAATCCGGATCATAACCCGTTAAATCCGCCACACATCCCTAGCATAGCAAACACGCAACTTTCCCTCCGGTTCATCTGTCCGAAAACGCGAAACACCGGGAATACTTTCCCAGATGTTTCCCCACTTCACCGGTATCACCTCATACCGCGTTAGAACACGTCTAGCTCTGCTTGTTGTCCTGTTATGCATTTTCTTACTATGTATTTACTGTTTCTCCCCCTCTTCTCTCCGGTAGACCCGTGGCGATCTTTGATGCCCCCGTGGTCCACTACGCCACCGGCGACCCTCCTTCTTGTCTCGAGCAACCGTGCAAGCCCCCCTTGATCACGAGATATCGCCTATTCTTCTCTATACCGCTTGCATTAGAGTAGTGTAGCATGTTACCGCTTTGGTTAATCCTATTACGATGCATAGCCCGTCATTGTTGCTACATTATTACCCTTACCTGCTATCCTACTGCTTAGTATAGGATGCTATTGTTCCATCAGTGGCCCTACATTCTTGTCCGTCTGCCATGCTATACTACTGGGCCGTGATCACTCGGGAGGTGATCACGGGCATACACTATATACTTTATACTATTACATTACTTATGATACTGTTCGGAGATGGGGGCTGAAGGGGCAGGTGGCTCCATCCCGGTAGAGGTGGGCCTGGGTTCTCGACGGCCCCCGACTGTTACTTTGTGGCGGAGCGACAAGGCAGGATGAGACCACCTAGGAGAGAGATGGGCCTGGCCCTGTTCGGCGTTCGCGGATACTTAACACGCTTAACGAGATCTTAGTATTTGATCTGAGTCTAGCCATTTGGTCTATACGCACTAACCAACTACGCGGGAACAGTTATGGGCACTCGGCGTCGTGGTATCACCAAGCCTTCGTGACGTCGGCCGATCGAAAGCGCGCACGGATTGGAACGTAAGCCCGCTCTTGTATTAAGGGGCTAGTTCGCTTCCGTCACAGACGCGTCGCATAGCGTGTGTGTGCTAAGGGCGATGGGCCCCAGACTTCGTGTGCTTAGGTTTAGACCGGCGTCTTGACCTCTCTGTTGGCCTAGGTGGGCTGCGGCGTGTTGATCTTCCACGGCGGGCATGACCGAGGAAAGTGTGTCCGCCAAATGGGATCAAGCGTGTTGGGTTATGTGGTGCACCCTGCAGGAAGTTAATCTATTCGAATAACCGTGATCTTCGGTAACAGGACGACTTGGAGTTGTACCTTGACCTTATGACAACTAGAACTGGATACTTAATAAAACACACCCTTCCAAGTGCTAGATACAACCCAGTGGTCGCTCTCTAACAGGGCTACGAGGAGAGGATCACCGGGTAGGATTATTGCTATGAGATGCTACTTGGAGGACTTCAGTCTACTCTCTTCTACATGCTGCAAGACGGAGGCTGCCAGAAGCGTAGTCTTCGACAGGATTAGCTATCCCCCTCTTATTCTGGCATTCTGCAGTTCAGTCCACTGATATGGCCCTTTACACATATATCCATGCATATGTAGTGTAGCTTCTTGCTTGCGAGTACTTTGGATGAGTACTCACGGTTGCCTTGTTCCCCCTTTTCCCCCTTTCTTTACCCGATTGCTGCGACCAGACGATGGAGTCCAGGAGCCAGACGCCACCATCAACGACGACTCCTACTACACCGGAGGTGCCTACTACTACGCAGCAGCCCGGCGGCGACGACTGTGAGTAGTTAAGAGGATCCCAGGCAGGAGCCCTGCGCCTCTTCCGATCTTTATCCCAGTTTGTGCTAGCCTTCTTAAGGCAAACTTGTTTAACTTATGTCTGTACTCAGATATTGTTGCTTCCGCTGACTCGTCTATGATCGAGCACTTGTATTCGAGCCCTCGAGGACCCTGGCTTGTATGACTTATTTATGTTTTAGAGTTGTGTTGTGATATCTCCCCGTGAGTCCCTGATCTTGATCATATACGTTTGCGTGTATGATTAGTGTACGATTGAATCGGGGGCGTCACAAGTTGGTATCAGAGCCGACTGCCTGTAGGAATCCCCCTTCCACACTCCTTGGCCGAAGTCGAGTCTAGACATTGCAAAACTTTTACTAACATGGCTGTGTGCCTTACGTGCCCACGTCGCCATTGGGTAGTACTAGGATCTTTTACTCCTCGACCTTTACTCTGGGATTCTGAACTCTCTTCTATTCGGGTTAAACGATTTTTACTAAAATCTAACTTTAGGTTCTCGAAAATACTTTCTCCCGGAGAGGTCCTTCAGTCCAGATGATCACCGACTGCACCAGAAGATTTCGGAGATACTCTTTGATAATCTCTCGAGACTTTGTGCCCATCACTTTTGCTATTCCCGACCACCGATAAATCCTTATGGATAACCACTTACACTTGCCATTCATACGATCATCAACCATTGATCTTGTTATTACAAGATACCTTGAAATCCTTTCTATTGTTCCGAGAATATTTTGTGCCTACTCCCTTGCAGTTCCTTGCCACCTGAATACCCCTACGGATAATTTCTCGCCCTTATCGAGTATCCATTCATCCCCTTTGTTCATGTGTTTCACATTGGTCTTCGAAATACTATTCGATCTTCCGAAAATCCTCAGAAACTTATTGCCCTTTGAAATTCTCGCTTGCTGCATTATGGTTAATCCCATAAGTAATCTTATTGGCATCCTTTGTCACTATCATTTTGAGTCCATTGATTCAATAAGTTGCGAGTGCTCGCGATCCTCAATCAGATCCTAGGATTCATCCTTCAGACTTAGACGTCATTCCGGACATGAGTTGGTTCTCGGCAATTCAAATCTTTATTGATTGTCCAACTAAGTGTTTTCAACTTATCCATCCTTGATCAGAGCGTCTGCTTCTGATCCTTCGTTTTGGAAACCATAATTTCTTTCCATTTAAGCATCAGACTAATCAGGTGATTCTTGAATCTGATGCCTCTGCATTCTTTCTTCCTCTGAGTGAGTACCGATACTCACATCAGCTCCGTTGTAGATCGCCCGATCCATTTTTGGATTGTTATCCGACAGTGTCCTTCATATTCAATCACCTTGCGAGTTCTTCCCCTGATACAAATGCCTTTGGTAAATTGTATCCTCTGCTTGGCCAACCATGCTCTGCTTTCGAGCTTGTGTTACTTACTCCTGAAGTTTGTGGTATATGTTCCTAAGAGACCTTGATGGGTCGAACCTATGCCTTTTCTAATCTGTGTGAACCCGGAAACTACTACGGGTCATTCTCTACTGATGTTATGTCAGATAAAATTTCAACCCTACAACTTCGTCGAAGGCGAGAAGTGAGTGAAAGGTTATGCATTAGAGAAGTGGGAGTCGACCTTGAACTTTGTGTTCATGCCCATGGACACGACGTAGATCCTATCATGGAAGCTTCTTGTAATAATAACTATTTCCTTGATAAATATGATTTGGTATCTGTGAATTGATCCTTTGCAACAGTGGTCCCGACCATGATTGTTCTTCTTTGATCCATTTCTTGGACAAGTTAAAGCACTTGCCTTCTACAGATCAATGTGCCTGCCCAACCTCTATTATGATCTACCTTCGAGTATTACACCTGGTATCTCGAGGATATCATGCCATTGAACTACATCTTATGAACTTTTGATGAAGTACTACCTTTCCCTGTCAATGTCACTTAATGGGTTCTGGGTTGTTGGTCAACCGAGAACACTGATAAGTGAATCAATTCCGCACTTCGATTCAATAACCTTTCGCTTCATCATTCCTTTGACTCGATGTCGTCGCTGATTGATTACATCTTCATGAAATCTCTCGACAAATGTGTCGTGATCATCCTCAACCTTATGAACTCTTCCAGGATATCAATCGGATTCATGAAGAGAAATACCATCCTTGCCCTCGATGAGTCGTGTTATCATCGGCCAACTTATTGCCTTCCGTTCAACACAAACTTGTTCGTGTTTTGTGTTATACCTTGAGCTCCCTGCTATCCAGCATTATTTCTTCTTTACCTTGGAGTATTACCATCTTTTAATATCAAGGATGTTGTGAGAACTGCTCCACCTCTTAAGGAATTCTTGGTATAGTGATGCTTCTCGCCATCACCATTCTTCTTGGTCCCCGTGTTGCTGCCAACCGTAATACCAATAAGTGAACGATACTGCCTGGACTCTATACTACTAGCAACCCTGTTGCTTTGGAGTTAATGGTCGGCAACTCCTTCTTAGACTATTATTTATTGAATCACAATTCTAGCATTGATCATGCTACCTAAGCCCATATCTCGCATGCACCTTTCAACCAATGTTTAATTGTGTATGTTTTCCTCGAGCATACATCAATATAACATTTGATCTGACAAATGTTTTCCCCTTGTTCTCATAATTGTGGGAATCTGTCTTTTTGGAAACCTTGATGAATTGTCGCTGAGTCCATCAGCCACCTCTTCATCCTCTCCTTGGTTTTAATGGTGAACCCCTGTTTGGAACTCGCTTCCGTAGTTCATTTCCTGAGAATCATATAATGTCGTCTCATCAATTGTGTTGCACCTCTTCTTCTCAGGCATCCTGAGTTTAAGGTGTCCTGACACCATTCAGATTTGAAGCTTGTCAAATATGATGGTTGGAACATTTTCCAAGAGTCATAGCATTGATCTTTATATAACCTAGTAAGGTGATGTCATGCCTAGCACGCCTGACCGGAGGACCTAGTGTTATAGTTTCCTTTTTAACAAGGTTAACCATTTTTCCATGAGGAAATTGAATGCCTTGTTTAATAAGTTATCCTGATGGATCCTTCGTGTATCCGAAGTCCGACCTTTGCTTGAAGACCATGTCAATGCTATCTCGAAGCATGTATGTGGTACTCCTATCATCAATAAGAACACTCGAAGCACAATGTTAAATTTTCTTAATCAAATTATCCAAACATCGTTGTATGGGTAATGTCATGAAATTTCTCTTCCCTTTCCTAAAGCGTTTTCTACATTATATCCTGTCATGGATATCATGCTCTGCTTGTCCTTGGGAAGGATATCCCCCTGAAATATGTGTTTAAACACATTTTCCTTTCCATTATTTTGTTTAACCTTTCTTGTAATCTACTTAACTGAGCAGTGATAATTCTCTGCTTAGGTAAGCACCTAGTTGTACCACTATCAGTAAGACCCTGTTACTATTGTTGATGACATTCTGGTAGCCACCGATGGATGAGAACCTTGCCTATTGGTCCGCCTCGTTTCAACGAGCAGGAAAATGGTTCTCTTCGTCCCCCGCCCTTGGTACCGATGTTGTTGCTGACATAACTGACAGGCTATCCTCTGACATGACTTGCTTACATTATCGTGCAAGATGTCATCGCCCTTCCTACTTTTAAAACCACACGGTGGGCCCATAACCCACAGGTCCACTGGATCGAAACCTTACTCTCCTGTACACCCCCTGCTCCCAAAGTTATTCCTCACGCGTGGCCTCGTGTGTAATTCACGAGCCACCTTCCGGTGAGATCATCAATCTGGTATCAGGTGCAATACTTATTCCCATTGCTCTGAACCCCTTTCACACTTCGCTTCAGGCAACAAACGATTGCCTATGCGCTTGAAACTTATATTTTGCACCTTCTTACCTTGCTCTCGATAATTTCAATTCGAGAGTTACCTTCCGCCACCTTCCTCGTTGTTGTCTACCAGATAGTCTACCCTGCAGAGGTCCATTCTTCTGGTATACCCCCTTAATCTTTCGTTAGTATGATGAAGACTCCGAAGGAAGGATGGCCAATTCATCATGATGACCTAAAGCAGAGAAATGAATACATCAACGAAAAGGATCAACCTCTTCGAAAGGGCAGACAAGAGCGAGAAGACTCGTTAGGTTTTTCGCTACCAACACCTTTCCCCCCCTTACTCCACCGCTTAAATCTCGGGACGAGATTTCTTGTAGTGGAGGAGAATTGTGACGCCGGGATATTTAGGCTACAGTAATTCCACGCTAATGATGCCACGCTCGGTTACTGTTGTTAATCTCGCGATGGTTAAAAAACGATTCAAATTCAAATTTAAAATAAAGTCAAACAATTAAAGTTTTCAAAAGTCAAAACTAAAATGTTCTTAATGTGACAAATAAATCATGGATATTATTGGTGGAGTAACAACATCTTTATTAATTTTTTTAAATACCCTAAAGTGATTAAAACAACATCAGAACAATTAGTTATACTCCTAATATATTTTACCAAATACTAAACTATTTTTATTCTGAGGTAAAACTCCTTAGAACAGTGGGTTATTTTGACACACTATTTGTGTGGCTATTTTAATATTTTACTAAACCAAAAATAAAGTGCAATTAAAATAAAACAGAAAAGAATAAAAAAACAACAACAAAAGAAAAAAAAGCCCCCCCCCTCGCTGGGCCTCGGCCCCGGTAGCCTGAGGCTAGCCAGGCCGCCCAGCCGGCCCACTTGGCCCGCCCCCCCACTCACTCCCTTATCCCCTCGCAACCGCAAACCCTAGCGGTTCCCTCCCCACTCGCCTCCACTCCCCCCACTCGCTCGCCTCTCCCTCTCCCCCTCTCCGCTCGATCTCATCTGGATCGGGGAGGGGCCCAACCTCGATGCGCCGACCACGCTGCCCGTCCTCCCCGCGAACCGACGCCGCTCGTCGTCTCTGGCGCCGCCCGCTACCTCGCCCCCGCCTCCTCGACGCCGCACCACCGTTGGACCTCGCCGGACGCCATCACCGGACTGCCTCCTCTACGTCGCCGTCATCCCCGTCGACCTCCTCGACACCCGCTGCCACGTACCCTACAACTACGGTGAGGCCCTCGGCCTCCCCTTCCCCTCGCTCGCACACCGTACCGCACCGGCGCGCGACCACCGCGACTCCCGCCCGCTGCCATCGACCGCTGCGCTCGCAGCATCGTGGATGCTCCCGACCCCACCCCGGAGCCGCCCGAGTCCACCTGCCTCCTCGCGCGTCCACCGTCGAGCTCCCGCACGCCCTGGACCACGCTTGGCCGCGCCCGACCGTGGCCGACAGCGCGTGCTCGCGCCCACGCCCCCTCTGACCAAGCCCGGCCATGGATGGTCCCCGCTCCCCCTTGCTGCTGCACGCCCGCCGCCGCCGCACCTCGTCACCGGCCGTGTTTTCGGCCACCTCCAGCACCAACCACTAGTCCAACTCGATGCGCGCCAACGCGCTCATCCTACTGATGCTCGTGGGTGACCAAATGGTCATTGGAACGCAACTCCGGCGAGCCGCTGCCGTGGTTCCCCTCCCCGCACGCCCACATGCCCTCCCCTGGACGCGTCGTGGGCACGACCCCGCCGGCACCCTCCGTCGCCTCCGTGCGGGTGCGCGGCGCCCGCACCCGATAACGCCCGTGCGCCCATTCGCCCGTTAGGCCCCTAGGGCCATTGACATGTGGGGCCCGGCCCCAGAATGTTTTAATATAATAAAAATAAAATAAGTAAAAATGAATTAATACAATTTATAATTAATTAATTAATTAGTGAATTAATTAAGTTAATTAATCCTCTTTAATTAATCTAATTAACCTGTTAGTTTAAATAAACAGTAATTAGTTTAACCTAATCCCTAATTAGCCTAACAGTGAATGACAGGTGGGTCCCACTGGACCCACACGTCAGTTTGACCAGTCAACACCTCTGTTGACTGCTGACGTCATGCTGATGTCAGCAACCACTGTTCCGGATAATGTTGTATTAAAATAACTAAATTAATCCTAAAATGATTTAAATCTTTTAGAATTAATATAAAATAAACCGTAGCTCAGATGAAAATACTTTCTACATGAAAGTTGCTCAGAACGATGAGACGAATCCGGATACGCAGCCGTTCGTCCGCCACGCATCCCTAGCCTAGTGAACACGCAACTTTCCCCTCCGGTTCACCTGTCTAAAACACGAAACACCGAATACTTTCCCGGATGTTTCCCCCCTTCACCGGTATCACCTCATACCGCGTTAGAACACGTCTAGCTCTGCTTGTTGTCCTGTTATGCATTTGCTTGCTATGTATTTACTGTTTCTCCCCCCTCTTCTCTCCGGTAGACCCCGTGACGATGTTGATGCCCATGTGGTCGACTACGTCACCGGCGACCCCTCCTTCTTGTCTGAGCAACCAGGCAAGCCCCCCCTTGATCACCAGATATCGCCTATTCTTCTCTATACTGCTTGCATTAGAGTAGTGTAGCATGTTACTGTTTTCGGTTAATCCTATTCTGATGCATAGCCTGTCATTGTTGCTACAGTTATTACCCTTACCTGCTATCCTACTGCTTAGTATAGGATGCTATTGTTCCATCAGTGGCCCTACATTCTTGTCCGTCTGCCATGCTATACTACTGGGCCGTGATCACTCGGGAGGTGATCACGGGCATACACTATATACTTTATACTGTTACATTACTTATGATACTGTTCGGAGATGGGGGCTGAAGGGGCAGGTGGCTCCATCCCGGTAGAGGTGGGCCTGGGTTCTCGACGGCCCCCGACTGTTACTTTGTGGCAGAGCGACAAGGCGTGATGAGACCACCTAGGAGAGAGATGGGCCTGGCCCTGTTCGGGCGTTCATGGATACTTAACACGCTTAACGAGATCTTAGTATTTGATCCGAGTCTAGCCATTTGGTCTATACGCACTAACCAACTCGCTGAATGCTTATGGGCACTCGGCGTCGTGGTATCAGCCGAAGCCTTCGTGACGTCAGCGACTGAGCGGCGCGCGCCGGATTGGAACATAAGCCTGCTCTTGTATTAAGGGGGCTAGTTCTGCTTCCGGCCGCGTACGCAACGTGCAGGTGTGCGCTTAGGTTTAGACCGGCGTGCTGACCTCTCTGTTGGCCTAGGTGGGGCTGCGGCGTGTTGATCTTCATGATCGGGCATGACCCAGGAAAGTGTGTCCGCCAAATGGGATCAAGCATGTTGGGTTATGTGGTGCACCTCAGAGGGAAGTTAATCTATTCGAATAGCCGTGATCTTCGGTAACAGGACGACTTGGAGTTGTACCTTGACCTTATGACAACTAGAACTAGATACTTAATAAAACACACCCTTCCAAGTGCCAGATACAACCCGGTGGTCGCTCTCTAACAGGGCTACGAGGAGAGGATCACCGGGTAGGATTATTGCTATGCGATGCTACTTGGAGGACTTCAGTCTACTCTCTTCTACATGTCCAAGACGGAGGCTGCCGAGCGTAGTCTTCGACAGGATTAGCTATCCCCCTCTTATTCTGGCATTCTGCAGTTCAGTCCACCGATATGGCCCTTTACACATATATCCATGCATATGTAGTGTAGCTCCTTGCTTGCGAGTACTTTGGATGAGTACTCACGGTTTCCTTGTTCCCCCTTTTCCCCCTTTCTTTACCCGATTGCTGCGACCAGACGATGGAGCCCAGGAGCCAGACGCCACCGTCGACGACGACTCCTACTACACCGAAGGTGCCTACTACTACGTGCAGCCCGCTGGCGACGACCAGGAGTAGTTAGGAGGATCCCAGGCAGGAGGCCTGCGCCTCTTTCGATCTGTATCCCAGTTTGTGCTAGCCTTCTTAAGGCAAACTTGTTTAACTTATGTCTGTACTCAGATATTATTGCTTCCGCTGACTCGTCTATGATCGAGCACTTGTATTCGAGCCCTCGAGGCCCCTGGCTTGTATTATGATGCTTGTATGACTTATTTATGTTTTAGAGTTGTGTTGTGATATCTCCCAGTGATTCCCTGATCTTGATCGTACACGTTTGCGTGTATGATTAGTGTACGATTGAATCGGGGGCGTCACAAGTCTCATCCCGACTTAGGGGGGAATTATAGTCTCCATCATCCTTTCCTCACTTGGGACAATGCTCTAATAATGATGATCATCACACTTTTATTTCTCTTACAACTCAACAATTACAACTCGAAGCTTAGAACAAAGTATGCCTCTATATGAATGCCTCCGGCGGTGTACCGGGATGGTGCAATGAATCAAGAGTGACATGTATGGAAAATAATGCATGTTGGCTTTGCCACAAATACGATGTCAACTACATGATCATGCAATGGCAATATGACAAAAGTAATGTATGTCATAATAATGATGATGGAAGTTGCATGGTGGCTGTTGAAATGCCATGATAGGTAGGTATGGTGGCTGTTTTTAGGAAGATATAAGGAGGTTTATGTGTGAAAGAGCGTATCATATCACGGGGTTTGGATGCACCGGCGAAGTTTGCACCAACTCTCAAGGTGAGAAAGGGCAATGCACGGTACTGAAGAGGCTAGCAAATGCGGAAAGGTAAAAGTGCATATAATCCATGGACTCAACATTAGTCAAAAGAACTCATATACTTATTGCAAAAATTTATAAGCCATAAAAATCAAGTACTACGCGCATGCTCCTAGGGGGATAGATTGGTAGGAAAAGACCATCGCTCGTCCCCGACCGCCACTCATAAGGATGCACAAGCCAGGTACACTTCATGTTTCAAATTTGTTACACAACTTTCAACACAAGTATTTCTCAAATTCACAATTATCAACTAGCACGACTTTGATATTATTACCTCCATATCTCAAAACAATTATCAAGCATCAAACTTATCTTAGTATTTAATTCACTCAAAAAGAAAGTTTCACATATCTTGAACACTAAGTATATTAACATTAAGCAAATTACCATGCTATTAACGACTCTCAAAATAATCTAAGTGAAGCATGAGAGATCAAGTTTCTTTAAAACAAATCCACCACCATGCTCTAAAAGATCTAAGTGAAGCACTAGAGCAAAAATTATCATGCTCAAAAGATATAAGTGAAGCACTACGAGCAAACTATCAAGCTCAAAAGATATAAGTGAAGCACATAGAGTATTCTAACAAATTCCAAATCATGTATGGCTCTCTCAAAAGGTGTGTACAACAAGGATGATTGTGGTAAACTAACAAGCAAAGACGCAAATAATACAAGATGCTCCAAGCAAAAGACATATCATGTGGTGAATAAAAATATAGCTCCAAGTAAATTACCGATGGAAGTAGATTTAAAGAGGGATGCCTTCCGGGCATCCCCAAGCTTTGACTTTTTGGTATCCTTGGATTATCTTGGGGTGCCATGGGCATCCCCAAGCTTAGGCTCTTGCCACTCCTTGTTCCATAATCCATCAAAAGAATTCACCCAAAACTTGAAAACTTCACAACACAAAACTTAACAGAAAACTCGTGAGCTCCGTTAGTGAAAGAAAACAAAAGACCACTTCAAGGTACTGTAATGAACTCATTCTTTATTTATATTGGTGTAATATCTACTGTATTCCAACTTCTCTATGGTTTATAAACTACTCCCTCCATCCCATAATGTAAGACGTTTTTTGACTCTATTATAGTGTCAAAAAACGTCTTACATTATGGGGCGGAGGGAGTATTTTACTAGCCATAGATTCATCAAAATAAGCAAACAACACACGAAAAACAGAATCTGTCAAAAACAGAACAGTCTGTAGTAATCTGTAACTAACGCAAACTTCTGGAACTCCAAAAATTCTCAAATAAATTTGTGGACCTGCGGAATTTGTCTAGTAATCATATGCAAAAAGAATCAACTAAATAGCACTCTCCAGTAAAAAGTTCTAGCTAATCTCGTGAGCACTAAAGTTTCTGTTTTTTACAGCATGATCATAAAGACTTCACCCAAGTCTTCCCAAAGGTTCTACTTGGCACAAACACTAACTAAAACATAAAACCACATCTAAACAGAAGCTAGATGGATTATTTATTCCTAAACAGGACCAAAAAGCAAGAAACTAAAATAAAATTGGGTTGCCTCCCAACAAGCGCTATCGTTTAACGCCCCTAGCTAGGCATTATGATTTCAATGATGCTCACATAAAACATAATAATTGAAACATAAAGAGAGAATCATGAAGAATATGACTAGCACATTTAAGTCTAACCCACTTCCTATACATAGGGATTTTGTGAGCAAACAACTTATGGGAACAATAATCAACTTGCATAGGAAGGTAAAACAAGCATAACTTCAAGATTTTAAGCACATAGAGAGGAAACTTGATAGTATTGCAATTCCTACAAGCATATATTCCTCCCTCATAATAATTTTCAGTAGCATCATGAATGAATTCAACAATATAACCAGCACCTAAAGCATTCTTTTCATGATCTACAAGCATAGAAAATTTACTACTCTCCACATAAGCAAATTTCTTCTCATGAATAGTAGTGGGAGCAAACTCAACAAAATAACTATCATGTGATTGACAATTAAGATCAAGATGACAAGTTTCATGGTCATCATTATTCTTTAAAGCATACGTGTCATCGCAATAATCATCATAGATAGGAGGCATGCTTTCATCATAGTAAATTTGCTCATCCAAGCTTGGGGGACAAAATATATCATCTTCATCAAACATAGCTTCCCCAAGCTTGTGGCTTTGCATATCATTAGCATCATGGATATTCAAGGAATTCATACTAACAACATTGCAATCATGCTCATCATTCACATATTTTATGCCAAGCATTCTATGCAATTCTTCTTCTAGTACTTGAGCACAATTTTCCTTTCCATCATTCTCACGAAAGATATTAAAAAGATGAAGCGTATGAGACAAACTCAATTCCATTTTTTGTAGTTTTCTTTTATAAACTAACTAGTGATAAAACAAGAAACAAAAAGATTCGATTGCAAGATCTAAAGATATACCTTCACTTACCTAGCCTCCCCGGCAACGGCGCCAGAAAAGAGCTTGATGTCTACTACACAACCTTCTTCTTGTAGACGTTGTTGGGCCTGCAAGTGCACAGGTTTGTAGGACAGTAGCAAATTTCCCTCAAGTGGATGACCCAAGGTTTATCAATCCGCGGGAGGCGTAGGATGAAGATGGTCTCTCTCAAACAACATTGCAACCAAATAACAAAGAGTCTCTTGTGTCCCCAACACACCCAATACAATGGTAAATTGTATAGGTGCACTAGTTCGCGAAGAGATGGTGATACAAGTGCAATATGGATGGTAGATAAAGGTATTTTAATCTGAAAATATAAAAACAGCAAGGTAACTAATGGTAAACGTGGCGTAAACGGTATTGCAATGATAGGAAACAAGGCCTAGGGTTCATACTTTCACTAGTGCAAGTTCTCTCAACAATAATAAGATAGATAGATCATATAACAAGCCCTCAACATGCAACAAAGAGTCACTCCAAAACCACTAATAGCAGGGAACAAAAGTAGAGATTATGGTGGGGTACGAAACCACCTCAAAGTTATCCTTTCTGTTCTATCTATTCAAGAGTTCGTAGTAAAATAACATAAAGCTATTCTTTCCGCTCAATCCATCATAGAGTTCATACTAGAATAACACCTTAAGACACAAATCAACCAAAACCCTAATGTCACCTAGATACTCCATTGTCATCTCAAGTATCCGTGGGCATGATTATACGATATGCGTCACACAATCTCAGATTCATCCAACCAACATAAAAGTACTTCAAAGAGTGCCCCAAAGTTTCTACCGGAGAGTCAAGAACGTGTGCCAACCCCTATGCATAGGTTCATGGGCGGAACCCGCAAGTTGGTCACCAAAACATACATCAAGTGGCACATGATATCCCATTGTCACCATAGATAAGCACGGCAAGACATACATCAAGTGTTCTCATAAAGACTCAATCCGATAAGATAACTTCAAAGGGGAAACTCAATTCATGACAAGAGAGTAGATGGGGAGAAACATCATAAGATCCAACTACAATAGAAAAGCTCGGGATACATCAAGATCGTATCACCTCAAGAACACGAGAGGGAGAGATCAAACACATAGCTACTGGTACATACCCTCAGCCCCGAGGGTGAACTACTCCCTCCTCGTCATGGATAGCGCCGGGATGATGAAGATGGCCACCGGAGATGGATCCCCCTCCGGCAGGGTACCAGAAAGGGGTCCCGATTGGTTTTTGGTGGCTCTGGAGTCTTGCGGCGGCGGAACTCCCGATCTCTCTTCTGTTCTGGAAGTTTTAGGGTACAAGAGTATATATGGGTGCAGGGGGTATGTCGGAGGAGCTACGGGGGCCCCATGAGGCAGGGGGTGCGCCCAGGGGGGTGGGCGCGCCCCCCACCCTCGTGGGCAGCCCGTATCTCCCCTGACGTGCACTCCAAGTTCCCTGGGTTGCTTTCCTTCCAAAAATAACTTCTCCAGTTGATTTCGCTCCGTTTTGACTTCGTCTGATATTCCTTTTCCTCGAAACACTGAAATAGGCATAAAACAACAAATCTGGGCTGGGCCTCCGGTTAATAGGTTAGTCCCAAAAATAATATAAAAGTGGATAATAAAGCCCAATATTGCCTAAAACAGTAGATAATATAGCATGGAGCAATAAAAAATTATAGATACACTGGAGACGTATCAATGACCGAGACACATCTCTGGTCAATAACCAACAGCGGAACCTGGATGCTCATATTGGTTCCTACATATTCTACGAAGATCTTTATCGCTCAAACCGCAATAACAACATCCGTTATTCCCTTTGTCACGGTATTTTACTTACCCGAGATTCGATCGTCCATATCATCATACCTAGTTCAACCTCGTTACCGGCAAGTCTCTTTACTTGTTCCGTAATGCATCATCCTGTAACTAACTCATTAGTCACATTGCTTGCAAGTCTTATAGTGATGTGCATTACCGAGAGGGCCCAGAGATACCTCTCCAATACTCGGAGTGACAAATCCTAATCTCGATCTATGCCAACCCAACAAACACCTTCGGGGACACCTATAGAGCATCTTTATAATCACACAGTTATGTTGTGATGTTTGATAGCACACAAGGTGTTCCTCCGGTATTCGGGAGTTGCATAATCTCATAGTTAGAGGAATATGTATAAGTTATGAATAAAGCAGTAGCAATAAAACTTAACGATCATAATGCTAAGCTAACGGATGGGTCTTGTCCATCACATCATTCCCTAATGATGTGATCCCGTTCATCAAATAACAACACATGTCTATGGTCAGGAAACTTGACCATCTTTGATTAACGAGCTAGTCCAGCAGAGGCATACTAGGGACACTCTGTTTGTCTATGTATTCACACATGTACTAAGTTTACGGTTAATACAATTCTAGCATGAATAATAAACATTTATCATGACATAAGGAAATATAAATAACAACTTTATTATTGCCTCTAGGGTATATTTCCTTCAGTCTCCCACTTGCACTAGAGTCAATAATCTAGATTACATAGTAATGATTCTAACACCCATGGAGTCTTGGTGTTGATCATGTTTTGCTCGTGGAAGATCCTTAGTCAACGGGTCTGCAACATTCAGATCCATATGTATTTTGCAAATCTCTATGTCTCCCTCCTTGACTTGATCGCGGATGGAGTTGAAGCGTCTCTTGATGTGTTTGGTTCTCTTATGAAATCTGGATTCCTTCGCCAAGGCAATTGCTCCAGTATTGTCACAGAAGATTTTCAGTGGACCTGATGCACTAGGTATTACACCTAGATCGTATATGAACTCTTTCATCCAGACTCCTTCATTTGCTGCTTCCTAAGCAGCTATGTACTCTGATTCACACGTAGATCCCGCCACGACGCTCTGCTTGGAACTGCATCAACTGACTGCTACACCATTCAATATAAATATGTATCTGGTTTGTGACTTAGAGTCATCCGGATCAGTGTCAAAGCTTGCATCAACGTAACCGTTTACGACAAGCTCTTTGTCACCTCAATAAACGAGAAACATATCCTTAGTCCTTTTCAGGTATTTCAGGATGTTCTTGGCTGCTGTCCAGGGATCCACTCCCGGATTACTTTGGTACCTCCCTGCTAGGGATGGCAATTTTACCCATGGGTACGAATACCCGCGGATACCATACTCACATGGGCGGGGTATGGGCACAATTTTATACCCATGGGTAGTACCCATACTCTACCCGTTAAGTCATGGGTAGGGCATGGGTATAGTATACTACCCATGGATATACCCATACCCTATCCGTTATACTGACATGTGAACCTTACCCGTGGAGGTCCAACATATGCGCAAGGGTCGGTAGCAGCAAAGGAGCTGGGTTACCCAACTACTCCTGTCATTAAGCCACACACCATCACATGAACCCACGTCGTCTCCATCAAATGTTTTTTTTCAAATGTGCAATCAATGAATGTAAAATCGTGAATAACTCATGTATTGTTTGATCTACCCGTTGGGTACCCAATGGGTATGGGTATCTGTCAGTGTACATAAGTAGGGGCACTCCTTTTTTACCCCTTTACTTGTGCGCGGGCAGTCAGAGCCGTGCCCGCGGCCACACTAAGCAGGGCAGAGGAGGGAAGCCGGAGGTAAACCGGAGCACAAGACAAACACAGCAACGCCAAGACCAAAGCATCAAAGGGCAAAGGGGCAAGGTGGACTCCCCTGGCAAGACCCTTGCCGGGACGGCCTCCGCGGCCCCGGCAAGAGCCTTGCCGGGGCAACTTGCCTGATGCCAGCAGAGCAGACCACCCTTGAGCCCGCGGGTTCCAACACTACCAACCAACTACATTGGAACCAAGGCTCGGGAGGTGCCTCTATGGTGGCATGCAGATCTTCGTCAAAACCATGAACACACAAGATAAGATGAGGACCAGAAGACGACGACCCTCGGTGAGATGCTTGTCGAGGAAATCCACGAGACCCCCGGCAAGACCCTTGACGGGGACGACCATGGTGCCGTGGCGACACCCTTGTCGGGGCCCCGGCAAGGCCCTTGCCAAGGACACCTACGGGGCCACGGCCAGACCCACGTCTGCCAAAGCTCCACCGCCGTCCCCAAGTAGCTGCCAGCTCAACCAACTGGGCAGGCACTTGCGTGGCGACGGGCGGCCTCTACACCGACTCAGCAAGCACCTGCGTGGTGGCATGCAAGTCTTCCTGAAGGCTCCACCACCGCGCCAGCCCAGCAGCCAGCTAACGTGGCGCCACAACGCCTCGTCATCTCGGACGCGTGTCGAAGCCAGGCGAGGCGGCGACAGCTGGGACGTGCTTCCTTGCCGTCCCCAATAAAGCGAGAGGGGCACGTCGGCAGCGCATTAAATGAGTTTGTCCGACGGTGCCAGAGGATAGAGTCCTCCACTGTAGACCTTTCCACCTCCTGTGTGCCACTGTGGCAACCCCTTTTCATATAAAAGGAGGCCCGAGGCGACGAGGAGAAGGATTTGGATCTTTTGGGCAAGTTGCACCCCGTAGCTAGCTTAAGAACACAAAAACATTCAAATACATCCACCAAAGTAGGACTAGGGTATTACGCATCTCCGTGGCCCGAACCTGGGTAAACGATCTGTGTGCTTCCCGTCAGACCCACTCTTTGCACAACCCCGCGCCCGTCAACCGTAGAAGGAATCTCAGTGGTTCCATAGGTGTCGATTTCCCCCGACATCTTTGGCGCGCCAGGTAGGGGGTGCGCAGTTGTGAAAATCCAGTCTAGCGGTTCTTCATCACCATGGCTCCCAAGAAAATACGATGACAGTAATCGGCTCATCCGGAGCCAGGCGGCCCGTACCGGTGCGGGCGAGTAGCGGGCCGATCGCGGACAGGACCCGAGGTGCGGCCCGCGAGCACCAACATCGCTCTGGCAGTCCGAGCCTGCTGAGCGGCGTCGTTCGTGCGCGAGACGACGAGCCGCACGCTGCAAAATCCAGAGATGGAGCTGGGCCCACCACAGGCGGCGCGGGGCCCTCCAGGGGCGGCACCATGCCACCCACGGGCGGCGCAGCGACCTCCAAGACGCCTATGCCGGCACCCACAACATGCTCTTCCCAAGGTGTGCGCGACGAGCAGTGTCGGTGTCAATACCGGCGGATCTCGGGTAGGGGGTCCCGAACTGTACGTCTAGGTGGATGGTAACAGGAGACAAGGGACACGATGTTTTTACCCAGGTTCAGGCCCTCTCGATGGAGGTAATACCCTACTCCTGCTTGATTAATATTGATGATATGGGTAGTACAAGAGTAGATCTACCACGAGATCAAGGAGGCTAAACCCTAGAAGCTAGCCTATGGTATGATTGTTGTTCGTCCTACGGACTAAAACCCTCCGGTTTATATAGACACAGGATAGGGTTAGTGTTACACAGAGTCGGTTACAATCGTAGGAGATCTACATATCCGTATCGCCCAGCTTGCCTTAAACGCCAAGGAAAGTCCCATCCGGACACGGACGAAGTCTTCAATCTTGTATCTTCATAGTCTAGGAGTCCGCCAAAGATGATAGTTCGCTATCCGGACACCCCTAGTCCAGGACTCCTCAAGAGCCCTGAACCAGGCTTCAATGATGACGAGTCCGGCGCGCATATTGTATTCGGCATTGCAAGGCGGGTTCCTTCTCCGAATACTTCATAGAAGGTTTTGAACACAAGGATAGTGTCCGGCTCTGCAAAACAAGTTCCACATACTACCGTAGAGAGAATAACTTTTGCACAGATCTGCTGACGTATTCCGCGGCATGACATCACACCACGACCATGCCTTTATACGAATCGTTTTTTACTGTTCCACCTTAGCGCGTTTAGCGAGGCGGTTTCCTTGGCACGTCTTATCAAAGCGGAGATCATGCCCCCTTATTCCGGGGTTCCCATCAATACGGACGTGGGTAACCCATCCGCGCCATTGATTACGGCGCTTGGGAGATAAGCGAGTTTTACCAGTCATGGGGACGCATAGCTTCGTCCGTCAATATAAGGGGATAAGGATCCACCTTTTTTACCTACGCCTTCTTCCTCCTTTGCTCATCCATTTCTGTGCACTCGAGCTCCAGCGCCCAAGTCCACACATCCCACCTCAACCTTCTCCAACTATGTCCGGAGCGGGAGGCAGATGGATGGCCTCCTCCGTCATGGAGGGGCACATCACAAAGCTGCGGGAGGCCGGATACTTGTCCGGCGACATCGCGTGTCGGCTACCCGACGAGGGGCGGCTCATTCCAACCCCCAGGCCCCATGAGAGGGTGGTGTTTCTCCCCCACTTCCTCCGCGGACTAGGTTTTCCACTTCACCCATTTGTCTGGGGGCTCATGTTCTACTACGGCCTGGACTTCCATGATCTGGCCCCGAATTTCATCCTCAACATCTCGGCGTTCATCGTCGTGTGCGAGGCCTTCCTCTGCATCCAGCCTCACTTCGGCTTATGGCTGAAGATCTTCAATGTCAGGCCGAAGGTAGTGGGCGGTCGTCAAGCGGAGTGCGGAGGTGCCATGGTTGGCAAGATGGCCAAAGTCCTACGGCTCGAGGGCTCCTTCGTGGAGACAATAAAGGGGTGGCAATCGGGGTGGTTCTATATCACCGAGCCGCGCGACCCCAAATGGGCGGCGGCCCCCGAATTCAGATCTGGCTTCCCCACACGGCTCTCATCATGGAAAGAGACGGGCCTGACGTGGGGGAATTCAGACGAGCTATCCAGACTCCAAACATGCGTCCGAAACCTGGTGGACAAGAGTCTCAGGCTTGTCAACGTAATCCAAGTGATGCTCATCCGCCGGATTCTCCCATGCCAACAACGGGCCTTCAAATTGTGGGAGTTCGATCCGGCACAACACTCAACTCTGAAAAGGCTCTTCGACACTATGTACGAAGATGCCTGGAAGGTGCTGTTCAAGGGCGCCAGGCTCCCGCATCCGCTACCGAAGATCGCGGATTTAGCTCGCAGCGTCAAGCCAACGAGGTAAGTTATTTTACCCTTTATGGGACTCTTGTTTTTCATAGATTGACTCTATGTGGGATCTAAAACTCCCTAACCTTTGACAGGACTGGCTGAAGACGTCCGGACAGATTAACTGTCCGACCCCTTTGCCAAAAGACCCAGCGGACACCCGATTGACGGGGCTGCTGGCTCCGGTACCTCATGTGGTGCCGGAGAAGAAGGCCAAGAAGGAGGCCACGGGAACTCGAAGGAGCTCCCGACGCCAGGTGCTGTCAGATTTTGAAGCAGAATCTTCTCCTGAGAACGAGGAGGAGGAAAAAGAAGGCTCTCCCCCAGCGGGGGAGGAGAGGAAAAGGAAGGCTGCCCCAACTGGGGAGGCCGGAGGGTCCAAGAAGGGAAGGACCCTTCCTCCGGACTTCTCTGCCAACGCCGACAACGCCGAGGAGGAATGGACAACAAGGGCCAAGCCCCTGGCGAGATCGTAAGTGTCCATATACCCATGGTTTTTTCATTGCATAGTGTTCTCTAATGTCGAACAATCATGCAGCCCACCCAAGGGCGAGCTCGCCTCTTTGTCGAGCGGGTCCCTGAGTTCGTCGGAAATGGACAGTACTTCACTTCCGACCGCCTCCTCACCTCACGCTGCGGATGACGCCGAGGTGGGGCCCCAAGGGGGGCCTGGTCGAGAGGAGGTGGCGCAGGAGGCGCCGCAAGGCAGCCTCCCGGACTCCAGGCGCGTGGGGGCGAGACCCCCAGGGGCTCTAAGCCCGACCCTCGTCCGGACTCCATACTGGAACCTTCAGCGGTTCTGAAGTCCGGCAAGCGGCCCCTTCGTAGGAAGGGTAAGACGCCGGTGTCCTCCGTCCAACCGGAGGCACCGGATAGCTTATTGGAGGCGCTTAACAGCACTTCCACCGAGGAGGAGCACCGCACTGTTATGAGTGTGGTGATCCAGAGAGGTTAGTCTGCCAAGAGCGGGCTGACTGAAGCCTGTACCAGCCTTCTAACAGGCTTTGAGGTAAGTTTAGAATATGTAAAAATATTACCGCATAGACAAGAGTTCTCGATACTTAGTTCGGTGTTCGGAAAGAAAAGCGGACTAAGGATAAAAAGATATACGCAGGAGTCTAACATAAGTATGTCAATATGGGAATGCAGGCTGCGCCATCGACCTCTGCCGACCGATCATGGAGGTCAATGCATTGAAGCAGAGCCTCTAGCGGTCCGAGAACGAGCTCGGCCTTGCCAAGAAGCAGCTCAAGGACAAGGAAGGTAAGTGATACCTTATAGAAAGGTTTCGGTTGCAAAAAATAACAGGAATAACATGGGTACTGCAGGGGCCACGAACGAGGTGGCGACCCTGAAGGAAGCGGTGTCCGTGGCCGAAAACACAGCAGCTGTGGAGCGCACCGAGCAAGAGAAGGGGGAGGCGCAGCTGGCGGAGGTGCGGCAAGGGCTCCAGGCTCTCGTGGAAAAACACGAGGGTTTGGAGCGTGACTCGAAGACTCGAGAGTCCGAGCTCGCCTCGGCTCTTGAGAGTGCCAAAGCCGCTAAGGCCGAAGCCCAAAAAGCCCTCCAAGAAATTGAATAATTAAAGAAGATAAGCGGCGGGTAAGGCATTCTTTATGCAAAGCAAGCATGTGAAAGTGAATTACCTATTACTTACCCGGATTCGAGCTCTCCAGAGCATTCCACAGATCTGCCCCGTGAGTGTAATACGATGCTGCCGCGTTCTACCGCGCCAAGGAGGGGAGCTCGACGAAGAAGGTGTTTTGGTCTCAGTATGCTGAGGCCGGACATCCGGTGCCCCTAAGCGACCAGCTGAAGCAGCTGGTCGAGCTCCACAAGGTCGCCGAACAGGCCATGAGGGGCCTCATAGTTCGGCTGTGGCCATTGGAAGCCATGCCCGGGAGCTACTTTGGGCTAGTGGCGTCTGGTGGACGCCTTTGTCCATGGATTGAAGTCATCAAGCGCTCCGTCTGCATTGAAGGTGCCGTCGGCCCTTGCCGTGCTAAAGTGCACTGGGGCAAGCTGGATGCGGAGAAGCTTGTGACGGACGGGCCACCGAAGGGCAAGGAGCATCGCACGCCCGAAATGTATTATGAGGGCCTCCTGAAGGGTGCCCGCCGAATAGTGGATGAGTGCTCCAAAGATGTAATTTTTGAATAGACTCGCATTTGTTATCCTACACGCTGAAAACTTGTTCATATGCGCTAAGCAACGCTTGTTAATTTAAAATATTACCTTCTGTGCGGCCGTTTATCAAATTTGAGAGATGGCAAGTCGTTGGCTTCAGCCCCCATGCCACGAGTGCTGGGGTGTTAGGGATAAACTTGAGCGCTCTTGTTCCCATTCTTGGGTCCATCGAGGGAGGCGCTCAACGCAACGAACAAGGCAACCGGACTTATAATGCTTGAACACTCTCACTTAGCCATAGAATTCTATAATTTTAAATTTCGGCGAAGCCCCTAGTGTTCGGAAGACCGAGTTCGGGCGCTATCCACGCCTGGCCGGACAATGCAGTTCCTCGCTCTAAGCGGCATAAGTCTTTAGGGACCCGAAAAAACCTCTCGAACAGCGACCGGCTCTCGCCCTATCATGACGGTCAGTTTTAGCTTTCTCCACCGAGGTGCTCAACCCAGCTCAACCGGGGCACAATCACAGTGGTTCTCCTAGTGCTTCCTTAGCCGATATAACGGAACGTAAGGTACCAAAACATAGGAGCCGGGCAAACCCAACTATTGACCCAAGACATGATTCGGAGCCGATGAATAAAATGCTATAAGTTCGGGGTGTCGCACTTGTGAAAGTGTTCGGACTTATCACACCATAATTTTGGGGTACTTAAGCCCCTGGTGTATTGGCCATACCAAAGTGTACGGGTGCAACATGTCATGAAATTAACATATATATAGATATAGAAAGGAGTGCAATAATAGGCAAGAGCTATATATTGGTTATTAAAAAGAAACTGCAAATAAAAGCAGAACGATATAAATTGTGCGATAAGCAAGGGATGGGACTATTGAACATGTCCCCCTCCAGGGGTAAGCTACGGGATGGTATGTAAAACATGTATAATGCTCGTAATAGAGACCACCTGTCACGCCCAATATGCGACCCTATCCAAAAGGAACTCGAAGGTCCCACCAAGGATAGACCCGCATATTGAAACGCTTTTGCAAGGTGGATATCATTACATCAACATTACATAATAGATGGGGATACATACATAAGGCACAAATGCCACAAGAATACATCAACATCATATATAAGAACAACATCCGACTACGGATGAAACATAAACAGAAGCTCAAACGACATCCACCTGCTAGCCCAGGCTGCCGACCGAACCTATCCCCGATCGAAGAAGAAGCGTAAGAGGAACTCCAATACAAGCAAACATCGCTCTCACGTCATGATCATCGCACAACCTGTACCTGCAACTGGTGGTGTAGTAATCTGTGAGCCACGAGGACTCAGCAATCCCATTACCATGGATATCAAGACTAGCAAAGCTTAATGGGAAAAGGAAGGGGTAAAGTGGTGAGGTTGCAGCAGCGGCTAAGCATATATGGTGGCTAACATACGCAGATGAGAGCGAGAAGAGAAACAAAGGAACTGTCGTCAACTAGTAATGATCAAGAAGTGATCCTGAACTCCTACTTACGTCAAACATAACCCAGAAACCGTGTTCTCCTCTCGATCAACCCCGAAAAGAGACACTCATGGTTACGCACATGGTTGGTGTATTTTAGAAGAGTTTCCTTCAAGTTTACTACAACCGGATATTAACAAATTCCCATCTGCCACATAACCGCGGGCACGGCTCTCGAAAGTTTATACCCTGCAGGGTGTCCCAACTTAGCCCATGATAAGCTCTCGCGATCAACAAAGGATATTCCTTCTCCCAGAAGACCCGATCAGTCTCGGAATCCCGACTACAAGACATTTCGACAAAGAATAAAACAAGACCAAGAAGACCGCCCGATGCGCCGACAATCCCGATAGGAGCTGCACATATCTCGCTCTCGTGGCAACACCGGATGAGACAAAGCTACGAGTAAAACCAATCCTCAAGTTGCCCCAAGGTGGCCCAAGAAAGCGGCTCGGTTCGAACCAGCACTTAGAGAAGCAATCGGCACAGGGGCTAAATAAAGATGACCCCTGAGAGAGCGACTCCCAAGGGAAAAATAGGTGGTGGTGAGGCAAATGGTAAAACCAATGTTGGGCCTTGCTGGACGAGTCTTATTCAAAGCGAACTGTCAAGGGGGTCCCATAAATCACCCGACCGCGTTAGGGACGCAAAATCCGGGAACATAATACCGATATGACAGAAAACTAGGGCGGCAAGAGTGGAACAAAACACCAGGCATAAGGCCGAGCCTTCCACCCTTTACCAAGTATATAGATGCATTAGTTAAATAAGATATATTGTGATATCCCAACAAGTAAACATGGTCCAACAAGGAACAACATCTCCATGTTCCAACAAGGAACAACTTCATCTTCACCTGCAACTAACAACGCTATAAGAGGGGCTGAGCAAAGCGGTAACATAGCCAAACAACGGTTTGCTAGGAAGGGTGTCAAAGGTTAGAGGTTCATGGCAATTTGGGATGGCTTGATAAACAGGTAATAGGTAGCGCAGCATAGCGATAGAACGAAGCAACTAGCATAACAATGATAGTAGTGAGATCCAAGGTAGCGGTCATCTTGCCTGAAATCCCGCAAGGAAGAAGAACGAGTCCATGAAGAAGACGAACGGATGAAGCCGAACCAAGCGTAGACGAACGAATCCTCACGATCGCAACGAAACGGGAACTAACAAGAAGAATCACACAACAAAGGTAAACACACCACACATAGACAAGACATGATGCACAACCAAGCATGATGCATGCCAAAGCTACATGAAGCTACTCATGGTAAGAGATGATGCAAACAAGAGCAACACATAAAAGCAAGTTTAAATGAGGCCGGAAACAACATATAACAATTCCGGTAAGTCCTCATATGCAAATTTCGAAATTGGTCCAGATCTGAATAAACCTTAAGTTCAAGTTGTTAAACAGCAAGTTAAGATGCACCATGATGATCTACACGAAAATCTAGTCAAGTTACATATAAAGTTCATTAGATTCGGAGCTACGGCCTAGAAGATATGAGCAAAACAAGTTAAACATGGCATTGATGCAAAATGCATACAAACATCAAGCAAACACCTCAAAACAAGTATGCAACATGATAATATGAAGCTACATGCAATTCTAAGCAAGTTTCATATAGAGCACACTCAAAACGGAGCAACGGTTCAACACATACACATGAAACAAGTTTAAAGGACAAGCTGTCCAAAACAGCAAGTAGGCATATTGCAAGCATCAAAACACTATGCTACAGCATCTCAACGTAATAACAAAAGGCATGGGCATGATGTACAGGTAAAGAATGACAAAACATGAACACTGAGCTATCTCCAGAAATCACTAGAACATGCTCAAAATGACATGGCAAGATTTCAAATAATAACAGTTTCAGACTTTAGCAGAAATAACATCAGGTTGCAATGTTTAGAGCTATCAAACAACATGTTACAGGAACTTAACATGGAAAACAAAGGCATGGCATGAATCTACTAATAGCATAGAACAAAATTCCCTTACTGACCATAAGCCAAAAAGGATCAGAAAATATGATGACACCCATGTAAACATAGCAAGTTATATTACAGATTTGAACATGGCAGGAACAACAATGAGTAGGCATGTTGGTGAGCTTGAACCACTCACCACAGAGCAATACATGGCATGAAAAGGCAACCAACAGTAAGAATGCATGGAATAGAAGCTATACATGAAAAGAACAACATCATAGCATACACGGATCAACTACAACAACCTTGGCAAAATTGAATAACATGTAAACAACCTGCCAGGAAACATTTTATAGCAAAAGTAGAGCTCGATTGACTCAAGCTAGACTACTCCATAATTGCAAACAAGGGCATGTATTGATAGAGAAAGACATGTAGAACAAAACATCCTTACTTAAGTATCTCAAAATATGCATGGATCTCTCGGTATCATCAAGTTAACATGGCATGAAAATATCAGCAAAACAGGGCTGAAATCAGCAAAATCAAGACACCTAGTTTGCATGCTTGTGCTAGTCACCACAGAGATCACAAAAATACATGGCATACACCCCTGGAAACATGGCATGGCATATTAGAAAACACATGTAGGGCTCAAGTTCATAGGATACACACATCAATCATGGCAAAAAATGACAAAAGTGCATGTTCTGTTAAGAAACAGAAACTAACATCACATAGCACTCTTCTAACAGCATTTCGGGCACCAAGATGAGCTCAAATGAAAATGATACAATGAGAAGAAATGATCTACTCATCGGGGCGAACATTTTGACATATTACACGCGCAAAACGGAACTATAGATGCAGAGTTATGGCATGATGAAAATGCAACAAAAATGCAATAATTCCGGGGACTTGGTGGATTTTCAGAGGGGGGAAGAAGTCAACCGCGGCGCGGATTACGAGGATCGCCGGATCTCGCCGGAGATGGAGGGAGAGGTCACCGGAGACCTCGGGAAGGCGCGGGGAGGCGGCCCCGGACCGGATCCGGCCAGATCCGGCCGGCGGCGGCGACGAGGAGGCTCGCCGGGGCGGCGGGCGCGCTCGTCGGCGCCATGGCGGCGACCGGAGCGGGGCGCCGGCGGCTAAAGGCGACGGGCCGAGCCGGATCCGAGGCAAGGCGCTGGATGCGGGCGCTCAGCGCTGGGGCCTGGCTCGGGCGGACGGGCGGCTCGGCGCCGGCGTGGAGGTGGCCGGCGCGGTCGCCAGCGGGAGCGGCGGCCGAGGCGGGCGAAGTCCGGCGGGCGCGGGCGAACTCCGGCGGCGTGGGAGCGCGGCGAAGCCGGGCCGGGCGGCGGCGGCGAGGGCGCTCGCGATGGGCTCCGCTGGCCACGGCGGAGGGTGGCGGCTGCGCGACACGTGGCGCGAGGGGATTCGCTGCGGGCGGCGGGCGGACGCGTCCGGTCCAGATCGGACGTGTCCGGCGGCGGCGGAGGGCGAGATCTAGGGTTTCGGGTGGGAATGTTCCGGAATTTCGAAGGGGAGGACATATATATAGGTAGAGGGAGCTAGGAGAGTCCAAATGAGGTGCGGTTTTCGGCCACGCGATCGTGATCGAACGACCGAGAGCATGGAGGGGAGTTAGGTGGGTTTTGGGCCACTTTGGAAGGGGTGTTGGGCTGCAAACAAAAGAGGGCTCTGCGGTTACCCGGTTAACCGTTGGAGTACCAAACGACCTCCAAATGGCACGAAACTTGACAGGCGGTCTACCGGTGGTATACCAAGGCCGCTTGACAAACCTCGGTCCATTCCGAGACCGTTTAACACCCGCATACCTAAAAGAGGTAAAAGGGGCGCAGGAGACATAGGAGTGCCGGATTGCAAAACGGACAACGGGGAAAATGCTCGGATGCATGAGACGAACACGTATGCAAAATGGAATGCACATGATGACATGATATGAAATGCAGATGATGACATGGCAAAGTGCAACACGCAAGCAAATGAAATGGCAACGACGGCGAATAACTGGCTGACACCTGGCGCATCGAATCCGGGGCGTTACACCACCTGGACACTCGACGCAGTTTTTTGCTTCCCTGGCTGTTGCACCGTGTGTTCGGCGATTCCAGTGCCGGACAGGACTTCTGGAAAACGGAGTCCTGAAAGTAAGAAAAAAGAAGAACGAAAAAGAATGACACAATTGGGAGCCCCTAGTGCGGTTGAGCCGCATTTTGGGCGTGCCGTGGTCGTGCCCCTCCCCTTATGCCCATGGTATCTCCAGAGCGTAGTTATGTACGCGTAGTACTGGCTTCGCCATTTCGCGAGGGCTGGGGTTAGCCGTATTGCTACGCTGCGATGCTTGAATCGTGCCAGCGGTCTTGTTGTAGGTTACCCGGGCGCGCTGATGTTGTCCGGACGTTTAGTGGCTGGACTCGAGAATTGCTGTGAGAGGCTGCTTTGCACCTCCGCCGCTAGGGCCACCGTGTGCTCCTCCGTTCGGAGAGAGCGTTCGGTGTTTCCATTGACCGTGATTACACCTCGAGGGCTTGGCATCTTGAGCTTGAGGTATGTGTAGTGCGGCACCGCATTGAACTTTGCAAATGCGGTTCGTCCAAGCAGTGCGTGATAGCCGCTGCGGAACGGGACTATGTCGAAGATTAACTCTTTGCTTCGGAAGTTATTCGGGGATCCGAAGACCACTTCGATCAGAATCGAGCCTGTACAATTGGCCTCTACACCGGTATGACGCCTTTAAAGGTCGTCTTTGTAGGTTTAATCCTTGAGGGGTCTATGCCCATTTTGTGCAATCATATCCCGATAAAGCAGGTTCAGTTGCTACCGCCGTCCATCAGGACTCTGGTGAGGTGAAATCCGTCAATAATTGGGTCAAGAACCAATGCGGCGAAACTGCTTTGACAGATGCTAGTGGGGTGGTCCCTTCGATCCAAGGTGATCGGGCAGGAAGACCATGGGTTGAACTTCGGGGCGACTGGCTCCATCGCATATACGTCCCTTAGTGCATGCTTCCGCTCCCTTTTGGGTATATGGGTTGCGTATATCATGTTCACCGTCCGCACTTGTGTGGGAAAGCCCTTCTGTCCTCTATTGTTCGGCGGATGGGGCTCTTCCTCGTCATCGCTATGCAGCCCCTTGTCAATGAGTTCGACACTTAGCTTGCCTGCTTGCTTAAACACCCAACAATCCCTGTTGGTGTGATTGGTTGGTTTTTCGGGGGTGCCATGTATCTGGCACAAGCGATCGAGTATTCGGTCCAAGTTGCACGGGCCCTGGGTATTTCTTTTGAATGGCTTCTTCCGCTGACCGGGTTTAGAGCCTCTGAATCCGGCATTGACCGCCATATATTCATCATTATCGCCGTTAATGCGGCGCTTGTTCTTGTTGGGACGCGACCTGCCATTGTTGTCCTTGATATCCGAACTACCAGGGTTTTTGGTCAAGTTGTTGCTTCGAGCTAGCCAGCTGTCCTCTCCCGCACAAAAGCGGGTCATGAGTGTTGTGAGGGCTGCCATGGATTTCGGCTTTTCCTGTCCTAGGTGCCGGGCAAGCCACTCATCGCGGATGTTATGTTTGAAGGCTGCAAGGGCCTCTGCATCCGGACGGTCAACAATTTGATTTTTGTTTGTTAGGAACCGTGTCCGAATTGTCCGCCGATTCTTCCGCTACTGAATTATATGGCTAAGGTCATCGGCGTCTGGTGGTCGCACATATGTGCCCGGAAGTTATCAAGGAATGCGGCTGCCGTGTCCTCCCAACAACCAATTGATTCTGCTGGCAAGCTGTTGAGCCAATGCTGAGCTGGTCCTTTAAGATTGAGTGGGAGGTATTTGATGGCATGTAGATCATCACCGCGGGCCATGTGGATATGGAGGAGATAGTCCTTGATCTAGACCGCAGGATCTGCGGTACCATCGTATGATTCGATGTTTACGGGTTTCAAGCCCTCGGGGATTTGATGATCCATTACTTCTTCTCTGAAGCATAGTGGGTGTGCGGCGCCTCTGTATTGGGCTATATCACGACGTAGCTCATATGAGCTTTGTCTACTATGTTCGGCCCGGCCGGGTTTGCTGTATCCGGCGCGACTGTAATCATCCCGAGTCGTTGGGCGCCCACGCCATCCGTAGATCGATCTTGTATGTTTTGCCTTATCCTCCAATATATCTCGCAAGTCCGGCGCGTTTTCCCGTGCCTTGGTACTTTTTGAGCGGCGTCGGGGTGCGGCTTGAGCGGAGGGCCGAGAGGCTTCTCTGTCGCGGCCACGGGGTGGCCGGTCTGCCACTTCATGCGCTGGTGATGTAGGTTTGGGTGTTGCTTCCTCTAATTGGGGTAGCAGCCTGCATTTGGGGTATCTCTTGGAGGGGCGTTCGAGTTCATACTCTTCGGCTGCAAGGACTTCAGTCCATCTGTCAGCTAGCAGGTCTTGGTCAGCTCTAAGATGTTGCTGCTTTTTCTTGAGGCTGCTTGCCGTGGCCATAAGCCTGCGTTTGAAACGCTCTTGTTCGGCGGGATCCTCAGGCACGACAAATTCGTCGTCGTCGAGGCTTGCCTCATCTTCGGAGGGAGGCACATAATTATCATCCTCGACCTCTCTTTTTGTCGCACTGTCGTGCGGACTTGATTCTCCCTCCTCCTGCGCTGAGTCCTGCTGGAGGGGGTTGTCTTCGGCACTGTCCGGGGTGTTATTGTCTCCCGTGCCGGAATCACCATTTTTACTGTGGCGGGATTTAGAACGGCGCCGCTGACGTCGGCGTTTGGGTTGTTTCTTGGAGGGGTCATCCTCCGTCGTTCCATCGCCATTCCCATCTTTTGGGATGTCCACCATGTATATGTCATATGACGACGTGGCCTTCCAGGTTCTCGTAGGCGCCGGGTCTTGGTCGTCTCGAGATCGCCGTCCATACCGTCGATGTCTTGAGTCGAAGTCGAGCATGTCGGTTAAATCGACGACAGTGGTTGCAAAGTGGGTGGTGGGTGGGCGTTGAATTTCTTCGTCGTCCGCATCCCAACCTTCCTGTCCGTAGTCCGTCCAGGGCTCTACGAATAAAGAGAGAGACTTTAGTGAGTTCAGGATATCGCTAAAGGGTGAGTGCTGAAAGATGTCCGCGGCAGTGAACTCCATGACCGGCGCCCAATCGGATTCGATTGGCAGGGGCGCGGAGGGTTCGGTGTCCGGAGAAGAGTCCGACACCTTGGAGTCACGAAGCCGCAAAGCGACAGGAGGGTGTTCGCTCGATCGCCAGAGATTTCAGCCCCCGAGGCGGGGTCCAACCAACCGTCCTCGATCGGCGATTCCGGCTCCGGATTAAGGGTCGGAGCGGATACTGGTGCGGCCTCCGTGGCAATCGCTCGCGGCAGAGCTAGATCATACCCATCGAGACAAAGGCGGCACGCCGGGCGTGGCTCGAATCCGTTGAAGATCAAGTCTCCGCGACATCGGCCGTATAGTTGAAACTTCCAAATCTGACCTGATGGCCAGGGGCGAAGCTTCGATCTGCTCCAGATGGCCTAGCGAATTGGCCCGCAGCAAAGCCGCCGAATACGTAATTTCTGTCCGGGAGAAAAGTCTCACCTGGACCGCGTCGTTGTTGATGATCGAAGGAGCCATCGGGCCTACAGGTGACGACACAGAGGAACTCTCAATGAAAGCACCAATGTCGGTGTCAAAACCGGCGGATCTCGGGTAGGGGGTCCCGAACTGTGCGTCTAGGCGGATGGTAACAGGAGACGAGGTACACGATTTTTTTACCCAGGTTCGGGCCCTCTCGATGGACGATGGAGGTAATACCCTACTCCTGCTTGATTAATATTGATGATATGGGTAGTACAAGAGTAGATCTACCACGAGATCAAGGAGGCTAAACCCTAGAAGCTAGCCTATGGTATGATTGTTGTTCGTCCTACGGACTAAAACCCTCCGGTTTATATAAACACCAGATAGGGTTAGTGTTACACAGAGTCGGTTACAATGGTAGGAGATCTACATATCCGTATCGCCAAACTTGCCTTCCACGCCAAGGAAAGTCCCATCCGGACACGGGACGAACTCTTCAATCTTGTATCTTCATAGTCTAGGAGTCCGGCCAAAGATGATAGTTCGGCTATCCGAACACCCCCAAGTCCAGGACTCCCTCAGTAGCCCCTGAACCAGGATTCAATGACGACGAGTCCGGCGCGCATATTGTATTCGGCATTGCAAGGCGGGTTCCTTCTCCGAATACTTCATAGAAGGTTTTGAACACAAGGATAGTGTCCGGCTCTGCAAAACAAGTTCCACATACTACCGTAGAGAGAATAACTTTTGCACAGATCTGCTGACGTATTCCGCGGCGTGACATCACACCACGGCCAGGCCTTTATACGAATCGTTTTTTACTGTTCCACCTTAGCGCGTTTAGCGAGGCGGTTTCCTTGGCACGTCTTATCAAAGCGGAGATCGTGCCCCCTTATTCCGGGGTTCCCATCTATACGGACGTGGGTAACCCATCCGTGCCATTGATTACGGCGCTTGGGAGATAAGCGAGTTTTACCAGGCTGGCGGGGGACGCATAGCTTCGTCCGTCCATATAAGGGGATAAGGATCCACCTTTTTTACCTACGCCTTCTTCCTCCTTTGCTCATCCATTTCACAAGACTCGAGCTCCAGCGCCCAAGTCCGCACATCCCACCTCAACCTTCTCCAACTATGTCCGGAGCGGGAGGCAGGTGGATGGCCTCCTCCGTCACGGAGGGGCACATCACAAAGCTGCGGGAGGCCGGATACTTGTCCGGCGACATCGCGTGTCGGCTACCTGATGAGGGGCAGCTCATTGCAACCCCCAGGCCCATGAGAGGGTGGTGTTCCTCCCCCACTTCCTCCGGGGACTAGGTTTTACACTTCACCCATTTGTCCGGGGGCTCATGTTCTACTACGGCCTGGTCTTCCACGATCTGGCCCCGAATTTCATCCTCAACATCTCGGCGTTCATCGTCAGGTGCGAGGCCTTCCTCTGCATCCAGCCCCACTTGACTTATGGCTGAAGATCTTGATGTCGAGCCGAAGGTAGTGGGCGGCCATCAAGCGGAGTGCGGAGGCGCCATGGTTGGCAAGATGGCCAAAGTCCTATGGCTCGAGGGCTCCTTCGTGGAGACAATAAAGGGGTGGCAATTGGGGTGGTTCTATATCACTGAGCCGCGCGACCCCAAATGGGCGGCGGCCCCCGAATTCAGATCTGGCTTCCCCACACGGCTCTCACATGGAAAGAGACGGGCCTGACATGGGGGAATTCGGACGAGCTATCCGGACTCCAAACATGCGTCTGAAACCTAGTGGACAAGAGTCTCAGGCTTGTCAACGTAATCCAAGTGATGCTCATCCGCCGGATTCTCCCATGCCAACAACGGGCCTTCAAATTGTGGGAGTTCGATCTGGCACAACACTCAACTCTGAAAAGGCTCTTCGACACTACGTACGAAGATGCATGGACGGTGCTGTTCAAGGGCACCGAGGCTCCCGCATCCTCTACCGAAGATCGCGGATTTAGCTCGCAGCGTCAAGCCAACGAGGTAAGTTATTTTACCCTTTATGGGACTCTTGTTTTTCATAGATTGACTCTATGTGGGATCTAAAACTCCCTAACCTTTGACAGGACTGGCTGAAGACGTCCGGACAGATTAACTGTCCGGCCCCTTTGCCAGAAGACCCAGCGGACACCCGATTGACGGGGCTGCTGGCTCCGGTACCTCATGTGGTGCCGGAGAAGAAGGCCAAGAACGAGGCCATGTGAACTCGAAGGAGCTCCCGACGCCAGGTGCTGTCAGATTCTGAAGCAGAATCTTCTACTGAGAATGAGGAGGAGGAAAAAGAAGCCTCTCCCCCAGCGGGGGAGGAGAGGAAAAGGAAGGCCGCCCAACTGGGGAGGCCGGAGGGTCCAAGAAGGGAAGGACCCTTCCTCCGGACTTCTCTACCAACGCCGACAATGCCGAGGAGGAGTGGCCAACAAGGGCCAAGCCCCTGGCGAGATCGTAAGTGTCCGGATACCCATGGTTTTTTCATTGTATAGTGTTCTCTAATGCCGAACAATCATGCAGCCCGCCCAAGGGCGAGCTCGCCGCTTCATCGAGCGGGTCCCTGAGTTCGTCGGAAATGGACAGCACTTCACTTCCGACCGCCTCCTCACCTCATGCTGCGGACGACGCCGAGGTGGGGCCCCAAGGGGGGCCTGGTCGAGAGGAGGTGGCGCAGGAGGCGCCGCAAGGCAGCCTCCCGGACTCCAAGCGCGTGGGGGGCGAGACCCTCAGGGGCTCTAAGCCCGACCCTCGTTTGGACTCCATACCGGAACCTTCGGCAGTTCCGAAGTCCGGCAAGCGGCCCCTTCGTAGGAAGGGTAAGACGCCGGTGTCCTTCGTCCAACCGGAGGCACCGGATAGCTTATTGGAGGCGCTTAACAGCGCTTCCATCGAGGAGGAGCACCGCACTGTTATGAGTGTGGTGATCCAGAGAGTTCAATCCGCCAAGAGCGGGCTGACTGAAGCCTGTACCGGCCTTCTAACAGGCTTTGAGGTAAGTTTAGAATATGTAAAAATATTACCGCATAGACAGTAGCCCCTGATACTTAGTTCGGTGTTCGGAAAGAAAAGTCGGACTAAGGATCTAAAAAGATATACGCAGGAGTCTAACATAAGTATGTCAATATGGGAATGCAGGCGCGCTGCCGACCTCCGCCACACCGATCATGGAGGTCAATGCATTGAAGCAGAGCCTCGAGCGGTCCGAGAACGAGCTCGGCCTTGCCAAGAAGCAGCTCGAGGACAAGGAAGGTAAGTAATACCTTATTAAAGAAATACCTTATAGAAAGGTTTCGGTTGCAAAAAATAACAGGAATAACATGGGTACTGCAGGGGCCACGAACGAGGTGGCGACCCTGAAGGAAGCGGTGTCCGTGGCCGAAAACAAAGCGGCCGCGGAGCGCACCGAGCGAGAGAAGGGGGAGGCGCAACTGGCGGAGGTGCGGCAAGGGCTCCAGGCTCTCGTGGAAAAACACGAGGGTTTGGAGCGTGACTCGAAGACTCGAGAGTCCGAGCTCGCATCGGCTCTTGAGAGTGCCAAAGCCGCTAAGGCCGAAGCCCAAAAAGCCCTCCAAGAAATTGAATCATTAAAGAAGATAGCGGCGGGTAAGGCATTCTTTATGCAAAGCAAGCATGTGAAAGTGAATTACCTATTACTTACCCGGATTCGGAGCTCTCCAGGAGCATTCACAGATCTGCCCCGTAGTGTGTCTGATGCTGCCGCGTTCTACCGCGCCAAGGAGGGGAGCTCGACGGAAAAGGTGTTCTGGTCTCAGTATGCTGAGGCCGGACATCCGGTGCCCCTGAGCGACCAGCTGAAGCAGCTGGTCGAGCTCCACAAGGTCGCCGAACAGGCCATGAGGGCCCTCATAGTTCGGCTGTGGCCATTGGAAGCCATGCCCGGAGCTACTTTGGGCTAGTGCGGCGGCTGGTGGACGCCTTTGTCCATGGATTGAAGTCATCAAGCGCTCCGTCTGCATTGAAGGTGCCTGTCGGGCCTTGCCCGTGCTAAAGTGCACCGGGCAAGCTGGATGCGAAGAAGCTTGTGACGGACGGGCCAATCAAGGGCAAGGAGCATCGACGCCCGAAATGTACTATGAGGGCCTCCTGAAGGGTGCCCGCCGAATAGCGGATGAGTGTTCCAAAGATGTAATTTTGAATAGACTCGCATTTGTTATCCCGCACGCTGAAAACTTGTTCATATGCGCTAAGCAACGCTTGTTAATTTAAAATATTACCTTCAGGCGGCCGTTTATCAAATTTGAGAGATGGCAAGTCGTTGGCTTCAGCCCCCATGCCACGAGTGCTGGGGTGTTCGGGATAAACTTGAGCGCTCTTGTTCCCATTCTTGGGTCCATCGAGGGAGGCACTCAACGCAACGAACAAGGCAACCAGACTTATAATGCTTGAACACTCTCACTTAGCCATAGAATTCTATAATTTTAAATTTCGGCGAAGCCCCTAGTGTTTGGAAGATCGAGTTCGGGGCGCTATCCACGCCTTGGCCGGACAATGCCGGTTCCTCGCTCTAAGCGGCATAAGTCTTTAGGGACCCGAAAAAACCTCTCGAATAGCGACCGGCTCTCGCCCTATCATGACGGTCAGTTTTAGCTTTCTCCACTGAGGTGCTCAACCCAGCTCAACCGGGGCACAGTCGCAGTGGTTCTCCTAGTGCTACCTTAGCCGATATAACGAAACGTAAGGTACCAAAACATAGGAGCCGGGCAAACCCAACTATTGACCCAAGACATGATTCGAGCCGATGAATATAATGCTATAAGTTCGGGTGCCGTGACTTGTGAAAGTGTTCGGACTTATCACACCATAATTTTGGGGTACTTAAGCCCCTGGTGTATTGGCCGTACCAAACTGTACGGGTGCAACATGTCATGAAATTAACATATATATATAGATATAGAAAGGAGTGCAACAATAGGCAAGAGCTATATATTGGTTATTAAAAAGAAACTGCAAATAAAAGCAGAACGATACAAATTGTGCGATAAGCAAGGGATGGGACTATTGAACATGTCCCCCTCCAGGGGTAAGCTGCGGGATGGTATGTAAAACAGGTATAATGCTCATAATGGAGACCACCTGGACACTCGACGCAGTTTTTTGCTTCCCTGGCTGTAGCATCGTGTGTTCGGCGATTCTAGTGCCGGACAGGACTTCTGGAAAACGGAGTCCTGAAAGTAAGAAAAAAGAAGAAAGAAAAAGAATGACACAATTGGGAGCCCCTGGTGCGGTTGAGCCGCATTCTGGGCGTGCCGTGGTCGTGCCCCTCCCCTTATGCCCATGGTATCTCCAGAGCGTAGTTATGTACGCGTAGTACTGGCTTCGCCATTTCGCGAGGGCTGTGGTTGGGGCCGGATTGCTACGCGTACTTGAATCGTGCCAGGCGGTCTTGTTGTAGGTTACTCCGGGCGCGCTTGACAGTGTCCGGACGTTTAGTGGCCGGACTCAAGATTTGCTGTGAGAGGCTGCTTTGCACCTCCGCCGCTAGGGCCGCCGTGTTCTCCTCCGTTCGGAGAGAGCGTTCGGTGTTTCCATTGACCGTGATTACGCCTCGAGGGCCTGGCATCTTGAGCTTGAGGTATGCGCATTGAACTTTGCAAATGCGGTTCGTCCAAGCAAAGGCGTGATAGCCGCCATGAACAGGACTATGTCGAAGATTAACTCTTCGCTCGAAGTTATCCGGGATCCAAGACCACTTCGATCGTAATCGAGCCTGCATAATTGGCCTCTACACCTGGTATGACGCCTTTAAAGGTTGTCTTTGTAGGTTTAATCCTTGAGGGGTATATGCCCATTTTGTGCACCGTATCCCGATAAAGCAGGTTCAGTTGCTACCGCCGCCCATCGTGACTCGGTGAGGTGAAATCCGTCAATAATTGGGTCAAGAACCAATGCGCGAAACCGCCGTGACAGATGCTAGTGGGGTGGTCCTTCGATCGAAGGTGATCGGACAGAAGACCATGGGTTGAACTGGGCGATCGCTCCATCGCATATACGTCCCTTAGTGCACGCTTCTGCTCCCTTTTGGGTATATGGGTTGCGTATATCATGTTCACCGTCCGCACTTGTGTGGGAAAGCCCTTCTGTACTCTATTGTTCGGCGGCCGGGGCTCTTCCTCGTCATCGCTATGCAGCCCCTTGTCAATGAGTTTGGCACTTGGCTTGCCTGCTTGCTTAAACACCCAACAATCCATGTTGGTGTGATTGGCTGGTTTTTCGGGGGTGCCATGTATCTGGCACAAGCGATCGAGTATTCGGTCCAAGTTGGACGGGCCCTGGGTATTTCTTTTGAATGTCTTCTTCCGCTGACCGGGTTTAGAGCCTCGGAATCCGGCATTGACTGCTGTATCTTCATCATTGTCGCCGCACGCGACGCTTTGTTCTTGTTGCGACGCCGACCTGCCATTGCTGTCCTTGGTATCCGAACTACCGGGGTTTTGGTCAAGTTGTTGCTTCGAAGCTAGCTAGCTATCCTCTCCCACACAAAAGCGGGTCATGAGTGTTGTGAGGGCTGCCATGGATTTCGGCTTTTCCTGTCCTAGGTGCTGGGCAAGCCACTCGTCGCGGATCTTATGTTTGAAGGCTGCAAGGGCCTCTGCATCCGGACAGTCAACGATTTGATTTTTCTTTATTAGGAACCATGTCCAGAATTGTCTGGCCCATTCTTCTGGCTGCTGAATTATATGTCTAAGGTCATCGGTGTCTGGCGGTCGCACATATGTGCTCTGGAAGTTATCAAGGAATGCGGCTTCCAGGTCCTCCCAACAACCAATTGATTCTACTGGCAAGCTGTTGAGCCAATGCCGAGCTGGTCCTTTAAGATTGAGTGGGAGGTATTTGATGGCATGTAGATCATCACCGCGGGCCATGTGGATATGGAGGAGATAGTCCTCGATCCGCATCGCAGGATCTGCGGTACCATCGTATGATTCGATGTTTATGGGTTTGAATCCTCGGGATTTGATGATCCATTACTTCATCTCGTGAAGCATAGTGGGTGTGCGGCGCCTCAGATTGGGCTATATCACGACGTAGATCATATGAGCTTTGTCTCATCGTGTTCGGCCCGCCGGGTTTGTCAGATCCGCGCGACTGTAATCATCCCGAGTCGTTATTCTACGCCGATCCGTAGATCGATCTTGTATGTTTTGCCTTATCCTCCAATATATCTCACAAGTCCGGCGCTTTTCCTGTGCCTTGGTACTTTTTGAGCGGGCGTCGGGTGCGGCTTGAGCGTAGGGCGAGAGGCTTGTCCGTCATGCCACGGGTGGCCACCGCCACTTCATGCGCTGGTGATGTAGGTTTGGGTGCTGCTTCCTCTAATTGGGGTAGCAGCCTGCGTTGGGGTATCTCTTGGAGGGGCGTTCGAGTTCATACTCTTCGCCGCAAGGACTTGGTCCATCCGTCACCTAGCAGGTCTTGGTCAGCTCTAAGGCTGTCGCTTTTTCTTGAGGCTGCTTGTCGTGGCCATAAGCCTGCGTTTGAAACGCTCTTGTTCGGCGGGATCCTCGTGCACGACAAATTAAATTGTCGCCGAGGCTTGCCTCATCTTCGGAGGGAGGCGCATAATTATCGCCCTCGACCTCTTTTTTCCGCCAAGACCGTCGTGCGGACTTGATTCTCCCTCCTCCCGCGCCGAGTCCCGCTGGAGGGGTTGTCTTCGCACCGCCTGTGGTGTTATTGTCTCCGTGCCGGAATCACCATTTTTACCGTGGCGGGATTTAGAACGGCGCCACGACGCCGGGCGTTTGGGTTGTTTCTTGGAGGGGTCACCCTCCGCCGCTCCATCGCCATTCCCATCTTTTGGGATGTCCACCATGTATATGTCGTATGGCGAGGTGGCCTTCCAGTGCCCTGTAGGCGCTGGGTCTTGGTCGCCTCCGGCATCGCCGCCCATACCTTCGATGTCTTGAGTCGAAGTCGAGCATGTCGGTTAAATCGACGACAGTGGCTACAAAGTGGGTGGTGGGTGGGCGTTGAATTTCTTCGTCGCTCGCATCCCAACCTTCCCGTCCGTAGTCCGCCAGGGCTCTCCGGATAAAGAGAGAGACTTTAGTGAGTTCAGGATATCGCCAAAGGGCGAGTCTTTGAAAGATGTCCGCGGCAGTGAACTCCATGACCGGAGCCCAATCGGATTCGATTGGCGGGGCGCGAGAGGGTTGAGTCCCGGAGAAGAGTCCGGCACCTTGGAGTCACGAAGCCGCAAAGGACAGGGAGGGTGTTCGGCTCGATCGCCGTAGAGATTTCAGCCCCCGAGGCGGTGTCCAACCAACTGTCCTCGATCGGCGAATCCGGCTCCGGATTAAGGGTCGGAGCGGATGCTGGTGCGGCCTCCAGGGCACTGTTTGGCGGCAGAGCTAGATCATACCCATCGAGACAGCGTTATATAGACACCGGATAGGGTTAGTGTTACACAGAGTCGGTTACAATGGTAGGAGATCTACATATCTGTATCGCCAAGGAAAGTCCCATCCGGACACGGGACGAAGTCTTCAATCTTGTATCTTCATAGTCTAGGAGTCCGGCCAAAGATGATAGTTCGGCTATCCGGACACCCCCTAGTCCAGGACTCCCTCAAGCAGCGTCACCCCGCTGGTGACCCCGAACGTCCCCGTGGGAAGATTCCTGTGCATCATTTGCGGGACGAAGGAGGCCAGCATGCCCGCCGAAGTGCTGGCAAAAATGGCACACATCTGCTGGGCCGTGATAGAGCTCCTTCTAACGTGGTTAGAAGTCGGAGAACGCCACGGTCCACGCAGCTTTTGCCGCCACCCATGCCAGCAGAAGCTTTGGCGTGCGCACAACTGCTCCTCGACATCCCTCCCGTCGTAGAAAAGCTCGACGAATGGAGAGCCACCATCCGGAGCCTCGTCGGTATCGCCAACAAAGATAAACCGCGATCGGCCGGGCCCTCGGGTCGACGCTCTGTCGAGCCACCACATGCCAGCGGTGGAAGGCCCGAAGGTGCTGCAGCCACGGTGCACTCTCATCCCCCACGCCAAATGTCGCGGGTGCCGGTCCGTCGTGATGACGCTTGTGATAACATCTCCATAGTGTCGTCCGACCCATGGACCCATCGCGACCAACGCTAATTTCTTCGGGAGCGAGCCCATGAAGACGCTCGAACCACCATCGAGCGCCGGCGCGATACCTGCCACCAGTCAGATAAGCAGGCGGGGCCCGCTATGGACCACCCAGAACCGGGAGGCTCCGGCGGCCTACCTTACGAGGTGGGTTTCCCAACCTTTACCTGTGAGCTGCGGCAGTTCCAGTGGCCGTCCCACCGCACGTTCAAGCCTGACGTCGGCGAGAAGTACAACGGCGAGACCCACCCGTCAGAGTTCCTTAGCATCTACACCATCGCGATGCAAGCCGCTGGAGCTCGTGACGATAAGATGCTTGCCAATTACTTCCCGTTGATCCTGAAGCCCAATGTCATGTCTTGGTTGATGCACTTGCCGACGGATTCCATTTCTTCTTGATCGGATCTGTGTCATGAGTTTGTTGGTGCCTTCACTGGAGGCCACCAAGCTCATGGCCAGGCGAGTGATCTGCATACCATTCCCTAGAAGGAAGGTGAAAACCTGTGCAAGTACATACAGAGCTTCAGCCGAGTGCAATATAACATCCCAGATGTTCACCCCGCCGCCGTGATCAGCGCATTCCATCAGAACGTGCGTAACCACAAGATGCGTGAAGAGCTGGCAATGAACAAGGTCAGGGACGTGGCCGAACTTTATGTTCTGGCCGATAGATGCGCCCCGGCTGAAGAGGGAAGGAAGTACCCCGGCGAAGACGCCGGCGATGAAACCGACTACCGACGAAGACACCACCGCCCCGATAAAGAAGGGTCGGCGTCGCAACAGGAAACGCAAGGGCAAGGTTGTGCTTGCCTTCGAGGGATCAGACGACACCGGTGTTGCCAAGAAGGCCAAGGCAGACGACCCCGGCAAGGAGACACCGGGTGTGCCGCTTGCCGGGCCTTGGCGGCTGCCGACAAGCCAGGGGGCTCCGACAAGCAGTATTGCAAGATCCACCACACCAAGGGCCATGACCTCCAGAACTGCCGACAAGTTGAGCTGTTTGCTGAAAAGAAAAAAGCCGAGTATGAGAGGTGGGACAAGGAGAAGGGTCAGGATGGTGCCAGAGGATCCGGCAAGAAGCGTGGCAGCCAAGGAGGCCGCCGCGGCAAGGACAACCAGCAAGAGAGGCCCGCTCGGGGCCGCGACAAGAAGCAGGAAGACGAAGATCATGACGAGGACGACGAGTCCGGCGAGCATGAGTTCCAGAAGGCTACAGAGGCCATGTGCATCGATGGTGGCGCCTCGCTGCATACTTCTCACCGCCAGCTCAAGCAGTGGGCGCATGAGATCACAGCAACGGAGCCATCGTTCGACGCTCAGAAGCCGCTGAAGTGGTCCAGCATGCCTATCATCTTTGACACCGAGGACCACCCTGATCGCACAACTGCGGTCGGGTGTTTGCTGTTGTTGGTTTCACCAACGATACACAACCTCAAGGTGAACAAGATGCTGGTTGACGGCGGGGCCAGTCTAAACTTGATCTCACCCGTCGTGATTAAAAGGCTGCAAATTCCTGACGGAGACCACGAGGAGACGGGCACGTTTCAAGGGGTCAACCCGGGAAGGAGCCAGTCGAATGGTAAGGTCACGCTGCCTGTGACGTTTGGAAGCGAGTTGAACTATAGGACGGAGAGGATTGTCTTCGATGTAGCCGAGATCCCCTTGCCCTACAACGGGATCCTCGGACGCCCGGCACTAGACAAGTTTATAGCGGCGTCACACTACGCCTACAACACGCCGAAGATGCTTGGGACGATGACCATCATCACCATTCCCTGTGACAAGAAGGATGCGCTAATCTGCGCCGACCTACTCTACCAGGAAGCAGTTGCAGCAGCTACCGCAAAGGCACTTTCTCCTGCTGCTGAAGCCCCGGGAGGGAAGAAGAAGACCGGCAAGACATCTTGCACCCACTCTGGCAAGCGCACCTCCTCGGAGTGTTGCTACTGTCGAGGACGTGCCAGAGAGCTCCACCGGCAAGAGCAAGAAACCCAGAGCTGCGCCACCAGAGACCAAGAAGGTGTCCGTCAGGGAGGATGGCACGGGAGGGGCTTTCACCATAAGCTCCACCCTCGACAACAAATAGGAAAGCGCGCTCGTCACTTTCCTGTGGGCGAATGTCGATGTGTTTGCATGGCAAGCATCCGACATCCCTGACGTTCCTAGGGAAGTGATTGAGCACCATCTTGCTGCATGTCCCCATGCGCGACCCGTCAAGCAGAAGGTCAGGAAGCAAGCTTTGGAACAGCAAGAGTTCATCACATAGGAGATCAGGAAGTTGGAAGCGGCAGGCTTGGTGAGAGGAGTGCTCCATCCGACGTGGTTGGCCAATCCAGTGGTGGTGCGCAAGGCAAATTGGAAGTGGAGGCCATGCATTGACTACACAGATATCAATAAGGCTTATCCTAAGGACCCCTTCCCGTTGCCACGCATTGACCATATTGTTGACTCCACAGCGGGATGCGATCTGTTATCATTCCTTGATGCCTACTCGGGCTACCACCAGATCTTCATGATAAGGGAAGACGAAGAGAAGACAACATTCATCACCCTATGTGGTACGTATTGCTTTTTACGGATGCCTTTCGGGTTGAAGAGTGCTAGCTCAACGTTCGCAAGGGCGGTCCAAATTGGTTTTGAGCCCCAGCTACATAGAAATATGGAAGCTTATATGGATGACATAGTGGTCAAAACCAAGGACAAGGCAACTCTTGTGCAAGAATTAGAAGAGACGTTTGCCAACCTGCGCAAGATCAACCACAAGTTGAACCCTGAGAAGTGTGTCTTTGGCGTTCCATCCGGCAAACTTCTCGGGTTCTTCGTGTCACAGCGTGGGATCTAGGTAAATCTGGACAAGATCAAGGCTATTGAGTAGATCGAGGCGCCCAAGCGGATCAAGGATGTGCATCGGCTCACTGGCTGCGTTGCCGCCATGAGCAGATTCATCTCCAAGTCTGCTGAGCGTGCCCTTCCCTTTTTCAAAATCTTGAAAAAGGCGGGCCCAATGGAGTGGACCCCAGAGGCCGAGGCAGCGCTGCAGGATTTGAAGAAATACCTCTCCTCTACACCGATACTAGTTGCGCCTAAACCACAAGAGCCGTTGCTGCTATATCTGGCGACAACGAATCAAGTGGTCAGCGCCGCGCTAGTGGCACAGAGGGAGGTCGACAAAGAGGAACTGGCCACAGCAGGGCTGGCGGATGGCAAGCCAGTGATTCCCCCGGCAGGGCCTGGCGCCGTCAAGGCAAGGCCCCCGGTAGAGTCTGACGCCATCGGGACAGGCCCCGTGCAACCAAATGAAGTGGTGCAGAGGAAGAAGATGTTGCAGCACCCAGTTTACTTTGTCAGCTCCCTCTTGCAGGGGGCTAGGTCAAGGTACTCCGGTGTGCAGAAATTGCTCTTCCACCTCCTTATGGCCTCGAGGAAGCTGCGTCATTACTTCGAGGCACACGAAATCACCGTCGTCACCCGCCTCCCATTGCAACGGATACTGCATAACCCGGGCGCAACCGGGAGGATCGTGGAGTGGGCCTTGGAGCTGTCAAGCTTTGGTTTGAAGTTTGGAAGTTCTACGACAATCCAGAGCAGAGTCTTGGCGGAGTTCATTACAGAATGGACCTCCACGCCCGACGAAGAGATCCAGGAGACCACTCTCCCGGCAAGGAGGCAAGTCGCAACTGGATCATGTACTTTGATGGGGCTTTCTCTCTGTAAGGAGCCGGTGCTGGTCTGCTGCTTGTCGCACCCACCGGAGAGCACCTCAAGTATGTAATCCAGATGCACTTCCCCAGGGAGATGTCCACGAACAACACTGCTGAATACGAGGGGCTGCTTGCCGGTCTCAGGATCGCAGCAGACCTCGGGGTTAAGAAGCTCATCGTCAGGGGTGATTCACAGCTTGTCGTCAGGCAAGTCAACAAAGATTATCAGAGCCCGTTGATGGAGGCCTACGTAGATGAGGTGAGGAAGATGGAGGAGCGCTTTGATGGTATACAAGCGGAGCACATTCCCCGGGCGGAGAACGACATTGCCGACTACCTGTCGAAGTGCGCTGCCTTCAAATTACCTGTGGAACCAGGTACTTTTGTGCTTCGGTTAACTCAACCGTCCATTGAACCATCAATAGAGCGGAACAAGTGGAGGAAATCAGGCCCCGGCAAGTACTTTCCCGCCGGGCCCCCCAGGGCTGCCGGTGAGGATGTTGCCGTGGATACTGAGCCTGCCAAGGGGCAGCCGACTCCGGCAGGGCGTCAAGCTCTAGCCGTAGAGACGACCACTCCCATGGCAGAGGAAATGCCTTTGGTCCTTGCCGTCGAGCCCCAGGCTCCGGCATGGGCACAACATACCGTCCGGTTCCTCCAAACAGGGGAGCTTCCTGAGGAGCAGGAAGAAGCAGAGAAAGTAGCCCGTCGGTCTTCTATGACGTCCAGTTCATCGATGACGTCCTGTACAGGAAAAGGCCGAACGGTGTGAAATTGAAGTTCATTCTGATAATCCCCAAGTGTAGGGAATCATCGTAGCAATTTCCAAAGGTGGACGTGATAAGTATGGAGTGTGGAACCCACAAGGAGCTAAAGGTAAGATCAATATTCTCTCAAGCCCTATCTACCACTGATACGACTCTACGTACACCGAACGTTTGCTTCCAACTAGAAATGAGAAATAAAACTATGTTGTGGGTATGAAGAGGATAACTTTGCATGATATCGGAGAGCTAAAATATAAAAGTAGTTGTTGTTATCATAAAGTTAGAATATATTTCAAAATATTATAAATAGCGAGTGTGGAATAATGATGGGTCGATGTGCGGAATTATCCTAGGCAATTGTTAACAAGACCGGTAGTCATCATTGCAATTTCATATGAGGGAGAGGCATAAGCTAACATACTTTCTCTTCTTGGATCATATGCACTTATGATTGGAATTCTAGCAAGCATCCGCAACTACTAAATATCATTAAGGTAAAACCCAACCATATCATTAAAGCATCAAGTCCCCTTTATCCCTTACGCAACAACCCCCTTACTCGGGTTTATGCTTCTGTCACTCAAGCAACCCACTATAAGCGAATCATAAACGTATTGCAACACCCTACAGCGTGAATCCCTCACGCTTGCGCGACACAGAGGGCACAATAGGACAACACCAAAATATAACATACAACTCATACCAATCTAGATCATCAATCAACCCAAAGATAAAGGATATCTACTCAAAACATCATAGGATGGCGACACATCATTGGATCATAATATGTGGCATAAAGCACCATGTTCAAGTAGGGATTACAGTGGGGTGCGGGAGAGTGGACCGCGTAAAATAGATGAGGATGGTGATGTTGATGAAGACGATCACCCCGGCGATGATTCCCCTCCCGATGGCACTCCGACGCCACCGAGAGAGAGAGGAGGAGATGTTCTCCCCCTTGTGCTTCCTCCTCCATGGTCTCACCCCTAGATGGGGAGAGGTTCTCCCTCTGGTCCTTGGCCTTCATGGCGATGATGGACCCTCCGGGATCCTCCTCCATGGCCTCCCCCTAGATGGGGAGAGGTTCTCCCTCTGGTCCTTGGCCTTCATGGCGATGATGGATCCTCCGGGATCCTCCTCCATGGCCTCCGGTGATGATGGCCCCCTCCGGCAGGGTGCCAGAGAGGGCCTAGATTGATTTCTCATGGCTACAGAGGCTTGCGGCGGTGGAACTTCCGATCTAGGTATTTTCTGGGGGTTTCTATATTTATAGGACTTTTTGGCATTGGTTTCACGTCAGGGGGTCTCCGAGTCGTCCATGAGGCAGGGGCCCACGCCCAGAGGGGGTGGGTGCGGCCCCCACCCTCGTGGACAGCCCAGAACTCTTCTGGCCCAACTCTTTTGCTCCAGGGGCTTATTTTGGTCCATAAAAATCAACAAAAATTGGCACGTCAATTGGACTCCGTTTGGTATTCCTTTTCTGTAAAACTCAAAAACAAGGAAAAAATGTAAACCGCACTGGGCTCTAGGTTAATAGGTTAGTCCCAAAAATCATATAAAATAGCATATAAATGCATATAAAACATCTAAGATGGATAATATAATAGCATGAATACTTCATAAATTATAGATACGTTGGAGACGTATCACATTCCCCGGGAGGAAGGACTGGAGCTGTTGGCAGAGATACATGGAGGCATATGTGGCTCCCACATAGGGTCAAGGGCCCTTGCCGGCAAGGCATTCCGACAAGGTTTCTTCAAGCCCACCGCCCTCCAGGATGCGATGGCACTAGTAACCAGGTGTGAAGCGTGCCAGTTCCATTCGAAGAAGCTTCATCAACCAGCTCAAGCCCTTCAAAAAATTCCTCTCTCCTGGCCATTTTCGGTCTGAGGGTTCGACACACTGGGCCCTTTCCCCCGCGCTGTCGGGGGCTTTGAGTACTTGTAAGTTGCAATCGACAAGTTCACAAAGTGGCCGGAGGTGGAGGCAGTGAGAAAGGTGACGGCATAGTGAGCCGTCAAGTTCTTCAAGAGGCTAGTCTGTCGTTTTGGTGTTCCCAACAGGGTCATCACCGACAACAGCGTGCAGTTCACAAGCCACACCTTCATGCAGTACATCCAAGACCTCGGCATCAAGGTCTGTTTCGCCTCCGTGGCACACCCACGGAGCAACGGACAGGCGGAGAGAGCAAATGTTGAAGTACTGCGAGGCCTGAGAACAAAGACTTTTGAGAAGCTGCACAAGAGCATAAGGCGCTGGATTGATGAGTTGCCGGCGGTTCTTTGGTCGATCAGAACGACACCAAATCGAGCCACTGGCCAGACGCCCTTTGCCTTGGTATATGGGGCAGAAGCAGTTCTCCCCATAGAACTCACATACAGGTTACCTTGAGTGCTCGCTTATGACAAGCTTGAGCAAGAGCAATTGCGGCAAGATGACGCTACGCTCCTCGAGGATGATCGTCTTCGGGCGGCTGTGAGAGCAGCGCGCTACCAGCAAGCCTTGCGCCGCTACCATAGCCGCAGGGTGCATGCCCGAAGCTTTGAGGAAGGCGACCTTGTTCTTCGGCGCGTTCAATCGGCCAAGAATTCCAACAAGTTGACGCCAAAGTGGGAAGGCCCTTATCGGGTAATACGAGTCACCAGGCCCGGTGCAGTCCGCCTGGAGACCGAAGATGCTGTTCCAGTGAGTAACTTCTGGAACATTGAACATCTTCGCAAGTTTTACCCGTAAGGCGCGGTTGGCGGGACCCCCGGCAAACCACCTTTTGTACAAGCCTTGCCGGCATGGCATGTAACCCTCTGTACAAAGCCAGGTGCAGACCCTGAGCATAAATAAATGAAGCACTGGCACCCTAAGTTTTAGCATGCATGCTAGGTTAAGTCTCTCCCTCGTTTAGGGTTGGTAGTGCTTAGCGGTGCCTAACCCCTATCATAGAGGTCGAGTGTGCTTTTCTCTGTTCCTTTCGGTCCTCTTTAGCTCGCAGGATACGCAGACATTTATGCTGGGCTGTTTGGAAGAAAGAGAACGAGCCGACACTCTGGCCTCGGCAAGCCAAGGTTACCGGGGGCTGCAGATACAAGAATCCAACCACAGCAAGCCAAGGCTGCCGGGGGCTGCAGATTCAGATAAGTCCTTTATCCCCTGTTGTGCATTTACGTATGAAGTTGGGACACATGAAACCTCGTTTTACTCCTAGACCACCATGCTCCCCCTTTTTCCCTATACCCAAGTCCCTGGGTCGGAACCGGGTCGTAGTCGCGGTGGAAAGGAAACAAACGGAGGGCCTAACTCTATTCGCCCCTGCCTCCGCCGAGAGTGTGAGAATGGTCGACTGAATTAAGGGGGACGGCAAGGCCTGTTGCTGGGCGACAATGTTTATCTTAAAAATAACAAGGATTCATTCCTTGGCGCGGGCCTCGCTCACGAACAAAGAACCCGACAATCACCCTTTTTCATTAAAAACATCCCATACAGGTACAGTTCAAACGGAATAAAAAACATGAGCGAGGGGATTACAAGTCTTAAAATTAACAAGTGCCCGCAGGCTTACAAACTAAAAAGAGATAAGATGCCCGTAATCCCTTTCTTGTACTCGTCCTCAGAAAGTGGAACAAGATGGCGGGAGGGCAAAAAGAGCGCCTAGGCGAGGTACGAGGGGCAGAAGGCACCAAGTGAACGTCCCGGTGCCGGGAGAGGAGCTGGAAGATGAGGCAGTGGGCCAGCAATACGCGATGAAGGCGTCGGTGCCCGCGTACTTTGACTTGACGGCCGCCACCCGCCTTCTTCGCCTTCTCCAACCCTCCTACGCCAGCCGCTCAAGGAGACGACGGGGAATGCGCCGATGGAGGGCTTGACGAGGAAGGCCCTCGGCAGGGCGCGTGGCCGAGGAAGGGGCGATGCGGTCAGTCGGAGTCGAGGTCGGAGTTCCGCCGCTCGACACCCTCATCGTCGCTATCGCTGTCCTCCTCGTCACTCCCGCTTGAGGAGGAATCTTCATTGTCGGAGGAGCTCTCCACGCAACACTTCAGGCGAGTCCCAAGATCTCCAAAGACCTTGAAGGAGAGCAGGTCGTCCTCCATTAACTTGAAGTAGAGGACGAGCCCCGCCGTCAGGCTGTGGACACGGGCGAATGTCTTCCATCCGCGACGGAGGTACATGACGTGAGGAGCGGGGAAGTCAACGTCGCCCCGCGTGCCGCCATTCCCGCAGCCCCTCATGTGCAGCCTGAGGGTCTGGGGTGGATCGAGCTTGATCTCCAGAGCAAAGGGGGTAGGAAGACGAAGACGATGATGCGGCGGCCGGTGCAGCCTGATGAAGAACTCACGGGGCTGGGCCCCGACGTGGCCTTCCATCGGGGGAGGCATCACAGGCGGAGGCAGGACCTCGGCCTCGCCCCCTCCCCCTTCCTCTCGTGGCCGGCTCCGCCGCCGTGAGCTCTTCGGAAGGAGGGACGCGCTGTCCAGCAGCAACCCTCGCCGCCACGTTGAAGGTCTGGCGCCTCCTCTCGCCATGGCAGATGGAAGAAAGCAGCAAGAGTGGAAGGAGATGGATTCTGGAAGAATGTGGGATGACATCCCCCTCCCACTTATTATAAAGGGGCGGGGTCGGGGCTCGGCATCCCCACTCAACCAATCCAACCATCGGGGGCGCAGGGAATCGGGACCGACCCGCTGCTCCAACCAGCGACGGCCCAGTTTCCCGCCCCCACCGCCTGCCACCTACATGGGGGACACGTGGCGAGCGAACATGATCGAGGCGACGGGTGAGGCGACCGTTCCCCACCCCGTGATCGTGGGGCACGGACGCCTTGAAGACCGTGACCTGAGTCCGCTCAGTAAATGAGCCGCGCCTCTGCGCCTCCCTCTTTTTATGGGGAAGGCGCGAGCCGCCTCTTTATTATGATGTGACGCATGCATGCGGAGACCGCCCCACGCATAACCCCCACGTCACGCACGACCCTCCACGTCGCGCGTTCAACGCAGGTCGTGGGGAAGCACAGCAGACGAAGAAGTTACTGCAGTAAAAATCCGCCCCCGCCTACCCGCGCACCGTTCTGGGGCTAGCCCAACAACGTGTCGCGCTTATGTGTGGCTCAGGCCCGGGGGCTCCAGTCGGTGTACAAAAGTAGGGGCAATCCTTTTTTACCCCTTTACTTGTGCGCGGGCAGTCAGAGCCGTGCCCGCGGCCACACTAAGCAGGGCAGAGGAGGGAAGCCGGAGGGAAACCGGAGGGAAAACCGGAGCACAAGACAAACAAAGCAACGCCAAGTCCAAAGCATCAAAGGGCAAAGGGGCAAGGTGGACTCCCCCGGCAAGACCCTTGCCGAGATGGCCTCCGCGGCCCCGACAAGAGCCTTGCCAGGGCAACTTGCCCGATGCTAGCAGAGCAGACCACCCTTGAGCTCGCGGGTTCCAACACCACCAACCAACTACATTGGAACCAAGGCTCGGGAGGCACCTCTATGGTGGCATGCAGATTTTCGTCAATACCATGAACACACAAGATCAGATGAGGACCAGAAGACGACGACCCTCGGCGAGATCCTTGCCGAGGAAATCCACGAGACCCTGCTACCTCTTGAGCTTGTGTTGGTTTTCCCTGTAGAGGAGAGGATGATGCAACCGACTAGCGTAAGTATTTCCCTCAGTTTTTGAGAACCAAGGTATCAATCCAGTAGGAGGCCACGCGCAAGTCCCTCGTACCTACAAAAAGCAAATAACTCCTCGCAACCAACGCGAATAGGGCTTGCCAATCCCTTCACGTTCACTTACGAGAGTGAGATCTGATAGAGATGATAGATAATATTTTTGGTATTTTTTTGGTATAAAGATGCAAAGTAAAATAAAAGGAGAAGTAAAAAAGCAACACAATAATAAAGCATAGGAAGATTAATATGATGAGAATAGACCCAGGGGCCATAGATTTCACTAGTGGCTTCTCTCAAGAGCATAAATATTTTACGGTGGGTGAAAGAATTACTGTTCAGCAATTGACAGAATTGAGCATAGTTATGAGAGTATCTAGGTATGATCATGTATATAGGCATCACGTCCGAGACAAGTAGATCGACTCCTGCCTGCATCTACTACTATTACTCCACTCATCGACCGCTATCCAGCATGCATCTAGAGTATTAAGTTAATGAAAACAGAGTAACGCCTTAAGCAAGATGACATGATGTAGAGGAATAAATTCATGCAATATGATAAATACCCCATCTTGTTATCCTCGATGGCAACAATGCAATACATGCCTTGCTGCCCCTACTATCACTGGGAAAGGACACCGCAAGATTGAACCCAAAGCTAAGCACTTCTCCCATTGCAAGAACTAACAATCTAGTTGGCCAAACCAAACGGATAATTCGGAGAGACTCGCAAAGATAACCAATCATACATAAAAGAATTCAGAGAAGATTCAAATATTGCTCATAGATAATCTTGATCATAAACCCACAATTCATCGATCTCAACAAACACACCGCAAAAAGAAGATTACATTGAATAGATCTCCACGAGAGAGGGGGAGAACATTGTATTGAGATCCAAAAAGAGAGAAGAAGCCATCTACCTACTAACTATGAACCCGAAGGTTTGAAGTAAACTACTCACACTTCATCGGAGAGGCTATGGTGTTGATGTAGAAGCCCTCCATGATCGATTCCCCTTCCGGCGGAGCTCCGGAACAGGCCCCAAGATGGGATCTCGTGGATACAGAAAGTTGCGGCGGTGGAATTAGGTTTTTGGCTCCGTATCTGATTTGTTGGGGGTACGTAGGTATATATAGGAGGAAGGAGTACGTCGGTGGAGCTTCGGGGGGGCCCACAAGGCAAGGGGGCGCGCCCTAGGGGAGGCGCCCTCCACCCTCGTGGCCGCCTCCCTCCTTTCTTGACCGAGGGTCCAAGTCTCCTGGATCTTATCTGATGAGAAAATCACGTTCCCGAAGGTTTCATTCCGTTTGGACTCCGTTTATTATTCCGTTTCTTCGAAATACTGAAATAGGCAAAAAAAACCAGCAATTCTGGGCTGGGCCTCCGGTTAATAAGTTAGTCCCAAAAGTAATATAAAAGTGGAAAATAAAGCCCAATATAGTCCAAAACAATAGATAATATAGCATGGAGTAATCAAAAATTATAGATACGTTGGAGACGTATCAGGCATCCCCAAGCTTAATTCCTGCTCGTCCTCGAGTAGGTAAATGATAAAAAGGGAATTTTTGATGCGGAGTGCTACTTGGCATATTTTCAATGTAATTCTTCTTAATTGTGGTATGAATATTCAGATCCGAAAGATTCAAGACAAAAGTTCATATTGACATAAAAATAATAATATTTCAAGCATACTAACAAAGCAATTATGTCTTATCAAAATAACATGGCCAAAGAAAGTTATCCCTACGAAATCATATAGTCTGGCTATGCTCTATCTTCACCACACAAAGTATTTAAATCATGCACAACCCCGATGACAAGCCAAGCAATTGTTTCATACTTTTGACATTTTCAAAACTTGTTCAATCTTCATGCAATACATGAGCGTGAGCCATGGATATAGCATTATATGTGGAATAGAATGGTGGTTGTGGAGAAGACAAAAAGAGGGAAGATAGTCTCACATCAACTGGGCGTATCAACAGGCTATGGAGATGCCCATCGATAGATATCAATGTGAGTGAGTAGGGATTGCCATGCAACGGATGCACTAGAGATATAAGTATATGAAAGCTCAACAAATGAAACTAAGTGGGTGTGCATCCAACTCGCTTGCTCACGAAGAGCTAGGGAAATTTGAGGAAGCCCATCATCCGAATATACAAGCCAAGTTCTATAATGAAAAATTCCCACTAGTATATGAAAGTGAAAAAACAAGAGACTCTCTATTATGAAGATCATGGTGCTACTTTGAAGCACAAGTGTGGTAAAAGGATAGTAACATTGTCCCTTCTCTCATTTTTTTTTAATTTGGGCCTTTTCTCTTTTTTTTGGCCTCTTTTTTTTCGTCCGGAGTCTCATCCCGACTTATGGGGGAATCATAGTCTCCATCATCTTTTCCTCACTTGGGACAATGCTCTAAAAATGATGATCATCACACTTTTATTTTTCTTACAACTCAAGAATTGCAACTCGATACTGAGAACAAAGTATGACTCTATATGAATGCCTCCGGCGGTGTACCGGGATATGCAATGATTCATAAGTGACATGTATGAGAGAATTATGAATGGTGGCTTTGCCACAAATACAATGTCAACTAAATGATCATGCTAAGCAATATGACAATGATGGAGCGTGTCATAATAAACGGAACGGTGGAAAGTTGCATGGCAATATATATCGAATGGCTATGGAAATGCCATGATAGGTAGGTATGGTGGCTGTTTTGAGGAAGGTTTATGGTGGGTGTATGATACCGGCGAAAAGTGCTTGTATTAGAGAGGCTAGCAATGGTGGAAGGGTGAGAAAAATGCGTATAATCCATGGACTCAACATTAGTCATAAAGAACTCATATACTTATTGCAAAAATCTACAAGTTATCAAAGCAAAATATTACGCTCATGCTCCTAGGGGATAGATTGGTAGGAAAAGACCATCGCTCGTCCCCGACCGCCACTCATAAGGAAGACAATCAATAAATAAATCATGCTCCGACTTTATCACATAACGGTTCACCATACGTGCATGCTACGGGAATCACAAACTTTAACACAAGTATTTCTCAAATTCACAACTACTCAACTAGCATGACTCTAATATTACCACCTTCATATCTCAAAACAATTATGAAGCATCAAACTTTTCTTAGTATTCAACACACTCAAAATAAAGTTCTACAAATCTTGAATACCAAGCATATTATTATTTTAAGCAAATTACCATGCTATTTAAGACTCTCAAAATAATCTAAGTGAAGCATGAGAGATCAATAGTTTATTTAAAACAAATCCACCACCATGCTCTAAAAGATATAAGTGAAGCACTAGAACAAAACTATAAAGCTCAAAAGATATAAGTGAAGCACATAGAGCAAAACTATAAAGCTCAAAAGATATAAGTGAAGCACATACGGTATTCTAACAAATTCCAATTCAGGTATGGCTCTCTCAAAAGGTGTGTACAGCAAGGATGATTGTGGTAAACTAACAAGGAAAGACACAAATAATACAAGACGCTCCAAGCAAAACACATATCATGTAGTGAATAAAAATATAGCTCCAAGTAAATTTATCGATGGAAGTGGACGAAAGAGGGGATGCCTTTCGGGGCATCCCCAAGCTTTGACTTTTTGGTGTCCTTGGATTATATTGGGGGTGCCATGGGCATATCCAAGATTAGGCTCTTGCCACTCCTTGTTCCATAATCCATCAAAAGATTTCACCCAAAACTTGAAAACTTCACAACACAAAACTCAACAAAAATCTCGTAAGCTCCGTTAGCGAAAGAAAACAAAAGACCACTTCAAGGTACTGTAATGAACTCATTCTTTATTTTTTGGTGTTAAACCTAATGTATTCCAACTTCTCTATGGATTATAACCTATTTTACTAGCCATAGATTCATCAAAATAAGCAAACAACACACGAAAAACAGAATCTGTCAAAAACAGAACAGTCTGTATTAATCTGTAACTAACGCAAACTTCTGGAGCTCCAAAAATTCAGCCAAAATATGAAGACCTAGGAAATTTGTTTATTGATCAGCAGTAATTGGAATCACTATTTTATCACGTTCTGGTGATTTTTAACAATTGTTTTCATGAACAGAATATTTCTGGAAATTACAGCAAGATCAAATAACTATTATCCAAGAAGATCCTATAGGTTTAACTTGGCACAAACACTAATTAAAACATAAAACCACATCTAAAAAGATGGTAGATGAATTAGTTATTCCTAAACAGAGACAAAACTAAAAACTAAAAATAAAATTGGGTTGCCTCCCTACAAGCGCTATCGTTTAACGCCCCTAGCTAGGCATAAAAGCAAGGATAGATCTATGTATTGCCATCTTTGGTAGGCAATCCATAAGTGGCTCTCATAATAGATTCATATGGTTCCATGCCTTTCTTTAATGGAAATTGGAATCTAATATTCCCTTCCTTCATAGCAATAATTGCACCAATCGTTCTAAGGAAAGGTCTACCAAGAATAATAGGACATGAAGGATTGCAATCTATATCAAGGATGATAAAATCTACGGGCACATAATTCCTATTTGCAACAATAAGAACATCATTAATTCTTCCCATAGGTTTCTTAATAGTGGAATCTGTCGTGGGTTTGTCACGGCAGATGTCCTCTTGTAAGGACTTAGTCGTCGAGCCATCGCAACTAGGAAGCTTAAAGGGGTTAATCGGGACAAAGGACACGAGAGGTTTATACTAGTTCGGCCCCTTACGGTGAAGGTAAGGCCTACGTCTAGTTGGGTTGGTATTGCTTGATGTTTCAATGACCAGGGAGCGACATACGCTATGGCCGGCTCTTGATGAGTTGTTTCTTGCCCTAAGCCACCAGCGGGTCGCCCCCTTATATACACGGGTGGACGCCCTGCGACCTACAGAGTCCTGGCCGGCTCATAAACAATGTCCGGCTCGGTGACTAGTTAATTCTACCTTATGATACAAGTCATGTCACTATGGCGGTTTATCACCATGGGCCTTAAGCCGCCTATGGGCCTCGGCCCCTTTATTGAACCGTCATCTTCATGCTTGGCCTTGGGCTTCCTCCTGATGAGTCTTCTTTGCATAACCCGGCCCTCCTGGGCGGCTTACACAAATAGTTATATCCCCAACATTAGGCCCCAGATTGATTTGAACCGGCTCATGTCAATCTCAAAATACCTTAAGAAATAAACCTTCAGCCTTCTACCTGTGCAAAGGTTTTTAACCTGCCATGACGTCATCTTCTGGATCCGTGTTAACCCGTCGTGACGTCATCTTTACTCAAATTCATATTTTACTCCGCCATATCCTCCAACGGATCTTTGCTTTTACTGGCCATTCCGAAAACCGAGGCGTCGGGGCCGCTGGATAATGATGTTTTATCTCCTCGTTTCTCGCGCCGTCTCAGTCGGCCTCCCCTTATAAATAGGCACGACCTAGGTTTTCCATTCTCCCTCCTGTCTCTCTGTTACTTGAGCTCCGCCGCCGCCGCCGCGAAGTTCCTTGTCTTCATTGACTCCGGCCGCTGCATCAACCTGAGCCCGACCAGAAAAAACAACGGCGGACCTCCGCAGCCAGTCTGCATCTGTGAGTTCTCTTCTTCCCCTGTTTTAGATCTGCATTAAGGCTTCTTCGAGTTAAATCGGCGTTAAATCACTGCCGGAACCAAACCCTTGACAGTTTTTACCTCCAATGCCCCCTTTTGATCTTCAGACAGTGTAGAACTATTGCGGTGGTTGTTTCGCACCCGTTTCTAAATGCAAATAGATCCCTTTCTGTTGCACAGAGGCCCCGTTCGAGCCTATGAACTTCATATGTGCCAGTCCTAGGTCTAGAAATTTTTCTTTTCAGAACAACCGTTTGATCCAAAACAACTTGGGAAACCTGTTTGTTCCACCTTTTAAGCAAACTGTCGAATTTGATTAACCACGACCGTCCACGTGGCCGGTTTAAGTAAATGACACTGATCTGTCAACCTTGCTTGCTTCTCGCGACTTAAGAAAATTTTACTGCCTTTGATACCGGTAGCGGCTTAAATATCACTGCATAGTTACCCATATGTCATTAGGCCCCTTCTTAAGCCGCCATCTTGAATAGAGTTAAAATGTTTTCCTCCGGGTTAAATTTGAACCGGAAACTCTTATTTTGTCATAGGCTTCAATTTATACAATGGCACCCAAGGCTCCCAAAGCTCCCGTGACCTGCAACTGGGTCAAATCACACTGTTACGGAGAACACTTTGTCTGAATTCGTGAAGTCCCGCCATCTGCCCAAGAGAGAGATCATGTCTTATCATGCTCCTGACCCGTCAGAGGAGAAACCTCAACCCAAGGAAGGGGAGGTGATCGTGTTTACTGACCACATGAACCGGGGCTTCGCTCCACCCGGTTCAAAATTCTTCAGGGATGTTTTACATTTATTCAATCTCAGACCTCAAGACATCGGGCCCAATTCCGTGTCAAATATTTGCAACTTCCAAGTCTTCTGCGACGTGTACCTTGGGGAAGAACCCAGCTTACTTTTATTCAGAGAATTGTTTTACTTAAACCGGCGAGCAGGCAGCATCGGGCCCAGCCTGGAACTTGGTGGCATCTCAATTTAGCGGCGGAGAGACTGCCTTTTTCCTTATGCTGAACTGCTGAGTCATCCAAAGGATTGGAATCAGACATGGTTCTACTGCGAGGATACTTCTCCGGCTGACGAAAATCCTCTGCCCGGCTTCCGCGCCTTGCGCCTTGAATCCAATCACCCGCTGCCGGATAAACTGACTGCTGTTGAACGTCTGCCACTCGCTCCCACCATTAGTAAGATCAAAGCTCTTTTGGGAAATGGCTTAGATGGCATTGACTTGGTCCGAGTCTGAGTCGCTTTGCGAGTAATTCCGTTAAGCCGCCGCCCCGGCTTAATGTGCACTTACTCATGCGAGAAGAATGACCCACTCCGTCATAGTCCCAACGACTTACCAGATGATGTGGTGGATGCTACAACCCAGACATTGCTGAAAGAGGGCACGGTGACCAATAATGCCTTTGGCTTACTTCCTTTCTGCAAGAAGAACCCGGCCCCTGCAGTAAGTCATCAACCTCAATAATTACTCCTTACTGTGTTATACCTTACTTTCATTCATAACCCCTTATCATTTTTCATAGGCCGATGATAACTTCTGGAAGGTCAAGTATAACCATGAGGTGGCGAAACAAGCCAGAGCGGCAAAAAGAGCCGAAAGGAAAGGCGCCAAGACTGGAACTTCGAAGAAGAGGAAACCAAGTGCTTCAGATATGTTTAAACTTGACGACACTGACGATGATGAAGAAGAGGTAACTTTTTAACTCCCTTGACTCTTTATCATCACCTTGCTGACATTAAATCTTTTCAGGAAGATACGGGGAACAGTCAAGCCGTCGAGGAAGAGGTAACTATAATCTCCTCCGACTCCGAGCCCCTGCGCGTCAGAAAATTCGAAGAGTAACCCGGAAAGTAAGATTTTCACATCCTTTGGCTTACCAAGATCCTCAATTTCTTTTGAAGCAACAACAATTTGAAAGCCGGAGGCAGACCCGGACCAGCAAGGATGTAGAGCTCTCCTCCGGCTTACCTGACGTAACCAGGAAGCGTCGGACTGAGGTTATCTCCGATTTACGTTCCGCTTTTCCTTTGGCGGGTTTAATTCGTCAACCTCTCAATTCATCTGACTCCAATTATCAGGATACCTCTCCTTCCTCCGGCGAGTCTATGCAATCTAACATGCCGGCCTTCAAAACTGCCCCTGGGTAATGCAATTTTTCTTATCTTATGCCTTACCTTACTCATGCTTTGGTACTCATCCTTCTGTCTTTATCCACAGCGCGCAAATGAAGCCTAGTAAGAGGGCAAAAAAGAGTAAGCCATCCCAAGACACGGTCGCGACTGAACCGGAGCTTTGCACGGCTGCTCCTGATAGTTCTACCCATCAGCCACGGCCTGAACCAGCCTATGCTAATCCAGCACCATCCTCTGATCCACCCGCCGAAGATACTCTCAACAGCTCTGATAACCAGGAAGCTCCTAGCCCGGCCAAGACAATTGATCCGGAAGTTGAGATTCTGAAGACTCAGTTTGCTGAGTCGGGACAGCCCACTGTCCTTGCCAAGTGCTCTGCCAAGGAGGAGTTTCTGGAACACCAAAAGGCCAAGCTAGACATTGCTGACTATACTCATTTGAGCATTGGAGATATAATCTCTGGCTATATCAATCAAGTACATAGCAGCCATGACCTGGAGATTAACATGGTGAAGAAAATACAGCACAAATCTGAGGTATAACTTATGCTACTTTTCTTCATACTTACTGTATCAGCCCCCAAGTCTATTTCTTATGAATGAATATGTTGTAGACTTAGAAACCTGCTTAGCACTGCTTTATCCGGTTTAAAAAGAAGATACTTAACCCGGTTGTAATATGATACCTTGAACTTGCGATACACATTAGCCCCCAAGTGTCAAGTACCTTTGCTTGCAAAGTGCTTGGGACTTAATTTCCACGGACCGACATTGTAAGTTTAAAATTCTTCAGCATACATTAGCCCCCAAGTGCCAAGTATCTTTGCTTGCAAAGTACTTGGGACTTAACGTTATCTTACCATGATTCTGACTGGCACCAATGCAGGCCACCATAAGTAAATTTGAGTCGGAGATTGCTGACCTGAAGAGCCGGCTGGCGGCTCAAGAACTTGATATTCAAAAAGCCAACTCCAAATTTGAATTCATCGTCTCTGAACAAGAGAAGTTGAAGAAGAATTTTGAGGCGGAGAAGAAAATCCGGGCTAATGAAAAGGCTTCACTGGTGACCCGGGCCAAAACAGCAGAGGCATCACTTGCAGAAGCCACAACTGAGCTGTTCGGCTTAAAGCGCCAGATATCTCAAATGGTCTCAGCAATCTTTGTTAAATTACTCATACAAACTTGAAATATTGCAAACCTTCTTTCAATGATTACTTCAATTGTTACCTCCGGTTTACCTTATGTTTAATAATGCAGGCCCCAGGAGCATAAACCTGAAGCAGAATATGTTGATCAAGCTGAAAGTGGTTTATACTATGGTGGAACAGCTCTACACCGGGTCATAACGTGCCTTGGACGTTGTAGCTTTATCAAATGACATTTCTCACCTCCCGCAAGACGTGCTGAAGCGGTTTGTTGTGTTACCTCAGCGGATCCAAGAACTAAGGCGGGCGTCCGCAAGAGCCGGGGCCATAGCCGTGTTGAGCCGGGCTAAAGCATGGATTCCAGAACTAGACCGGGCCGACCTCGCTCATGGATACCCGAGTCTGAAAGAGGATGGGACCGTATTTGATGACCAGGATTTCACCGCTTGTGTCAAAGTTATACGCCCTGTGGCTACTCTTATTGGGAACGATACTGATCTTACCAAATATATGCCGGGTTATGACAACAAGAATCGGAGAATCCCAACGCCTTTTTATGACGACGTCAGCCTGATCCCTCCAATCTGTAATTATACCTTTTCCCCTGAGGTCGACCCAACCGGTTTAATAGATGACGAAGCTGAGTTTGAAGCTTTGAGTGGCATTGACTGGGCATCGTCCACCTTCCAGGACAAGGCAGCGGACGGAGAGGCAGAGAAGGATAACCCGGATTCTTCAAGCCAACCAAAGGAGTGAATCGCCAGGCGTCAAATGTTTATGTCCTTGTGAAAACAATGCTTCATTATTCAGACTCGGGGAGTCTTGTAATAGGGTAGAAGAAACCTCTCGATTTTTACCATGCCTTCGCGCATGTTTACGGCGCTCAATACTTTCTTAAGCCGCCATCGCTATATCCTTCCAGCTGATATTGATCTTCTATTCCTTTAAAAAATTACTTGCCTTGTCCTGTGATCCTTTTGGTAATCTCGCCGGCTTACATGTCCCCACTCATGCGGTTAATTTTAACTCCTGAAAGTTAGAATTCACCCGGCACTTAACAATCTAAGGTGATCAATATTAAGCCGGAAAAAACCATCTCACAATGCTTTCAAGAAGATCTCAAGATAGTCAAGTAATCATGCTTTATAAAGTATAATAGACAATAAACAATATTCAAAGGCTTCTGATTCGAATACGATCAGTAAACCGTTCCAAAGGGGTTAAGCTAAGATTCGGATACGATCATATAGCCCCCAGTGGCTTTGGCGATGCCGATCAAGTGGGTATCGACAGCTATGTTCTCTTTGGTTTGAATATGACCTATGTTTGAACAGGAAGCCCCCAAGTGACCATAAGAGTTGTTTAATGACGCTGATTCGAATGCGATCCATGTCAGACCCAAAGGGGTTAAGCTATGATTCAAATATGATCAAGAAGCCCCCAAGTGGATTTGGCAGTATGCCGATCATGCAGGTATCGACAGCTATGTTCTCTTTGGTTCGAATACGACCTATGTTTGAACATGAAGTCCCCAAGTGCTCATGGCTAGATTCAGATATGATCATAAGCCGGACCAAAGGGAAAGCCAGATTCAGATATGATCCGCTCCCGTTTGGTTGTTTCCACCACCTGATAAAAAAGACATATAAACCTTTGAGGGTGAAAAGGACAGAGGTCTTGCTTTATTGCTTTATATAATATATACATCTTCAAAATATATACATATTGAGAGCCGGCGGCTCAGGTATAATAAGGCCGAAGATGAGCTATATTCCACGGCCGGCGGGTCTCCTCCTCCGACTTACGTGAGTCTTTGTTCTATCGAACATCTATGAGGTAGTATGGCCCGTTGTTCATATTCTTTCTGACCACAAAGGGTCCTTCCCAAGGAGGGGACAGCTTGTGCAGATCAGACTGATCCTGGATGAGCTGGAGCACTAAATCGCCTTCCTGAAAGGTTCTGCTTCTAACCCGACGGCTGTGATAGCGGCGCAGGTCTTGCTGGTAAATCGCTGAGCGGGCTATCGCCAAGTCTCGCTCCTCATCCAACAAGTCAAGCGCATCCTGACGAGCTTTTTCATTATCATCCTCAACATACGTCGTCACACGGGGTGAGTCGTGTCGGATGTCACTTGGCAGGACTGCCTCCGCTCCGTACACCATGAAGAAAGGTGTGTAACCTGTAGACCTGTTAGGCGTAGTGTTGATGCTCCACAGTACAGAGGGTAGCTCCTCCAACCAACAACCCGGGGTCCGCTGTAAGGGGACCAAGAGCCGGGGTTTGATACCCTTCAGGATCTCCTGATTAGCTCTTTCTGCTTGACCATTGGATTGAGGATGAGCAACAGCCGAAACATCAAGCCGGATATGTTCTCGTTGACAGAACTCTTCCATGGCACCCTTGGAGAGATTAGTGCCATTATCAGTTATGATGTTGTGTGGAAAACCAAAATGAAAGATCACCTTTTTCATGAACTGAACCGCCGTGGCTGCATCACACTTACTCACCGGCTATGCCTCAACCCACTTTGTAAACTTATCCACTGCCACCAGGAGGTGTGTCTTTTTATCCTTAGACCTCTTGAAAGGTCCAACCATGTCAAGCCCCCAGACTGCAAACGGCCAAGTAATTGGAATCATCCTCAACTCTTGAGCCGACACATGAGCTCGTCGTGAGAATATTTGACATCCGTCACATTTGCTGACCAGATCTTCCGCATCGGCATGAGCCGTCAGCCAATAGAAACCATGACTGAAAGCCTTGGGCACAAGAGATTTTGAGCCGGCATGATGACCACAATCTCCTTCATGGATCTCACGAAGTATCTCCTGACCCTCCGCAGGCGACACACAACGTTGAAACGCCCAAAGGACACTGCGGTGATGTAACTCGCCATGAACAATCGTCATAGATTTGGACCACTTGATGATTTGTCTCGCCAAAGTCTCATCCTCAGGCAATTCTCCCCGGGTCATATAGGCCAAATATGGCACTGTCCAATCCGGGATGACGTGAAGAGCTGCCACCAGCTGTGCCTCCGGGTCTGGCACTGCTAGTGACCCGGCATCTTAAGCTGCAGATAAACATAACACGGTCGTGCCATGAACTTGGCATAAGCCGGCCGACCAAACAGAGCATGATATGGACTCTTGATTTTGACCACCTCAAAAGTTAATTTCTCAGCTCTAGAATCATACTCATCTCCAAAGGCCACTTCCAGTTCAATCTTGCCAACTGGGTAAGCCGACTTACCAGGCACCACTCCATGAAAGACAGTGTTGGACGTCCTCAAGTCCTTATCAGTCAACCCCATGCGGCGAAAGGTCTCATAATAGAGGATATTGATGCTGCTACCTCCGTCCATGAGTACCTTAGTGAATTTATATCCACCAACCTGAGGTGCTACCACCAAGGCCAACTGACCTGGATTATCAACCCGGAGGGGGTGATCTTCCCTGCTCCATACAATGGGCTGTTCTGACCACCTCAAATAACGGGGAACCGCCGGCTCAACAGAACTCACGGCCCTCTTATGAACCTTCTGGTCACGTTTGCACAAGTTAGTGGTGAATACGTGATATCGCCCACTATTCACCGCTTGGTGGCTTTGATAACCCGACTGCTGCTGCTGTTGTCCCCCTTGACCATACTGCTATTGATTATAACCGCCTTGATGTCCCTGAAAGCCGGAACTTGAACCACCGCCCGGGCCATAAAAGTTGTCGGCTCCTAAGCCGCCGCCCGACCCCTGATTGCCATCAAACGTGTTGGAATTTTTAAAGGCCTTCATGATCGCGCAATCTTTCCATAAGTGGGTGTGTGGGGACCCCGATTCATAAGTCGAGATCACCGAATGAACGTGTACAGTGATCCCAGAGATCAATGCTCACTGAACACACAGAAGCTGAATAACAAGAGTCTTACATCCATACATACCGTTTTACACAAGTAGGACCATTATGGTCAAGTCTTGAGTGTATCATCGCAACGGAAATCTTCAATAACAACTTGGACCCATGCCATCTGCCTTAACCATACAGGCATTCTGACTGGGAAGCGTCCTAGCTCGCATGTTTGTCACCAAGGTACTCTTCATTATATCATGTCCTTTCATGCCTGGCCAATAAAATAACCAGTGGCAAGCCAATGAGTACTTTGAATGTACTCGCAAGCAACCCATGTTTTGGTTCAAGATACAACAATGCATGATATAGGTAAATTTTTGCAGAAATCTAGTTTTGAGTGCAATGACATGTTCAACAACTTGTAAGACATGCATAAGGAGAATTCAAGTAACCATGAGGACAGGTTACAGATATCAACATAAATGGAGAGGGCATCAACCCAACTCAATCATGTCAAGTTCTTTGACTTGACCCAAGTAGATCTTCCCACTTATCCAAACACACACACTGGTTTGTAAACATGTGGACGTAGCCCAAGAGCAGTTACCCAACTATCCTTGACCGTGGACACGGCTATTCGAATAGTTTTACACTCTGCAGAGGTTGCACACTTTACCCACAAGATCCGGGGAACTTCCGTGTCATCCACGACCCGCGATACCTCAAGTACCCCGGGGTAAGCACCCGATCACTATCTTTCCCTAGACGACACTAACAAGGAGTCTACTCGTTGTTCCATATCCTCACGATGTACATCACACGAGACTCACTCGAGATCATAACATCCGAGAGGGGACACAACGGTGTATCCGGTGCCCTGTGAAAACAGTCATGGCCGCCCTACAGCACGACCCGTCCCGAGAGAGAGCACCAACTCTCCCCCGTCACTAGTAATGCGGGCTCCAAGCTAGTATCGGCCTAGGTAATCAATAATGCCCTTTCCCATACAAGGGTTGAGCGGCTGCGCATGTAGGTTGGAATAACGGTCGCAACTTAAACCAATCCGTTTTGAAAACAACACACACTTGCCTCGGTACACCACTTCGTCATCAAGTGGCTACCCAACTCATCATCTCCCCCGGGCATAAGTGGCACCCGATGGGGTTTTAGAAAAGTCTTTTGAAAATATTTTGTCTCCATCACCATGCATATTCCCGTCCCTTTTTGCGTAGAACTACTTTAGCATCCTATCTACTCCCACCGGCATAACCCTCATAGAAAGGTAGGGTCATGCATCATGCAAGTGTCAACGAGAAAAGCAACGGAGGAAAACAACCTCATGTGGTCACCATTTTATCATGACTTCGATGCAAGCAATAAAAGTGCCATATGACGTGCATAAAAAGGGGTTTCCTAGACATGGTCAAAGGGCTGCTTGCCTGTTTTAACAAAGTCTTCGAGGTCTTCAAATATCTCTGGCCCAACTCCGAGCATTTCGTCTACTTCGTCAACTATCATAGAAAACAACCATGATAAGCAATACGACCAGGAAAAAATAAAAGTACTCTAAAAATATTAATTTGACTTTTCTAGGACATCTATGGTTATATGAAAAATAACCAGACTGGTTTCATTGGAATTGGGCCAATGGATATTTTTAAACATTTTAATATGATGGAATCAAGGGGTTTATGGATTTGCAAGAAGTGTACAGAAATATATTTTGGAAAAATGAGCAAAGGCACCCATTTAACAAATCATAATTTTAGAAGCATCTAGGAGTTGGTTTCACTGGATTTGGAGTTCAAATGAATTCCCTATGAATTGGCAAAGTTGACAAATGTGAGGAAATGGCTCATTATTTTGTGTGGCACAGAAAGTATTAAGAGAAATGTTCATAAACTAAGTTATGAGCTTAAAAGCATCTAGGAATTTGAATCATGGCATTTGGATCAAATATGAGCTCTCTATGATTTTCTAAAGTTCATCACAGAAATGGAAAAATGGGATTTTATTTTATTTTTAGAGCACTTGCAAACAACAGACAAAAACCAATCAAGGCAAGGTCCAAAACACTCAAAAGTTTTTGTCAAACCACATTTTATCATGATTGGTAGCTTAAGTGTAGTGGCATGAAAATCAGGGTGTGACAGACCTACCCCCCTTACAAGAATCTCGTCCCCGAGATTCCCAAACTAGGCGCGGAAATGGATAAAAAACTTGGATCTGGGGTAGTCTTCAAGTCCTCATGTTGCTTCTGCTTCCGTGTAGTGCTCTATTGAGCTTGAAGTACTTGATGGTGTGGCTTCGTGTATGGCTCTCTTCTTGATCCAGGTTGCTAATGAGTAGATCGTGGTAGGGAAGATTGGGCTAGGGGTCGATGGCTCGATGGTCAATGTCTTTGACGCGGAAGTATACTTCTTGAAGATGGTGGTTGGTGTAGTTCTTCCTCCTAGACATAACGATCTTCAGATGTTCCTTGACCAGCTCAACGATTCTTCTTCCGTCTTCGGGTAGACAAGTATGTCATCAAAGAAAGATAACAACTAACTTGTCCAAGCACTCCATGAAGTCTACGGGGTACGTAAAGTGGGTTGAGGCATTGGTGATGGTCACAGTTGAGTATTGGCCAAGGTCTTATCGATCTAGAGCCAAAGCCCAAGGTCAGTATCCGACCATGTTGTGGCTTGGTAGGGCATAAGGGTTTCAAGGATTCTAGTGTGCGAGTGAATGTTTATCATCCCATCCTTGAGCACAATTTATGAGATGCCAATTGTGCTATCTAGTCCCTTAAACAAATCATATCACTGATACATTATTTCGTATAGGTCAACTCCAATCATCACTCATGTGATTCATATCCTCATGACTCTCGAGAGGAGGTCTAACAAAATTATATATGTCTACAATCCCCAACTCATATGTATGTCTACCCCTAAAAATCCATGGGTAGGATATATAAGCTGCTAAGCTTGAACGTGACAATCCAAGTGCTCATCCTATTCTTCCAAGGTCTAAGGCATTTCTACCCTACGGAAACACGTCATATGCCACTCTAAGATCTTGTTTCCTTCCTATGAATCAACTCCAACAACCCATTAACTTCCATCAATCACCACATAATCCATTTAATTCTACAAATTTAATGGTCATGGTGTTCCACATGATCTTCTAATGTCCTATAATCCTCAAATACTTGAAAGGGCTACCTTACTATAGTCATTCCACCAATTTCCATCATCATGGTCAAGTAACCTCCAAGGTCAAGTGAGGGAGTCCCGGACTAGGGGGTGTCCGGATAGCCGAACTATAATCATCGACCGGACTCCAAGACTATGAAGATACAAGATTGAAGACTTCGTCCCGTGTTCGGATGGGACTTTCCTTGGCGTGGAAGGCAAGCTTGGCGATACGGATATGTAGATCTCCTACCATTGTAACCGACTCTGTGTAACCCTAGCCCTCTCCAGTGTCTATATAAACCGGATGGCTTTAGTCCATAGGACGAACAACAATCATACCATAGGCTAGCTTCTAGGGTTTAGCCTCTTTCATCAATATTAATCAAGCAGGACGTAGGGTTTTACCTCCATCAAGAGGGCCCGAACCTGGGTAAAACATCGTGTCCCTTGTCTCCTGTTACCATCCGCCTAGACGCACAGTTCGGGACCCCCTACCCGAGATCCGCGGTTTTGACACCGACATTGGTGCTTTCATTGAGAGTTCCTCCGTATGCGTCACCAACAGGCCCAATGGCTCCTTTGATCATCAACAACGACGGTCCAGGTGAGACTTTACTCCCGGACAGATCTTCGTGTTCAGCGGCTTTACCTTGCGGGCCAATTAAGCAGCCATCCAGAGCAGATCGAAGCTACGCCCACGCCGTCGAGTCAGATTTGGAAGTTTAAACTATACGGCCGATATCCGCGGAGACTTGATCTTCGACGGATTCGAGCTGCAGCCAAGCGCGCCGCACTATCTCGATGGGCATGATCTAGCTCTGCAGCCGAACTGTGCCCTGGAGGCCGCATCAGAATCCGCTCCGACCCTTAATCCGGAGCCGGATTCTGTCGAGGACGAGTGGTTGGACACCGCCTCGGGGCTCTAATCTCTCTGGCGATCGAGCGAACTCCATCCCCGCTGCGAAGACCTCGACTCAGGTGCGGACTCCTCTCCGGACTCCGAACCCTCCGCGCCCTTGCCAATCGAATCCGATTGGGCACCCGTTATGGAGTTCACGGCCGCGGACATCTTTTAGCACTCGCCCTTTGGCGACATCCCGAATTCACTAAAGTCTCTCTCTTTATCCGGAGAGCCCTGGCCGGACTGCGGCCAGGACGGTAGGGATGCGGACGACGAAGAAATTCAAAGCCCACCCACCGCCCACTTTGTAGCCGCTGTCGACGATCTAACCGACATGCTAGACTACGACTCCGAAGACATCGACGGTATGGACGACGATGCCGGAGATTTAACAAGAACCAGCGCCTACCGCACCGGAAAGCCACCTCATCATATGACATATACATGGTGGATATCCCAAAGGATGGGAATGGCGAAGAACGAGAGGAGGATGACCCTCCAAGAAACAGCCCAAGCGCCAAGGCCAACGCCGCTCTAAATCCCGCCACAAAGAAGAATGAAGATTCCGCACGGAGATAACAATACACCGGATAGTGCGAAGATAATCCACTCCAAAGAAGATCCAAATACGAGGATGGAGACGCCAGCCCTCACGAGAGAGCGGCAGAAGAAGAGGTAGAGGATTATATGCCTCCCTCCAAAGACGAAGCAAGCCTCAACGACAATGAATTCGTCGTGCCTGAGGATCCCGTCGAACAAGAGCATTTTAGACGCAGGCTTATGGCCATGGTGAACAGCCTCAATAAAAAGCAGCAACGGCTTAGAGCTGATCAGGATCTGCTAGCCGACAGATGGACTGAAGTCCTCGCGTCAAGAGCGTGAGCTCGAACGCCCCTCAATAGCTACCCTAACGCAAGCTGCTCCCCCGATTAGAGGAGGAGGCTTACGAACCCGCATCACCAGGAGACAATACGGCTGACCGACCACCCCGTGGTCGCGACAGAGAGGCCTCTAGGCCCTTCACTAGAACCGTACCCCAGCATCGCTCAAAAAGCACACGGCCACAGGGGAACGCTCCGGACCTACGAGATATATTGGAGGACAAGGTAAGACAACCAAGATCGATCTATGGATCGCGTGGGCACCCAGTGCGTGGCGACAACCGTCAGCGCGGACACGATAAGTCCGGCCGGGCGAACAAAATGCAGACAAAGCTCTTTTGAGCTCCGTCGTGATATCGCCCGATCTGAGGCGCCAAGACACCCACTATGCTTCACAGACGAAGTAATGGATCATCAAATCCCCGAAGGGTTTAAACCCGTCAATATTGAATCCTATGATGGCACAACAGACCCCGCGGTTTAGATCGTAGACTATCTCCTTCACATCCACATGGCCCGCGGTGACGATCTTCACGCCATCAAATACCTCCCCCTCAAGCTTAAAGGACCAGCCCGGCATTGGCTCAACAGCTTGCCAGCAGGGTCAATTGGGAGCTGGGAGGACCTGGAAGCCGCATTCCTCGATAACTTCTAGGGCACTTATGTGCGACCATCAGACGCTGATGACCCAAGCCACATAATTCAGCAGCCAGACGAATCGGCCAGACAATTCTAGACACGGTTCTTAACCAAGAAAAACCAAATCGTCGACTGTCCGGATGCGGAGGCCCTCGCGGCCTTCAAGCATAACATCCGCGACGAGTGGCTTGCCCAGCACCTAGGACAGGAAAAGCCGAAATCCATGGCAGCCCTCACATCACTCATGACCCACTTCTGCGCGGGTGAGGACAGTCAGCTAGCACGCAGCAACAACCTCGGCAAAAATTCTGGCGGTCCGGACTTCAAGGACCGAAATGGCAGGCCGCATCGTAACAAAAACAAACGCCGCGTACAGCGACAATATTGAGGATACGGCAATCAATGCCGGATTCGTGAGGCTCTAACCCGGTCAGCGGAAAAAGCCATTCAAAAGAACTACTCCGGGTCTGTCCACTTTGGACCGAATACTCGACCGCTTGTGCCAGATACACGACACCCCCGAAAAGCCAGCTAACCACACCAACAGGGACTGTTGGGTATTCAAGCAGCCAGACAAGTTAATTGCCGAAAACAATGACAAGGGGCTGCATAGCGATGACGAGGACGATACCCAACCGCCGAACAATAAAGGACAGAAGGGTTTCCCCCCACAGGTGCGGACGGTGAACATGATATACGCAACGCACATACCCAAAAGGGAACGGAAGCGTGCACTCAGGGATGTCTACGCGATGGAGCCAGTCGCCCCAAAGTTCAATCCATGGTCCTCCTGCCCGATCACTTTTGACCGAAGGGACCACCCCACCAGCATTCGCCACGGCGGATTCGCCGCACTGGTCCTAGACCCAATCGTCGATGGATTTCACCTAACCAGAGTCCTGATGGACGGCGGCGGCAGCCTGAACCTGCTTTACCAGGATACAGTGCGCAAAATGGGCATAGACCCCTCAAGGATTAAACCTACCAAAATGACCTTTAAAGGTGTCATACCAGGTGTAGAAGCCAATTGTACAGGCTCAATTACACTGGAAGTGGTCTTCGGATCCCCGGATAACTTCCGGGCGAGGAATTAATCTTCGACATAGTCCCGTTCAGCGGCTATCATGCCTTGCTCGGACGTGCAGCGTTTGCAAAGTTCAACGCGGTGCCGCACTACGCATACCTCAAGCTCAAGATGCCAGGCCCTCGAGGAGTCATCACGGTCAACGGAAACACTGAACGTTCTCTCCGCACGGAGGAACATACAGCGGCTCTCGCGGCAGAAGTGCAATGCAGCCTCTTAAGGCACTTCTCGAGTCCGGCCGTTAAGCGGCCGGACACAGCTAAGCGCGCCCGGAGTAACTTACAACAAGACTACCTGGCACGTTCCGAGCACGCGTAGCAGTGCGGCCCCAACCTTAGCCCCTGCGAAACGTCAAAGCAGGTCCTTCGCGTACACCATTACGCTCTGAAGATACCATGGGCATGGGGAGAGGGGCACGACCACGACAAACCCAGACTGCGGCTCAACCACACCAGGGGCTCTCAAGTGTGTCGTTCCTTTTTCTTTTCTTTTTTACCTTTTACTTATTACCCACAAGACTCCGTTTTCAGAGGCCTGTCATCCGGCAGACACATCAAACTCACGACGCAACAGCCAGGGAAGGATAAAGGCTACAACGAATATACTGGTGGTCTCCATTACGAGCATTTTTATACACCAATCTGCAGCCTACCCACGGAGGGGACATGTTTAACAGTCCCATACCTTGCTTATCGCACTATTTGTATCGTTCTGCATTCGTAGCAGCACTTACTGAATAAACAATGCAGCACCTTTTTGCTTATAATTGCATTTCTTTTTCATACATATGTTCATTCACGGCATGTTGCATCCGTACACTTTGGTACGCTAATATACACCAGGGGCTTATGTTTCCCGCATTATGGTATGATGAGTCCGAACACCACAAGTGCGGCACCCCGAACTTATAGCACTATATGCATCGGCTCCGAATCATGTCTTGGGTCAATAGTTGGGTTTGCCCGGCTCCCATGTTTTGGTACCTTACGTTCCGTTATATCGGCTAAGGTAGCACTGGAGAACCACTGCGATTCCGCCCAGCTTGAGCTGGGTTAACGCCTCGATGGAGAAAGCTAAAACTGACCGTCATGATGAGGCGAGAGCCGGTCGTTGTTCGAGAGGTTCTTTGCGAGTCCTTAAAGACTTATGCCGCTTAGAGCGAGGAGCCGGATACTGTCCGGCCAAGGCGTGGATAGCGCCCCAAATTCGGCCTTTCGAAGACTAGGGGCTTCGCCGAAATTTAAAATTATAGAATTCTATGGTTAAGTGAGAGTGTTCAAGCATCATAAGTCCGGTTGCCTTGTTCGCTGTGTTGAGCGCCTCCCTAGATGGACCCAAAAATGGGAACAAGAGCGCTCAAGTTTATCCCGAACACCCCAAAGACTGTGGCATGGGGGCTGAAGCCGACGACTTGCCATCTCTCAGATTTGATAAACAGCCGCACAGAAGGTAATATTTTAAATTAACAAGCGTTGCTTAGCGCATATGAACTAAGTTTGCAGCGCACATGATAACCAAATTCGAGTCTACTCAAATATTACATCTTTGGAGCACTCACCGCAATAGTCTGGGCGCCCTTCAAAGACACTCTTATAATACATCTCGGGCGTGCGATGCTCCTTGCCCTCTGGTGGCGGGTCCGTCACGAGCTTCTGGGCATCCATCTTGCCCCAGTGCACCTTTGCGCGGGCAAGGGCCCGACGGGCACCCTCAATACAAGCAGAATGCTTGATGACTTCTACCCACGGGCACGCATCCATCAGCCGCCGCACCAGGCCGAAGTAGCTCCCAGGCATGGCCTCCTTAGGCCACAGCCGAACTATGAGGCCCTTTATGGCATGTTCGGCCGCCTTGTGGAGCTCGACCAGCTGCTTCAGCTGGTCGCTAAGGGGCACCGGATGTCCGGCCTCAGCATACTGAGACCAGAAGACCTTCTCCGTCAAGCTCCCTTCCTCGGCCCGGTAGAATGCGGCAGCATCGGACACGCTGCGAGGAAGATCTGCGAACGCCCCTGGAGAGCTTCGAATTCGGGTAAGCAACAGGTAATTAACACTCACATGCTTACTTTGCATGAAAAATGCCTTACCCGCTGCTATTTTCTTCACCGCCTCAATCTCCTGGAGGGCCTTGTAGGCTTGGCCTTAGCGGCTTTGGCACTCTCAAGAGCCGTTGCAAGCTCGAGACTCTCGAGTCTTGAGTCACGCTCCAAGCTCTCATGTTTTTCACGAGATCCTGGAGCTCTTGTTGTACCTCCGCCACCAGCGCCTCCTGCTTCTCTCGCTCAGTGCGCTCTGCGGCATTATGCTCGTCATGACCACCGCCTCCTTCAGTGGTCGCCACCTCGTTAGTGGCCCCTACAATACTCACGTTATCCTTGTCATTTTTCTTGCAACCAAATCCTTTTCTGTAAGGTACAATTTTCATAAGGTATTACTCACCTTCTTTTTTCTCGAGCTGCTTCTTGGCATGGCCGAGCTTGTTCTCGGACCACTCGAGGTTTTACTTCAAAGTATTGACCTCCTTGATCGGTCTGGAGGTCGGCAAGACACCTGCAATCCCATATTGACATATTTTTTATGACTCCTGCGTTTATCTTTCTAAAGATCCTCATCCGGCTTTTCTTTCCGAACACCGAACCGAGCATCAGGGGCTACTGTCTATGCGGTACCATTTTACATATATTGAAATTCTTACCTCAAAGCCTGTTAGAAGGCTGGTACAGGCTTCGGTCCGCCCGCTCTTGGCGGACTGAACTGCCCGGATCACCGCACGCATAACAGTGCGGTGCTCCTCCTCGATGGAGGCGCCGTTGAGCGCCTCTAGTAAGCTATCAGGTGCCTCCGGTTGGATAGAGGACACCGGCGTCTTACCCTTCTTGCGAAGGGATCGTTTGCCGGACTCCAGAACCGCTGAAGGTTCCGGCATGGAGTCCGGACAAGGGTCAAGCTTAGAGCCCTTGGGGTCTTGCCCCCCACGCGCCTGGAGTCCCGGAGGTTGCCTTGTGGCACCTCCTGCGCCACCTCCTCGTGACCAAGCCCCCCTTGGGGCCCCACCGTGGTGTTGTCCGCAGCGTGAGGCGAGGAGGCAGTCGGAAGCGAAGTACTCTCCATTTCCGACGAGCCCAGGGACCCGCTCGATGAATCGGCGAACTCGCCTTTGGGCGGGCTGCATGATTGTTCGACATTAGAGAACACTCTACAATAATAAAAGCCATGGGTATCCGGACACTTACGATCTCGCCAGGGCTTGGCCCTTGTAGGCTAATCCTCCTCGTCGTCGCCGAAGTTGGTGGAGAAGTCCGGAGGAAGGGTTCTTCCTTCTTGGACCCTCCGGCCTCCCGGTTAGGCGGCCTTCCTTTCCTCTCCTCCCCGGGGAGAAGCTTCTTCTTCTTCCTCCTCGTCTTGAGAGAAGATTCTGCTTGAGAATCCGGCGGCACTGGCGTCGGGAGTTCCTTCGAAGTTCCCGTGGCCTCCTTCCTGGCCTTCTTCTCCGGCACCACATGGGTGCCGGAGCCAGCAACCTGGCTAATCGAGGCGTCCGCTGGTCTTCGGCAAAGGAGCCGGACAGTTAACCTGTCCGGGCGTCTTCAGCCAGTCCTGTCAAAGAATAGGGAGTTTTTAGATCCCACGTAGAGTCAATCTATGAAAAAGAGTCCCGTAAAGGGTAAATAACTTACCTCGCAGGCTTGACGCGCGAGCTGTACCCGCGATCTTTGGTAGCGGATGCTGGGGCTTCAGCACCCTTGAACAGCACCTTCCAGGCATCTTCGTACGTAGTTGGTATGCCGGATCGGTGTTGTGCCGGATCGAACTCCCACAAATTGAAGGCCCGTTGTTGGTATGGGAGAATCCGGCGGATGAGCATCACCTGGATTACGTCGACAAGCCTGAGATTCTTGTCCACCAGGTTTCGGACGCATGTTTGGAGTCCGGATAACTCGTCCGAATCCCCCCACTTCTGGCCCGTCTCTTTCCATGACGAGAGCCGTGTGGGGAATCTAGATCTGAATTCGGGGGCCGCCACCCATTCAGGGTCGCGTGGCTCAGTGATGTAGAACCACCCCGATTGCCACCCCTTTATTGTCTCCACAAAGGAGCCCTCGAGCCACAGGACTTTGGCCATCTTGCCGACCATGGCGCCTCCGCACTCCACTTGATGGCCGCCCACAACCTTCGGCCTGACATTAAAGGTCTTCAGCCATAGGCCGAAGTGGGGCTGGATGCAGAGGAAGGCCTCGCACACGACGATAAACGCCGAGATGTTGAGGACGAAATTCGGGGCCAGGTCGTGGAAGTCCAGGCCGTAGTAGAACATGAGCCCCCGGACAAATGGGTGAAGTGGAAAACCTAGTCCGCGGAGGAAGTGGGGGAGAAATACCACCCTCTCATGGGGCCTGGGGGTTGGAATGAGCTGCCCCGCGTCGGGCAGCCTGTGCGCGATATCGCCGGACAAGTATCCGGCCTCCCGCAGTCTTGTGATGTGCCCCTCCGTGACGGATGAGGCCATCCATCTGCCTCCCGCTCCTGACATGGTTGGAGAAGGTTGAGAGGAAAGTGCGGACTTGGGCGCTAGAGCTCGAGTGCGCAGAAATGGATGAGCAAAGGAGGAAGAAGGCGTAGGTGAAAGGGTGGATCCTTATCCCCTTATATGGACGGACGAAGCTATGCGTCCCCCACCAGCCTGGTAAAGCTCGCTTATCTCCCAAGCGCCATAATCAATGGCGCGGATGGGTTACCCACGTCCGTATTGATGAGAATACCGGAATAAGGGGGCACGATCTATGCTTTGATAAGAAGTGCCAAGGAAACCGCCTCGCTAAAACACGCTGAGGTGGGACAATAAAAAACGATTCATATAAAGGCCTGGCCGTGGTGTGATGTCACGCCGCGGAATACGTCAGCAGATCTGTGCAAAAATTATTCTCTCTACGGTGTTATGTGGAACTTGTTTTGCAGAGCCGGACACTATCCTGGTGTTCACAATCTTCTATAAATTATTCGGAGGAAGAACCCGCCTCGCAATGCCGAAGACAATCAACGCGCCGGACTCATCGTCATTAAAGCCTGGTTCAGGGGCTACTGAGGGAGTCCCGGACTAGGGGGTGTCCGGATAGCCGAACTATCATCATCGACCGGACTCCAAGACTATGAAGATACAAGATTGAAGACTTCGTCCCGTGTCCGGATGGGACTTTCCTTGGCGTGGAAGGCAAGCTTGGCGATATGGATATGTAGATCTCCTACCATTGTAACCGACTACTGTAACCCTAGCCCTCTCCGGTGTCTATATAAACCGGATGGCTTTAGTCCATAGGACGAACAACAATCATACCATAGGCTAGCTTCTAGGGTTTAGCCTCTTTGATCTCATGGTAGATCCACTCTTGTAACACACATCATCAATATTAATCAAGCAGGACGTAGGGTTTTACCTCCATCAAGAGGGCCCGAACCTGGGTAAAACATCGTGTCCCTTGTCTCCTGTTACCATCCGCCTAGACGCACAGTTCGGGACCCCCTACCCGAGATCCGCCGGTTTTGACACCGACATCAAGTTTATATCAACTCCGACAATTAATCCAATCTCCTAGTTTATTGTCCACCGAGAAACATGGTATCACGATCAAGATTATCGGTCTAATCTCCAATTTACTCCGAACCATGTAGACTTACTCAGCATTTATACTCAACTAGGATCACCTATTTAAATCCAAATCTCTTGTCCAACGAGGAATCCTACATGTTTCCCCCATGTTATTTACGTAATATCAACTATCTCCTATCAATATCATCTGATCTAGTCAAATCCTTGCACTTCCAGGAGTTTCAGCTTGCGATCATAATTGTCCTGTAAATCCAATTTACTCAGGGGTAATGAAAGCTATGCTACTCTATAATCATGATCCCACCAAGTTCATCTACCAACATGGAAGCCTCGTAATCCACCAAAAGTATCAGATAATTCCTCAAGGTCACTGACACAAACTCATCAAGTCATTAGTCCTCTATTCCTATATCCTCAAATTGGTCTCTCCTATGGCATCGTCAGCTTTGGTGCTATCTTAGGATGATAATGTGCTCGTTCGCTATGTCCACTAGTTCCATAATGAACCCGGTGCTATGCGAGGTTACAGAGGCTTAACTGGTCCGCTTGTAATTCTGTGGGTTAAGCACTTGGTTAAGGATTCGAGCTGGGGTATCTCGTGAAGTCTCGAAGGGTATAGTGATGGGTTTACAGTCTTGAGAGGTAAACATAACTCTGAGGTTGCACTTGGTCGAGGAGGTTGTAGCAAAAGTCTTCAGTGCTAGTTGGTTGCCAAAGTAGAATCCTTGGTGTATCTTGTCTTGCTAGCCTTCAGTTGAGGAGAGAGAGAGAGATGAGAGGAAAAGTAGCATAGAGGAGGGGATGCCTAAAGGGGGTTCTATAGTCCAAGTGCAAACAAACGGGTGCCGAAGGGCCAAACACAAACGATAAAATAAGGCAGGTGATATAGCCGCGTACTAGTTGCCTAGGGCAAAAGGGAGATTGATATCAAAACATAAACAATTAAAAGCAAGCAACACACAATCATGGTTCTATTCGAACCATCATACGGACTCGATCACAAGATAGGGGTACACGACTTATCCTACCCTAGGGGTTCTCGGACTCAGTAGTCGTGCCTTGTGCCTCGTGCAGTCTTCCAGGTTTTCCTTAGGTGTTGCTACGTCTCTTGCAGTTGTTCAATGAAACGATCCCGGTTGAGCTTGAAGAGTCTTCAACAACTTCTCGCCTCTTGGAGTGATGGGGTGAAGGTGGCCCCTTGTAGCTGGCATTGACTTGGTCTCCTCTTGTCTTCTTAATCATGATGATCCCTTTTGCCTTCTAAGGCGTCGAGTGTACTAGGTAGGCAATCATTTATGTAATGACACTAACAAGGCATAGTAGAGGTCCAATCTGCCGGATACACTGTTGCCAGTATCGTCACTGAGAGCGGGGGATGAAGAGAACCATTTTCCTGCTCACTATAGTGAGGCGGACCAAATGGCTAGGTTCTCATCCACCGGTGGTTGCCGACACAACAATGATAAGGACAGGGTTGCTCTACGAGTGATGTATACCATGACCTTGCATATCCTATGCCCTAGTCATCATAGGCCAAGGTTGCATAATCCTGGGGCAATTTTCAATGGTGTCACCATCCTCTGAGTCTTCATGTCCTCCTTCCTTGAGGGCGTACCTTCTTTTGGCATCGTCTTGCTGTGGTGTTGCCAATCTTGTGTTCAGAAGAGGTGGGTGAGTGTCTGGCAAGGCGTCTTCCTTCTAGATTATCCACGAGGATTACAAGGAATCCCGTGGTCAGGGGCATAAGGATTCTAGCGACCATTAAATTTGAAGGGGAAGAGGAAAGTATATCTTAGTTTTCAAAAAACTCAGAAGGGGAAGAGAAGTATAGATAGTTTTTAAAATTAGTAATAGTTTTGAAAATAGCTTTACCCTAACTAACGACCATGCTAACTAAGTCTTCCTACAGTCAAGATGGCTCTAATACCAGCTCTGTGGGGACCCCGACTCATAAGTCGAGATCACCGAATTCACGTGTACAGTGATCACAGAGATCAATGCTCACTGAACACACAGAAGATGAATAACAAGAGTCTTACATTCATACATACCGTTTTACACAAGTAGGACCATTATGGTCAAGTCTTGAGTGTATCATCGCAGCGGAAATCTTCAATAACAACTTGGACCCATGCCATCTGCCTTAACCCTACAGGCATTCTGACTGGGAAGCGTCCAAGCTCGCATGTTCGACACCAAGGTACTCTTCATTATATCCAGTCCTTTCATGCCTGGCCAATAAAATAACCAGTGGCAAGCCAATGAGTACTTTGAATGTACTCGCAAGCAACACATGTTTTGGTTCAAGATACAACAATGCATGATATAGGTAAATTTTTGTAGAAAGCTAGTTTTGAGTGCAATGACAAGTTCAATAACTTGTAAGACATGCATCAGGAGAATTCAAGTAACCATGAGGACAGGTTACAGATATCAACATAAATGGAGAGGGCATCAACCCAACTCAATCATGTCAAGTCCTTTGACTTGACCCAAGTAGATCTTCCCACTTATCCAAACACACACACTGGTTTGTAAACATGTGGACGTAGCCCGAGCGGTTACCCAACTGTCCATGACCGTGGACACGGCTATTCGAATAGTTTTACACTCTACAGAGGTTGCACACTTTACCCACAAGATCCGGGGAACTTCCGTGTCATCCACGACCCGTGATACCTCAAGTACCCGGGGTAAGCACCCGGTCACTATCTTTCCCTAGACGACACTAACAAGGAGTCCACTTGTTGTTCCGTATCCTCACGATGTACATCATACGAGACTCACTCGAGATCGTAACATCCAAGAGGGGACACAACGGTGTATCCGGTGCCCTGTGAAAACAGTCATGGCCGCCCTACCTGGCATGACCCCGTCCCGAGAGAGAGCACCAACTCTCCCCCGTCACTAGTATTGCGGGCTCCAAGCTAGTACCGGCCTAGGTAATCAATAATGCCCTTTCCCATACAAGGGTAGAGTGGTTGCGAATGTAGGTTGGAATAACGGTCGCAACTTAAATCAATCCGTTTTGAAAACAACACACACTTGCCTCGGTACACCACTTTGTCATCAAGTGGCTACCCAACTCATCATCTCCCCCGGGCATAAGTGGCACCCGATGGGGTTTTCGAAAAGTCTTTTGAAAATATTTTATCTCCATCACCATGCATATTCCCGTCCCTTTTTGCGTAGCACTACTTTAGCATCCTATCTACTCCCATCGGCATAACCCTCATAGAAAGGTAGGGTCATGCATCATGCAAGTGTCAACGAGAAAAGCAACGGAGGCAAACCACCTCAAGTGGTCACCATTTTATCATGACTTCGATGCAAGCAATAAAAGTGCCATATGACGTGCATAAAAAGGGGTTTCCTAGACATGGTCAAAGGGCTGCTTGCCTGTTTTAACAAAGTCTTCGAGGTCTTCAAATATCTCTGGTCCAACTCCGAGCATTTCGTCTACTTCGTCAACTATCGTCGAAAACAACCATGATAAGCAATACGACCAGGCAAAAATAAAAGTGCACTAAAAATATTAATTTGACTTTTCTAGGACATCTATGGTTATATGAAAAATAACCAGACTGGTTTCATTGGAATTGGGCCAGTGGATATTTTTAAACATTTTGATATGATGGACTCAAGGGGTTTATGGATTTGCAAGAAGTGTACAGAAATATATTTTGGAAAAATGAGCAAAGGCACCCATTTAAAAAATCATAATTTTAGAAGCATCTAGCAGTTGGTTTCACTGGATTTGGAGTTCAAATGAATTCCCTATGAATTGGCAAAGTTGACAAATCTGAGGAAATGGCTCATTATTTTGTGTGGCACAGAAAGTATTAAGAGAAATGTTCATAAACTAAGTTATGAGCTTAAAAGCATCTAGGAATTTGAATCATGGCATTTGGATCAAATATGAGCTCTCTATGATTTTCTAAAGTTCATCACAGAAATGGAAAAATGGGATTTTATTTTATTTTTAGAGCACTTGCAAACAATGCATAAAAACCAATCAAGGCAAGGTCCAAAACACTCAAAAGTTTTTGTCAAACCACATTTTATCATGATTGGTAGCTTAAGTGTAGTGGCATGAAAATCAGGGTGTGACAGGGTGGCAGGTCATTCCCGGGTGCCATGCCTCGGGCAAGGCTCATTGAGTAACTGCTCAAGAGATGGGCCTGACCCGCCAGACTGAGGGGGCGGTTTGCCCTTACGTCTCTGATTGTTACCCTATGCATTGGCGTTGGCTACAAACTCCGGGTTACCCCCAACCTTACACTTATTGCCTCCTTGATTCATCGGGTTATGCTGCTGACCCTTTCCATTGCCGTTCTTATTTCCCTTCCCTGTCTTTTCCTCATCAGACGCGGGATCCTTGGTACTATCAGAATCGGCGTATTTGACTAAAGCTGCCATCAGCGTACCCATATCATTGCAATCACACTTAAGGCGCCCAGTTTACATCTCGGCCGCTCAAAGCGGCAGTTCTTCTCCAACATGAGGATCTGCAGAGGCATCCATCTTGTCGATTTAATGTATTATCTCCTTGACCCGGCGTACCCAATGAGTTGTGGATTCACCCTCCTCCTGCTTGCAATTTGTCAAGTCCACAATCGACATAGATTGCTTGCAAGTGTCTTTGAAGTTCTGGATGAACCGGGCTTTTAGCTCTGCCCATGAACTAATGGAATTGGGTGGCAAGCCCTTTAACCAAGACCGGGCCGTTCCATCTAACATCATGGTGAAGTACTTAGCCATTGCTGCATCACTGACCTCCAACAGCTCCATGGCCATCTCATAACTTTCTATCCACGCTCCGGGCTGTAAGTAGGCCGTGTAATTCGGCACCTTCCGAGGTCCTTTGAAGTCCTTGGGTAAACGTACATTACGTAGAGCCAGCACTAAACAAGGAACACCGCCGGTTCTGGTAGCCACTTCTGCCTCAACGGAAGTCGTCGGATAATCCGGAATGTCCTGATGAGCCGTTTGTTGAGCCGCTAGCTGAGCCGCCCGCTCGTCCTCCTGACGTATTCGGTCCTGCACCGGGTTATAACCGCCAGGCTGGTTACGGCGCTGGGCGTTGCTTGACAAAGCTTCTGACTCCATGTGCCTGCTGTAACTCGGACTCCGGTTTGGACGAGCCGGAGCTAACCAAGGCGGAGGAGTTGAATGAATCATGTCCCGGCTGTAAGAATAAGTCTCTTGCTGAGCTAGGGCTGTCTGGACGAGGTCTTTGATCCTTCGGGTCTCCACTGCTGTCGGATCATCACCGTCCACTGGAAGAGCCTCCAAACGCGTCGATGCTGCGATTAAGTTCTCCATGGGGTTGGAAAAATGACCCGGTGGTATTGGTACATAGCGGGGTGGGGCCATACTCCCATGAGGAGGTGCCATCTCTCGAGTCTGAGCCGGTCCTCCCGCTCCGGCTATCATAAACTGATTTGCTTCGGGCGGATTGCTAGGACCGGCACCGGGTGTAGCGAAAAGGTTCCGAGGGTCGTAAACCGGAGGCAAATGGGATTGAGTTTTCTGGTGCCTCCTTCTCATCACCTCATTAGATGCGTTGAGGCTCATATTAAGCTGGAAAGCCTCTGACTGGAGTTGCTGCGCCCGTGCATCCAAAGCCGCCCGTTCTGTAGCTAACCTGGTGTCCTCAGATGACAACGCCTCCTTGGTCCGAGCTATCTCCTCATGCACCTTTGCCACCTCCGCGTTATGCTCATTTTTCTTTGCAGGAATAACCGTGGCGGTTAACAGGGCCGTCAGCTTATCCATGAGATCCATCAGCACCTGAGCCGACGGGCGCACAGGGCCTCCTGCCCCGGCCGCTCCGGACCCGGACGTTATTGTTGTTGCAGCCGTTGAGTTTTGACCGGGTTGAGTACCAGCCATGAAGACTCCTGCCCAGCTTGGCGACTCATAGGAGTCCGAAATACTAGAGCCGTCGGAACAGCCCCCAAGCATGCCCTCTTGCACTTGATACAATGAATCTATTGAACCGGCGGACGAATCACCGTCAGAGAGGACGGCCGTCTCACCACCATCTTCAGATCCTTTAGAAAGTTCCTCTCCGTGGATGCAGCCCACGAAGGCACGCTTCATGACGGTTTGAACTCGGGCGGGTCTCGCGCGCTGAGCCGTCTCGACGAGGTCGATGCAGTTGTCCGGCTCAGGGCCCGGCTCACCAATCCGGCCGATGAAGACGTGGATTCCGCCGAAGGGGACCCGGTACCCGTACTCAATTGAGTCGGCGTCGGGGCCCCAGCCTTCGTCATCGATGTAGATCTTGCCGCGACGACTCTTGGTAATCCGGCCCACTGCGTATCCCTTGAGCCCTTCGAAGCTGCCCTTCAAGAACTCAAATCCACCGTGCGCTGGCCCCACGGTGGGTACCAACTGTCATGGGTTTGTCACAACAGATGTCCTCTTGTAAGGACTTAGTCATGGAGCCATCGCAACTAGGAAGCTTAAAGGGGTTAATCGGGACAAAGGACACGAGAGGTTTATACTAGTTCGGCCCCTTACGGTGAAGGTAAGGCCTACGTCTAGTCGGGTTGGTATTGCTTGATGTTTCGATGACCAGGGAGCGAGATACGCTATGCCCGGCTCTTGATGAGTTGTTTCTTGCCCTAAGCCGCCAGCGGGTCGCCCCCTTATATACACGGGTGGACACCCCGCGACCTACAGAGTCCCGGCCGGCTCATAAACAGTGTCCGGCTCGGTGACTAGTTAATTCTACCTTATGATACAAGTCATGTTACTATGGCGGTTTATCACCATGGGCCTTAAGCCGCCTGTGGGCCTCAGCCCCTTTATTGAACCGTCATCTTCATGCTTGGCATTGGGCTTCCTCCTGATGAGTCTTCTTTGCATAACCCGGCCCCTCCTGGGGGGCTTACACAAATAGTTATATCCCCAACAGAATCCGCAAGGTGCAAGTTTAGAGAGCAATCATCAAAATCACGGGAATCTAGCAAATCACACAAAGTTTTGGGAATAGTGGAAACACTAGCGCCCAAATCACATAAAGCATAAAATTCATGATCCTTAATCTTAATTTTAATAGTTGGTTCCCACTCATCATAAAGTTTTCTAGGGATAGAGACTTCCAACTCAAGTTTTTCCTCATAAGATTGCATCAAGGCATCAACGATATGCTTGGTAAACGCCTTATTTTTACTATAAGCATGAGGAGAATTTAGCACGGATTGCAACAAGGAAATACAATCAATTAAAGAGCAACTTTCATAATTAAATTCCTTGAAATCCAAAATAGTGTGTTTAGCAACATCTAGGGTTTTACTTTCAATCCCACTTTTATCAATTTTAGCATCATAATCTAAAAGCTCCGAATTTTTAGAACGCCTTCTAGGTATAGGTGTCTCATATTCAATCTCATCATTATCAAGATTCATATTACAAAACAAGTATTTGATAGGGGACACATCAATAACTTTTATATCTTCATCTTGATTTTTATGGGAATTGGAAGAACACGCTTTAATAAAGGCATCTTTCATAGCACGCATCCTAGCGGTTCTTTCCTTGCACTCATCAATGGAAATTCTCATGGCTTTGAGAGACTCATTGATATCATGCTTAGGAGGAATAGATCTAAACTTTAAAGAATCAACATCAAGAGAAATTCTATCAACGGTCCTAGCCAATTCATCAACCTTAAGCAATTTCTCTTCAAGAAAAGCATTAAAATTCTTTTGAGAATTCATAAACTCTTTAACACTAGTCTCAAATTCAGAGGGAATCTTATTAAAATTTCCATAAGAATTGTTGTAGGAATTTCCATAATTATTAGAGGAATTACTACGATAAGGCCTAGGATTAAAATTCCCTCTATACGCGTTGTTACCAAAATTATTCCTACCAACAAAATTCACATCCATAGATTCATTATTATTCTCAATCAAAGTAGACAAGGGCATATCATTAGGATCAGAAGAAACATTCTTAGTAGCAAATAATTTCATAAGTTCATCCATCTTTCCACTCAAAACATTAATTTCTTCTATCGCATGCACTTTTTATTAGTAGATCTTTCAAGATGCCATTGAGAATAATTAACCATAATATTATCTAGGAGTTTAGTAGCATCTCCTAAAGTGATTTCCATAAAAGTGCCTCCAGCGGCCAAATCTAAAAGGTTTCTAGAAGCAAAATTCAATCCGCATAAATTTTTGTATAATCATCCACAAATTCAAACCATGAGTAGGGCAATTACGTATCATTAATTTCATACTCTCCCAAGCTTGTGCAACATGTTCATGATCAAGTTGCTTAAAGTTCATAATATCGTTTCTAAGAGAGATGATCTTAGAGGGAGGAAAATACTTAGATATAAAAGCATCTTTGCACTTGTTCCAAGAATCAATAGTATTTTTAGGCAAAGACGAAAACCAAGCTTTAGCACGATCTCTAAGCGAAAAAGGAAATAGCTTCAATTTAACAACATCATTGTCAACATCTTTCTTCTTTTGCATATCACATAAATCCATGAAGCTATTTAGATGAGTAGCGGCATCTTCACTAGGAAGGCCGGCGAATTGATCTTTCATAACGAGATTCAATGAAGCAGCATTGATTTCACAAGATTCAGTATTGGCAAGAGGAGCAATCGGAGTGCTAAGGAAATCATTATTGTTGGTATTGGTAAAGTCACACAATTTGGTATTATCTTGAGCCATAGTGACAAGCAAGCAATCCAACACACGAGCAAACAAGCGAACGAGAAAAAGGAAAATGAAAAAGAGAGGGCGAATAAAACGGCAAGGGTAAAGTGGGGGAGGGGAAAACGAGAGGCAAATGGCAAATAATGTAATGCGAGGGATAAGGGATTGTGATGGGTACTTGGTATTTTGACTTCTGCATAGACTCCCCGGCAACGGCGCCAGAAATCCTTCTTGCTACGTCTTGAGCTTATGCTGGTTTTCCCGAAGAGGAGAGGATGATGCAGCAGAGTAGCATAAGTATTTCCCTCAATTTTTGAGAACCAAGGTATCAATCCAGTAGGAGGCCACGCTCAAGTCCCTCGTACCTACACAAAGCAAATAACTCCTCGCAACCAACGCGAATAGGGGTTGTCAATCCCTTCACGGTCACTTACGAGAGTGAGATCTGATAGAGATGATAGATAATATTTTTGGTATGTTTTTCGTATAAAGATGCAAAGTAAAATAAAAGTCAAAGTAAAAAGCAAAACAATAATAAAGCGTAGGAAGATTAATATGATGAGAATAGACCCAGGGGCCATAGATTTCACTAGTGGCTTCTCTCAAGAGCATAAGTATTTTACGGTGGGTGAACGAATTACGGTTGAGCAATTGATGTAATTGAGCATAGTTATGAGAGTATCTAGGTATGATCATGTATATAGGCATCACGTCCGAGACAAGTAGACCGACTCCTGCCTGCATCTACTACTATTACTCCACTCATCGACCGCTATCCAGCATGCATCTAGAGTATTAAGTTAATGAAAACAGAGTAACGCCTTAAGCAGATGACATGATGTAGAGGAATAAATTCATGCAATATGATAAATACCCCATCTTGTTATCCTCGATGGCAACAATACAATAAGTGCCTTGCTGCCCTCATCACACCGGAAAGGACACCGCAAGATTGAACCCAAAGCTAAGCACTTCTCCCATTGCAAGAACTACCAATCTAGTTGGCCAAACCAAACGGATAATTCGAAGAGACTTGCAAAGATAACCAATCATACATAAAAGAATTCAGAGAAGATTCAAATATTGCTCATAGATAATCTTGATCATAAACCCACAATTCATCGGTCTCAACAAACACACCGCAAAAATAATATTACATCGAATAGATCGCCACGAGAGAGGGGGAGAACATTGTATTGAGATCCAAAAAGAGAGAAGAAGGCATCTAGCTACTAACTATGGACCCGAAGGTCTGAAGTAAACTACTCACACTTCATCGGAGAGGCTATGGTGTTGATGTAGAAGCCCTCTGTGATTGATTCCCCTTCCAGCGGAGCTCCAGAACAGGCCCCAAGATGGGATCTCGTGGATACAGAAAGTTGCGGCAGTGGAATTAGGTTTTTGGCTCCGTATCTGATCTATTGGGGGTACGTAGGTATATATAGGAGGAAGGAGTACGTCGTGGAACTTCGGGGGGCCCACGAGGCAGGGGTGCGCGCCCTAGGGTTGGCGCCCTCCACCCTCGTGGTCGCCTCCCTCCTTTCTTGACCAAGGGTCCAAGTCTCCTGGATCTTATCTGATGAGAAAATCACGTTCCCGAAGGTTTCATTCCGTTTGGACTTCGTTTGATATTCCGTTTCTTCGAAATACTGAAATAGGCAAAAAAACAGCAATTCTGGGCTGGGCCTCCGGTTAATAGGTTAGTCCCAAAAGTAATATAAAAGTGGAAAATAAAGCCCAATATAGTCCAAAACAATAGATAATATTGCATGGAGCAATCAAAAATTATAAATACGTTGGAGACGTATCAGACCCCCGGCAAGACCCCTTCCGGGGACGACCACGGTGCCGCGGCAAGACCCTTGCCGGGGCCCAGGCAAGGCCCTTGCCAAGGACACCTACAGGGCCACGGCCATGCCCACATCTGCCAAAGCTCCACCGCCGTCCCCAAGCAGCTGCCAGCTCAACCAGCTGGGCAAGCACCTGCGTGGCGACGGACGGCCTCTACACCAACTCAGCAAGCACCTGCGTGATGGCATGCAAGTCTTCCTGAAGGCTCCACCACCGCGCCAGCCCAGCAGCCAGCCAACTTGGCGCCACGACGCCTCGTCATCTCGGACACGTGTCGAAGCCAGGCGAGGCGGCGACAGCTCGGACGTGCTTCCTTGTTGTCCCTGATAAAGCGAGAGGGGTACGTCGGCAGCGCATTAAATGCGTTTGTCCGACGGTGTCAGAGGATAGAGTCCTCCACTGTAGACCTTTCCACCTCCTGTGTGCCACTGTGGCAACCCCTTTTCCTAAAAAAGGATGCCCGAGGCGACCAGGAAAAGGATTCAGATCTTTTGGGCAAGTTGCACCCCGTAGCTAGCTCAAGAACACAAAAACATTCGAATACATAAACCAAAGCAGGACTACGGTATTACGCATCTCCGCGGCCCGAACCTGGGTAAATGATCCGTGTGCTTCCCGTCAGACCCGCTCTTTGTACAACCCTGCACTCGCCAACCGTAGAAGGGATCTCAGTTTTTCGATAGGTGTAAATTTCCCCCGACAGTATCCATCGGGTATGGGTACGGCTAAAGTTTCATACCCATGGGTACATGTAAAGTTTCATACCCATGGGTATGGGTATGGGTAAAATTTTGTACCCATTGACTATACGGGTATGGGTATGGTATTGCTCTACCCGCCCCATACCCTACCCATTGCCGTCCTTACTCCCTGCTAAACTTATAGCAAGGCACACATTAGGTCTGGTACACAACATTGCATACATGATATAACCTATGGCTGAGGCATAGGGAATGACTTTCATTTTCTCTCTATCTTCTGCAATGGTCGAGCATTGAGTCTGACTCAACTTCACACCTTGTAACACAGGCAAGAACCCTTTCTTTGACCGATCCATTTTGAACTTCTTCAAAACTTTATCTAGGTATGTGCTTTGTGAAAGTCCAATTAAGCGTCTTGAACTATCTCTATAAATCTTGATGCCCAATATATAAGCAACTTCACCAAGGTCTTTCATTGAAAAATTCGTATTCAAGTATCCTTTTATGCTATCCATAAATTCTATATCATTTCCAATCAACAATATGTCATCCACATATAATATCATTTCCAATCAACAATATGTCATCCACATACAATATGCTCCCACTCACTTTCTTGTAAATACAGGCTTCTCCAAAAGTCTGTATAAAACCATGTGCTTTGATCACACTATCAAAGCATATATCCCAACTCTGAGAGGATTGCACCAGTCCATAAATGGATCGCTGGAGCTTGCACACTTTGTTAGCACCTTTAGGATTAACAAAACCTTCTAGTTGCATCATATACAACTCTTCTTTAAGAAATCCATTAAGGGATGCAGTTTTGACATCCATTTGCCAAATTTAATAATCATAAAATGCGGAAATTGCTAACATGATTCAGACACACTTAAGCATCGCTACAGGTGAGAAGGTCTCATCGTAGTCAACCCCTTAAACTTGTCAAAAACCTTTCACAACAAGTCGAGCTTTGTAGACAGTAACATTACCATCAGCATCAGTCTTCTTCCTGAAGAACCATTTATTCTCTATGGCTAGCCGATCATCGGGCAAGTCAACCAAAGTCCACACTTTGTTCTCATACATGGATCACATCTCAGATTTCATGGCCTCAAGCCATTTTGCGGAATTTGGGCTCATCATCGTTTCCTCATAGTTCGTAGGTTCATCATGGTCTAGTAACATGACTTCTAGAACAGGATTACCGTACCACTCTGGTGCGGATCGTACTCTGGTTGACTTACGAGGTTCGATAGTAACTTGATCTGAAAGTTCATGATCATTATCATTAGCTTCCTCACTAATTGGTGTAGGCATCGCTGGAACTGATTTCTGTGATGAACCATCTTCCAATTCGAGAGAAGGTACAACTACCTCATCAAGTTCTACTTTCCTCCCACTCACTTCTTTTGAGAGAAACTCCTTCTCTAGAAAGGATCCATTCTTAGCAACAAATGTCTTGCCTTCGGATCTGTGATAGAATGTGTACCCAACAGTTTCTTTTGGGTATCCTATGAAGACGCACTTCTCTGATTTGAGGTCGAGCTTATCAGGTTGAAGCTTTTTCACATAAGCATCGCAGCCCCAAACTTTAAGAAACGACAGCTTAGGTTTCTTGCAAAACCACAGTTCATATGGTGTCGTCTCAACGGATTTAGATGGTGCCCTATTTAACGTGAATGCAACTGTATCTAAACATAACCCCAAAACGATAGTGGTAAATCGGTAAGAGACATCACAAACCGCACCATATCTAATAAGTTACGGTTACGATGTTCGGACACACCATTACGCTGCGGTGTTCCAGGTAGCGTGAGTTGCGAAACTATTCCACATTGTTTCAAATGAAGACCAAACTCGTAACTCAAATATTCGCATCCGCGTTCAGATCATAGAAACTTTATTTTCTTGTTACGATGATTTTCCACTTCACTCTGAAATTCTTTGAACTTCTCAAATGTTTCAGCTTGTGTCTCATGAAGTAGATATACCCATATCTTCTCAAATCATCTGTGAAGGACAGAAAATAACGATACCCAGCGCGAGCCTCAACACTCATCAGACCGCATACATCCGTATGTATTATTTCCAATAAGTCAGTTGCTCGCTCCATTGTTCCGGAGAACGGAGTCTTAGTCATCTTGCCCACGAGGCATGGTTCGCAAGCATCAAGTGATTCATAATCAAGTGATTCCAAAATCCCATCAGCATGGAGTTTCTTCATGCGCTTTACACCAATATGACCTAAATGGCAGTGCCACAAATAAGGTGCACTATCATTACTAACTTTGCATCTTTTGGCTTCAATATTATGAATATGTGTATCCCTACGATCGATATTCAACAAAAATAGACCATTCATCAAGGGTGCATGACCATAAAATATATTACTTATATAAATAAAACAACCAATATTCTCTGATTTAAATGAATAACCGTCTCACATCAAACAATATCCAGATATAATGTTCATGCTCAACGTTGGCACCAAATAAAAATTATTTAGGTTTAAAACTAATCCCGGAGGTAGATGTAGAGGTAGCATGCCGACGGCGATCACATCGACCTTGGAACCATTTCCGACGCGCATCGTCACCTCGTCCTTAGCCAACCTTCGTTTAATCCGTAGCCCCTATTTTGAGTTGCAAATATGAGCAACAGAACCCGTATCAAATACTCAAGCGTTACTACGAGCATTAGTAAGGTACAAATCAATAATATGTATATCAAATATACCTTTCACTTTGCCATCCTTCTTATCCGCCAAATACTTGGGGCAGTTCCGCTTCCAGTGACCAGTCCCTTTGCAGTAGAAGCACCCACTTTCAGGCTTAGGTCCAGACTTGGGCTTCCTCCCGGGAGTAGCAACTTGCTTGCTATTCTTCTTGAAGTTCCCCTTCTTCCCTTTGCCCTTTTTCCTGAAACTAGTGGTCTTGTTAACCATCAACACTTGATGCTCCTTCTTGATTTCTACCTCCGCGGCTTTAAGCATTGCGAAGAGCTCGGGAATTGTCTTTTCGATTCCTTCCATATTATAGTTCATCACGAAGCCTTTATAGCTTGGTGGCAGTGATTGAAGAACTCTGTCAATGACACTATCATCAGGAAGATTAACTCCCAGGTGAGTCAAGTGGTTATGGTACTCAGACATTCTGAGTATGTGTTCACTGACAGAACTGTTCTCCTCCATCTTGCAGCTATAGAACTTGTTGGAGACTTCATATCTGTCAACTCGAGCATTTTCTTGAAATATTAACTTCAACTCCTGGAACATCTCATATGCTCCATGACATTCAAAACGTCTTTGAAGTCCTGATTCTAAGCCGTAAAGCATGGCACACTGAACTATCAAGTAGTCATCAGCTTTAGCTTGCCAGGCGTTCATAATGTCCGGAGTTGCTCCTGCAGCAGGCCTTGCACCTAGCGGTGCTTCCAGGACGTAATTCTTCTGTGCAGCAATGAGGATAATCCTCAAGTTACGGACCCAGTCTGTGTAGTTGCTACCATCATATTTCAATTTAGATTTCTCTAGGAACGCATTAAAATTCAAGGGAACGGTAGCACGGGCCATTGATCTAAAACAACATAGATATGCAAAAACTCTCGGGACTAAGTTCATGATAAATTAAAGTTCATTTAATCATATTACATAAGAACTCCCACTTAGGTAGATCTAGTCATCTAAATGATCACGTGAGCCTTATCAACTAAACCATGTCCGATCATCACGTGATATGGAGTAGTTTTCAATGGTGAACATCTCTATGTTGATCAATATGATTCACATTTGACCTTTTGGTCTCAGTGTTCCGAGGCCATATCTGCATATGCTAGGCTCGTCAAGTTTAACCCGAGTATTAATTCTGCACGTGCAAAACTGTCTTACACCCGTTGTATGTGAACGTAGAGCTTATCACACCCGATCATCACGTGGTGTCTCGGCATGACGAACTGTAGCAACGGTGCATACTCAGGGAGAACACTTAGACCTTGAAATTTAGTGAGGGGTCATCTTCTAATGCTGCTGCCGTACTAAGCAAAATAAGATGCATAAAAGATAAACATCACATGCAATCAAAATATGTGGCATGATATGGCCATCATCATCTTGTGCCTTTGATCTCCATCTCCAAAGCACCGTCGTGATCTCCATCGTCACCGGCTTGACACCTTGATCTCCATCGTAGCGTCGTTGTCATCTCGCCAACTATTGCTTCTAAACCTCTCGCTAACGCATAGTGATAAAGTAAAGCAATTACATGGCAATTGCATTTCATACAATAAATCGACAACCATAAGGCTCCTGCCAGTTGCCGATAACTTTTACAAAACATGATCATCTCATACAATAACTTGTATCACATCATGTCTTGACCATATCACATCACAACATGCCCTGCAAAAACAAGTTAGACGTCCTCTACTTTGTTGTTGCGAGTTTTACGTGGCTCCTACGGGCTTCTAGCAAGAACCGTTCTTACCTACGCATCAAAACCACAACGATTTTTCGTCAAGTGTGCTATTTTAACCTTCAACAAGGACCGGCCGTAATCAAATTCGATTCAACTAAAGTTGGAGAAACAAACACCCGCCAGCCACATGTGTGCAAAAGCACGTCGGTAGAACCGGTCTCATGAACGTGGTCATGTAATGTTGGTCCGGGCCGCTTCATCCAACAATACCGCTGAATCAAAATAATACATTGGTGGTAAGCAGTATGACTATTATCAGCCACAACTCTTTTTGTTCTACTCGTGCATATCATTTACGCATAGACCTGGCTCGGATGCCACTGTTGGGGAACGTAGCATGCAATTTCAAAAAAATTCCTACGATCACGCAAGATCTATCTAGGAGATGCATATCAACGAGAGGGGGAGAGTGTGTCCACGTACTCTCGTAGACTGAAAGCGGAAGTGTTAGGTTAACGTGGTTGATGTAGTCGAACGTCTTCACGATCCAACCGATCTAGTACCAAACATACGGCACCTCCGAGTTCTGCACACGTTCAGCTCGATGACATCCCTCGAACTCTTGATCCAGCAGAGGGTCGAGGGAGAGTTTCGTCAGCATGATGGCGTGGTGACGGTGATGGTGATGTAATCCGCGCAGGGCTTCACCTAAGCACTACGACACTATGTCCGGAGTAGTAAACTTTGGAGGGGGACACCGCACACGTCTAAGAGAATAACTGATGTGTTCTAGGGTGACCCCCTGCCCCCGTATATAAAGGAGGGGAGGTGGAGGCGACCGGCCAAGAGGGGCGCGCCATGGGGGGGAATCCTACTAGGACTCCACTCCTAGTAGGATTCAGCCCCCTTTTTTTCTTTCTCATCGGAGGGGAAAAGGAAGGAGAGGAAGAGGGAGAGAGAAAGGGGGGCTGTTGGTTCTATATCCGGCGTATCTCGTAGTAGGGGTCCTAAGCTAGGCGTCTTGGAGCGATGGTAACATGGACACGGGATTTTACCCAGCTTCAGGCTCTCTCGAAGAGATAATACCCTACATGCTGCTTTTGATTTTTTTCATATGGGTGTAGTATAGAGTACATGTATCTACCACGAGATTGTAGGAATGAATATGAGATTGTCTATTGACTAGCCTGGCCTCGGTTTATATATGCACCGTAGGCCTAGGGTTTAGAGGAATCCTTGTCTTGGGTGCCAAGTCTTGTGGGATCTTCCTTGTATGCGGCGTGGGCTGTCCGAAGTGGCCCATGAGTGAACCGCCATGGGGGTCCTCGGCCCGATCCAGCTGGTTGGGAGACGACATGGTGAATACCCCCTCGTATAGGTCACCGTCAGTAGAATCGGTCTTCAAGTTGGGGACGCTCCTCGATTCTTCCGAACTGCTCTTCATCTTCGGTCGTCGGTCTTGAAAACTGGTTCAACAAATCTTCTCATCTTCGATCTTGAGGATCGCCGAAGTGCATCCGAAGAATTTACACGTCGGGTATCCGAGGAGCCCCCTTATGTTTCCGGCATTTATCAATGTCTTGTTATTTTTATGCCACACCTCGGGTTTGAAGTTGTTCCCGGGCGGCAACGTCCTCTTGTGTCCGAGCTACCACACCGGACTCATTCGAGGTATCTTTTGCAGCCGAGCACCAACGCCGGACCACTTCCGAGCTCCAATGCTGGAATGTATCCGAGCTCCAACGCCGGACTGTATCCGAGCTCCAACGCTGGACTATGTCCAAGCTCCAACGCCGGACTGTATCCGAGCTCCAACGCCGGACTATGTCCAAGCTCCAACGCCGGACTGTATCCGAGCTCCAATGCCGGACTATATCCGAGGTGTCATAAATCACCTTGGTTCAAAAAAGTTGAAGGAGTTTAGCCGAGCTTAATGCCGGAAATGCCCTCTATGGAGCCAACCACTAGCACCCGAGCTTTATGCCGGACTACTTCCGAGGTGGTGCACCACCCCGACTGCGGGACGTTTTTTGTCAATATTTTTGATTGGTGCAACTTATTCTCTGCCGAGATGCACCTGAGGGATGACATAAGACCGTTGATCCCAGTAGCCCCTGAGACTCAGGTTGATTCGCAAAATCGGCCTGAGGATCAACTCCTAGCTCGACAGAATACTTCGGGACACAAAAAGCGGTGTGCAAAGTCCTCGAGACACAGGCTGGGTGCGGCCGACCAACCTGAGGATCATAATCTCCTCGAAAGCTATATTGCACTTAAATTTTCTGCATTGGATTGTCAATGCAGTAGCCCCCGAGAATTGGGTTGGGCAAAATGGCCGACCCTAGGATGGTACCTCCTCGGGAACAAGTTCAACTCTCATGTATGTTTTGACAATACCGAGGTGGAGTTCAGCAGGAAAGATGCTGAACTGTAGTTTTAGAAAAGAGTTTCACGCCGAACACCTCAACCAAGAGAATGTCCCGCTTCCTGAAACATAAAATAGGTGAAAGATGTTATAAGCTCAAAAAAAGGCCAACAAACATGCGTAAAAAACTTTACGTCTAGATTGAATCAAGTTGTTTTGGTGCCAATATGAAATTGGTCTTCAAATTGTACTTTCGTCGTGCTTTGACATGACACATCTGATCTCTAGACTTCAAGTGGGTCAGCCCTCGGCTTCAACCTCCCTATCCCGAAGGCGGAGTGTTTCTCAGGCCAGTTTAGCGAACTAAACGCGAGCGGCTTTAGAGAGAAACCAGGCTACCCGGCTATTGATCATACACCTGAGTCGAGAAAGGAGTGGTAGAAAAAGACTGTGCAGCGACTAATAAAAATGGCTCATACTAATTCAAGAGCCCCCAAGCGACTTGGGTAAAAGAATTTTATGTATAATGATTGTATGTACCGAAGTACTTATATCATATCTGTGTTCGCCCGAACTTTTAAACGCGTCTTAACCGACCGTCGGCTTCTCCCTCTTCGGTCAAGGGCCGAAAAGTGTTATGTACTCCGCCTGCCGAGAATATCGACGGTGTTTCCGATAACCAGGCAATCAGGCTATAGGGCTGTAACAGACAAAGCGCGCTCAGGAAACTTATGCTATATTATTGACGAAGTGTAAGAAACATCTTCGAAAAAATAGTACCCCCACCGATACCTTTCTTCGGTTGCTCATTGTTACTATGAGACTTGTGCAATAGATTTTTTGTACTCATGAGTTCCGTTGTGTGCCGACCATGATTGAAAACAATAAGAGCGCTAGCTTTCGGCTTCACCCAGTCTGAGGTCCGAGCTCGGATGACCCGATCGTGACAATCGCAGAGGTGCTCCCTTTACTCCCTAGCCGAACAATCGGGAACGTAGGATAAACACAGGAGCAAGGCAACCCAGTTTGCGGAACACTTAAGTCAACATGGTGCATATTGTGGCGTAATACATAAACAAGGAACGAAGCCATACAAGTTTGATCATATGCAAGAGGAAAGGCTTCATAAAGGAAGCCCCCAAGTAAACGGTGTATTTGAATTTGTGTGTCAGAAACAAAGTTTTGACAAGGAAGTTTTTCACAAACAACTTTTTGCCAAAAAGGTATAATGCTTGGTTGAACGGAACAAAATTTAAAACTGAAAGTCTTTGAGCATGAAAGCGACTTAGCTGGTTTAATGTGCTTGGTGTTGATGACGCGATTCGGGGTTGTGGCGGGACGAAGACGCCCATTGATCTGCGACAGATCCAACAAGGTTCGCAGTCCTCGGCATGGCCGAGGTCCCAGCCCCCAAGCCGGTTCCAAAGTGTCCGAGAAAAGAGCTCGGCACTTCTGAAGTGGCGACATAACACGACCGATGTGGCAAGGTGAAAACTCCGGTCCGACCGAGGCGACGGAGCAGGCCGGCAGTGTGATGCCGAAGTCCCCGACGTGGGTTAATGAGGTAATGATGAGGCCCCCGGTCCAGCCGAGGTAACTACCTGCACGCATTAGATAGTGCAAGCGAAAGACAATAAAAAATAATAATAATTGTCATCTACTTAATTGATTTAAGAAGGTATATAGTTAAAGAAATTATGGCCTGGGCGCCTAAGTCGGCTCGATGGAGTAGTGGCGTGGAGACGTCGGCACAGGTCGGAAGTCCACTTAGACAATGATGATGATGATGACAACGCGATGCCGCGACCATATGAGGCAGTTTGAATTTGCATGGCAGAGAGAGTCGCAGATGCGGTGAACCGAATTATACCCGGCCGTGGAAAGTCTACACGAAAAAATCATGCAAACCAGAAAAAATATATCCTGTGTGAAAATATATACAATGTGTAATTAGGAAAAGACACAACCTGATGTTTTATAGGGTAGCGCGAGTCGATTTACACCGGTTGGGACGATAACATCGACTTGCGCAAATGGCGGCGTAATGTGCCACTATTAATTTTCCTGTCGCCAAGGTCGATGAAGACCGAGGAGTGACGACGTATTTTTATAGGGCATATCCGATTGCAGATACGGCGTCCGTCAGACTGCGGACAAAAAATCAACATGCGGGTGCTGAATTACTGATAAAACACTAGTACAAAGCAAGGTTGCACTGTTCGTCAATTAGACTTTAAAAACAGCACTGCAAAAAGGGGCAATTTTGCATTAGTACTTCGGCCGATGCATCATGCATGGAGTAGAGAAATCCACTAGCGGACGATAGCAATCATATGTGCCGGATTATAAAAAAAGAAAAAGCATAAAGAATAGAATTAAAGAAAGGAAAAAGCAGATAAAAAATGAAGGAATTCCCTGGATGGCCGCTGCCCGTGCCGGAGTGTACTCGGCTCCACGTGCGCTTTTCCGACCTAAGCATACTAGTAAGCATGCACGTGTAACGCACGTCCCTTAAATATAAAAGAAGTCTTATTAATTTTATTTATGTTTAATGAAGTAAATGTGTTCGTGCATTGCAACAGGAGAAATAAAATTCTTGCGCCCCCTTGCGACTAATATGTGTTCTACTTATACTTTTTTAAAGCTCGCATTCTCATGAGTCGTATTCACCTGGTCACCTCGTCATCAAGTACGCGGACACATGTTTGGGGTTGTCGCGGTCGAACATGTACTTTATGAACTCTGCCTCCTTGCCGGTCGTGTGGCCGTCATGGGCGTGCTCGAAGCAAAACTCAATTTTATGATGAAGTTAAATTCACTAAAGAAAATTTGAAAAATAATAATAATTAAAAGGATAACAAAATATGTTGTTTAGCGTAAACGGGAATGGTTGGGAGGATTTCCAAGGAGTCATGAACCGCAGAGAAACTCTCACAGGTCCCCTAAAACATTTCCCATCAATCAACACATAGACACATAGAGACTCACCTATAAAGATCCTCACTTACAATTTGTTTAACTCCAGCAGACCTCTAAACCACTACCCCCTACATTTCAATGTCCTATATTTTATTAATTTTATGGAAATATCATAAATTCATCATTGTAGTACCTATTTTTTCTTCCTGTATTTTCATTTGAATGAACATTGGTACAATACAGAACTAACACATAAAACAGACAACCAAATAAAACTTAGTAATTCGAAGGCATTTCTCCTCATTCAAGGAAAATTCACTCATCGTGGTACGCTGCTATGAACACATCCAATAGTTATTAATTATTACACTTAATAGTGAAAATACATCTCTGTTAAGTCAAAAAGGAACACAAATCAGAACAATCGAATTACCGTGGACCTACATGACCGGTAAGGGCACTCTCAAATCATCTCAAACACATATGTTTCTCCAAATTCACATAGATAGATATCTAATTAGTTAACATACATGGATTAAACTCCACTGCATATAGCCAGAATCATTGGTCCTCCACATGGCAAAAATCTACAGGATCACAAATCATAAAATTGCGAAGTTTATGCTGCCCTCTTGTATCCACAATATTTGTTATCTCATGTTTTGTCATGGCCGATGACCCACATTTGTGGAGTAATAAAACCTATGCCAGGGCATGATCTTGCTTTCATAGTGTGATGACCCACATTTGTGGAGTAATAAAACCGATGCCAGTGCATGGCAGTGTAATATGTTGTTCTAGTGAAAGCAAGTAGGAGTGGATAACTGCACCCAAGTCTACCTTCAGTTCTGCCTGTGAACTCCCTGCTTATGTACAGAGTATGCTGAAGTCTCACACCCCTGGAGTTGAAAACTTAAAACGGTATAAACGTGCATGTGAAACACATGTCTTACAAATATAAATGTTGATAATCACTATAGATGCCAATACGTACTATATTATTGGATATTGTATATTTTGCTAATTTTTTAATATTTTGTTAACTACAATAACAATCAAGCAGACAATATGGTATTTTATTTCAAGAGTTCACACATGTATAGTTTTTGTATGTCAAGAACACAGAGATAATGAGTGCCGATGACCTGATGTGTACATGAATTTAACCCATTTGTCAGCTAAAATGTACCACACCACATTAAAGTAGTACTACTATCTAAAATAATATATCACATGCACTAAAATATTAGAAATATCTTTCAACAAATTTGTTTGAATAAAATGCTGCAATAAATATTTTCAGCCATTGTTTAGATCATACATGTGGAAACCCTACCGTTGCAAGGTTCAAATCATCAAATATCATCTATTCCAACACATGGATAACGGGCAGTCCATTTGTAGTTAGTTGGTTGCCTGTCCGGCCCTTTACAATACAGTATTAGTTTGCTCCAACCAAATAAATTGTTCTTAAGCTCTGCAAAGACACCTCTTATGTAGCACTCAAGGGAATAAAATAAGTCAAAAATAACAGATATACGGGTATAGAAGCGAGCAGGAATTTGGAGGATCACGGCGCTCATGCTCTACTGCTTGCTCTTCAAAAGAGAACAAGTCATTGAAGAGCGCCACACGCCGAGCACTTTTTATCAAGTACCTCGTGGGAAACAGCAACAACAATAAATCGTGTGTGTAACGCACGTCTCAAGCGCTAACCCAGGGAGATTCACATTGTATAAAAATAAAGCAACTGTTGAAAAAACATGTGTACTCAATTTTGTGATGCCATTCAAATAGTATTTTCAAAACAAAGACACCATTGTGGTCATGATGCTGCATAGAGCAACACCCTGGATCCCTCACGGGCCTATATGGCCGGAGACCTTGGCGTGTATCCCGACAACGCCATCTACGGCCTGATGACTACGACAAAGAATTTGCTCCAGAAGTATAGCTAGCAGTTACTGTATTGTGGGTATGTGACTACTCCGCCACCCCGTCCGCTGTTGAGGCTCTTTTGATAGCGGGTGTTGGCCCTAGCTGTGTTAGTGAAAACTAAAGTGATTTTTGAATTTTCAGGTTTAGACAAATAGGCAGTGCCTAGCTGGCCAGACATCTGAACCTCTCTATATGCAAATTGGAGCGCACAAACCAGCAAGATTCTCGGATAGGTTTTCAATTATCCAACTTTTTCACCGTAAAAAGAATATCTAGTCTATGTGATCAATGCTGAATATAAGGTAATCCAGGCCTCCTTTTCAAGTGAGTTAGCTTCTAAAAAAATCAAGACGAAGAGGTTGGTCGAGAGACAAGCTCGCCAATGTAGGATTCAGTCAATGCCAAGCACATGCCAAGCACATGCCAAGCAAGGATCAATGCCATCAATTAATTTGTGGATGATTCTGTCAATACCAGGCAAGGATCGTTTTGAGTGACGTCGGCATCTCACTTTTCCAATGGCCCTCGGTTTCGGCATCGCTGCCGTGCAATCCACCCGACAACAATGCATAAACAAGCAACACACACACGCCAGCAGAGAAATCATGCCATACCTCCTGGAATTGGAACCACATTTTGATTTTATGTATGAATCGAAAGATTATTCATGCCCATAGAAAATTGGGTTTTCTCAATATTTATGTTCAAGCACTCAAAGAAGTAACAAGCATGCACTAAAGATGTTTCAGTGAATGGAAGAAGGAGATAAGATAGGAATAAAGTGTTGATGATTCAGTGTTAAACAACCAATCCATCCATTGGATAGTTTTACTGAGCATTTGAATTTGATAATGAGAAAGAAGTACCTGATTATTTATAGCAGATGTCCACCTGGGAGTCTTTTTTATGGGGTTAACATCAGTACAAGAAACACTTGTAAGTTGTTAAACCAAAGACATTCTGTTAGAATATAACTTGCAAGTAATAATCAGAGTATCCCAAATATAATTCAGCTTGCACTTCCATGAATCAATCAGAGATAAAGTTGATCTTTATTTGGCATTCAGTCAAATTAAATTTGAAGCAAGGTAGAAAGATGCAAGTCACGGCAGGGACAAAAGCTATCAATTGATGAATTACCTACTCAAGGGTGTGGTGACTGCATCCTCGTGCGGCATGGAGTGACAAGAACGCACAGAGGAGATGCAAGTGACGACACTTGTGCATGGCTGCATGCGGCAAATACCTCGGTGAGAAAGCAGTGGCCATGATGAAATTATTGACAACACCCTGTAATTAGGAATATAAATGTTTGATATAAACTTAAAATTTAGGACTACTTGATTACTATAAACTTGATAGTAAAGATGTGCATCGCTGAAAATGACAAATAAAGTTCAGAAGGTAGATGACAATAAACTTCAGAATCTAAAATGGTGATCCACGACATACTCTTGGTTACATCAATTTGGGAAGCACTGGAAGAAAAGTTGAAGCATCACATCACTGAGGAAATACCGTAAAGAAAACAAATCTGAGATGAAAGACCTCCGGCGCGGCGGCCTCATGACAGAAGCTTCTTGGCGTGTCCCCTAGCTGCAGATTGGGGAGATGGCGGATACGACACGGTGACGCCGACGAGGGCCACTGGAGGGCGCTGGCATGTCCCCTGGCTACAGATTGAGGAGACGGCAGGTACGGCGCGGGGCCGACAGGGAGGGCGCTGGTGCATCCGACCGGGCAACAGGGTGGGCGCTCTTGGGCCTGGCGGAGGAGGAAGGGAGCAGTAGCTTCCCGTGGGTAGGAGAGGCAGGCGACGGGGAGCGCCGGTTCTTTTGGGCAGGTGGCGTAGCGAGTACAACCATGGCCGCGGGGATGCGCCCCGATCCAACTCCGTGTGCTAGGCGGCCGCCGGAGCCCGCTCGCCAGCGAGCACCTTAGCCGCCACCAGGCCTCTCCTTCTCCTCCCCTGTCCTCTTATCGTCCCCGGAAGATGCACCGTCCCCCCAATCGTGTTGTTACCTTGTATCGTATCTTGCCTCTTTTTTTCCTCGTATGGCTGAACAAGCGGCTATACTTCTCGAAATTGGAAGGCTAGCTTCCTCATTTGTTTACTTTGATATTCTTCATGTAACGAGACAATCTAATACGTCAGCTCACCTGTGTGCGAAACATGCAAGCACTCTAGGTGTGTGTGACTGTTGGATGAACTCCCCCCTGGTTTCCTCGTGACAAGCCTCATGGCCGATCGCGCGGGAGCTGAGATTGAATGAATAAAGCCCAATGATTCCCGCAAAAAAAAGAGTTTTCGTCCGCCCACGAAAATCGCTAAACGCAGTTTGGGGCGACGCTTAGTGTAATCTTAACCGTTAAATTAAATTAAATGATCTTGATATAAGGCTGCAATTGGTCTGTACTGTTCTGTGTAGATTAGACTGGATGCACTTAGCGATCAATATGTTTGGTTGTTTAATCTCTACTACTATACTATTATTATATATACTACTACTATTATATATATATTACTCCTAATGGAGGAGTCCAAACGTCGTTCGTTCGTTCGCTCGCTCGCACGCACGCAACCCCTCGCATCGATCCACCTCCCCCCGCCGATTTTTTTCAAATAAAACGTTTGACTCCACCTCTCTTCCGCATGAAAAAATAAGGAGAAAATCACCTATGTTTTTGGTTTCCTTTCACGGTCTCCATCCTATCCAGATCCCCCCTCACCCCCGATCCTCTCCCAAACCACCTCCACCCAGATCTCCACACCCCCTGATCCTCTCCTAAACCACTCCGGAGAGCCTTCCCGTGGCCACCTCGACACCGTGAGATTCAGGGGCGGCGGAATCGAGAGGTTATCATGGAGTGCAGGTCGTTGCGTGACTATGTGGTGACGCCCGGCTGAAGGCTGAAGCATTGAGACGGAGGACACGGCCGCCGCCGTGCTGTGCTTTACTGGTGTGCCCGTGCGCCTGCTCACTAGGTGCCGCGACAGGTTGGGTCTCACCGCTGCCATGGTCCTCCTCCAGTGCCCCTCTTCATCCTGTTAAACAGCCATGGAGGCACCGATGTACGCCGGGTCGGGGGTGTGGAGATCCGGGGATTACTGCCGCGGGAGGCTCCACGTCATCCTAAGCAATCGTCCTGAGCAAGCAGTTGAGGTTACACCAAGCTAAGGATCCGGTGGAAGCCTATTCATCTCTTCTGACCTGAGAAAGAACCATGGGAAGGTAAGTCTGTAAGCATTGAATTTTTCTATACGTTCTATGACGATGCAATCTACCTTCTACATGTAAAGAGAATATCGCATATCGGTAATAATATATGTGTAGTGCAGTTTTGCATAATGTGGAAGCTTGTACTAATTGGCTGCTTACCGTGACACAAACATATGTGCTTTCTTTGCAATTTGCGTTTCTGTTATTGTGATGAATTCTAATTTAACAGCAGATGCATGTCCGCATAGGATACAACTAGCTGCATGGCATGAGATTATTCAACGCGTTGAGTAATCTGGAATGGTAACATTTTTGGTTAAATAGGATGCTCTTGAGATTATTTCTCATGCCAACATGGCATGCCCGAGCGAAAAATGTGCCACCGTTGGACAGGGCCGTGCCTTGTTAGAGAAGGTTTCTGGTTGGATAAATGAGAAGGCATGATTAGGGTGATATTTGTTTCCAGGCTCTTCCATATTAGCCTTTTTCAAGGTAGGATCTCTTTTTTTTTTTTGAACTTTCCATCCAGCAATGATCTTTATCCTGTAAAGAACATATTACCCTTTTTCAAGGCATAATGAAGGCCAAACATATTAGAGTAAAATTGAACTAGCTATCTGAATCACATTATCTTATTACAGAAAATTAGATGTTTTCACATTTAAAATTTTAGATTTATCTTTACTTGTAAGGAAAAAAGGTCTGATGCTGCAGCCACAGAAGAACAAATCCAAAATGCACAAACAGATATATTGCAGCTATCATGATTTTTGTTGTTGGGGTAAGGCAATTGAACATTGTGGTCACAAATTCAGTAAAGCATGGCTCTACTTATGAGACGACAATCAAAATTACAATAAACTCCTCACTGGATATCGAATGTTTTAGTGAGTTCTAATCTTTGACATCTTTTTGATGGAAAAAGGAAGGAGAGCTGCTCCATACAGCAACATATGATATAACTGGAACAAGCTATGATTTGATGCCCAGTTGTCCTCCCCATGGCCTACCTATAGTAACCTCCTCTGCTATCCCTCCCCCCTCCCTGCTCTCCCTTCTCCCATCACAGATAGCAAAGGATCAAAATAGCCAGACCTGGAGGAAAAATTCCCGAGGACTACCTCATGTAAGCAAGGAGCATCAAGAAGGCGAGTTCCTCTAGGTATGAAAATATCTGGGGGGCTTCTTTGATTCAAAGGAATTTTATAGGATTTCTGGAGGATTGAAATCCTTAGGATTTTTTCCTATGTTGGTCCTTAAATTCATAGGATTGCATCCCATAGGAATTTTTCCTATGGAATCTTTTGTACTACATTTCATAGGAAATTTAACATCCTTTCCAACCTCTTTTTACAATTCCATTGTTTTTCCCGTGGCATCAAACAATCATTGCCAATTCTATAGGATTCAAATGGGCATGCCACTCCAACCCTACACTTTTCCTATTCCTACGTTTTCAAAATCCTACGAATCAAAGAGGCCCTGGATCTTTCTCTTCTCTAATCTAAAAGTGTAATAATTATTAGATTATTTCAACTTGCATGACAAAGGGTCTGTTGGTACGACTGAAGAATCCTTGGAAATGAAAACTCTTACTCAGATATGTGAAGTCATGCCTCATGCCTGAAGCACATTCAACAAAAAGATAAGATGCTCCGGGCGAACAATCACAGCGATTTCCTTGACAAACGACACATGATCTGATTTTTTCAGCAAACAAAAAAACTGTCAGACACCTCGGCTAGCAACAGGAAAAGGAGCAATGCAATTCAAAGTGATTACATGGATAGTGCAATAGTAGAGGAGCATAGTAACAAATGTGCTGTATTAAGCTACAGCTTCACTGGGTTCTGCTCAAACAACGTAAAGAGTAACTGCATTTCTGGGATGGTAGCTTAGCTCCATTCCTACAAGAAGGAACAACTACAATTCTACAAGCATGATGGCACTCTGGATCGAGACGGCTGCCCGAATCTAATTCCAGACAAGAAACCCATTAATTAACAGTCATTTACAAACTGAAAATTACTGTAATGATAGTGCAAGCAGATCTCACTTTCAAAATGGAAAATACACTTCTCAGTTTTACAAACTGAAAATTATGACAGTACAAACTAAAAATACACCAACGCTGACCATGCCTCCCCCAACCTTGTACAGGTATATACGACGGCCCATTTTCAGCAGTCATATGATTTTGCGTATTGTACATAAAAATCTGTACAAACTGAGCCAGAATAAAAGTTTCTGAAGAAGGAACTCTAAAGATTTCTGAAGTTTTTTGCAGTTTCAGATTTTACAGTTTTATCATATCTGAAGATAAGTTGCAGCAATCAAGCAAATAGGGAGGAGGGTGATACCTTCCGTGCTTGGCACAACGTCTCTGGCACTATGGTGGGAGGGGAGCAGCGGTGGAAGAAGCAGAGCCAGACGAGCGGTGGTCTTCCGTCCAACCAACCAACAGAGTGGAGGGAGGGGAAGAGAGAGGAGGGCCCTCCATGACGAGCTCCAGGCATTCCATGGCGGACCTCCATGTCCATATCCCTGTCAGTGTTGAAGACCGGACCGTAGCTGCTGCTGTCGGTGAACCTTCCAAGGCGTCGTCCTGCTCCTGGTCATGGTGGCCCTTCCATGGCGTCGTCCTGCTAATGGAGACGGGGTCAGAGAGGGAGAAGCGACGGGGGTGGGTGAATCAAATCAAGTCTAGATGAGCAGCAGCGATGGAAAATGAGATCTTGGCGACGGCGACGGAGCCAATGGAGAGGTGCCGGCTACGCGGGCGAGGGAGAGGCTCCGGCGACGCGAGCTAGGGAGAGGCGCCGGCGACGCAGGCGAGGGATTCGGCTGAGCGAGACAGAGAGTGGGCGAGTGGGCGAGAGAGTGGAAGAGGTGGGAGGGTAGTTTAGGAAAAAGAAGAAACAATTGTACGTGGCGAACTTTGTACTATAAACTTCTAGCGACAAATATACTGTACATAGAGAGTATAAAATATCATTTGTATATGTTTATATATTTATATGTAATTAGCAGTATCCAGTTTTTTATTGCAAATAAAAAATGTGTTAGTCTAACCTTATATATGTTCCACTTTGTTCACCAGAGATAAAAAATGATGGATTCTAATGATGCTTTAGAAATATCATCTCACATAGACTTCAATTATTGCCGAAAAAGACTTCCGCCCTGCTTTATATATAAAGCAATGATCATCGATCAACCACAAACCACTGCATACAACACACACCCGAGGCAGGATACATAAGTGCCGGAGAAAATCTACAACTCCAAGCAGAACCTAGCACACTATAGGTTGGAAGATAAATCATCGCTATTTTCGAAGAAGCCCTCAACCTGACACCACGAAGAGGAGCAGCCGAACATCGACAGATCGGGGCCTCCAAACCAGCATCTCAAGAAGATCACGACGCCGTAGCACCGCCACCGCCCGATCCAAAGGATCAGGGTCTTCACCCGGAGCGTCCCGGAGCATCAAGAACAGCCACGACGGAGCCTCCAGGAAGGTTACGACGCCCACAGATGCCGCCGCCGTCAGTCGGCCGAAGGCAAACAAAGTTTTCACCCTGATAAGCACTATTCAAGGAACAGGGTATGCACAACCAAAACAGGCCGGCCATCCCCACTACCGAACGCCAAAAGCTAGCCGCTACATCTCGCTCACGGCCATGGCCGCTAGTCAGCACCCGAGCCGCGCGCCCCGCCCACGGGCGTCGCCGCTCCTACTACCTAGGCCGCCGCCCCGGCGTCCAGGACCACCTCCACCCATCACCACAACCCATAGCCACCACCGACCGGTGAGGGGCAGAAGGCCCCTCCTTCCACCCCCAAAGTGAGCCCCTTGACGAGATCAGGGATGAGCCGGCCAGATCTAGGGGTGGGGCACTACCGTCAGCGACGACGAGCCAGTCACAAGACTGGGGACCAAAGTGCCACCGTGCAGCATGACGGCAAGGCCGGAAATACCCCTACCTCCCTCCTCGAGCACCCCAAATTTCCCCATCGTCCCGCCACACACTCGCCACCGGTCGCTGAGCACGGACTAATGAGCAGCAGGGGGAGAAGGGCACACCACCACCACCACTGTGCCGCCCCCTCCACCAGCCAAGATGTCCATGACGGAGGAGGCCGCTCGCCGCCCAAGCCGCCCATGGTCCGCGCCGCTCGGAGGGCTAGATCCGGCGGAGCCGTGACCGCATCCAGCCCCAAGCGCGCACCTCAAGACGCCGCCCGCCACGCCGCCACCATGCCGCCGCCGTGAACTGCTCCGGCGTGCCACCACGCCCACCGTCTAGTGCAACACCCCGGCCCAGCCGCTTTGGCCCGCACCGAGCCCGCTGCGCGAGATCTCCCCGCCGCCGCCACTGTGCCGCTGGCCACGCCTTGCGGCGGGCGAGGGGAGGAGGAGAAGGAGGGACCGCCGACGGCGGTTAGAGTTTCCTCCCAGATGGGCAGGCGACCAGGGGAGGAGGAGGGAGGGGAGAGGAGTTTCTCGACTTCAAGTATTATGCAATGGTGTCTGTGTTATATTGTATCTACCTATGAAATTTAACATACATTATCTTTATATAACTTCAGCAAAATATTTCAAAAGCCCGTGGCAACGCACGGGCATTCTACTACTAGTAGTAGAGAGTAGAGATACTCCGGATGAAGCCAGAGGAATAAAAACTGCACCGAAGTGCTCTAGAGGGCCAACGTGAGAGGTAGCCGGATTAGACTAGCACACTTTCAACATCGGAGGCGGGACGACGACGTCGACGTGCCGAGGCGGCCGCGTGACACAGTCGAAGTCGATTACCTGCACATGTAAAATAATGCAGTCCCAAAATAATAACAAATAATACATATATATTAAGAAAAAAATTGGCATAATTAATTTATGCAAAACAACTTATAAAAGGTATGCGGCCTGAGCGGAGGTCGATCAGATGGCACAACAGAATGGTGGCATGCAGATATTAACTCAGGTCGGGACTCTGTCCGAATTATCAGTGACGTGGTTGAGTGAGCCTAGAGCTTCATCATAGCACTTGAGCAGACCAATTAATAAGTATAGTACTGCAACTAGTAGTACCAAAGTTAGATTGCTCTAAGTTTTAGTACGTGGGAAGGAAAGTAATACTAGATGGCGCAACGTAGTAGAAAACTAGAACCGATTTAATGCTTGGCAGTTAAATACTTAGCTTGGGCAGCTTTATGATTCGGGATCGGTTTTTACCATCATGGAATCCCAGGCCGGCCGGAATCCGTCCGCACGTGGGTTTCCTTTTCATCTGGCTGGGTGCTGCCCTAGTGCTTGTCCCCGTGGACATCTTTTTGGAGCGGTCCGCTCGCTGCCACCGCAGCGCAGCTCGGTTGCGGCCCGCCATCCTATCCCTGCTGTTTTTGTTTAATTGTTTGAGAAGCCAGCCATGTTGTCAAATCAGATTCAGCGAACCGAATCATGTTGGCTTTATTGTTGCCGTCAAATTTTCTGCTAATTATAATTTTATCTGTAGACAAAACAAGATAGATGGCAAGAAAATTTGGTTGCAAACAAACAACCTTATGCAAAACCGATCTAGTTGAAAAAATAGCACTTGATCGTTGATTTCGATTCCACCGATCTGCGACGAACACCCAGCAGGCTCTCAATAAAAGCACCAATGTCGGTTCTATATATGGCGTATCTTGTAGTAGGGGTCCTAAGCTAGGCGTCTTGGAGCGATCGTAACATGGACACGGGATTTTTCCCAGCTTCAGGCTCTCTTGAAGAGATAATACCCTACATGCTGCTTTTGATTGCTTTCATATGGGTGTAGTATAGAGTACATGTATCTATCACGAGATTGTAGTAATGAATATGAGATTGTCTATTGACTAGCCTGGCCTCGGTTTATATATGCACCGTAGGTATAGGGTTTAGAGGAATCCTTGTCTTGGGCGCCAAGTCTCGTGGGATCTTCCTTGTATGCGGCGTGGGCTGCCCGAAGTGGCCCATGAGTGAACCGCCATGGGGGTCCTCGGCCCGATCTAGCTGGTCGGGAGACGACGTGGTGAGTACCCCCTTATCCAAGAAACCGTCAGGGGCGCCGCCCCCTCCCCTCGTCTAATTCGGACTCCCATGGGGGGGCACCCCTTGTGGTCTCCCCTCTCTCTCTCCACTAAGGCCCATGTAGGCCCAATACTTCCCCCGGGGGGTTCCGATAACCCCTCGGTACTCCTGTAAAACACCCGAACCTCTCGAAACCATTCCGATGTCTGAATACCACCTTCCAATATATCAATCTTTACCTCTCGACCATTCGAGACTCCTCGTCATGTACGTGATCTCATCCGGGACTCCGAACAAACTTAGGTCACCAGAACACATAACTCATAATACAAATCGTCATCGAATGTTAAGCATGCGGACCCTACGGGTTCGAGAACTATGTAAACATGACCGAGACACATCTCCGATCAATAACTAACAGCGGAACCTGGATGCTCATATTGGTTCCTACATATTCTACGAAGATCTTTATCGGTCAAACCGCAATAACAACATACGTTATTCCCTTTGTCATCGGTATGTTACTTGCCCGAGATTCTTTATTGCCGCACGTGTAGAGCATCTTTATAATCAGGCAGTTACGTTGTGACGTCTGATAGAACACAAGGTGTTCCTCCGGCATTCGGATGTGATCCTGTTTATCAAATAACAACACAGGTCTATGGTCAGGAAACTTATCCATCTTTGATTAATGAGCTAGTCAAGTAGAGGCATACTAGGGACACTCTATTTGTCTATGTATTTACGCATGTACTAAGTTTCCGGTTAATACAATTCTAGCATGAATAATAAACATTTATCATGATATAAGGAAATATAAATAACAACTTTATTATTACATCTAGTGCATATTTCTTTCATCTATAGCTGTCTCAACGGAAATGTTCGTGAGTGCGTTCATATTCTTGAGCCAGCGGGCAATGCAGTCGCGGACTGACTCTTTGTCTTCCTATAATATCAATGGAGGTCGACGCCGCTCTTGGGCCTCTGGTATGTTCCCTCAAAGTTGTTGAGGAAGTCATGCTCGAAATCCGCCCATGTATATATGGAATTGAGCGGTAGTCCGTGTAGCCATGACCATGCTGATCAGGAGAAACATAACGGGACATGGCGCAATGTGTTGTCGATATCGTCATGTGCCATCTCTATTTCTGCAAGGTAGTCACTGAGCTAGAGGTCGGGCTTAGTTTCCCCTGGATATTTTACGACACCTCGTACGATAAATGGCTGCGGGAATTGGTGTGTGATCACTTCGTATCCGAAGCACGGTGGTGTGATGCCTGAGGTAAACCGCGGAACCGGAGCCTCATAACCTGGCCTGTAGCATTCCATGGTGTCGGCTCGCATGTGATCGTTGAGATCTGGACGTAAGCATAGACGATCGTGGACCGTCACACCATGGTTTCTTGTCTTGCTGCCATTATTTGTTCATGGAGGTCTCCGGCCTTCTGTACTATTATGACCTCCTAGCCTTCAGAGGACCTCTTATGCTGATAGCAGGGTAGTTCCTCTGCTACCGACACTCTGACAGGACGCTCTATGTTCCAGCTAGTTTGTCCCGTGATCTGGTTGCATTGCCTTGGAGCTATGTCGTCCGGTGGATCACCCTGATGAGTTCTGCCTGAAGAGTCGGTTGCCCAACATCGCTTGTACGTAGTCTATCCAGCAGTGTTGTTGTTTCTTGAATTCGGTGGGTTTGTGTGGGAGGGTTGTTCATGTTGCTCTGTTCCTCGAGTCCCTTTGCTGCCTCCCGGTCATGGGATGCACTACAACGGGCATTGGCCTATGCTCTTCGACGCACCCAACGTCTAGGCTCAAGGTTAGTTGCAGCCCGTTGGCTAGCGACGGTCTCGAGGGCGTCTTTTTGAACCCGTACTTGTATTTTTAGCGCGCATATCCTTTTGGCTTCCCTTGATAGTTTAATGTGATTGTTGCCTTGTTACGAGCGCGATGACGCGTCGTATGGCCCGAGTCATCATGGTTGGCGGTGTTGATGTAGCGCCGCCTAGTATGGATTCTATGGCCCCCAGAGTGAAGAATTCCTGAGGTTCGGTGTCTAGAGTGTTCGCGTCCCCGGAACCGGTGGTCTGGAGCTCGATGGATGTGCGTTCTGCTATTAGTGCCAGGGACACGGTCGTGGTGGCCGAACTTGGTGCTTCTTGGTCGACTGTTTCATCTCCCGCTTCTGCCAGCATGACTTGGTGCAGCGAGATTGGCTGTGGGATGTATTACTCTACGGCCTCCCCCGGGCATCTTCCGTTGCGCCGACCTCTAGCTCCCGGTCAAGGCTCTCATTTCTCGGTGACTCGTGGCTATCTCTTCCCGCTTTTGCTTTTGATAGTGGTGTCGCGTCTTCCTCAGCCGTGTCGCCATGCTTCGAGTCTTGTCATTCGTCGTCGTTCTCGTAATCGTAAAACGTGGTTAGATCTACCATATCGACGCTGCAATCCTAGATGAGCTCATAGAGGAAACAATGCTCCTGGAAATGGTCGATGTGATAATTGTTGTAAATCATACCGACCATTTGTGAATTTTTGGCCAGTAGATCCAACCTTATGGAATCTAGGCTACTTGGCGTTTTGAGATCGTACATTTCAGGCTCCAGCGCTTCCCTGCTGTCCTTTGAATCCGCGAGCAAGAGGCGGCGGTCGAGCGTGGGTGACCGCACATCAATATTGCCATCGAGCTGGTGTAGTAGGCACTGGTAGACCTCCGGTTGGTATGTCGATCCTAAGTTCCGTAGGCTGAATGGGTATGACTGCCCATTCCCGATGACGAGGTCGTCGTAGCCAAAGAATACCTCAATGCTGCGTCCCAAATTCGTGGCAAACACAATCGGAGGTCGCCACGACTATTGATGCACTACTAGGGAAAATCTTATATACAGAACTTTAGCAGTAGCACGTGTTAAAAAAGCACGCTGGTGCTAAGTAGCAGTAGCGCGCTGATGTAAACGTCGCTACAGATATAGTTGTAGCAGTAGCGCGCCTGAAGATAAAAGCTCTACTACTAAAATTCCCACGGCTTAGCTGATAGGCTACACATAGTAGTAGCGATCTACGTTGAACCGCGCTACCGCTACTTGCTTTGTAGCAGCGCGTTTACGCTGAAAGGCGATACTGCTAAAGGAAATAAAATTAAATGGAAAGCAAATAGAAAAGTAATGAAAATGAAAGAAATAGAAAAAGGTGAAAGGAAAAAAATAAAATATAAAGAAAAATAAATGAAAAAGGGAAAAAAAAGAAAGGAATAACAGTAGCGCGTATCGAGGAACGCGTTGTAGCTAGCTTAGCAGCAACACACTTCTTGGAATGTGCTACTGCTACTTCTGACTTAATCGTGTGGTTCGTTCTTCCCCACGACCACTTCCCCCAAATCCAACTCCTCCGTTGTCGCCGCCGCCGTCGCCCGTCAGCCGCCGCGCGCTCTCCTGTCGCTCTCCGCACACCCTCGACGCCGCTTGACCCCGGATTTGACGCCGCCCTCCGCCGCGGCCTGAGCCCCCACCCCGACCTCGACGCCGCCTTCCCCTCGCTCGCTGCAGGCACCCGAGGTGAGCACGCCTGCTCCTCCCCCTCCCCTACCTCTGCCTAGGGTTCTTCAAATTTTAGTTGCATCAAATTAGTTAGGGTTCATCTATGGGTGGAAACGAATCGGATGCGGATGCGGCTCGGATGTTTTCTTAGATGATGTTGATGAATAAACACTATTGTAATGCATAATAAAACGAGTAAAATTTGACCACTTATCTCACTTTTAATTTGGATAATTGGGATATCCGCTACCACTTTCCACCCCTAGGTTCATTAAATTAGATGGTAATTAGGGCAGTAGTTCCTAGGTACTAATTAGTTAGTAAGAACTAGGTACTAATTAGGTACTAGTTTATTTTTATTTATAATAAGTTTATTTTTAGTAAGAACTAGTTGAACATGTCAAATTTGTTGTCATTTATTAGTTAAAGAAATTATTCCCGCATCGACATCGACGATGCCTATCCCACATCCTCGTCGTCATCGACTCGGCGGAGGACACCTGCTTGACCAGATGGGCCATGTCTGGGACTGGGCTCCGCCGGGCTGGTACTGGGAGGCATTACCTACCGGGGGGCGCAGCTTGGTGAGGAGTCAGCCCGTTGTTGACCCGAACCTTCTTTGGTGGCAGTCGCGTGGGCCAGTGACAGTTCAGAGGCTCGAGGACCTCGCGGAGGTTGTACGTCATCGTTCAGTGAGGAGGACACGCACGTCCGTCGCTACTTGTTTGAGTTGGAGCAAAGGTTCTCCAGTACCTGGCAGGTTCTCTAGGGATCTCACTGGAGGTATGATCCTGTGATGGTTCCTTCTCTTTGGGTGTTCACCGCCCGCGCCAATACTCGTGTGCGCTAGGGTTTTAGTTGTATTAGTGATGTTATATGTATGATACTATTCGGGATGTATTAGTGATAATATTCGATGATGTACGGACGCATGAGATGATTTAGTTTTGCTTATTGAATGCATGCTAATTTGAATACTTATTTATTTTACGATTTGGTTTTGCTTATTGAATGCTCATGTCAATATGAGTCCTATAAGATATTTTGAAATGTATATCTTGTGTTGCTCATATAGGATATGTGCTTGCCCAAGTGGCTGGTCATGTTTGCAGGTTACACCTCCGAGTGGCCTATGTTTTGCCGGAGTGTTGATTCATTTCCGTTTCGGCAAATTTCAGGTGCTCGATATGTCCTATTTTAGCAAAGGTCATGCCGGATTTTTCCGTGAATTTTGGCATGACTTGTGCGAGAATATGTAGGAAATATCGAGTGCCCCGGATTTGTGTGTCGAGTATCTTGGTAATTTCCTTCGATCGATTTTCAATTAATGTTTCAACTATGAACATAGGAAATGTCTGACGACGAAAAGGATTTCGGTATTTGCGAATACTGTGAAGACGAGTGCGGCCTGTGCGACAGAATCTTCCTAGATGATGATAGGCGCTTCAGCATCAAGATGGACGAGAACTTCGAATTGGATACAGTAAGTCACAACAACAAGTCTTTTTTCGTAATTAAGCATGACATCTGCTTCATTTGCTTCAACTTATAATTTAAATCTTTTACTATTCTACTAGCGTATCCCCTGCCATGCAAGAGTTTTGTCTTGGATAATATAGGTTTCAGTCCTATGAAAACTACTATGGAGGTAAAGAGAGTTTACTTGAAGACCGAGCATGGTTATACTTTCCATGCAAAATTATACAACGCAGACACCTACACCTATTTTGAATGCAAAACTTGGCAAGCACTATGTGAGGCTTATGCATTTGAGCCTGATATGTTTATCACCTTTGATATTCGTCCCAAAGATGATATTGAAGGTAACAGAGACAGCTGGGTCGATGTGCATACGCCTCTAGTAATACCATTATGTGAGTTTCTCAACCATATTTATGTCTTTGATATTGTTTATTCAAAAATAGTTGACAACTAATTTCTATTGACAGCTTATTTCCATTCAAGCAAACATGTCCGACGCTTGGTAGACATGACCGTCCACTGTCCCGGGGCTGAACTAAACTGCGAGGAGATAGGTCATTATGTTTCATGGCTTGAGGATCTTCATACTGTCAAGACAAATTATTTTCCTGGACTTAAAAATCGTAGTACTCAAAACGCATTTACCAATAGTGTTCGTACTGAACTACGGTAACATCTATTTAGGAAAGATGGTAAGATTTTTACTATTTGTCCTCAGTGCATCTTTTGCATACATTATTTTTTAAGCTAAACTTCATTGCTAAGTATGTTACTATACGATGTTCTTCAACAGGTACTCCCAATGAATGCTGTGCCTCATTGGATTGAGACTAAAGGTCGCATGAGAATTGTTAGCATATGGCCAAGATATCCTACAATGCACTTTAGTGCATTCATGATTTCTAATAGCGAGGAATGCTTAATTGTGAAAGACTGGAGCAAAATTGTGAACGATCGCAGAGAAGTACTAGGGGGCAGCAATCAGAAGCGCATCCCACGATTAGGAGACATGTTCATCTGCATGCTCCAACTTGATGAAGCAGGAGTGCTACACATGTTTTATGTTATTTTACCCGAAAGAGAGCAGCAGGAGTGATTAGCTAGCTAGAAATGAGTTATGATGATTAAATAGCTAGTGTTGGTGGTAATGACTATGATGATTATTATTAGCTAGTGTTGGTTGTGATTAGATAGCTACCGCAGCTAGTGTTGGTGGTGATTAGCTAGTTGAATAAGTTTGAAGATGATGATGTGTGCTACACTATGACTATGATGATTAAATAGCAACTGTTGGTGGTAATGACTATGATGATGATTAAATAGCTTGTGTTGGCGGATTAGATTCAAGTGAAGGCAAGATGTGGTGCACATCAAAAGTACTACTAGTCCAAACTAGATCAAGTTTGGATTAGTAGTATACTTTTGACATGCACCACATGTTGCCTCCACTTGAACCTAATCCACCTTCATTTGACACACCATTATGGACATATTGATATAACAACCTCATAGTTGGTATTGTACCAAAAATTTGTATAATGGCGTATAAATACACTAAAAATTAAAAAATGAGAAGAAGAATACTAGTAGCAACGGAGAGTAAACAGTCTACTACTAGCTATATTAGCAATAGCGCGGGAGTGAACAAACGCTGCGGCTATATGTCTTAGCAGTAGCGCGTGTCGAACGCCTACTGCTAAGGAATAGGTGTAGCGCCTTACTAGTAGCGCGGTGTCCCGCGCTACTAGTGGGCATTAAACCCGCGCTACTACTAGGGTTTTCCCTAGTAGTGATGGTGACTGCTGATGGGGAACGTTGCAGAAAATTAAAATTTTTCCTACGGTTTCACCAAGATCCATCTATGAGTTCATCTAAGCAACGAGTCATGGGAGAGTGATTGCATCTACATACCACTTGTAGATCGCGTGCGGAAGCGTTCAATGGAACGGGGATGATGGAGTCGTACTCGTCGTGATTCAGATCACCGATGACCCAGTGCTGAACGGACAACACCTCCGCGTTCAACACACGTACGGAGCGGATGACGTCTCCACCTTCTTGATCCAGCAAGGGGGAAGGAGAGGCTGATGATGATCCAGCAGCACGACGGCGTAGTGGTGCATGCAGCAGAACTCCGGCAGGGCTTCGCTAAGCAACTACGGGAGGAGGAGGAGGTGTTGCAGGGAGGAGGGAGGTGCTAGGGCTTATGGGTGCGGCCACCCCTCCCTCCCCTCCCTTTATATAGGTGCAAGAGAGGGGGGGAGGGCGCAGCCTTGCCCCTTCCTCCAAGGAAGGGGTGCAGCCAAGAGGGGGAGGAGTCCATCCTCCCCAAGGCACCTCGGAGGTGCCTTCCCCCTTTAGGACTCTCCCCTTTTTCTTATATCTTGGCGCATGGGCCTCTTGGGGCTGGTGCCCTTGGCCCATATGGGCCAAGGCGCACCCCCTACAGCCCATGTGGCCCCCCGGGGCAGGTGGACCCCCGGACCCCTTTCGGCACTCCCGGTACAATACCGATAACGCGCGAAACTTTTCCGGCGACCAAAATAAGACTTCCTATATATAAATCTTTACCTCCGGACCATTCCGGAACTCCTCGTGACGTCCGAGATCTCATCCGGGACTCCGAACAACATTCGGTTTGCTGCATACTCATATTCATACAACCCTAAGCGCCACCGAACCTTAAGTGTAGACCCTACGGGTTCGGGAGACATGCGTACATGACCGAGACGGCTCTCGGGCAATAACCAACAGCGGGATCTGGATACCCATGTTGGCTCCCACATGCTCCTCGATGATATCATCGGATGAACCACGATGTCGAGGATTCAATCAACCCGTATACTATTCCCTTTGTCAATCGGTATGTTACTTGCCCGAGATTCGATCGTCGGTATCCCAATACCTCGTTCAATCTCGTTACCGCAAGTCACTTTACTTGTACCGTAATGCATGATCCCATGACCCAGACACTTGGTCACTTTGAGCTCATTATGATGATGCACTACCGAGTGGGCCCAAGTGATACCTCTTCGTGTCTGAGTGACAAATCCAGTCTCGATCCGTGTCAACCCAATGTACACTTTCGGAGATACCTGTAGTGTACCTTTATAGTCACCCAATTACGTTGTGACGTTTGGTACACCCAAAGCACTCCTACGGTATCCGGGAGTTACACGATCTCATGGTCTAAGGAAATGATACCTGACATTGGAAAAGCTCTAGCAAAATGAACTACACGATCTTGTGCTATGCTTAGGATTGGGTCTTGTCCATCACATCATTCTGCTAATGATGTGATCCCGTTATCAACGACATCCAACGTCCATAGTCGAAAACCATGACTATCTATTGATCAACGAGCTAGTCAACTAGAGGCTCACTAGGGACATATTGTGGTCTATGTATTCACATGTGTATTACGATTTCCGGATAATACAATTATAGCATGAATTAAAGACAATTATCACGAACAAGAAAATATAATAATAGTCCTTTTATTATTTCCTCTAGGGCATATTTCCAACAGTCTCCCACTTGCACTAGAGTTAATAATCTAGTTACATTGTGATGAACCGAACACCCATAGAGTTCTGGTGTTGATCATGTTTTGCTCGCGGAAGAGGTTTAGTCAACGGATCTGCGACATTCAGATCCGTATGCACTTTGCAAATTTCTATGTCTCCATCTTGAACATTTTCACGGATGGAGTTCAAGCGACGCTTGATGTGCCTGGTCTTCTTGTGAAACCTGGGCTCCTTGGCAAGTGCAATAGCTCCAGTGTTGTCACAGAAGAGTTTGATCGGCTCCAACGCATTGGGTATGACTCCTAGGTCGGTGATGAACTCCTTCACCCAAATTGCTTCGTGTGCTGCCTCCGAGGCTGCCATGTACTCCGCTTCACATGTAGATCCCGCCACGACGCTCTGCTTGCAGCTGCACCAGCCATCGCTCCACCATTCAACATATACATGTATCCGGTTTGTGACTTTGAGTCATCCAGATCTGTCGAAGCTAAGCGTCGACGTAACCCTTCTGACGAGCTCTTCGTCACCTCCATAAACGAGAAACATGTCCTTTGTACTTTTCAGGTACTTCAGGATATTCTTGACCGCTGTCCATTATTCCTTGCCGGGATTACTTTGGTACCTTCCTACCAAACTTACGGCAAGGTTTACATCAGGTCTGGTACACAGCATGGCATACATAATAGATCCTATGGCTGAGGCATAGGGGATGACACTCATCTCTTCTTTATTTTTTGCCATGGTCGGGCATTGAGCCGAGCTCAATTTCACACCTTGCAAAACAGGCAAGAACCCTTTCTTGGACTGATCCATTTTGAACTTCTTCAAAATCTTATCAAGGTATGTGCTTTGTGAAAGACCTATGAGGCTTCTCGATCTATCCCTATAGATTTTGATGCCTAATATGTAAGCAGCTTCTCCAAGGTCCTTCATTGAAAAACTCTTATTCAAGTAGGCCTTAATGCTGTCCAAGAGTTCTATATCATTTCCCATAAGAAGTATGTCATCTACATATAATATGAGAAATGCTACAGAGCTCCCACTCACTTTCTTATGTAAACGCAGGCTTCTCCATAAGTCTGCATAAACCCAAACGCTTTGATCATCTCATCAAAGCGAATGTTCCAACTCCGAGATGCTTGCACCAGCCCATAAATGGATCACCGGAGCTTGCATACCTTGTTAGAATTCTTAGGATCGACAAAACCTTCCGACTGCATCATATACAACTCTTCCTTAAGGTAACCGTTAAGGAATGCCGTTTTGACGTCCATCTGCCATATCTCATAATCATAGTATGCGGCAATTGCTAACATGATTCAGACGGACTTAAGCTTCGCGACGGGAGAAAGTCTCATCGTAGTCAATCCCTTGAACTTGTCAATAACCCTTAGCGACAAGTCGAGCTTTATAGATGGTAACATTACCATCCGCGTCCGTCTTCTTCTTAAAGATCCATTTGTTTTCTATCGTCACGATCATCGGGCAAGTCTCACAAAGTCCATACTTTGTTTTCATACATGGATCCTATCTCGGATTGCATGGCTTCAAGCCATTTGTTGGAATCCGGGCCCGCCATCGCTTCTTAATAGTTCGAAGGTTCACTGTTGTCTAACAACATGATTTCCAGGATAGGGTTGCCATACCACTCTGGTGTGGAACGTGTCCTTGTGAACCTACGAAGTTCAGTAGCAACTTGATCCGAAGTACCTTGATCATCATCATTAATTTCCTCTCCAGTAGGTGTAGGCACCACATGAACATTTTCCTGAGCTGCACTACTTTCAGGTTCAAGAGGTAATACTTCATAAAGTTCTACTTTCCTCCCACTTACTCCTTTCGAGAGAAACTCTTTTTCCAGAAAGGATCCGTTCTTGGCAACAAAGATCTTGCCTTTGGATCTAAGGTAGAAGGTATACCCAATGGTTTCCTTAGGGTATCCTATGAAGACACATTTTTCCGACTTGGGTTCGAGCTTTTCAGGTTGAAGTTTCTTGACATAAGCATCGCATCCCCAAACTTTTAGAAAGCGACAACTTAGGTTTCTTCCCAAACCATAATTCATACGGTGTCGTCTCAACGGATTTAGACGGTGCCCTATTTAAAGTGAATGTAGCTGTCTCTAGAGCGTATCCCCAAAATGATAGCGGTAAATCAGTAAGAGACATAGATCGCACCATATCCAATAGAGTGCGATTACGACGTTCGGACACACAACGCTTACCGAGGTGTTCCAGCGGCGTGAGTTGTGAAACGATTCCACATTTCCTTAAGTGTGTACCAAATTCGTGACTTAAATATTCTCCTCCACGATCTGATCGCAAGAATTTTATCTTTCGGTCACGTTGATTCTCTACTTCATTATGAAATTCCTTGAACTTTTCAAAGGTCTCAGACTTGTGTTTCATCAAGTAGACATACCCATATCTACTCAAGTCATCAGTGAGAGTGAGAACATAATGATATCCTCCGCGAGCCTCAACACTCATTGGACCGCACACATCGGTATGTATGATTTCCAATAAGTTGGTTGCTCGCTCCATTGTTCCGGAGAACGGAGTCTTGGTCATCTTGGCCATGAGGCATGGTTCACATGTGTCAAAATGATTCATAATCGAGAGATTCTAAAAGTCCATCAAGATGGAGCTTCTTCATGCGCTTGACACCAATGTGACCAAGGCGGTAGTGCCACAAGTATGTGGGACTATCGTTATCAACTTTACATCTTTTGGTATTCACACTATGAACATGTGTAACATTACGTTCGAGATTCATTAAGAATAAACCATTGACCATCGGAGCATGACCATAAAACATTTCTCTCATATAAATAGAACAACCATTATTCTCGGATTTAAATGAGTAGCCATCTCGTATTAAATGAGACCCTGATACAATGTTCATGCTCAAACTTGGCACTAAATAACAATTATTGAGGTTTAAAACTAATCCCGTAGGTAAATGTAGAGGTAGCGTGCCGACGGCGATCACATCGACCTTGGAACCATTCCCTACGCCAAGATCGTCACCTCGTCCTTCACCAGCCTCCGTTTATTCCGTAGCTCTGCTGTGAGTTACATATATGAGCAACGGCACCGGTATCAAATACCCAGGAGTTACTACGAGTCTTGGTAAGGTACACATCAATTACATGTATATCAAATATACCTTTAGTGTTGCCGGCCTTCTTGTCTCGCTAAGTATTTGGGGCAGTTCCGCTTCGATGACCCTTCCCTTTGCAATAAAAGCACCGATCTCGTGCTTGGGTCCATTCTTTGACTTCTTCCCGGCAACTGGCTTACTGGACGCGGCAACATCCTTGCCGTCCTTCTTGAAGTTCTTCTTTCCCTTGCCCTTCTTGAACTTAGTGGTTTTATTGACCATCAACACTTGATGCTCCTTCTTGATTTCTACCTCTGCTGACTTTAGCATTGAAAATACTTCAGAATAGTTTTCACCATCCCTGCATATTGTAGTTCATCACAAAGCTCTTGTAGCTTGGTGGGAGCGATCAAGGATTCTGTCAATGACCGCCTCGTCCGGGAGGTTAATGTCCAGTGGGACAAAGCGGTTGTGCAACCTGCACATTTTGAGTATGTGCTCACCGATGTAACTGTTTTCCTCCATCTTACAACTATAGAACTTGTCGGAGACTTCATATCTCTCGACCGGGCATGAGCTTGGAAAACCATTTTCAGCTCCTCGAACATCTCATATGCTCCGTGTTGCTCAAAACGCTTTTGGAGCCCGGTTCTAAGCTGTAAAGCATGCCGCATCGAACGAGGGAGTAATCATCAAGACGAGACTGCCAAGCATTCATAATGTCTTGGTTCTCTCGATGGGTGCATCACCTAAGCGGTGCTTCTAGGACATATTGTTTCTTGGCTGCTATGAGGATGATCCTCAGGTTCCGAACCCAGTCCGAATAGTTGCTGCCATCGTCTTTCAGCTTGGTTTTCTCTAGGAACGCGTTGAAGTTCATGGTGACATGAGCGTTGGCCATTTGATCTACAAGACATTTTGCAAAGATTTTAGACTAATGTTCATGATAATTAAGTTCATCTAATCAAATTATTTAATGAACTCCCACTCAGATTTGACATCCCTCTAGTCATCTAAGTGTTACATGATCCGAGTTGACTAGGCCGTGTCCGATCATCACGTGAGACGGACTAGTCATCGTCGGTGAACATCTCCATGTTGATCGTATCTTCCATACGACTCATGTTCGACCTTTCGGTCTCTTGTGTTCCGAGGCCATGTCTGTACATGCTAGGCTCGTCAAGTTAACCCTAAGTGTTTATGCATGTGTAAAACTGTCTTACACCCATTGTATGTGAACGTAAGGATCTATCACACCGATCATCACGTGGTCCTTCAAACGCATTTAACTTTAGCAACGGTGCACAGTTAGGGAGAACACTTTCTTGAAATTGTTATGAGGGATCATCTTATTTACTACCGTCGTTCTAAGTAAACAAGATGCATAAACATAATAAACATCACATGCAATTATATATATTAGTGACATGATATGGCCAATATCACATAGCTCATTTGATCTCCATCTTCGGGGCTCCATGATCATCCTATCACCGGCATGACACCATGATCTCCATCATCGTGTCTTCATGAAGTTGTCACGCCAACGACTACTTCTACTTCTATGGCTAACGCGTTTAGCAATAAAGTAAAGTAATTTACATGGCGTTCTTCAATGACACGCAGGTCATACAAAAAAATAAAGACAACTCCTATGGCTCCTGCCGGTTGTCATACTCATCGACATGCAAGTCGTGATTCCTATTACAAGAACATGATCTCATACATCACAATATATCATTCATCATTCATCACAACTTCTGGCCATATCACATCACATGACAATTGCTGCAAAAACAAGTTAGACGTCCTCTAATTGTTGTTGCATCTTTTACGTGGCTGCAATTGGGTTCTAGCAAGAACGTTTTCTTACCTCTGAATAACCACAACGTGATTTTGTCAACTTCTATTTACCCTTCATAAGGACCCTTTTCATCGAATCCGCTCCAACTAAAGTGGGAGAGACAGACACCCGCCAGCCACCTTATGCAACTAGTGCATGTCGACCGGTGGAACCGGTCTCACGTAAGCGTGCGTGTAAGGTTGGTCCGGGCGCTTCATCCCACAATACCGCTGAAGCAAGATAAGAATAGTAGCGGCAAGCAAGTTGACAAGATCTCGCCCACAACAAATTGTGTTCTACTCGTGCAATAGAGAACTACGCATAGACCTAGCTCATGATGCCACTGATGGGGAACGTTGCAGAAAATTAAAATTTTTCCTATGGTTTCACCAAGATCCATCTATGAGTTCATCTAAGCAACGAGTCATGGGAGAGTGATTGCATCTACATACCACTTGTAGATCGCGTGCGGAAGCGTTCAATGGAACGGGGATGATGGAGTCGTACTCGACGTGATTCAGATCACCGATGACCTAGTGCTGAACGGACAGCACCTCCGCGTTCAACACACGTACGGAGCGGATGACGTCTCCTCCTTCTTGATCCAGCAAGGGGGAAGGAGAGGTTGATGATGATCCAGCAGCACGACGGCGTGGTGGTGGATGCAGCAGAACTCCGGCAGGGCTTCGCTAAGCAACTACGGGAGGAGGAGGAGGTGTTGCAGGGAGGAGGGAGGCGCTAGGGCTTATGGGTGCGGCCACCCCTCCCTCCCCTCCCTTTATATAGGTGCAAGAGAGGGGGGGAGGGCGCAGCCTTGCCCCTTCCTCCAAGGAAGGGGTGCGGCCAAGAGGGGGAGGAGTCCATCCTCCCCAAGGCACCTCGGAGGTGCCTTCCCCCTTTAGGACTCTCCCCTTTTTCTTATATCTTGGCGCATGGGCCTCTTGGGGCTGGTGCCCTTGGCCCATATGGGCCAAGGCGCACCCCCTACAGCCCATGTGGCCCCCCGGGGTAGGTGGACCCCCGGACCCCTTTCGGCACTCCCGGTACAATACCGATAACGCGTGAAACTTTTCCGACGACCAAAATAAGACTTCCTATATATAAATCTTTACCTCCGGACCATTCCGGAACTCCTCGTGACGTCCGGGATCTCATCCGGGACTCCGAACAACATTCGGTTTGCTGCATACTCATATTCATACAACCCTAGCGTCACCAAACCTTAAGTGCGTAGACCCTACGGGTTCGGGAGACATGCAGACATGACTGAGATGGCTCTCGGGCAATAACCAACAGCGGGATCTGGATACTCATGTTGGCTCCCACATGCTCCTCGATGATATCATCGGATGAACCACGATGTCGAGGATTCAATCAACCCCGTATACTATTCCCTTTGTCAATCGGTATGTTACTTGCCCGAGATTCGATCATCGGTATCCCAATACCTCGTTCAATGTCGTTACCGGCAAGTCACTTTACTGCATCAGTAATGCATGATCCGTGACCAGACACTTGGTCACTTTGAGCTCATTATGATGATGCACTACCGAGTGGGCCCAGTGATACCTCTTCGTAATATGGAGTGACAAATCCCAGTCTCGATCCGTGTCAACCCAACAGACACTTTCGGAGATACCTGTAGTGTACCTTTATAGTCACCCAGTTACGTTGTGATGTTTGGTACACCCAAAGCACTCCTACGGTATCCGGGAGTTACACGATCTCATGGTCTAAGGAAAAGATACCTGACATTGGAAAAGCTCTAGCAAAACGAACTACACGATCTTGTGCTATGCTTAGTATTGGATCTTGTCCATCACATCATTCTCCTAATGATGTGATCCCGTTATCAACAACATCCAACGTCCATAGTCAGGAAACCATGACTATCTATTGATCAACGAGCTAGTCAACTAGAGGCTCACTAGGGACATATTGTGGTCTATGTATTCACACTTGTATTACGATTTCCGGATAATACAATTATAGCATAAAGACAATTATCACGAACAAGAAAATATAATAATAATCCTTTTATTATTGCCGCTAGGGCATATTTCCAACAACTGCTACATTGCCTATCATGCGTGTAGGGTGGGCCGGTGGGATGATGTTCACCTAGCCTGCGCCGTCGGTGGTGAATGTGAGGGAGCTGAAAGTTAAGCCCCTTCTCTCGGCAAAAGGCCGCCCAAAGACGTAGAAGATCCTATTAGTCTCCAGCCGACGCCACCCATGCCTAGCATGTCAACTAACGGTGCAAAATACCATGATATCCCTCGGTAGGGGTCCAAGCGCGGTTAGAAGTATGAGATCGAAGATCACACGAGGGTTTTACCCAGGTTCGGGCCTCAATGGAGTAATATCCTACAACCTCCTTGCTTTGATTATTCATGGTGGAGGGATACCTCGTGCGAGTTAAGAGTCAGTTACGAGTTACGAGTCAAGAGTCGACTTGCAACTGGGATAAAAAAACTACGGTTCCAATTGCGAGTCAAGGATGGACTTGCACATAGGGCGAAAGAAAAAAACATAGGCCTACTTGCGAGTCAAGGGTGGGCTTGCAACTGGGATAAAACAAACTAATTGTCTAGTTGTGAGTCGTGGGTGGACTTGTAATCAAGGCAAGTATATAAAACAATGATGCGAGTTACGAGTTGACGGTGGACTTGGAACAGAAATAAAAAACAAAACACATCCCGTTGCGAGTCGAGGGTGGACTTGTAACTGGAATGAAAAACAAAACACATGCTAGTTGAGAGTCATGGGTGGGTTTGCAACTACGATTGCAACTGGGACAACAATAAACTATGTTACCGGTTGCAAGTCAGGAATGGACTTGCAATTAAGACAACTATGAAACAATGAGCCTAGTTGTGAGTCAACAACCGACGAGCAATTTGGATGAAACAAACTAGTTGTGAGTCAAGGATAGTCTTGCAACTGGAATGAAAAACAAAACGCATGCTAGTTGCGAGTCATGGGTGGGCTTGCATCTGGGAGTGCAACTGGGACAACGACAAACTATGATCCCAATTGCGAGTCAAGGATGGACTTGCAATTAAGACAACTATGAAACAATTAGCCCAATTGCAAGTCAAGGGCCGACGTGCAGTAGGGATGAAACAAACTAGTTGCGAGTCAAGGATGGACTTGCAACTGGAATGAAAAACAAAGCACATGCTAGTTCCGAGTCGTGGGTGGGCTTGTAACTGGGAGTGCAACTGGGACAATAACAAACTATGATCCCAGTTGCGAGTTAAGGATGGGCTTGCAATTAAAACAACTATGAAACAATGAGCCCAGTTGCGATTCAAGGGCCGACGTGCAATTGGGATGAAACAAACTAGTTGCGAGTCAAGGGTGCCCTTGCAACTGGTATGAAAAACAAAACACATGCCTAGTTGCGAGTCGAGGGTGGCTTGCAACTGGGAACTATGAGCCCAGTTGTGAGTCGAAGGTGGACTTGCCACTTGGAAAACTACGAAACTATGAGCTCAGTTGTGAGTCAAGGGTCGACTTGCAACCGGGATGAATCAAACTACAGTCTCAGTTGCGAGTCAATGATGGACTTGCAACTGAGATGAAAGACAAAACACATGCCCAGATGCGAGTCAAGGGTGGGCTTGAAATTGGGATAAAACAAGTTACAAACATAGTTGCGAGTCGAGGTTGGACTTGTAACCGAGATAACTATATGAAATTATGATACAAGTTGCAAGTCGAGGGTGAACTTGCAACTGGGACAACTACATATTATGAGCCCAGTTACGAGTCAATGATGGATTTGCAACTGGGATGAAAAACAAACAACTGCCTAGTTGTGAATCAGTGACGATTTTGCTATTGGGATGATAGAAACTATGGCCCAGTTGTGAGTCGCATGCTCTCTTGAAATCCTAACTCCTTGTCCTCCCCAACAACAATATAAAATAAAATTAAATCAAAAATAGTTGATCAAACAAAAAATTAAAGTGAGTGAGAAACTAATTAATAGACGAAACGAAGAGAAAATGGAGAATGATTAAACCTCACATATCATGCATCTCTCTATCACTACTCTCTCCCTCTCATTTGTTTCCACCAACTTCTCAAAAAAAACAAAAAATGAAATGGTTCTTCACGCAACATATAAAATGCAACCCACACAGAAGTAAACACATCCCACCCATGGACCGGACAGAAAGGGACAGCAACCCAAACACTATGGGGGGGTGGGCTTCATGTGACATATAAACATGGCACACCGCTAAAAGACAGAAAAGGTGGCCGGAAAACACAAATATGGGCGTATGAATTATACAGGAAATTAGCTGAGACTTAACCACATTTTACATCTAATGAGAATTTGTAAATCTGATGTTCAAAATTCATTGCGATCTATACGCCTTATTTTTGGTGTTGAACAGTTACCAAAATAAAAGAGCAAAAACTACTAGAGAAAACAAAAACAAAAAGGACAAACAATCCACATCGAAGAAGAATAATGAGCTGAGTACGATGCATTTTTCTGTAACAAGTGCACTACCTTGAAATGAGCACAAAATGCAAAAGAAAGCCCCCACGTACAAAAAATACAATGAAAAAAAATTGAAAAAAATAAAGGGTCAAATAATGGCTGCGCATGCTACAAAAGCTACTTCAGGCAAAAAAAAGGTAAACGAGTTACGTGCATGCACGCTCCTACCAGCTAGCTCCGCTCAGCGAACAACGACGAACCGAGACACATCGTAGCATGCACTAAAAACCCCTCAGAAAAACCCGTAGTCAACTCACATAATAGCGTCCGAATCTTGATACGTTTAATCAAAGGCAGCTGCTACAAATCACACAGATGATTTCTTAGAGAAATCATCCGCCTGTTTAGCCGTTCGATCGGCGTGATGAGTGAGGGAGTTCTGGATTAGGGGGTCCTCGAAAAGCCGGACTATATGCTTTGGTCGGACTATTGGACTATGAAGATACAAGATTGAAGACTTCATCCCGTGTCCGGATGGGACTCTCCTTTGCGTGGAAGGCAAGCTTGGCAATTCGGATATGTAGATCCCTCCCTTGTAACCGACTCTGTGTAACCCTAGCCCCCTCAGGTGTTTATATAAACCAGAGGGTTTAGTCTGTAGGACAACAACAATCATATGCTAGCTTCTAGGGTTTAGCCTCTACAATCTCGTGGTAGATCAACTCTTGTAATACTCATATCATCAAGATCAATCAAGCAGGAAGTAGGGTATTACCTCCATCGAGAGGGCCCGAACCTGGGTAAACATTGTGTCCCCCGCCTCCTGTTACCATCCGCCTTAGACGCACAGTTCGGGACCCCCTTTCGGCGGTTTTGACACCTACATTGGTGCTTTCATTGAGAGTTCCACTGTGCCGTCACCATATGGCTCGATGGCTCCTTCGATCATCAGCAACGATGCGATCCAGGGTGGCGTTTTCCCCCCAGACAGATCTTCGTATTCGGCGGCTTCGCACTGCGGGCCAACTCGCTTGGCCATCTAGAGCAGATCGAGAGCTACGCCCCTGGCCGTCAGGTCAGGTTTGTAAACTTAAACTATACTGCCGACATCCACGGAGACTTGATCTTCGACGGATTTGAGCCCGTGTCGACATCCGCACAGTCACGACGAGCATGACTTAGCTCTGCCGCCGGACAGTGTTCGGGAGATCACACCTGTGGCAACTCCGGCCCTTGATCCGGAGCAGATCGCGCCGTCCGAGGACGGGTGGATGGACCCCGCCACGGAGGCCGCACACTCAGCGGCGATAGAGCCGAATACTGACTTCACCTCCTATGAGACCTGTGTTGCCGGACCCTCGGATCCGTCCCCGGCCACGGGCTCCGAACCGCCTGCGTCCGTGCCTATCAAATATGATTGGGCACCGATCATGGAGTTTACCTCCGCGGATATCTTTCATCACTCTCCCTTGGGCGACGTGCTAAACTCATTAAGGTCTCTCTTCTTGTAAGAAGGCCCTCGGCCGAACTATGTCCGGCTCGAGTGGGAAATGGACAATGAAGAAATTCGTTCCCCACCCACCACCCACTTAACAGCCACTATCGACGACTTAACTGACATGCTTGATTTCGGCTCCGAAGACATCGACGGTATGGACGACGATGTAGGAGAAGAACAGGAACCACCGCCCATAGGACGCTGGACTGCCACCTCATCATATAATATATACATGGTGGACACCCCCAAAGAAAGCGATGGCAATAAGGCAACAGAGGATAATCCCCTCGAGAAGCAATCTAAGAGTCGGCGTCAACGGTGCCGCTCTAAGCCCCGCCATAGCAAAAGCGGTGATACCGGCACAAGAGACAATAAGCTGCAGATAGTGCCGAAGACAAAGACAATCCCCTCCAGCCAGGCTCCGAGCGGGAGGATGGGCCAGACAGGCAGCAGACGGTGAATCAGAGGACGACAATTACATGCCTCTCTCCGAAGACAAGGTGAGCCTCGGCGACAAAGAATTTATCATGCCTGAGGATCCCGTCGAACAGGAGTGCTTCAAGCGCCGGCTTATAGCCATAGCAAATAGCCTGAAGAAAAAGCAACATCATCTTCAAGATGACCAAGATCTGCTAGCGGATAGATGGACTGAGGTCCTGGCGGCCGTGGAATACGAACTCGAGCGCCCAACCAAAAGTAACCCAAAGCGCAGGCTGCTACCCCAAATCAAGGAGGAAGCATTAAATCCTATGCTTCCAGCGTATGATGCGGCTGACCGGCCACCTCGTGGCCGAGACAAAGCGGCATATCAGCCCAGGGTCCAGCCCGCACCCCGTCGCCAGTCAAACAAAAACACCAAGGCCCAGGGCGACATGCAGGACCTACAAGACGTATTGGAAAACAAAACATGACATAAAAGATCGATCTACGGATCACCGGGGCGCGCCCCAACCCATGACGACGACCGTCACGCCGGATATACTAAAAGAAAATCCGGCCGGGCCGAACACAGCAGACAAGACTCGCATTTAATCAAGGCCGTGATATAGCCAGGCACAGAGGCGCCGCACACCCCCTATGCTTCACAGATGAAGTAATGGATCATGAATTCCTAGAAGGGTTTAAACCCATGAGCATTGAGTCATACGATGGTACTACAGACCCCGCGGTATGGATAGAGGATTTGTTCCTCCACATTCACATGGCCCGCGGGGATGATCTACACGCCATCAAGTATCTCCCGCTAAAACTCAAAGGGCCGGCTCGGCATTGGCTGAATAACTTTCCAGTAAACTCCATCGAAAGTTGGGAGGACCTAGCAGACGCATTCCTGGACAACTTCTAGGGCACTTATGTGCGACCACCGGATGCTGATGGTTTAAGTCACATAATACAACAGCCCAGAGAGTCAGCCAGGAAATTCTAGACTCGGTTCTAACTAAAAAGAACCAAATTGTCGACTGTCCGAATGCCGAAGCCCTAGCGGCCTTTAAACATAACATCCATGACGAGTGGCTCGCCCGACATCTCGGCCAAGAAAAGCCAAAATCCATGGCAGCCCTCACGACACTCATGACCCGCTTTTGCGCGGGCGAAGATAGCTGGTTGGCCCGTAGCAACAACACAGCAAGCAACCCTGGCACATCAGAGGGCAGAGATAGCAATGGAAAACCCCGACGCAACAAACACAAGCGCCGCAAAAATGGTGAAAACGCCAAAGATACGGTAGTCAATGCCGGATTTAGTGGCTCTAAGTCTGGTTAGCGGAATGGGCCACTCAAAAATGACAATTCGGGTCCGTCCAGTCTGTACATCATACTCGACCGCCCATGCCAAATCCATGGCACCCCAGGAACACCAGCCAATCATACCAACAGAGAATGTTGGGTCTTTAAACAGGCCGGCAGGTCAGGCGCCAAAAATAAAGATGAGGGGTCTCAAAGTGATGATGGCGACGAGGAGCCCAGATCACCGAATACAGGAGGGCAAAAGAAATTTCCCCTGCAAACCCAAACGGTGAACGTGGTAAACGGCACCCACATTCCCACCCCGGACCGGATGTGCACCCTTAGGGAGGTCGACTTAACGGAACCAGTCGTCCCACAATATAAACTAGGGCCGATCACCTTCAACCGCAAGAATCGTCCGGTTAACACCATTCAGGGCAATCCAGCCGCACTAGTCCTTGACCCAATAATTGACGGGTTCCACCTCACACGAGTCCTTATGGACGGAGGCAGCAGTCTAAACCTGCTTTACCAGGACACAGTGCGCAAGATGGGCATCGATCATTCGGTGATCAAGCCCACTAAAGCCACCTTCAGAGGTATTATACCAGGTGTGGAGGCCAGCTGTACAGGCTCCATCGCCCTTGAGGTAGTCTTCGGATCACCAGACAATTACCGTGCCGAAGAGCTAATCTTCGACATCGTCCCCTTCCGCGGTGATTATCAGGCACTGCTCGGACGAACCGCGTTTGCTCGATTCAACGCGGTGCCGCATTACGCCTACCATAAGCTCAAGATGCCCGGTCCGCGCGGCGTCATCATGGTTAATGGCAAGGCCAAACTTTCCCTCGACACCAAGGAGTATACCGCTGCTTTAACAGCAGAAGCAACGAGTGGCACCTTTCAATCGAACCTCGAGTCGACGGCCAGGCTCCTGGACACCGCCAAAGGACTCCGAACTACTTCGCGACAGGATAGCCCGGCTCGTCCGGAGCTCAATTAAACACTCCGGCGAAGGCCATGACAGGCCGCATACCGCGGCTCAACCGCTCTCCGGCACATAAACATTTCTTACATTTCCTTTGCAGGTTCACCTTTGCGCCGACCAGGACTGGCGATATGGAAGCAGCTCGAATGCGCAAGGGAATCCTTAGATATTCCCCGCAATGACCATCCGACTATACTCCGGATCCGCACACAGCTTCTTCCCCCCTGGTCTTAGCAGGTTCCATAGTCAATATCGGCTAAGTCGGCACTGGGAGAACTACTGCGACTGTGTCCCGGTTCTTCCGGACGAGCACCTCAGTAGAGGAAGCCGAAAACTGGCTGTCATGATATGGCGAGAGCTCGTCAGCTGTTCGAGAGGTTATAAAATCTTTAAGGATTTCTCCCGCATAATTCCATAACCAATGCAGCATACGATGGATTGGTTTTTCTTCCGATCAGGTGCTCATAGAGCCCCTCGTGTGGTCTTCCGAACACCAAGGGCTACGGCTACCTTCCTTTCCTAAAGCTCCTATGGCTAAGTGAGAGTGATAAAGCCCTATAGTCTGGTTACCTGGTTCGTTGTGCTGAACACCTCCTTCGAAGGACCCAAAACTGGGATAAAGAGTGATCAGGTTTATCCTGAACACCCCCGTACTCCTTACATGGGGGCAGAAGCCGACGACTGGCCAACTCTCAGGATTAATATATAAAACGGCCGCGCAGGAGGATAAACTTTTATAACAAGCAATAAATAATAGAAATAACCTTGTTCAACATTACAAAGAACAACATGATTGTAGTAATGAGAACATAATGTCCTTGGTGCATTGCTCCGCCGCAAGGCAGGATCCTTTCAGGACACTTTCATAATATAATTCGGGCTGGCGGTGCTCCTTACCCTCTGGCGGTCCCTCGGTCATCAACTTTTCGGCATCCATCTTCCCCCAGTGCACCTTTGCACGGGCGAAGGCCATTCGTGCACCCTCTATGCAGACAGACCGCTTGACGACGTCAAGTCGAGGGAAGGCACTCACGAGCCGCTTCACGAGCCCGAAGTAGCTGCTTGCACTAGTAGAAATCGAGGCAAAGGTCCAGGCCGGGTCAGCCCATTAGTCCAGGTTCAGTCTAGAACCGGGACCCATGGGGGCATTGGACCCGGTTCATGAGCCCCGGGGGCCGGCCGGGCTACGTGGGCCATTGGTCCCGGTTCGTCTGGACCTTTTGGTCCCGGTTGGTTGGACGAACCGGGACCAATGGGCCTCGCTCCTGGCCCACCACCATTGGTCCCGGTTGATGGCTTGAACCGGGACCAAAGGCTTCCTTTTAGTCCCGGTTCATGCCACCAACCGGGACCAATGAGGTGCCTATATATACCCCTCACGTAAGAGCAGAGCACACTGCTCTGCTTTTTCGCCGAGGGGGAGAGGGCTTGGTGGTGCTCTAGCTCACCTCCTATGCACACTAGGTGTTCGATGGAATGCCCGAGCCACACTACTTAAGCTTTCTCCTCTCCAAGCTCGACCTCCAAGCTCCATTTTCCTCAATATTTGTCTAGGTTTAGCGGTCCATGACGCCCCGTCCCCGTCTTCACCGCCGTCGATCACCCGCGCCGATCTCATCGCTGCACCACCGTGGTGAGCCTCTTGTTCTTATCTTCTTTCTGAAAGGAAAAATATTCTTACTTGTATGTTTAGATAGATACTTGTATTATTTTCTTACTTTTATTATTGCATCTTATATAGTGCGATGGTTTTGGTATCCGCTTCACGGGCCCTCATCCTGTCTATCATTCGGATGTGGTATATATTTTCTTTATAACTATTGGTTCATTTATTGTTTATGAAAATTATGCCGACCAACGTGACATAGATTTTATTTATCTAGGAGCTATGTGAACCAGAAATTCCAACCGACCCTATTGTCGAGAGGTTAAATTTAGTTGAAGAAGAAAACAATTTCTTGAAGGAAAAAATAAAAAAAAACTGAGGAGGAGAAGATGATATTGGAGTTGCATGTTGCGGATGTCGTCGATGATCACAAGATCAAGATGGATGCAATGCGCTTGAAGATTAGAAAGATTAGAAAATATGCCATTCATACCGAGGCTTGGTATCATTGTTACCTTAGAAAATATGCCGTTGGATCAATTGTTACCTTGGTTGCGATTATGATCGCATTGAAATGTTTTACATAGTTTCAATGTATGGTTTAATTAATTAGATGCTCTGGAGCTATATGTTGTTAGATGAGAACTATCTATGTACTTTGGTTTTAATGTGATGATGAACTTCTATTAATTTGGTCACTTATTTATCTATTCAAGATGTTCTGTAATGGTTTTTGACACACTTAATTATATATAATGCACGCAGATGAACCGGCAATGGATGTACGGTGACAGACACACCTCCGAGTACATTAAGGGCGTGCATGAGTTTCTTGAAGCGGCTGAGGCAAACAAGAAGAATGGTTTTATGTGTTGTCCATGCATTAAATGTGGGAATACGATGTCTTACTCTAACCGGAAAATCCTTCACACCCACCTGCTTTACAAGGGTTTTATGCCACACTATAATGTTTGGATGAGGCACGGAGAAATAGGGGTTATGATGGAAGATGGCGAAGAAGAAGAGTACGATGACAACTATGTGCCCCCTGAATACGGTGATGCTGCAACGGGGGGAGCTGGTGAAGATCAAGAGGAACCAGACGATGTGCCCAATGATGCTGCAATGGGTGAAGTTGCTGAAGATCAAGAGGAACCAGACGATGTGTCCGATGATGATGATCTCCGCCGGGTCATTGTCGATGCAAGAACGCAATGCGAAAGTCAAAAGGAGAAGCTGAAGTTCGATCACATGTTAGAGGATCACAAAAAAAGGTTGTACCCCAATTGCGAAGATGGCAACACAAAGCTCGGTACCGTACTGGAATTGCTGCAAAGGAAGGCGTAGAATGCCGTGCTCGACAAAGGATTTGAGAAGCTACTGAAAATATTGAAGAAGAAGCTTTCAAAGGATAACGAATTGCCCGACAAGACATACGCAGCAAAGAAGGTCGTATGCCCTCTAGGATTGGAGGTGCAGAAGATACATGCATGCCCTAATGATCGTGCATCCTCTATCATGGTGCATACAAGGATCTGAACGTATGCCCGGTATGCGGTGCATTGCGGTATAAGATCAGACGAGATGACCCTCGTGATGTTGATGGCGAGCCCCGAAGGAAGAGGGTTCCTGCGAAGGTGATGTGGTATGCTCCTATAATACCACGGTTGAAACGTCTGCTCGTAAACGGAGAGCATGCCAAGTTGATGCGATGGCATAGTGAGGACCGTAAGAAAGACGGAAGTTGAGAGCACCACGACGGGTCGCAGTGGAGAAAAATCGAGAGAAAGTACTGGGATGAGTTTGCAAAGGACCCAATGAACGTATGGTTTGCTTTAAGCGCGGATGGCATCAATCCTTTCGGGGAGCAGAGCAGCAATCACAACACCTGGCCCGTGACTCTATGTATGTATAACCTTCCTCCTTGGATGTGCATGAAGCGGAAGTTCATTATGATGCCAGTTCTCATCCAAGGCCCTAAGCAACCCGGCAACGACATTGATGTGTACCTAAGGCCATTAGTTGAAGAACTTTTACAGCTGTGGATGGAAATGGTGTACGTACGTGGGATGAGCACAAGCAGGAGGAATTTAACCTAAAGGCGTTGCTGTTCGTGACCATCAACGATTGGCGCTTCTCAAGAACCTTTCGTGACGTACAAACAAGGGATACCACGCATGCACGCACTGTTTAGATGACACCGAAAGTATATACCGGAAGCTGCAGGAAGAATGTGTACCGGGCTATCGCCGATTTCTTCCGACCAACCATCAATGTCGAAAGAAAGGCAAGCATTCCAAAGGCGAGGCAGATCACCGTAAGAAGCCCGCCATGCGCACCGGTGATCACGCATTTTCTATGGTCAATGATTTACACGTAATCTTTGGAAAGGGTCCCGCGCACTAGCTGTTCCGAATGACGCCGAGGGACACGCATCCATGTGGAAGAAGAAATCTATATTTTGGGACCTACCCTCTTTGGAAAGACCTAGAGGTCCGCTTCTTGATCGACGTGATGCACGTGATTTAATAACCTTTGCGTGAACCTGCTAGGCTTCTTGGGCGTGTATGGAAAGACAAAAGATACACCGAGGCACGGAGGACCTGCAACGTTTGCACGAAAAAGACGGCATGCCTCCGAAGCAAGATGAAGGTCCCGCCAGCTACGCCTCTTAAAGAAGAGAAATAAATCTTCTTTGAATGCCTGCTCAAGATGAAGGTCCCGACTGGCTTCTCGTCGAATATAAAGGGAATAATAAATATGCTAGAGAAAAGTTCCGTAACCTAAAGTCTCATGACTGCCACGTGATTATGACGCAATCGCTTCCGGTTGCATTGAGGGGCTTCTACCGAAAACGCCCAATTAGCCATTGTGAAGCTATGTGCATTCCTCAATGCAATATCTCGTAACGTGATCGATCCAGAAATCATACCAACGCTAAGGAGTGATGTGGCGCAATGTCTTGTCGGGCCGAGCTGGTGTTCCCACCATCCTTCTTCAATATCATGACACACGCCCTAGTTCATCTAGTCGACGAGATTGTCATTCTGGGGCCCGTATTTCTACACAATATGTTCCCTTTGAGAGGTTCATGGAGTCCTAAAGAAATATGTCCGTAATCGCGCTTAGGCCGAAGGAAGCATCTCCATGGGCCATCAAACAGAGGATGTCATCGGGTTTTATGCTGACTTCATTCCTGGCCTTAAGAAGATAGGTCTCCCTAAATCACGGTATGAGGGGAGACTGACCGAAAAGGCACGCTCAAGGGACTCAATAATATGTAGGGACGGATATTCTTGGTCTCAAGCACACTACACAGTTCTACGTAACTCTACCTTGGTGACCCCGTATGTCGATGAACACAAGAACAGTCAAGGCCCAAACACCCGGAGTAGTGCGACAACTGGATTACATGTGAACACATCAGGACTTTCAGCAGTTGGTTGGAAACACGTCTCAGAGGTGACAAGACTGTTTGTGATGAGTTGTACTTGTTGTCTAGGGGACCATCTTTGACTGTATTGATTTACAAAGGATACGAGATAAATGGGAATACATTTTACATGATTGACCAAGATCAAAAGAGCACCAACCAAAACAGCGGTGTCCGCTTTGATGCAGCAACCGAGAGGGGAAAGGACACATATTATGGTTACATAGTGGACATATGGGAATTTGACTACGGACATGATTTTAAGGTCCCTTTGTTTAAGTGCAAATGGGTCAATCTGTCAGAGGCGGGTATGTAAACCCACAAGACGGAATGACAACAAGGATCTGAAAAATCTTGGGTACACTGACGAACCGTTCGTCCTAGCAAATGATGTGGCACAGGTTATCTATGTGAAGGACATGTCTACCAGACCGATAAAAAGAAAAGATAAGGAAGCGAATATATCATACGATGAGCCAAAGCGTCACATAGTTCTTTCAGGAAAAAGGACATCGTGGGAGTGGAGGGCAAGACAGACATGTCTGAAGATTATGAAAAGTTTCATGAAATTCCTCCCTTCAAAGTCAAGGCTGACCCAAGCATCGTGATAAACGATGAATATTATCCATGGTTACGGCGCAATAAGCGAATGACACAAGCGAAGAAAAAGTGAAGACTTTCTCCCGCAACTATTATGATGATAACATGCCAACTTTGTAACAGACGAGTATGATACCATTGTCCGTTTTGTACATGCACATGCTATGTGGGTGAAATTATGATACCATGCCAACTTTCAACTTTTTCAGAGTTCATTTGAAGTGCTTTAATGTCTTATGGTTCGGCCCTCGTAATACCATTAATCCCGGTTCGCTCCTTGTCAACATTATTCTCATCAAGAACACTCTCAAGAGGGCAGCCACGTGGGCCATTGGTCCCGGTTCGTCTGGACCTTTTGGTCCCAGTTCCACGCACAAACCGGGACCAATGCGCCTCGCCCCTGGCCCCATGACCATTAGTCCCGGTTTGTGCAACAGAAAATCACCTATGTTTTTGGTTTCCTGGTCTCCATCCTATCCAGATGCCCCCTCACCCCCGATCCTCTCCCAAACCACCTCCACCCAGATCTCCACACCCCCTGATCCTCTCCTAAACCTCTCCGGAGAGCCTTCCCGTGGCCACCTCGACAACGTGAGATTCGGGGGCGGCGGAATCGAGAGGTTATCATGGAGTGCAGGTCGTTGCGTGACTATGTGGTGACGCCCGGCTGAAGGCGAAAGCATTGAGACGGAGGACACGGCCGCCGCCGTGCTGTGCTTTACTGGTGTGCCCGTGCGCCTGCTCACTAGGTGCCGCGACGGGTTGGGTCTCACCGCTGCCATGGTCCTCCTCCAGTGCCCCTCTTCATCCTGTTAAACAGCCATGGAGGCACCGATGTACGCCGGGTCAGGGGTGTGGAGATCCGGGGATTACTGCCGCGGGAGGCTCCACGTCATCCTAAGCAATCGTCCTGAGCAAGCAGTTGAGGCTACACCAAGCTAAGGATCCGGTGGAAGCCGATTCATCTCTTCTGACCTGAGAAAGAACCATGGGAAGGTAAGTCTGTAAGCATTGAATTTTTCTATACGTTCTATGACGATGCAATCTACCTTCTACATGTAAAGAGAATATCGCATATCGGTAATAATATATGTGTAGTGCAGTTTTGCATAATGTGGAAGCTTGTACTAATTGGCTGCTTACCGTGACACAAGCATATGTGCTTTCTTTGCAATTTGCGTTTCTGTTATTGTGATGAATTCTAATTTAACAGCAGATGCATGTCCACATAGGATACAACTAGCTGCATGGCATGAGATTATTCAACGCGTTGAGTAATCTGGAATGGTAACATTTTTGGTTACGGAGCTGCTAAAAATCAGTCGACTGAGACTTCGCGAAGTCTCAGTCGACGCCTCAACCGTTGGATTGTCTTTCCTTCAAGATTCCCGCAGCTCAGGTTCTTTGTCTCAATTCGGCCTGCTAAAGCGTCCGTCTGGCCTGTTTTTCTTTCCTGTTTCGTTGTTTGGTCCGGGCTCCTTTTGTTGTGGCGGGGCCAGGGGTTTGCCAGTGGGCTGGGCAGGCGTTCAGCCCATTTTTTGTTGTTTGTTTTTTGTTGTTTTTCTTTTCTTTTGTAAACTATTACAATTGAAGAGAGAGATAGAAGAGGTAGTTGTCACCATTACTGCCAGTGACTAAGGGAGGGGAAGGGGTCCTGTCACATACATTCCTCTCTGCGTGCTCTCTTTGTAGCATGTTGTTTTTCCTTGTGTGCAAGTGTCCGTCCTTTTTTACTTGAAAATTTCTGCTTTTTTGTTGTTGCCTAAGTTATGTGTTTATTCCACTTCTACTTTTTATTTTTTCTTCTTCATAATTTTATGTATCTACTAAAATATATCATCTATCATTGCTTCTGTATTCTTGTTTTTGCTTTTCACTTCTTCTTTTCTTCTTTTGATTGTCTAGTTGCACTATCTTTTTCAATGTGAAACGTGCATTAAGAAAATTTACAATAAGTCATTGTTTTTGTTTTGTACCATTTTTTATGTATTCTTTATAATGTTTTAGTGTGCTAGTTTCACATTTCGAGCGACAGGATTGCCCAAAAATATTTTTTGTATAAAATGAGGCAAAGTAACGCATGGCTGGATGGGCGTGTGGTTTGTTTGTTGCACTTGCTTAAGAGCTGCATGTTTGTGCCTTTTTTGTGTCTGTTTGTTTATGTTCAGTCTTTTTGTGTGGTTTTTATTTTTGTTTTCACTTTAACTTTCAACGACAATGTGTCCTTTATTTTTACCTCAAGCATACCTGCCCGGTTCTCTGTCATTCTTAAACTATTCTTGTGTTTTTTGTCTTTTAATTAACTCTCAACTTTTTATGTTTAATTTTGTCGTTTCTTTAATCAAACTACCAGTTACATGTCCATCCACATGCAATATCATGCACACCTATGTTTTCTTTTAAGTTTTATATATTAACCTCGAATGGAAAAATGACAATATGTTGCATGTCCGTCCACCCACTCACATGTACACCCACATGAACACGGTGCTGGAGTGTTCTTTTTCATGGGGGTGGGGGGTGGGGGTGGGAGGCAGTTCCTTGTCTATCAATAGGCACTCAAATGCAACTATTGTCCCGACTGCTGCATGTCTTAAACTCAGCGGTGTTTTTCCACCAGAGGGGTTGTGGGCTGCAACTACATGTCTTCAATGCGACAAAATTCAGTGGTATGTTATCTGGGAAGGGGCCAGTTGCATTCTACTACTAGACATGCTATTGTATGTGTCGTCCTCGACTCCAACTGTACACAACTATAATTGTCGGCAACTGCAGCTGTATGTCTAAAACAAGTCTAGATGGAAATATCTAATTCAAAAAGTATCTATTCTATGTGGATTTGCTATTCTCAGTCGACCAAGAACTAGTCAAGTCTTAGTCGATTCGGCCAGCAATCGGACCTCAACTGCAATATTTATATCTTAGTTTTTTGTTTGTTTTCTTTTCTCTCGTGTCTAATCAGTTTGCTTCCAGTTTTTGGTGATGAGCTGTTTTAGGGTGTGTCTGGCCCACTCTTTCCTTCTTCTTTATTTTATGCGTGGGTAGGGATATGTGATGGCCTGGCTTTTTATGGTTTTATTTTTGTGTTTTCTATTTTACTTTCCTTCCTCTTTTTATTTATTTGTAAGTGATTTTTAACAACAAAAGATCGGTGTCCTCGTGACATTGATTTTATATTGAATTTGTACTTTTACCATTTTGTTGTTTTATTTTTGTTTATATTTTCTTATTTTTATTTGCTTTCTAAATAATTTTATTTTGTATTTTTTATTTATTTATATTTTTCCTTTTGTTGCTTTGAAAACATTTTCTCGTATGCCTTCTATTAGGAAGAATTGTAAGTGTCACCCTTGACTGTAATTTATTAGTCTTTTGTCGAAAGAAGGGCGGTTGCATGTCTTCACTAGGCATCCAACTACAAGTGTAATCCCCACTGCAATTGCATGCCCACACAACCAACTGCAACTAACATTTATTTTGTAAGTGGGCGGTAGGAGAGGAAGGGGTTGCATGTGCGATACCAGGCTTGCAACTACAAGCGTCACCCTCGACTTAAATTGCATGTCCCCCTCCCGACTACAACTGGCCTTGTGTTTTTGTCGGGGAGGGGGAAATTGCATGTCCGACAGCAGTCCTGCAATTGCATGTGTCGCCCTCGGCTGGAACTGCATGCCTACACACCCAGTACAATTGCATCCCCACACACCCAACTGCAACCGACATTTTTGATTTGTTAGTGGGCGGCATGAGAGGGGGTGGGTTGCTTGTCTCGCTTGCAACTGGGAGGACCTTTGTTTTGCCGAGGCGGCATCGAGAGAGATGGGCCCCAGCTTGCATGCCCCACACTAGGCACACAATTGCATGTCTTGACCATGGTCGCAATCGCATGTCTTATAACTTAGTTGCAACTCGACTTCCATTTCTGTTGTGGGAGAGGCGCTAGTTGCATGTCACGCAATGGGCATGCAACTCCATTTTTCTAACTTGGTCGCAACTGGAATGACCTTTGTTTTGTTGGAGGGGAGCGGGGCCCAGTTGCATGCCCCACACTAGGCACACAACTGCATGTCTTCTAACTTGGTCGCAATTGCATGTCTTATAACTTGGTTGCAACTCGACTTTCATTTTTGTTGTACGGGGGGCGCTAGTTACATGTCCCTAGCAACGGGCACGCAATCAGTATGTCTTTGAGCATGGTCGCAATCGCATGTCTTATAACTTGGTTGTAACTCAACTTCCATTTTTTGTTGTATGGGAGAGGTACCAGTCGCATGTCCCACACTAGGCATGCAACAAAGCATGTCTTCGACCATGGTCGCAATCGCATGTCTTATAACTTGGTTGCAACTCGACTTCCATTTTTATTATGGGGGAGAGGCGCCAGCTTGGCATGTCCCACAATGGGCAAACAACTCCATGTCTTCTAACTTGGTCGCAACTGGGAGGACCTTTGTTTTGATGGAGGGGGCGGAGTTGAGAGAGATGGGCCCAGTTGCATGCCCCACACTAGGCATGCTACCGCATGTCTTTCTAACTTGGTGGCAACTTCATGTCTTATAACTTGGTTGCAAGCCGACTTCCATTTTTGTTGTACGAGGAGGGGCAACAGTTGCATGTCCCACAACGGGCACACAACTGCATTCTTCTAACTTGGTCGCAACTGCATGTCTTATAACTTGGTTGCAACTTAACTTCCATTTTTTGTTGTACGGGGAGAGGCACCAGTTGCATGTCCCACACCAGACACGCAATTGCATGTCTTCACCATGGTCGCAATCGGGCGGACCCTTGTTTTGTCGTAGGGGATGCCGTCATGAGAGATGGGGCAGTTGCATGTCCCACAATGGGCACGCAACTGCATGTCTTCTAACTTGGTTGCAACTAGGGGACCCTTGTTTTGTCCGAGGGGCGGCAGCGAGAGAGGTGTCCAGCTGCATGTCCAACTATACTCATGCAACCGCATGTCTTGTAGCATGGTCATAACTTAGTGTCTTCTAACTTAGTTGCAACTAGGCGCATTTGTTTTATTGGAGGGGCGGCAAAATGAGAGAAGAGGGAACCTAGTCATGCAATTACAAGCGTTGTCCCCTGGACTATAACTACATGTCTTTTTACAAACATTTTTCGCAACTAGACTTTATTGCTCTGTCAGAAGGGGGGCAGCTCCCCGTGAATCCCCTACCCCCGCTATGTGTCACACGAGCACCATAACACCCCCTTTTTCTGCCATGCCCGCAAACACAAATCAAGCACCCGATCTCACAACCAGTTTGTGTTTTTCTTATTTTTGAAATCATACGCATTTTCCCTTTTTTCCTTTTTGCATTTTTTGTTTTTCCGAGGATGAAGAAAAAATAAATTTGTATCTGATTCTGACAGCGGAGTTCATTTTCTCAAAAAAAAAGAGCATATTAAAGGAGAGAAGAGTTACTTGTCCAGATCCTCGGACACATTTTTAATGCTGTTGTGAAGGGAGTTTCCTAGTAGGCACGCAACTGCAAGCTTCGCCCCGACTGCAAATTGCATGTCTTTCAATAGTTACGCAATTGCATGTGCGTCTTTTGATTGCAACTCCAACTCAGTACTGTTCTGTCCGGGTGAAGGAAGGCAATTGCAGTTGCTACTATGCACGCAAGTGCAAGCGTTGCCCGACTATAATTGCATGTCTTCAAAGAGATTGCAACTCTTGATTGTTTTGTGAGGGATGAGGGGAGATTAAAATTGTATTTTAAATATTTGCCAGCAAACTTAATTATTTTTCTTTTTTTAATATTTTCCATCAGGTGGGCTTGTCTGGCTACCCAGTTGCACACATGTCAGCCGCATGCAACTGCATGTCCTCGATCGAACATAATTACATGTCGCACACAATTACATGTTATTCACATGCAAATTACTTTTTCCCTTCCAAAGTAATATTGACACCCATTTGCACACTAGTCGGCCACATATAGTTATTCGTTGGTCACAGACAATTAAATTGTCTTCTTCTTTATATTTTGTCTGTTTTTTTTGTTGCATTAAATATTTCTTTATCATTTAAAAATACAAAATACTTTTTGTAAAAAAGATAAAAAAACAAGATGACATAAAAAGAAGGAACAGAGCATTAGCAATGCTAGCGTAAAATATAAGAGCTACATTGTGCTGTGTAGCAATACACCAACGGGACAATGTTGTAGCAATTCCAGTAAAAACACAAATAAAAAAACAAAAAAGCACAGGCACAACAAATGGACAATGTCAACACAGCCCAACAGCAGCCCACGTGGTGAGCCAACAAAGGCCAACGCAGGCCAACACAAAACGAACAGGGAAACTGACTACAGCCATGCGAACGGAGTTAAATCGTGCGATCAAATTGTATATGACGTCAGTCGACTTAGACTTCGCGAAGTCTAAGTCGACTGAGATCTAGACAGACCCTTTTGGTTAAATAGGATGCTCTTGAGATTATTTCTCATGCCAACATGGCATGCCCGAGCGAAAAATGTGCCACCGTTGGACAGGGCCGTGCCTTGTTAGAGAAGGTTTCTGGTTGGATAAATGAGAAGGCATGATTAGGGTGATATTTGTTTCCAGGCTCTTCCATATTAGCCTTTTTCAAGGTAGGATCTCATTTTTTTTTGAACTTTCCATCCAGCAATGATCTTTATCCTGTAAAGAACATATTACCCTTTTTCAAGGCATACTGAAGGCCAAACATATTAGAGTAAAATTGAACTAGCTATCTGAATCACATTATCTTATTACAGAAAATTAGATGTTTTCACATTTAAAATTTTAGATTTATCTTTACTTGTAAGGAAAAAAGGTCTGATGCTGCAGCCACAGAAGAACAAATCCAAAATGCACAAACAGATATATTGCAGCTATCATGATTTTTGTTGTTGGGGTAAGGCAATTGAACATTGTGGTCACAAATTCAGTAAAGCATGGCTCTACTTATGAGACGACAATCAAAATTACAATAAACTCCTCACTGGATATCGAATGTGATGAGCAATAATAAGAGCATACATGTACATATATGTGTTGTACTATTGCCGTAAGTTATTTACTGGTTACTGCCTATCAAAGAAATGTGTTAGCGTTTGTTCTCTAATAATGTCTATGGCAAACTGTTTTCACGCATCCAAAACTAATATTGGTTACCTTTGGCATTGGATAAACATAGAGAAACTGGAATTGAGAAATTCATCCAACTTGTTCGAACTCCCAGATATTAGACCTGCAAATAGTGTATCGAGACTGTACATAACTTCCAATATATGGAATTTAGTATTTGTACAAACTATTAAAGCATACAAAAAGAGCTAAGCATGGGAAAAAAGTACATGTCGACCAAATAAGTATCAGGAAAGACCAAAGCATTATTTTTCAGTGAGAAATAAGTGAACAAAAACACTTAGTTATCTGTTCACCGTTACCACTTTAATAGTAGAGATGTTAGTGTGTATGCCATGAATTTCTTATTGTGGTAACTAATCTTGGCATCTAAGCAATGATAAGTTCTTCATTTAATTAATATGATAATTTAATGTTTTAGTGAGTTCTGATCTTTGACATCTTTTTGATGGAAAAAGGAAGGAGAGCTGCTCCATACAGCAACATATGATATAACTGGAACAAGCTATGATTTGATGCCCAGTTGTCCTCCCCATGGCCTACCTATACTAACCTCCTCTGCTATCCCTCCTCCCTCCCTGCTCTCCCTTCTCCCATCACAGATAGCAAAGGATCAAAATAGCCAGACCTGGAGGAAAAATTCCCGAGGACTACCTCATGTAAGCAAGGAGCATCAAGAAGGCGAGTTCCTCTAGGTATGAAAATATCTGGGGGGCTTCTTTGATTCAAAGGAATTTTATAGGATTTCTGGAGGATTGAAATCCTTAGGATTTTTTCCTATGTTGGTCCTTAAATTCATAGGATTGGATCCCATAGGAATTTTTCCTATGGAATCTTTTGTACTACATTTCATAGGAAATTTAACATCCACTCCAACCTCTTTTTACAATTCCTTTGTTTTTCCCGTGGCATCAAACAATCATTGCCAATTCTATAGGATTCAAATGGGCATGCCACTCCAACCCTACACTTTTCCTATTCCTACGTTTTCAAAATCCTACGAATCAAAGAGGCCCTGGATCTTTCTCTTCTCTAATCTAAAAGTGTAATAATTATTAGATTATTTCAACTTGCATGACAAAGGGTCTGTTGGTACGACTGAAGAATCCTTGGAAATGAAAACTCTTACTCAGATATGTGAAGTCATGCCTCATGCCTGAAGCACATTCAACAAAAAGATAAGATGCTCCGGGCGAACAATCACAGCGATTTCCTTGACAAACGACACATGATCTGATTTTTTTAGCAAACAAAAAAACTGTCAGACACCTCGGCTAGCAACAGGAAAAGGAGCAATGCAATTCAAAGTGATTACATGGATAGTGCAATAGTAGAGGAGCATAGTAACGAATGTGCTGTATTAAGCTACAGCTTCACTGGGTTCTGCTCAAACAACATAAAGAGTAACTGCATTTCTGGGATGATAGCTTAGCTCCATTCCTACAAGAAGGAACGACTACAATTCTACAAGCACGATGGCACTCTGGATCGAGACGGCTGCCCGAATCTAATTCCAGACAAGAAACCCATTAATTAACAGTCATTTACAAACTGAAAATTACTGTAATGATAGTGCAAGCAGATCTCACTTTCAAAATGGAAAATACACTTCTCAGTTTTACAAACTGAAAATTATGACAGTACAAACTAAAAATACACCAACGCGGACCATGCCTCCCCCAACCTTGTAAAGGTATATACGACGGGGGAAATACACTTTGGTCTATGGGTGTATATACACCCTATATGGGATTTTTAATATATTATTTTAATAAAAAGTCAAAATAGGTAAGAACTATTTTGACAAAACACTTGACTTACTTTTGCACTAGTAAATAAATCTGGATGAAAAAAAAAACAAAAGTTGACCTCACAGCAAAAAAGACAAAATTTATTTGCTATTATAGGTCACTATTCACACTATCTTAGCCAAAAATTTGTCTTTTTTGAAAAGAAGCCAAAGGGATTTGTTTTTTGTGGATTTATTTTCTCATGAGTACAATAGAAGGTCAAGTTTATTTCAAAAATATTTTCATGAATTTTCGACTTTTGGTTGAATTACTAATTTTTTTTTTGCATATAGGGTGTATATACACCCATAGACCAAAAGTTCCACTCCTATACGACGGCCCATTTTCAGCAGTCATATGATTTTGCGTACTGTACATAAAAATCTATACAAACTGAGCCAGAATAAAAGTTTCTGAAGAAGGAACTCTAAAGATTTCTGAAGTTTTCTGCAGTTTCAGATTTCTACAGTTTTATCATATCTGAAGATAAGTTGAAGCAATCAAGCAAATAGGGAGGAGGGTGATACCTTCCGTGCTTGGCACAACGTCTCTGGCACTATGGTGGGAGGGGAGCAGCGGTGGAAGAAGCAGAGCCAGACGAGCGGTGGTCTTCCGTCCAACCAACCAACAGAGTGGAGGGAGGGGAAGAGAGAGGAGGGCCCTCCATGACGAGCTCCAGGCATTCCATGGCGGACCGCCATGTCCATATCCCTGTCAGTGTTGAAGACCGGACCGTAGCTGCTGCTGTTGGTGAACCTTCCAAGGCGTCGTCCTGCTCCTGGTCATGGTGGCCATTCCATGGCGTCGTCCTGCTAATGGAGACGGGGTCAGAGAGGGAGAAGAGACGGGAATGGGTGAATCAAATCAAGTCTAGATGAGCAGCAGCGATGGAAAATGAGATCTTGGCGACGGCGACGGAGCCAATGGAGAGGCGCCGGCTACGCGGGCGAGGGAGAGGCTCCGGCGACGCGAGCTAGGGAGAGGCGCCGGCGACGCAGGCGAGGGATTCGGCTGAGCGAGACAGAGAGTGGGCGAGTGGGCGAGAGAGTGGAAGAGGTGGGAGGGTAGTTTAGGAAAAAGAAGAAACAATTGTACGTGGCGAACTTTGTACTATAAACTTCTAGCGACAAATATACTGTATATAGAGAGTATAAAATATTACTTGTATATGTTTATATATTTATATGTAATTAGCAGTATCCAGTTTTTTATTGCAAATAAAAAATGTGTTAGTCTGACCTTATATATGTTCCACTTTGTTCACCAGAGATAAAAAATGATGGATTCTAATGATGCTTTAGAAATATCATCTCACATAGACTTCAATTATTGCCGAAAAAGACTTCCGCCCTGCTTTATATATAAAGCAATGATCATCGATCAACCACAAACCACTGCATACAACACACACCCGAGGCAGGATACATAAATGCTGGAGAAAATCTACAACTCCAAGCAGAACCTAGCACACTATAGGTTGGAAGATAAATCATCGCTATTTTCGAAGAAGCCCTCAACGTGACACCACGAAGAGGAGCAGCCGAACATCGACAGATCGGGGCCTCCAAACCAGCGTCTTCAAGAAGATCACGATGCCGTAGCGCCGCCACCGCCCGATCCAAAGGATCAGGGTCTTCACCCGGAGCGTCCCGGAGCATCAAGAGCAGCCACGACGAAGCCTCCAGGAAGGTTACGACGCCCACAGATGCCGCCGCCGTCAGTCGGCCGAAGGCAAACAAAGTTTTCACCCTGGTAAGCACTATTCAAGGAACAGGGTATGCACAACCAAAACAGGCCGGCCATCCCCACTACCGAACGCCAAAAGCTAGCCGCTACATCTCGCTCACGGCCATGGCCGCTAGTCAAGACTGAGCCACAAGGCCCGCCCACGGGCGCTGCCGCCTTACTACCTAGGGCCGCCTCAAGGCCCAGACCACCTCCACCCATCACCACAGCCCATAGCCACCACCGACCGGTGAGGGGCAGAAGGCCCCTCCTTCCACCCCCAAAGTGAGCCCCTTGACGAGATCAGGGATGAGCCGGCCAGATCTAGGGGTGGGGCACTACCGTCAGCGACGACGAGCCAGGCTGCGCACCGGGGACCAGGGCCACCGTCGTGCATGACGGCAAGGCTGGGAAGCACCCCTACCTCCCTCCCTGGAGCACCCCCAGCCCCCATCGTCCGGCCACACACTCACCACCGGTCGCTGAGCACGGACTAATGAGCAGCAGGGGGAGAAGGGCACACCACCACCACCACTGTGCCGCCCCCTCCACCAGCCAAGATGGCCACGACGGAGGAGGCCGCTCGCCGCCCGAGCCGCCCATGGTCCCCGCCGCTCGGAGGGCTAGATCCGGCGGAGCCGTGACCGCATCCAGCCCCCAAGCGCGCACCCCCGCACGCCGCCCGCCACGCCGCCCGCCATGCCGCCGCCGTGAACTGCTCCGGCGTGCCACCGCGCCCACCGTCTAGCGCAACACCCCGGCCCAGCCGCTTTGGCCCGCACCGAGCCCGCTGCGCGAGATCTCCCCGGCGCCGCCGCCGAACAGGCTTCGCCTGGCCACACCCTCTTGCGGCGGCGAGGGGGAGGAGGAGAAGGAGGGGGACCCTGCCGACGGCGGCTAGAGTTTCCTCCCGGTAGCGCGCGGGGCGACCTAGGAGGAGGGAGGGGAGAGGGGTCTCTCGACTTCAAGTATTATGCAATGGTGTCTGTGTTATATTGTCTCTACCTGTGAAATTTAACATACATTATCTTTATATAACTTCAGCAAAATATTTTAAAAATCCGTGGCAACGCACGGGCATTCTACTAGTAGTAGTAGAGAGTAGAGATACTCCGGATGAAGCCAGAGGAATAAAAACTGCACCGAAGTGCTCTAGAGGGCCAGCGTGAGAGGTAGCCGGATTAGACTAGCACACTTTCAACATCGGAGGCGGGACGACGACGTCGGCGTGCCGAGGCGGCCGCGTGACACAGTCGAAGTCGATTACCTGCACATGTAAAATAATGCAGTCCCAAAATAATAAGAAATAATACATATATATTAGGAAAAAAATGGCATAATTAATTTAGGCAAAACAACTAATTAAAGGTATGCGGCCTGAGCGGAGGTCGATCAGAGGGCACAACGGAATAGTGGCATGCAGATATTAACGCAGGTCGGGACTCTGTCCGAATTATCAGTGACGTGGTTGAGAGAGCCTAGAGCTTCATCATAGCACTTGAGCAGACCAATTAATAAGTATAGTACTGCAACTAGTAGTACCAAAGTTAGATTGCTCTAAGTTTTAGTACGTGGGAAGGAAAGTAATACTAGATGGCACAACGTAGTAGAAAACTAGCACCGATTTAATGCTTGGCAGTTAAATACTTAGCTTGGGCAGCTTTATGATTCAGGATCGGTTTTTACCACCATGGAATCCCAGGCCGGCCGGAATCCGTCCACATGTGGGTTTCCTTTTCATCTGGCTGGGTGCTGCCCTAGTGCTTGTCCCTGTGGACATCTTTTTGGAGCTGTCCGCTCGCTGCCACCGCAGCGCAGCTCGGCTGCGGCCCGCCATCCTATCCCTGCTGTTTTTGTTTAATTGTTCGAGGAGCCAGCCGTGATGTCAAATCAGATCCAGCGAACCGAATCATGTTGGCTTCATTGTTGCCGTCAAATTTTCTGCTGATTATAATTTTATCTGTAGACAAAACAAGTTAGATGGCAAGAAAATTTGGTTGCAAACAAACAACCTTATGCAAAACCGATCTAGTTGAAAAAATAGCACCTGATCGTTGATTTCGATTCCATCGGTCTGCGACGAACACCCAGCAGGCTCTCAATGAAAGCACCAATGTCGGTTCTATATATGGCGTATCTTGTAGTAGGGGTCCTAAGCTAGGCGTCTTGGAGCGATGGTAACATGGACACGGGATTTTATCCAGCTTCAGGCTCTCTTGAAGACATAATACCCTACATGCTGCTTTTGATTGTTTTCATATGGGTGTAGTATAGAGTACATGTATACACGAGATTGTAGTAATGAATATGAGATTGTCTATTGACTAGCCTGGCCTCGGTTTATATATGCATCGTAGGTCTAGGGTTTAGAGGAATCCTTGTCTTGGGCGCCAAGTCTCGAGGGATCTTCCTTGTATGCGGCGTGGGCTGCCCGAAGTGGCCCATGAGTGAACCGCCATGGGGGTCCTCGGGCCGATCTAGCTGGTCGGGAGACGACGTGGTGAGTACCCCCTCGTCCAGGAAACCGTCAGGGGTGCCGCCCCCTCCCCTCGTCCAATTCGGACTCCCATGGGGGGGCACCCCTTCTGGTCTCCCCTCTCTCTCTCCACTAAGGCCCATGTAGGCCCAATACTTCCCCCGGGGGGTTCCGGTAACCCCTCGGTATTCCTGTAAAACACCCGAACCTCTCGAAACCATTCCGATGTCTGAATACCACCTTCCAATATATCAATCTTTACCTCTCGACCATTTCGAGACTCCTCGTCATGTACGTGATCTCATCCGGGACTCCGAACAAACTTAGGTCACCAGAACACATAACTCATAATACAAATCGTCATCGAATGTTAAGCATGCGGACCCTACGGGTTCAAGAACTATGTAAACATGACCGAGACACATCTCCGATCAATAACTAACAGCGGAACCTGGATGCTCATATTGGTTCCTACATATTCTACGAAGATCTTTATCGGTCAAACCGCAATAACAACATACGTTATTCCCTTTGTCATCGGTATGTTACTTGCCCGAGATTCTTTATTGCCGCACGTGTAGAGCATCTTTATAATCAGGCAGTTACGTTGTGACGTCTGATAGAACACAAGGTGTTCCTCTGGCATTCGGGAGTTGCATAAGCTCATAGTTAGATGAATATGTATAAGTTATGAAGAAATCAATAGCAATAAAACTTAACGATCATAATGCTAAGCTAACGGGTGGGTCCTGTGCATCACATCATTCTCTAATGATGTGATCCCGTTTATCAAATAACAACACAAGTCTATGGTCAGGAAACTTATCCATCTTTGATTAACGAGCTAGTCAAGTAGAGGCATACTAGGGACACTTTATTTGTCTATGTATTTACGCATGTACTAAGTTTCCGGTTAATACAATTCTAGCATGAATAATAAACATTTATCATGATATAAGGAAATATAAATAACAACTTTATTATTACATCTAGGGCATATTTCCTTCATCTATAGTTGTCTCAACGGAAATGTTCGTGAGTGCGTTCATATTCTTGAGCCAGCGGGCAATGCAGCCGCGGACTGACTCTTTGTCTTCCTATAATATCAAAGGAGGTCGACGCCGCTCTTGGGCCTCTGGTATGTTCCCTCAAAGTTGTTGAGGAAGTCATGCTCGAAATCCACCCATGTATATATGGAATTGAGCGGTAGTCCGTCTAGCCATGACCATGCTGATCAGGAGAAACATAACGGGACATGGCGCAATTGTTGGGGAACGTAGCAGAAATTCAAAATTTTCCTACGTGTCACCAAGATCTATCTATGGAGAAACCAACAACGAGGGGAAGGAGAGTGCATCTACATACCCTTGTAGATCGCTAAGCGGAAGCGTTCAAGAGAACGGGGTTGAAGGAGTCGCACTGTCGTGATCCAAATCACCGGAGATCCTAGTGCCGAACGGACGGCACCTCCGCGTTCAACACACGTACAGCCCGGTGACGTCTCCCACGCCTTGATCCAGCAAGGAGAGAGGGAGAGGTTGAGGAAGACTCCATCCAGCAGCAGCACAACGGCGTGGTGGTGATGGAGGAGCGTGGCAATCCTGCAGGGCTTCGCCAAGCACCGCGGGAGAGGAGAAAGGACTTGGGAGAGGGGGAGGGCTGCGCCAGAACATGTGGTGCGGCTGCCCTCCCAGCCCACACATATATATAGGGGCAAGGGAGAAGGGGGCCGGCCCCCTCAGATCAAATCTGAGGAGGGGGCGGCGGCCAAGGAGGGGAGGAGTGCCTCCCAAGTCAAGTGGACGCCCTCCCCCTTAGGGTTTTCCCCTTTCCATGCGCATGGGCCTTGGGGGGCTGGTGCCCCTGGCCCATTAAGGCTAGGGCGCCCCCCTACAGCCCATGCTACTGTATTGGACGTGGTGGAACAATTTCCAGACCTCCGGACCCCTCCGGAATCCCCTGGAACCTTCCGAAGCTTCCCGGTACAATACCGAAAAACCCGAACTTTTTCCTAACCCGAACAACAACTTTCCATATATAAATCTTTACCTCCGGACCATTCCGGAACTCCTCATGACGTCCGGGATCTCATCCGACTCGAACAACATTCAGTAACCACATACAAACTTCCTTTATAACCCTAAGCGTCGCCATCGAACCTTAAGTGTAGACCCTACGGGTTCGGGAGACATGTAGACATGACCGAGACGTTCTCCGGTCAATAACCAACAGCGGGATCTGGATACCCATGTTGGCTCCACATGTTCCGCGATGATCTCATCGGATGAACCACGATGTCAAGGACTCAATCAATCCCGTATACAATTCCCTTTGTCTAGCGGTATTGTACTTGCCCGAGATTCGATCGTCGGTATACCGATACCTTGTTCAATCTCGTTACCGGCAAGTCTCTTTACTCGTTTCCGTAACACATCATCCCGTGATCAACCCCTTGGTCACATTGTGCACATTATGATGATGTCCTACCGAGTGGGCCCAGAGATACCTCTCCGCTTACGAAGTGACAAATCCCAATCTCGATTCGTGCCAACCCAACAGACACTTTCGGAGATACCTGTAGTGCACCTTTATAGCCACCCAGTTACGTTGTGACGTTTGGTACACCCAAAGCATTCCTACGGTATCCGGAGTTGCACAATCTCATGGTCTAAGGAAATGATACTTGACATTAGAAAAGCTTTAGCATACGAACTACGATCTTTGTGCTAGGCTTAGGATTGGGTCTTGTCCATCACATCATTCTCCTAATGATGTGATCCCGTTATCAACGACATCCAATGTCCATGGTCAGGAAACCGTAACCATCTATTGATCAACGAGCTAGTCAACAGAGGCTTACTAGGGACATGGTGTTGTCTATGAATCCACACATGTATCTGAGTTTCCTTTCAATACAATTATAGCATGGATAATAAACGATTATCATGAACAAGGAAATATAATAATAACTAATTTATTATTGCCTCTAGGGCATATTTCCAACAGTCTCCCACTTGCACGTGATTAACACTCACACGTCACATCGCCATGTGACCAGCATCCAAAAAGTTTACTAGTGTCATTAAACTAGTTCACATCATCATGTGATTAAGACTCAATGAGTTCTGGGGTTTGATCATGTTTTGCTTGTGAGAGAAGTTTTAGTCAACGGTTACGCAACATTCAGATCCGTATGTACTTCGCAAATCTTTAAGTCATATTGTAAATGCTGCTTCTACGCACCACTTGAAACTATTCCAAATGGTTGCTCCACTATACGTATCCGGTTTGCTACTCAGAGTCATTCGGATAGGTGTTAAAGCTTGCATCGACATTACCCTTTACATCGAACTCTTTATCACCTCCATAATCGAGAAACATATCCTTATTCCTCTAAGAATAGTTTTGACCGCTGTCCAATAATCAGTTCCTGGATCATTCTTGTACCCCTTGACTGACTCATGGCAAGGCACACTTCCGGTGCGGTACACAGCATAGCATACTATAGAGCCTACGTCTGAAGCATAGGGGATGACCTTCGTCCTTTCTCTCTTTTCTGCCGTGGTCGAGCTTTAACTCTTAACTTCATACCTTACATCTCAGGCAAGAACTCCTTCTTTGACTGATCCATCTTGAACACCTTCAAGATCATGTCAAGGTATGTGCTCATTTGAAAGTATTATTAAGCATTTTGATCTATCCTTATAGATCTCGATGCTCAATGTTCAAGTAGCTTAATCCAGGTTTCTATTGAAAAACATCTTTCAAATAACCCTATATGCTTTCCAGAATTCTACATCATTTCGATCATCAATATGTCAACAACATATACTCATCAAAATTCTATAGTGCTCCCACTCACTTCTTTGGAAATACAAGTTTCTCATAAACTTTGTATAAACCCAAAATCTTTGATCATCCTATCAAAGTGCATATTCCAACTCCGAGATGCTTACTCCAGTCCTTAGAAGGATTGCTGGAGCTAGCATACCTTTTAGCATCCTTAGGATTGACAAAACTTTTCTGATTGTATCACGTACAACCTTTCCTTACGAAAACTGGTAAGGAAACTCGTTTTGACATCCATCTGCCAGATTTCATAAATGCAGCTTGTGCTAACATGATTCCGACGGACTTTAAGCATCGCTACGGATGAGAAAATCTCATCGTAGTCAACTCCTTGAACTTGTGAAAACTCTTCGCCACAAGTCGAGCTTCATAGACGGTGACATTACCGCCCACGTCCGTCTTTTTCTTAAAGATCCATTTATCTCAATGGCTCGCCGATCATCGGGCAAGTCCACCAAAGTCCATGCTTTGTTCTGATACATGGATCCTATCTCGGATTTCATGGCTTCTAACCATTTGTCGGAATTTGGGCCCACCATTTCTTCTCCATAGCTCGTAGGTTCATTGTTGTCTAGCAACATGACCTTCAAGACAGGATTGCGTACCACTCTGAAGTAGTACGCATCCTTGTCACCCCACGAGGTACGTCAGTGACTTGATCCGAAACTTCATGATCACTATCATAAGCTTCTATTCAATTGGTTTAGGTGCCATGGGAACAACTTCATGTGCCCTGCTACACACTAGTTGAAGTGATGGTTCAATAACCTCATCAAGTCTCCACCATCCTCCCACTCAACTTTTCGAGACGAACTTTTCCTCGAGAAAGGACCCGATTCAAGAAATAATTACTTTTGCTTCCGGATCTTGAGATAGGAGGTATACCCAACTGTTTTGAGTGTCCTATGAAGATGTATTTATCCGTTTTGGGTTCGAGCTTATCATGATGAAACTTTTTCACATAAGCGTCGCAGCCCCAAACTTTTAAGAAACGACAACTTATGTTTCTCCAAACCATATTTCAAACGGTGTCGTCTCAACGGAATTACGTGGTGCCCTATTAAAGTGAATGTGGTTGTCTCTAATGCCTAACCCATGAACGATAGTGGTAATTCGATAAGAGACATCATGGTACGCACCATATCTAATAGGGTGCAACTATGATGTTCGGACACACCATCACACTATAGTGTTCCAGGCGGTATTAGTTGTGAAAAAATTTCCACAATGTCTCAATTGTGTACCAAACTCGCAACTCAGATATTCATCTCTATGATCACATCACAGACATTTTATCCTCTTGTCACGAAGATCTTTAACTTCACTCTGAAATTACTTGAACCATTCAATAATTCAGACTTGTGTTTCATCAAGTAAATATACTCAACATCTACTCGAATCATCTGTGAAGTAAGAACATAACGATATTCACTGCATGCCTCAGCACTCATTGGACTGCACATATCAAAATGTGTTACTTCCAACAAGTTGCTATCTTGTTCCATTTCTTTGAAACCGAGGCTTTTCAGTCATCTTGCCCATGTAGTATGTTTTGCATATCCCAAGTGATTCAAAATCAAGTGAGTCCAAACGATCCATCTGCATGGAGTTTCTTCATGCGTACACACCAATAGACATGGTTCGCATGTCTCAAGTTTTCAAAAGCAGGTGAGTCCAAAGATCCATCAACATGGAGCTTCTTCATGCGTTTTACACCAATATGACTCACATGGCAGTGCCACAAGTAAGTGGTACTATCATTACTATCTTATATCTTTTGGCATGAAAATGTGTATCACTACGATCGAGATTCAATAAACCATTCCTTTAGGTGCAAGACCATTGAAGGTATTATTCAAATAAACAGAGTAACCATTATTCTCCTTAAATGAATAACCGTATTGCGATAGACATAATCCAATCATGTCTATGCTCAACGCATAAACACCAAATGACAATTATTCAGGTTTAATTCTAATCTTGATGGTAGAGGGAGCGTGCGATGTTTGATCACATCAAACTTGGAAACACTTCCAACACATATCGTCATCTCACCTTTAGCTAGTCTCCGGTTATTCCGTAGCTCTTTTATTTCGAGTTACTAACACTTAGCAACCGAACCGGTATCTAATACCCTGGTGCTACTAGGAGTACTAGTAAAGTACACATTAACATAATGTATATCCAATATACTTCTATCGACCTTGCCAGCCTTCTTATCTACCAAGTATCTAGGGTAATTCTGCTCCAGTGGCTGTTCCCCTTATTGCAGAAGCACTTAGTCTCGGGTTTGGGTTCAACCTTGGGTTTCTTCACTGGAGCAGCAACTGTTTTGCCGTTTCATGAAGTATCCCTTGTTGCCCTTGCCCTTCTTGAAACTAGTGGTTTTACCAACCATCAACAATTGATGCTCCTACTTGACTTCTACTTTCATGTGTCAAACATCGCGAACACTTCAAGGATCATCATATCTATCCCTGATATGTTATAGTTCATCACGAAGCTCTAGCAGCTTGGTGGCAATGACTTTGGAGAAACATCACTATCTCATCAGGAAGATCAACTCCCACTCGATTCAAGTGATTGTTGTACTCAGACAATCTGAGCACAAGCTCAACGATTGAGCTTTTCTCCCTTAGTTTGTAGGCTAAGAAAATCGTCGGAGGTCTCATACCTCTTGACGTGGGCACGAGCCTAAAATCCTAATTTCAGCTCTCGAAACATCTCATATGTTCTGCGACGTTTCGAAAACGTCTTTTGGTGCCTCAACTCTAAACCATTTAACTGAACTATCACGTAGTTATCAAAACGTGTATGTCCGATGTTCGCAACATCCACAAACGACGTTTGGGGTTCAGCACACTGAGCGGTGCATTAAGGACATAAGCTTTCTACTGTCCGCATAATCGCTACTTTCAACTTTCAACTATATTTTCTCTAGGAACATATCTAAACAGTGGAACTAAAACGCGAGCTTACGACATAATTTGCAAAAGGTCTTTTGACTATGTTCAAGATAATTAAGTTCATCTTATGAACTCCCACTCGAATAGACATCCCTCTGGTCATCTAAGTGATTACATGATCCGAGTCAACTAGGCCGTGTCCGATCATCACGTGAGACGGACTAGTCATCATCGGTGAACATCTTCATGTTGATCGTATCTACTATACGACTCATGCTCGACCTTTCGGTCTCCGTGTTCCGAGGCCATGTCTGTACATGCTAGGCTCGTCAAGTTAACCCTAAGTGTTTTGGCGTGTGTAAATCTGTCTTACACCCGTTGTATGTGAACGTAAGAATCCATCACACCCGATCATCACGTGGTGCTTAGAAGCGACGAACTTTAGCAACGGTGCACGCTTAGGGGAGAACACTTCTTGAAATTGTTGTAAGGGATCATCTTATTTACTACCGTCGTTCTAAGTAAACAAGATGCATAAACATGATAAACATCACATGCAATCAAATAGTGACATGATATGGCCAATATCATTTTTGCTCCTTTTAATCTTCATCTTCGGGGCTCCATGATCATCATCGTCACCGGCATGACACCATGATCTCCATCATCATGATCTCCATCATCGTGTCTCCATGAAGTTGTCTCGCCAACTATATTACTTCTACTACTATGGCTACCGGTTAGCAATAAAGTAAAGTAATTACATGGCGTTGTTTAATGACACGCAGGTCATACAATAAATAAAGACAACTCCTATGGCTCCTGCCGGTTGTCATACTCATCGACATGCAAGTCGTGATTCCTATTACAAGAACATGATCAATCTCATACATCACATATATTCATCACATTCTTCTTGGCCCTATCACATCACATAGCATACCCTGCAAAAACAAGTTAGATGTCCTCTAATTGTTGTTTGCATGTTTTACGTGGCTGCTATGGGTTTCTAGAAAGAACGTTTCTTATCTACGCAAAACCACAACGTGATATGCCAATTGCTATTTACCCTTCATAAGGACCCTTTTCATCGAATCCCTTCCGACTAAAGTGGGAGAGACTGGCACCCGCTAGCCACCTTATGCACCAAGTGCATGTCGATTGGTGGAACCTGTCTCACGTGGAAATGCGTGTAAGGTCGGTCCGGGCCGCTTCATCCCACAATACCGTTGAAACAAGATTGGACTAGTAACGGTAAGCATATTGAACAAAATCAATGCCCACAACTACTTTGTGTTCTACTCGTGCAAAGAATCTACGCAATAGACCTAGCTCATGATGCCACTTTGTTGGGAACGTGGCAGAAATTCAAAATTTTCCTCGTGTCACCAAGATCTATCTATGGAGAAACCAGCAACGAAGGGAAGGAGAGTGCATCTACATACCCTTGTAGATCGCTAAGCGGAAGCGTTCAAGAGAACGGGGTTGAAGGAGTCGTACTCATCGTGATCCAAATCACCGGAGATCCTAGTGCCGAACGGACGGCACCTCCGCGTTCAACACACGTACAGCCCGGTGACGTCTCCCACGCCTTGATCCAGCAAGGAGAGAAGGAGAGGTTGAGGAAGACTCCATCCAGCAGCAGCACAACGACGTGGTGGTGATGGAGGAGCATGGCAATCCTGCAGGGCTTCGCCAAGCACCGCGGGAGAGGAGAAAGGACTTGGGAGAGGGGGAGGGCTGCGCCAGAACATGTGGTGCGGCTGCCCTCCCACCCCCCACATATATATAGGGGCAAGGGAGAAGGGGGCCAGCCCCCTCAGATCCAATCTGAGGAGGGGCGGCGGCCAAGGGGAGGAGTGCCTCCCAAGTCAAGTGGAGGCCCTCCCCTTAGGGTTTTCCTTCCCATGCGCATGGGCCTTGGGGGCTGGTGCCCCTGGCCCATTAAGGCTAGGACGCCCCCTTACAGCCCATGCTGCTGTATTGGACGTGGTGGAACATTTTCCGGACCTCCGGACCCCTCCGGAATCCTCCGGAACCTTCCAGAAGCTTCCCGGTACAATACCGAAAAAACCGAACTTTTCCCGAAACACGAACAACAACTTTCCATATATAAATCTTTACCTCCGGACCATTCCGGAACTCCTCGTGACATCCGGGATCTCATCCGGGACTCGAACAACATTCGGTAACCACATACAAACTTCCTTTAAAACCCTAGCGTCCATCGAACCTTAAGTGTAGACCCTACGGGTTCGAGACATGTAGACATGACCGAGACGTTCTCCGGTCAATAACCAACAGCGGGATCTGGATACCCATGTTGGCTCCCACATGTTCCGCGATGATCTCATCGGATGAACCACGATGTCAAGGACTCAATCAATCCCGTATACAATTCCCTTTGTCTAGCGGTATTGTACTTGCCCGAGATTCGATCGTCGGTATACCGATACCTTGCTCAATCTCGTTACCGGCAAGTCTCTTTACTCGTTTCCGTAACACATCATCCCGTGATCAACCCCTTGGTCACATTGTCCACATTATGATGATGTCCTACCGAGTGGGCCTAGAGATACCTCTCCGTTTACACGGAGTGACAAATCCCAGTCTCGATTCGTGCCAACCCAACAGACACTTTCGGAGATACCTGTAGTGCACCTTTATAGCCACCCAGTTACGTTGTGACGCTTGGTACACCCAAAGCATTCCTACGGTATCCGGGAGTTGCACAATCTCATGGTCTAAGGAAATGATACTTGACATTAGAAAAGCTTTAGCATACGAACTACGATCTTTGTGCTAGGCTTAGGATTGGGTCTTGTCCATCACATCATTCTCCTAATGATGTGATCCCATTATCAACGACATCCAATGTCCATGGTCAGGAAACCGTAACCATCTATCGATCAACGAGCTAGTCAACAGAGGCTTACTAGGGACATGGTGTTGTCTATGAATCCACACATGTATCTGAGTTTCCTTTCAATACAATTATAGCATGGATAATAAACGATTATCATGAACAAGGAAATATAATAATAACTAATTTATTATTGCCTCTAGGGCATATTTCCAACAGCAATGTGTTGTCGATATCGTCATGTGCCATCTCTATTTCTGCAAGGTAGTCACTTAGCTAGAGGTCGGGCTTAGTGTCCCCTGGATATTTTATGACACCTCGTATGATAAATGGCTGCGGGAATTGGTGTGATCACTTCATATCCGAAGCACGGTGGTGTGATGCCTGACGTAAACCGTGGAACCGGAGCCTCATAACCTGGCCTGTAGCATTCCATGGTGTCGGCTCGCATGTGATCGTTGAGATCTGGACGTAAGCATAGACGGTCGTGGACCGTCACACCATGGTTTCTTGTCTTGCTGCCATTATTTGTTCATGGAGGTCTCCGGCCTCCTGTACTATTATGACCTCCTAGCCTTCAGAGGACCTCTTATGCTGATAGCAGGGTAGTTCCTCTACTACCGACACTCTGACAGGACGCTCTATGTTCCAGCCAGTTTGTCCCGTGATCTGGTTGCATTTCCTTGGAGCTATGCCGTCTGGTGGATCACCCTGATGAGTTCTTCCTGAAGAGTCGGTTGCCCAACATCGCTTGTACGTAGTCTATCCAGCAGTGTTGTTGCTGCTTGAATTCGGTGGGTTTGTGTGGGAGGGTTGTTCATGTTGCTCTGTTCCTCGAGTCCCTTTGCTGCCTCCCGGTCATGGGATGCACTAGGCTCAAGGTTAGTTGCAGCCTGTTGGCTAGCGACGGTCTCGAGGGCGTCTTTTTGAACCCGTACTTGTATTTTTAGCGCGCATATCCTTTTGGCTTCCCTTGATAGTTTAATGTGATTGTTGCCTTGTTACGGGCGCGATGACGCGTGGTATGGCCCGAGTCATCATGGTTGGCGGTGTTGTTGTAGCGCCGCCTAGTATGGATTATATGGCCCCCGGAGTGAAGAATTCCTGAGGTTCGGTGTCTAGAGTGTTCGTGTCCCCGGAACCGGTGGTCTGGAGCTCGATGGATGTGCGTTCTGCTATTAGTGCCAGGGACACGATCGTGGTGGCCGACCTTGGTGCTTCTTGGTCGACTGTTTCATCTCCCGCTTCTGCCAGCATGACTTGGTGCAGTGAGATTGGCTGTGGGATGTATTACTCTACGGCCTCCCCCGGGCATCTTCTGTTGCGCCGACCTCTAGCTCCCGGTCAAGGCTCTCATTTCTCGGTGACTCGTGGCTATCTCTTCCCGCTTTTTCTTTTGACAGTGGTGTCGCGTCCTCCTCAGCCATGTCGCCATGCTTCGAGTCTTGTCATTCGTCGTTGTTCTCGTAATCGTAGAACGTGATTAGATCTACCATATCGACGCTGCAATCCTAGATGAGCTCATAGAGGAAACAATGCTCCTGGAAATGGTCGATGTGATAATTGTTGTAAATCATCCGACCATTTGTGAATTTTTGGCCAGTAGATCCAACCTTGTGGAATCTAGGCTATTTGGCGTTTTGAGCTTGTACATTTCAGGCTCCAGCGCTTCCCTGCTGTCCTTTGAATCCGCGAGCAAGAGGCGGCGGTCGAGCGTGGGTGACCGCAGATTGATATTGCCGTCGAGCTGGTGTTGTAGGCACTGGTAGACCTCCGGTTGGTATGTCGATCCTGAGTTTCGTAGGCTGAATGGGTATGGCTGCCCATTCCCGATGACGAGGTCGTCGTAGCCAAAGAATACCTCAATGCTGCGTCCCAAATTCGTGGCAAACAAAATCGGAGGTTGCCACGACTATTGATGCACTACTAGGGAAAACCTTATATACAGAACTTTAGCAGTAGCACGTGTTAAAAAAGCACGCTGGTGCTAAGTAGCAGTAGCGCGCTGATGTAAACGGCGCTACAGATATAGTTGTAGCAGTAGCGCGCCTGAAGATAAAAGCTCTACTACTAAAATTCCCATGGCTTAGCCGATAGGCTACACATAGTAGTAGCGATCTACGTCGAACCGCGCTACCGCTACTTGCTTTGTAGCAGTGCGTTTACGCTGAAAGGCGATACTGCTAAAGGAAATAAAATTAAATGGAAAGCAAATAAAAAAGTAGTGAAAATGAAAGAAATAGAAAAAGGTGAAAGGAAAAAAAATATAAAGAAAAATAAATGAAAAAGGGGAAAAAGAGAAAGGAATAGCAGTAGCGCGTATCGAGGAACGCGTTGTAGCTAGCTTAGCAGTAGCGCACTTCCTGGAACGCGCTACTGCTACTTCTGACTTAACCGCGCGGTTCGTTCTTCCCCACGGCCACTTCCCCCAAATCCAACTCCTCCGTTGTCGCCGCCGCCGTCGCCCGTCGGCCGCCGCGCGCTCTCCCGTCGCTCTCCGCACACCCTCGACGCCGCCCTGACCCCGGATTCAACGCCGCCCTCCGCCGCGGCCCGAGCCCCGACCCCGACCTCGACGCCGCCTGCCCCTCGCTCGCTGCAGGCACCCGAGGTGAGCATGCCTGCTCCTCCCCCTCCCCTACCTCTGCCTAGGGTTCTTTAAATTTTAGTTGCATCAAATTAGTTAGGGTTCATCTATGGGTGGAAACGAATCGGATGCGGATGTGGCTCGGATGTTTTCTTAGATGATGTTGATGAATAAATACTATTGTAATGCATAATAAAACGAGTAAAATTTGACCACTTATTTCACTTTTAAGTTGGATAATTGGGATATCCGCTACCACTTTCCACCCCTAGATTTGTTAAATTAGATGGTAATTAGGGCAGTAGTTCCTAGGTACTAATTAGTTAGTAAGAACTAGGTACTAATTAGGTACTAGTTTATTTTTATTTATAATAAGTTTATTTTTAGTAAGAACTAGTTGAACATGTCACATTTGTTGTCATTTATTAGTTAAAGTAATTATTCCCGCATCGACATCGACGATGCCTATCCTGCATCCTCGTCGTCATCGACTCGGCGGAGGACACCTGCTTGACCAGATGGGCCATGTCTGGGACTGGGCTCCGCCGGGCTGGTACTGGGAGGCATTACCTTTCGGGGGGCGCACCTTGGTGAGGAGTCAGCCCGTCGTTGACCCGAACCTTCTTTGGTGGCAGTCGCGTGGGCCAGTGACAGTCCAGAGGCTCGAGGACCTCGCGGAGGTGGTATGTCATCGTTCAGTGAGGAGGACGTGCACGTCCGTCGCTACTTGTTTGAGTTGGAGCACAGGTTCTCCAGTACCTGGCAGGTTCTCCAGGGATCTCACTGGAGGTATGATCCTGTGATGGTTCCTTCTCTTTGGGTGTCCACCGCCCGCGCCAATACTCGTGTGCGCTAGGGTTTTAGTTGTATTAGTGATGTTATATGTATGATACTATTCGGGATGTATTAGTGATAATATTCGATGACGTACGGACGCATGAGATTATTTACTTTTGCTTATTAAATGCATGCTAATTTGAATACTTATTTATTTTACGATTTGGTTTTGCTTATTGAATGCTCATGTCAATATGAGTCCTATAAGATATTTTGAAATGTATATCTTGTGTTTCTCAAATAGGATATGTGCTTGCCCAAGTGGCCGGTCATGTTTGCAGGTTACACCTCCAAGTGGCCTATGTTTTGCCGGAGTGTTGATTCATTTCCGTTTCGGCAAATTTCAGGCGCTCGATATGTCCTATTTTAGCAAAGGTCATGCCAGATTTTTCCGTGAATTTTGGCATGACTTGTGCGAGAATATGTAGGAAATATCGAGAGCCCCGGATTTGTTTGTCGAGTATCTTGGTAGTTTCCTTCGATCGATTTTCAATTAATGTTTCAACTATGAACATAGGAAATGTCTGACGACAAAAAGGATTTCGGTATTTGCGAATACTGTGAAGACGAGCGCGGCCTGTGCGACAGAATCTTCCTAGATGATGATAGGCGCTTCAGCATCAAGCTGGACGAGAACTTTGAAGTGGATACAGTAAGTCACAACAACAAGTCTTTTTTCGTAATTAAGCATGACATCTGCTTCATTTGCTTCAACTTATAATTTAAATCTTTTACTATTCTACTAGTGTATCCCCTGCCATTCAAGAGTTTTGTCTTGGATAATATAGGTTTCAGTCCTATGAAAACTACTATGGAGGTAAAGAGAGTTTACTTGAAGACGGAGCATGGTTATACTTTCCACGCAAAATTATACAACGCGGACACCTACACCTATTTTGAATGCAAAACTTGGCAAGCACTATGTGAGGCTTATGCATTTGAGCCTGATATGTTTATCACCTTTGATATTCGTCCCGAAGATGATATTGAAGGTAACAGAGACAGCTGGGTCGATGTGCATACGCCTCCAGTTATTCCATTATGTGAGTTTCTCAACCATATTTATGTCTTTGATATTGTTTATTCAAAAATAGTTGACAACTAATTTCTATTGACAGCTTATTTCCATTCAAGCAAACATGTCCGGCGCTTGGTAAAAATGACCGTCCACTGTCCCGGGGCTGAAATAAACTGCGAGGAGATAGGTCATTATGTTTCATGGCTTGAGGATCTTCATACTGTCAAGACAAATTATTTTCCTGGACTTAAAAATCTTAGTACTCAAAACGTACGACCAATAGTGTTCGTACTGAACTACGGTAACATATATTTAGGAAAGATGGTAAGATTTTTACTATTTGTCCTCAGTGCATCTTTTGCATACATTATTTTTTAAGCTAAACTTCATTGCTAAGTATGTTACTATACGATGTGCTTCAACAGGGACTCCCAATGAATGTTGTGCCTCAGTGGATCGAGACTAAAGGTCGCATGAGAATTGTTAGCTTATGGCCAAGATATCCTACAATGCACTTTAGTGCATTCAGGATTTCTAATAGCGAGGAATGCTTAATAGTGAAAGACTGGAGCAAAATTGTGAACGATCGCAGAGAAGTACTAGGGGGCAGCAATCAGAAGTGCAGCCCACGATTAGGAGACAGGTTCATCTGCATGCTCCAACTTGTTGAAGCAGGAGTGCTACACATGTTTTATGTTATTTTACCCGAAAGAGAGCAGCAGGAGTGATTACCTAGCTAGAAACGAGTTATGATGATTAAATAGCTAGTGTTGGTGGCAATGACTATGATGATTATTATTAGCTAGTGTTGGTTGTGATTGGATAGCTACCGCAGCTAGTGTTGGTGGTGATTAGCTAGTTAGAATAAGTTTGAAGATGATGATGTGTGCTACACTATGACTATGATGATTAAATAGCAACTGTTGGTGGTAATGACTATGATGATGATTAAATAGCTTGTGTTGGCGGATTAGATTCAAGTGCAGGCAACATGTGGTGCACATCGAAAGTACTACTAGTCCAAACTAGATCAAGTTTGGATTAGTAGTATACTTTTGACATGCACCACATGTTGCCTCCACTTGAACCTAATCCACCTTCATTTGACACACCATTATGGACATATTGATATAACAACCTCATAGTTGGCATTGTACCAAAAATTTGTATAACGGCGTATAAATACTCCAAAAATTAAAAAAATGAGAAAAAGAATACTAGTAGCAATGGAGAGTAAACACGCTACTACTAGCTATATTAGAAATAGCGTGGGAGTGAACAAGCGCTGCGGCTATATGTCTTAGCAGTAGCGTGTGTCGAACGCACTACTGCTAAGGAATAGGTGTAGCGCCTTACTAGTAGCACGGTGTCCCGCGCTACTAGTGGGCATTAAACCCGCGCTACTACTAGGGTTTTCCCTAGTAGTGATGGTGACTGCTACATTGCCTATCATGCATGTAGGGTGGGCCGGTGGCATGATGTTCACCTAGCCTGCACCGTCGGTGGTGAATGTGAGGGAGCTGAAAGTTAAGCCCCCTCTCTCGGCAAAAGTCCGCCCAAAGATGTAGAAGATCCGATTAGTCTCCAGCCGACGCCACCCATGCCTAGCATGTCAACTAACGGTGCAAAATACCATGAGATCCCTCGGTAGGGGTCCAAGCGCGGTTAGAAGTATGAGATGGAAGATCACACGAGGGTTTTACCCAGGTTCGGGCCTCAATGGAGTAATATCCTACAACCTCCTTGCTTTGATTATTCATGGTGGAGGGATACCTCGTGCGAGTTAAGAGTCGATTCTGATTCTGAGTCAAGAGTCGACTTGCAATCGGGATAAAAAACTACTGTTCCAATTACGAGTCAAGGATGGACTTGCACATAGGGCGAAAAGAAAAAACATAGGCCTACTTGCGAGTCAAGGGTGGGCTTGCAACTGGGATAAAACAAACTAATTGTCTAGTTGTGAGTCGTGGGTGGACTTGTAATCAAGTCAAGTATATAAAACAATGATGCGAGTTACGAGTTGAGGGTGGACTTGGAACTGAAATAAAAAAACAAAACACATCCCGTTGCGAGTCGAGGGTGGACTTGTAACTGGAATGAAAAACAAAACACATGCTAGTTGAGAGTCATGGGTGGGTTTGCAACTACGATTGCAGCTGGGACAACAACAAACTATGTTACCAGTTGCAAGTCAGGAATGGACTTGCAATTAAGACAACTATGAAACAATGAGCCTAGTTATGAGTCAACAACCGACGAGCAATCTGGATGAAACAAACTAGTTGTGAGTCAAGGATAGTCTTGCAACCGGAATGAAAAACAAAATGCATGCTAGTTGCGAGTCGTGGGTGGGCTTGCAACTGGGAGTGCAACTGGGACAATGACAAACTATGATCCCAATTGCGAGTCGAGGATGGACTTGCAATTAAGACAACTATGAAACAATTAGCCCAATTGCAAGTCAAGGGCCGACGTGCAATAGGGATGAAACAAACTAGTTGCGAGTCAAGGATGGACTTGCAACTGGAATGAAAAACAAAGCACATGCTAGTTGCGAGTCGATGGTGGGCTTGTAACTGGGAGTGCAACTAGGACAATAACAAACTATGATCCCAGTTGCGAATTAAGGATGGTCTTGCAATTAAAACAACTATGAAACAATGAGCCCAGTTGCGATTCAAGGGCCAACGTGCAACTAGGATGAAACAAACTAGTTGCGAGTCAAGGGTGCCCTTGCAACTGGTATGAAAAACAAAACACATGCCTAGTTGCGAGTCGAGGGTGGCTTGCAACTGGGAACTATGAGCCCAGTTGTGAGTCGAAGGTGGACTTGCCACTTGGAAAACTATGAAACTATGAGCTCAGTTGTGAGTCAAGGGTCGACTTGCAACCGGGATGAAACAAACTACAATCTCAGTTGCGAGTCAATGATGGACTTACTACTGAGATGAAAGACAAAACACATGCCCAGATGCGAGTCAAGGGTGGGCTTGCAATTGGGATAAAACAAACTACAAACATAGTTGCGAGTCGAGGTTGGACTTGTAACCGAGATAACTATATGAAATTATGATACGAGTTGCAAGTCGAGGGTGAACTTGCAACTGGGACAACTACATATTATGAGCCCGGTTACGAGTCAATGATGGATTTGCAATCGATGAAAAACAAACAACTGCCTAGTTGTGAATCAGTGACGATTTTTCTATTGGGATGATAGAAACTATGCCCAGTTGTGAGTCGCATGCTCTCTTGAAATCCTAACTCCTTGTCCTCCCCAACAACAATATAAAATAAAATTAAATGAAAAATAGTTGATCAAACAAAAAAATAAAGTGAGTGAGAAACTAATTAATAGACGAGATGAAGAGAAAATGGAGAATGATTAAACCTCACATATCACGCATCTCTCTATCACTACTCTCTCCCTCTCATTTGTTTCCACCAACTTCTCGAAAAAAAACACAAAATGAAATGGTTCTTCACAAAACATATAAAATGCAACCCACACAGAAGTAAACACATCCCACCCATGGACCGGACAGAAAGGGACAGCAACCCAAACACTATGGGGGGGTGGGCTTCATGTGACATATAAACATGGCACACCGCTAAAAGACAGAAAAGGTGGCCGGAAAACACAAATATGGGCGTATGAATTGTACAGGAAATAAGCTGAGACTTAACCACATTTTACATCTAATGAGAATTTGTAAATCTGATGTTCAAAACTCATTGCGATCTATACGCCTTATTTTTGGCGTTGAACAGTTACCAAAATAAAAGAGAAAAAGCAACTAGAGAAAACAAAAACAAAAAGGACAAACAATCAACATCGAAAAAGAATAATGAGCTGAGTATGATGCATTTTTCTGTAACAAGTGCACTACCTTGAAATGAGCACATAATGCAAAAGAAAGCCCCCACGTACAAAAATACAATGAAAAAAATTGAAAAAAATAAAGGGTCAAATAATGGCTGCGCATGCTACAAAAGCTACTTCAGGCAAAAAAAAAGGTAAACGAGTTACGTGCATGCACGCTCCTACCAGCTAGCTCCGCTCAGTGAACAACGACGAACCGAGACACATTGTAGCATGCACTAAAAACCCCTCAGAAAAAACCCGTAGTCAGCTCACGTAATAGCGTCCGAATCTTGATACGTTTAATCAAAGGCAGCTGCTACAAATCAGCCAGATGATTTCTTAGAGAAATCATCCGCCTGTTTAGCCGTTCGATCAGCGTGATGAGTGAGGGAGTCTGGATTAGGGGTCCTCGGACAGCCGGACTATGAAGATACATGATTGAAGACTTCGTCCCGTGTCCGGATGGGACTCTCCTTTGCGTGGAAGGCAAGCTTGGCAATTCGGATATGTAGATCTCCTCCCTTATAACCGACTCTGTGTAACCCTAGCCCCCTCAGGTGTTTATATAAACCAGAGGGTTTAGTCTGTAGGACAACAACAATCATAGGCTAGCTTCTAGGGTTTAGCCTCTACGATCTCGTGGTAGACCAACTCTTGTAATACTCATATCATCAAGATCAATCAAGCAGGAAGTAGGGTATTACCTCCATCGAGAGGGCCCGAACCTGGGTAAACATTGTGTCCCCCGCCTCCTGTTACCATCCGCCTTAGACGCATAGTTCGGGACCCCCTTTCGGCGGTTTTGACACCGACATTGGTGCTTTCATTGAGAGTTCCACTGTGCCGTCACCATAAGGCTCGATGGCTCCTTCGATCATCAGCAACGATGCGATCCAGGGTGAGGTTTTTCCCCCGGACAGATCTTCGTATTCGGCAGCTTCGCACTGCGGGCCAACTCGCTTGGCCATCTAGAGCAGATCGAGAGCTACGCCCCTGGCCGTCGGGTCAGGTTTGGAAACTTAAACTATACTGCCGACATCCATGGAGACTTGATCTTCAACGGATTTGAGCCCGTGTCGACATCCGCATAGTCACGACGAGCATGACTTAGCTCTGCCGCCGGACAGTGTTCGGGAGATCACACCTGTGGCAACTCCGGCCCTTGATCCGGAGCAGATCACGCCGTCCGAGGACGGGTGGATAGACCCCGCCACGGAGGCCGCACACTCAGCGGCGATAGAGCCGAATACTGACTTCACCTCCTATGAGACCTGTGTTGCCGGACCCTCGGATCCGTCCCCGGCCACGGGCTCCGAACCGCCTGCGTCCGTGCCTATCAAATCTGATTGGGCACCGATCATGGAGTTTACCTCCGCGGATATCTTTCAGCACTCGCCCTTGGGCGACGTGCTAAACTCATTAAAGTCTCTCTCCTTGTAAGAAGGCCCTCGGTCAAACTATGTCCGACTCGAGTGGGAAACGGACAGCGAAGAAATTCGTTCCCCACCCACCACCCACTTAATAGCCACTATCGACGACTTAACCGACATGCTTGATTTCGGCTCCGAAGACATCGACGTATGGACGACGATGTAGGAGAAGAACAGGAACCACCGCCCACAGGATGCTCGACTGCCACCTCATCATATAATATATACATGGTGGACACCCCCAAAGAAAGCGATGGCAATAAGGCAACAGAGGATAATCCCCTCGAGAAGCAATCTAAGCGCCGGCATCAATGGTGTCGCTCTAAGCCCCGCCATAGCAAAAGCGGTGATACCGGCACAAGAGACAATAATGCTACAGATAGTGCCGAAGACGAAGACAATCCCCTCCAGCCAGGCTCCGAGCGGGAGGATGGGCCAGACAGGCAGCAGACGGAGAATCAGAGGACGACAATTATATGCCTCTCTCCGAAGACGAGGTGAGCCTCGGCGACAAAGAATTTATCATGCCTGAGGATCCCGTCGAACAGGAGTGCTTCAAGCGCCGGCTTATAGCCATAGCAAATACCCTGAAGAAAAAGCAACATCATCTTCAAGATGACCAAGATCTGCTAGCGGATAGATGGACTGAGGTCCTGGCGGCCGAGGAATACAAACTCGAGCGCCCAACTAAAAGAAACCCAAAGCGCAGGCTGCTACCCCAAATCGAGGAGGAAGCATTAAAGCCTACGCTTCCAGCGTATGATGCGGCTGACCGGCCACCTCGTGGCCGAGACAAAGCGGCATATCAGCCCAGAGTCCAGCCCGCACCCTGTCGCCAGTCAAACAAAAACACCAAGGCCCAGGGCGACATGCAGGACCTACGAGACGTATTGGAAAACAAAACAGGACATAAAAGATCGATCTACGGATCACGGGGGCGCGCCCCAACCCATGACGACGACCGTCACGCCGGATATACTAAAAGCAAATCCGGCCGGGCCGAACACAGCAGACAAGACTCGTACGAACTGCGTCGTGATATAGCCAGGCACAGAGGCGCCGCACACCCTCTATGGTTCATAGATGAAGTTATGGATCATGAATTCCCAGAAGGGTTTAAACCCGTGAGCATTGAATCATATGATGGTACTACAGACCCCGCGGTATGGATAGAGGATTTCTTCCTCCACATTCACATGGCCCGCGGGGATGATCTACACGCCATCAAGTATCTCGCGCTAAAACTCAAAGGGCCGGCTCAGCATTGGCTGAATAGCTTTCCAGCAAACTCCATCGAAAGCTGGGAGGACCTGGCAGACGCATTCCTGCACAACTTCTAGGGCACTTATGTGCGACCACCGGATGCTGATGATTTAAGTCACATAATACAACAGCCCGGAGAGTCAGCCAGGAAATTTTAGACTCGGTTCCTAACTAAAAAGAACCAAATTGTCGACTGTCCGAATGCCGAAGCCCTAGAGGCCTTTAAACATAACATTCATGACGAGTGGCTCGCCCGACATCTCGGCCAAGAAAAGCCAAAATCCATGGCAGCCCTCACGACACTCATGACCCGCTTTTGCGCGGGCGCAGATAGCTGGTTGGCCCGTAGCAAGAACACAGCAAGCAACCCTGGCACATCAGAGGCCAGAGATAGCAATGGCAAACCCCGACGCAACAAACACAAGCGCCGCAAAAATGGTGAAAACGCCAAAGATACGGTAGTCAATGCCGGATTTAGTGGCTCTAAGTCCGGTTAGCGGAATGGGCCACTCAAAAATGACAATTAGGGTCCATCCAGTCTGTACAGCATACTCAACCTCCCATGCCAAATCCATGGCACCCCAGGAACACCAGCCAATCATACCAACAGAGAATGTTGGGTCTTTAAACAAGCTGGCAGGTCAGGCGCCAAAAATAAAGATGAGGGGTCTCAAAGCGATGATGGCGACGAGGAGCCCAGATCACTGAATACGGGAAGGCAAAAGAAATTTCCCCCGCAAACCCAAACGGTGAACGTGGTAAACGGCACCCACATTCCCACCCCGGACCGGATGTGCACCCTTAGGGATGTCGACTTAACGAAACCAGTCGTCCCACAATATAAACTAGGGACGATCACCTTCAACCGCAAGAATCGTTCGCTTAACACCATTCAGGGCAATCCAGCCGCACTAGTCCTCGACCCAATAATTGACGGGTTCCACCTCACACGAGTCCTTATGGACGGAGGCAGCAGTCTAAACCTGCTTTACCAGGACACAGTGCGCAAGATGGGCATCGATCATTCGGTGATCAAGCCCACTAAAGCCACCTTCAGAGGTATTATACCAGGTGTGGAGGCCAGCTGTACAGGCTCCATCGCCCTTGAGGTAGTCTTTGGATCACCGGACAATTACCGTGCCGAAGAGCTAATCTTCGACATCGTCCCCTTCCGCGGTGATTATCAGGCACTGCTCGGACGAAGCGCGTTTGCTCGATTCAACGCGGTGCCACATTACGCCTACCGTAAGCTCAAGATGCCCGGTCCGCGCGGCGTCATCATGGTTAATGGCAAGGCCGAACTTTCCCTCGACGCCAAGGATTATATCGCTGCTTTGACAGCAGAAGCAACGAGTGGCACCTTTCAATCGAACCTCGAGTCGACGGCCAGGCTCCCGGACACCGCCAAAGGACTCCGAACTACTTCGCGGCAGGATAGCCCGGCTCGTCCAGAGCTCAATTAAACACTCCGGCGAAGGCCAGGACAGGCCACATACCGCGGCTCAACCGCTCCCGGCACATAAACATTTCTTACATTTCCTTTGCAGGTTCACCTTTGCGCCGACCAGGACTGGCGATATGGAAGCAGCTCGAATGCGCAAGGGAATCCTTAGATATTCCCCGCAATGACCATCCGACTATACTCCGGATCCGCACACAGCTTCTTCCCCCCTGGTCTTAGCAGGTTCCACAGTCATATCTCTTTTTTCTCACATTACCTGTACTCATACGCATCGACGTACTACTCAAATACAATATGTGGATTTATATGACGCTTATCTGCTGTTATTTCTTATTGAAATTCTGTTTTCAAGTGGCATCCGTACACCGCGATATGCCTTAAATATGCCAGGGGCTTCATTTTACCCATAATACGGCAATAAAGTCCGAACACCTTCATGGAAGTTCGGCACCCCGAACTTATAGCATTATATGCATCAGCTCTGAATCATGTCTTGGGTCAAATGTTGGGTTTGCACGGCTTCCATGTTTTGCTGCCTTACGTTCCGCTATATCGGCTAAGTCGGCACTGGGAGAACTACTGCGATTGTGTCCTGGTTCTTCCGGACGAGCACCTCAGTAGAGGAAGACGAAAACCGACTATCATGATATGGCGAGAGCTGGTCAGCTGTTCGAGAGGTTATAAAATCTTTAAGGATTTCTCCCGCATAATTCCATAACCAATGCAGCATACGATGGATCGGTTTTTCTTCCGATCAGGTGCTCATAGAGCGCCTCGTGTGGTCTTCCGAACACCAAGGGCTGCGGCTACCTTCCTTTCCTAAAGCTCCTATGGCTAAGTGAGAGTGATAAAGCCCTATAGTCCGATTGCCTGGTTCGTTGTGCTGAACACCTCCTTCGAAGGACCCAAAACTGGGATAAAGAGTGATCAGGTTTATCCTGAACACCCCCGTACTCCTTACATGGGGGCAGAAGCCGACGACTGGCCAACTCTCAGGATTAATATATAAAACGGCCGCGCAGGAGGATAAACTTTTATAACAAGCAATAAATAATAGAAATAACCTTGTTCAACATTACAAAGGACAACATGATTGTAGTCATGGAAACATAATGTCCTTGGTGCATTGCTCCGCCGCAAGGCAGGATCCTTTCAGGACACTTTCATAATATAATTCGGGCTGGCGGTGCTCCTTACCCTCTGGCGGTCCCTCGATCATCAGCTTTTCGGCATCCATCTTCCCCCAATGCACCTTTGCGCTGGCGAAGGGCATTCGTGCACCCTCTATGCAGACCGACCGCTTGACGACGTCAAGTCGAGGGAAGGCACTCACGAGCCGCTTCACGAGCCTGAAGTAGCTGCTTGCACTAGTAGAAATGGGGCAAAGGTCCAGGCCGGGTCAGCCCATTAGTCCCGGTTCAGTCTAGAACCGGGACCCATGGGGGCATCGGACCCGGTTCGTGAGCCCCGGGGGCCGGCCAGGCTACATGGGCCATTGGTCCTGGTTCGTCTGGACCTTTTGGTCCCGGTTGGTTGGACGAACCGGGACCAATGGGCCTCTCTCCTGGCCCACCACCATTGGTCCCGGCTGGTGGCTTGAACCGGGACCAAAGGCTGCCCTTTAGTCCCGGTTCATGCCACCAACCGGGACCAATGAGGTGCCTATATATACCCCCTCGCGTAAGAGCAGAGCACACTTCTCTGTTTTTTCTGGTCGCCGAGGGGAGAGGGCTTGGTGGTGCTCTAGCTCACCTCCTATGCACACTAGGTGTTCGATGGAATGCCCGAGCCACGCTACTTAAGCTTTCTCCTCTCCAAGCTCGACCTCCAAGCTCCATTTTCCTCAATATTTGTCTCGGTTTAGCGGTCCGTGACGCCCCGTCCCCGTCTTCACCGCTGCCGATCACCCGCGCCGATCTCATCGCCGGCACCACCGTGGTGAGCCTCTTGTTCTTATCTTCTTTCTGAAAGGAAAAATATTCTTACTAGTATGTTTAGATAGATACTTGTATTATTTTCTTACTTTTATTATTGCATCTTATATAGTGCGATGGTTTTGGTATCCGCCCCCGTCGGCCCTCGTCCTGTCTATCATTCGGATGTGGTATATATTTTCTTTATAACTATTGGTTCATTTATTGTTTATGAAAATTATGCCGACCAACGTGACATAGATTTTATTTATCTAGGAGCTATGTGAACCAGAAATTTCAACCGACCCTATTGTCGAGAGGTTAAATTTAGTTGAAGAAGAAAACAATTTCTTGAAGGAAAAAATAAAAAAATTTGAGGAGGAGAAGATGATATTGGAGTTGCATGTTGCGGATGTAAATCTGATGATCACAAGATCAAGATGGATGCAATGCGCTTGAAGATTAGAAAGATTAGAAAATATGCCATTCATACCGAGGCTTGGTATCATTATGTCGTTGGATCAATTGTTACCTTGGTTGCGATTATGATCGCATTGAAATGTTTTACATAGTTTCAATGTATGGTTAATTAATTAGATGCTCTGGAGAGCTATATGTTGTTAGATGAGAACTATGTATGTACTTTGGTTTTAATGTGACGATGAACTTCTATTAATTTGGTCACTTATTTATCTATTCATGATGTTACGTAATGGTTTTTGACACACTTAATTATATATAATGCACGCAGATGAACCGGCAATGGATGTACGGTGACAGACACACCTCCGAGTACATTAAGGGCGTGCATGAGTTTCTTGAAGCGGCTGAGGCAAACAAGCAGAATGGTTTTATGTGTTGTCCATGCATGAAATGTGGGAATACGATGTCTTACTCTAACCGGAAAATCCTTCACACCCACCTGCTTTACAAGGGTTTCATGCCACACTATAATGTTTGGACGAGGCACGGATAAATAGGGGTTATGATGGAAGACGGCGAAGAAGAAGAGTACGATGACAACTATGTGCCCCGAATACGGTGATGCTGCAACGGGGAGCTGGTGAAGATCAAGAGGAACCAGACGATGTGCCCAATGATGCTGCAACGGGTGAAGCTGATGTAGATCAAGAGGAACCAGACGATGTGCCCGATGATGATGATCTCCGCTGGGTCATTGTCGATGCAAGGACGCAATGCGAAAGTCGAAAGGAGAAGTTGAAGTTCGATCGCATGTTAGAGGATCACAAAAAAGGGTTGTACCCCAATTGCGAAGATGGCAACACAAAGCTCGATACCGTCTTTGGAATTGCTGCAGTGGAAGGCGTATAATGTCATGCTCGACAAAGGATTTGAGAAGCTACTGAAATATTGAAGAAGAAGCTTCCAAAGGATAACGACTTGCCCAACAGTACATACGCATCAAAGAAGGTCGTATGCCCTCTAGGATTGGAGGTGCAGAAGATACATGCATGCCCTAATGACTGCATCCTCTACCGCGGTGCATACAAGGATCTGAACGCATGCCCGGTTTGCGGTGCATTGTGGTATAAGATCAGACGAGATGACCCTGGTGATGCTGATGGCGAGCCCCCTAGGAAGAGGGTTCCTGCGAAGGTGATGTGGTATGCTCCTATAATACCACGGTTGAAACGTCTGTTCAGAAACGGAGAGCATGCCAAGTTGATGCGATGGCACAGTGAGGATCGTAAGAAAGACTGGAAGTTGAGAGCACCGGACGGGTCGCAGTGGAGAAAAATCAAGAGAAAGTAATCTTGGGATGAGTTTGCAAAGGACCCAAGGAACGTATGGTTTGCTTTAAGCGCGGATGGCATCAATCCTTTCGGGAGCAGAGCAGCAATCACAACACCGCCCGTGACTCTATGTATGTATAACCTTCCTCCTTGGATGTGCATGAAGCGGAAGTTCATTATGATGCCAGTTCTCATCCAAGGCCCTAAGCAACCCGGCAAGGACATTGATGTGTACCTAAGGCCATTAGTTGAAGAACTTTTACATATGTGGATGGAAATGGTGTACGTACGTGGGATGATCACAGACAGGAGGAATTTAACATAAAGGCGTTGCTGTTCGTGACCATCAACGATTGGCCCGCTCTCAGTAACCTTTCAGGACAGACAAACAAGGGATACCACGCATGCACGCACTGTTTAGATGACACTGAAAGTATATACCGAAGCTGCAGGAAGAATGTGTACAGGCCATCATCGATTTCTTCCGACCAACCATCAATGTCGAAAGAAAGGCAAGCATTTCAAAGGCGAGGCAGATCACCGTAAGAAGCTCGCCATGCGTACCAGTGATCACGTACTTGTTATGGTCAATGATTTACACGTAATCTTTGGAAAGGGTCCCGGCGCACTAGCTGTTCCGAATGACGCTGAGGGACACGCACCCATGTGGAAGAAGAAATATATATTTTGGGACCTACCCTACTGGAAAGACCTAGAGGTCTGCTCTTCGATCGACGTGATGCACGTGACGAAGAACCTTTGCATGAACCTGCTAGGCTTCTTGGGCGTGTATGGAAAGACAAAAGATACACCTGAGGCACGTGAGGACCTAAAACGTTTGCACGAAAAAGATGGCATGCCTCCGAAGCAGTATGACGGTCCTGCAAACTACGCTCTTACGAAAGAAGAGAAAGAAATCTTCTTTGAATGTCTGCTCAGTATGAAGGTCCCGACTGGCTTCTCGTCGAATATAAAGGGAGTAATAAATATGCTAGAGAAAAAGTTCCAGAACCTAAAGTCTGATGACTGCCACATGATTATGACGCAACTGCTTTCGGTTGCATTGAGGGGGCTTCTACCAGAAAACGTCCAATTAGCCATTGTGAAGCTATGTGCATTCCTCAATGCAATATCTCAGAAGGTGATCGATCCAGAAATCGCATCAACGCTTAAGGAGTGATGTGGCGCAATGTCTTGTCGGGTTTCGAGCTGGTGTTCCCACCATCCTTCTTCAATATCATGACACACGTCCTAGTTCATCTAGTCGGACGAGATTGTCATTCTGGGGCCCGTATTTCTACACAATATGTTCCCCTTTGAGAGGTTCATGGGAGTCCTAAAGAAATATGTTCAGAATCACGCTAGGCCGTAAGGAAGCATCTCCATGGGTCATCAAACAGAGGATGTCATCGGGTTTTGCGTTGACTTCATTCCTGGCCTTAAGAAGATAGGTCTCCCTAAATCGCGTTATGAGGGGAGACTGACTGGAAAAGGCACGCTTCCAAGGGACTCAATAATATGCAGGGACAGATATTCTTGGTCTCAAGCACACTACATAGTTCTACAGAACTCTACCTTGGTGACCCCGTATGTCGATGAACACAAGAACAGTCTGCGCTCCAAACACCCGGAGTAGTGCGACGACTGGATTACATGTGAACACATCAGGACTTTCAGTAGTTGGTTGGAAACACGTCTCAGAGGTGACAAGACTGTTTGTGATGAGCTGTACTTGTTGTCTAGGGGACCATCTTTGACTGTATTGATTTACAAAGGATACGAGATAAATGGGAATACATTTTACACGATTGACCAAGATCAAAAGAGCACCAACCAAAACAGCGGTGTCCGCTTTGATGCAGCAACCGACAGGGGAAAGGACACATATTATGGTTACATAGTGGACATATGGGAACTTGACTACGGACATGATTTTAAGGTCCCTTTGTTTAAGTGCAAATGGGTCAATCTGTCAGAGGCGGGTACAAGTAGACCCACAAGACGGAATGACAACAAAGTGGATCTGAAAAATCTTGGGTACACCGACGAACCGTTCGTCCTAGCAAATGATGTGGCACAGGTTATCTATGTGAAGGACATGTCTACCGGACCGATAAAAAGAAAAGATAAGGAAGCGAATACATCATACGATGAGCCAAAGCGCCACATAGTTCTTTTCGGGAAAAAGGGACATCGTGGGAGTGGAGGGCAAGACAGACATGTCTGAAGATTATGAAAAGTTTCATGAAATTCCTCCCTTCAAAGTCAAGGCTGACCCAAGCATCCTGATAAACGATGAATATTATCCATGGTTACGGTGCAATAAGAAAATGACACAAGCGAAGAAAAAGTGAACACTTTCTCCCGCAACTATTATGATGATACCATGCCAACTTTGTAATAGACGAGTATGATACCATTGTCCGTTTTGTACATGCACATGCTATGTGGGTGAAATTATGATACCATGCCAACTTTCAACTTTTTGAGAGTTCATTTGAAATGCTTAAATGTCTTGTGGTTCGGCCCTCGTAATACCATTAATCCCGGTTCGCTCCTTGTCAACTATATTCTCACCAAGAACACTCTCAAGAGGGCAGCCACGTGGGCCATTGGTCCCGGTTCATCTGGACCTTTTGGTCCCAGTTCCACGCACGAACCGGGACCAATGCGCCTCGCCCCTGGCCCATGACCATTAGTCCGGGTTTGTGCCACAAACCGGGACTAAAGGGTTGGTCCTCGTTGCGCTCAGAGTTTAGTCCCACCTCACCAACCGAAGGGCGCTCACACCGGTTTATAAGCCCGTCCCTCTCTGCCTCGTTGAGCTCCTCTCAAAGTGAAAATAGATGCCCCTATACAGGGAATTTGACCTAAATTCATAGTGAATTTCTCTGAAATTCATAGAAATTTATTATGAATTCAGGTTGAATTTTCTCTATAGGCGCATCTATGTTCATTTTTTTAGTAAAGTTAATCACAAACTTGTGATTCACACAAATTTCAAAGAATTCAAATTTTAAGTATTCAAATTTGAAAACTAATGGCACTAACAAAAAATTTATATTTTTTCTAAAACTAATGGCACTAACAGAAAGTTTATAATTTTGCTGATCTAAAAGCAAAATGAATTAAAAAATAAAGCAAAAAACAAAAGAAAATAAATAATGCAGAAAACAAAACAAAAACTGAAACAAAATAAAAATAGCAAAAATAAGTATTTTGTTGTAAGTAGAAACAAAATAAAATAAATAAAGCAACAAATAAAAAAAAAAAACAAAAAAGTGTTTTCAAATTTGAAAACTAATGGAACTAACAGAAAGTTTATAATTTTTCTAAAACTAAAAGCAAAAAGTAATTAAAAAATAAAGCAAAAAACAAAAGAAAATAAATAATGCAGAAAACAAAACAAAAACAGGAAAAAATAAAAATAGCAACAATAAGTATTTTGTTGTAAGTAGAAACAAAATAAAATAAATAAAGCAAGAAAGAAACAAAAAAACAAAAAAAGTGTTTTCAAATTTGAAAACTAATGGCACTAACAGAAAGTTTATAATTTTTCTAAAACTAAAAGGAAAAAGAATTAAAAAATAAAGCAAAAAACAAAAGAAAATAATAATGCAGAAAACAAAACAAAAAAACTGAAAAAAAATAAAAATAGCAACAATAAGTAAAGAAAACAAAAAAACAAAAAAAGTGCCTCCTACTGGGCCCCCCACGGCCTGAATACGACTAGAAACCCTACCATGGGCCAGGATTCAGGCCCGCAGAAGGCCCAGTAGCCCCATCAGGCATAGCAGTCACAATTAGGCCCACAAGCCTGCAATGGAGAGGAGATCGAGAGGGGTGTGGAAGTGGGGCTTATAAACCACTGCGCGCCCTTCTCAACTAGCGAGGTGGGACTAAACTCCCACCACCACCCCTCTGTACATGGCCTTTGGTCCCGGTTGGTGGCACCAAGGGACTAAAGAATGCATTAATTGCGGTTCGTGGCACATACCGGGACCAATGCCCCCCTTTAGTCCCGGTTGGTGCCACCAACCGGTACCAATGGCCGCCGCTTCCCGCCCTTTGGGCTGCTGAAAAGAAGCCTTTGGTCCCGGTTGGTGGCGCCAATCGGAACTAAAGGGGGGTATTGGTCCCGGTTTGTGCCACGAACCGGGACCAATACTCTCAGTATATAAGAAAGCACTTGCCGTTTTTCAGATTCATCTACATCAGTTCCCCCGCCCCGACGATGCCGCCAGGCTGCCCGAGCTCGCCCCGTCGCCGCTGTCGCCGCCCTCTGCTGCCTCGTCGACGCGCAGCCGCCCTGCCCGAAAGCACGCCGCTGCAGTCCGCTCCGACCACGCCACGCGCCCCTGCCCCGACCACGTCGTCGTCGCCCCAGCTGCCCCGCGCCGCTGTCGCCTCTGCCTCGCCCTTCCCCGACCATGCCGGCCTCGCCTCCGCCCCTTCCCAGACCACGCCGCCGTCGCCTCTACCCCGACACGCGCCGTGCCCCTACCCGGACCACGCCGCACCTCTCCCTTTGGTCAGGGCCGGCACCGCCCCCCTCTTCCCGCTGTTTTTTTGCACATATATAGATGTTTTATTCCTGATTATATGTATATGTATGAGTATATGTATATATGTGTGTATATCTGTTTATATGTCCTTTTTTTAGATTTTTTTTTGCATTTTTTAAAAATGTATATATGTATGTATATATGTTCTCTATGTATATATATGTTCATGTATATATGCAAAATAGATTTTTAGAAAGTACTTTTTTTCTGTTCATAGATTTTTTTGGTGATATTAATTATTGTAAATATGCAAATGTTTGTATATTCATATGAACAATGAACTAGGCAAAACCTTTGCTTTTTTTCTAAAAAAAATATTTGAACATTATTTAAAAAAAACAAGCAATACTACTTCATGTATTTTTAAGAAGGAAGAAGAAGAAAAAGAATGAGAGGAAAAAGGAAATAAGAAGAGGAAGAAGAGGAGAAATAAATAAGAAGAAGAAAAAAGAAGAAAAAGAAGAGGAGAAGAAGAAAGGAATAGAGGATAAGAAGAGAATTCTATTTTCTCTTCTTCTCCTCTATTCCTTTCTTCTTCTCCTCTTTTTTTTCTTCTTTTTTTTCTTCAATCTTCTCCTCTATTCCTTTCTCTTCTCCTCTTTTTATTTCTTCTTCGTCTTCTTATTTTTTATCGGATACGTCGTCGTCGATATACCCCTCCTGATAACTTCAACACGATGGGGGGTCGATATACCCCCTCCCCGATAATATTATTTTCCCATGTACGTATGTCGTGTCAATATAAACTCCCGATAACTTCAACACGTGGGGGAGGGGGGTCGATATACGCCCTCCCGATAACTTCAACACGAGGGGGGGTCGATATACCCCCTCCCTGGTAATATTATTTTCCCATGTACGTATGTCGTCGTTGTCGATATAAACCCATCCCGATAACTTCAACACGTGGGGGGGGGGGTCGATATACCCCCTCTCCAATAATATTATTTTCCCATGTACGTATGTCGTCGTTGTTGATATTACCCCCTTGAAGCGTTGTCGAGGCCACCCCAAACCCTAGCTAGAGAAGCAGCGTCGAGGCCACTAATTAATATGATTCCTTACTGTGATTAGATAGCTAGTTCTACGTTTGCCACTAGCTAATATATGCATCTGTCATGTTTGAATAATAATTGCCTTGTTGTAAATATTTGTAGAAACTATGGACACCCCAGGGCGAAGCACAAGAAGCGTTGTTGGGGGACATAATCGCACAAGGAAGTGATGCCGTCTGCTCGTTGTTTCTCAACGACACCGATGGTCTGGAAGGAGAGGGTGAAGAAGCAGCTGGCTATGATTATGATGGCTCCGGTGACCCAATGACGGTGCAAGAAGGAGACCGTGATGACGGCTCCGGTGACCGAACCGAGTCCAGCCAGGTATATATATTAGTTAAGCTTTGTCTTTGACTAGCTAATTGATGCATTCATTCTTTTGGTATGTACACATATTAATTAACTCTCATCTTTGTTCTTTTTTCTAGCCCTCCGGATCGAGCACAACTTCGGTAAAGAGACGAGGCCCGAAGAAAAGGTTGAGCTCAGATGAAAGGTTTGAGATATAGCAATCGCGCGCCACGGCCAACCGATTGAACCCATCCGGACAAAGAACGCATTTGTTGCTCAGTGTGGGGTTTTGGTTAGGGACAAGATCCCGATCAGCATCCACCAATGGTATAAGCCTAAGAACAAAGTCCCTGAGGCGTCTTATGTCAATGATATGCAGAAAAATGATCTTTGGACTGAGTTGAAGTCAAATTTCACCCTACCGCCAGAGGATGATCCGGAGAAGCCAGTTAAAGAGCAATTAATCAAGTCTTTTGCTCTTAAGAAGATGGTAGACCTATTCAGGAGGTGGAAGAAAGACCTGAATACGTTTGTCGACAAAAAAGAGACACCAGAATTCAAGGGCAAATATGAGAAGATCAGAGATCACTGGCCCGCATTTGTGGCCCACAAGACATCGGAAAAGAGTAAGAAGATGTCGGCGACAAACAAGCAAAATGCTGTGAAGAAGAAGCTTCACCATCGCATGCGGGTCGTGGCTACCTCAAAGCCCGGCCTAAGTGGGCCAAGGCTGAGAATGATCTGGTTGATAAAGGGATCGAACCAGAGACAATGAACTGGCCCGACCGTTGCCGGACTTGGTTCTTCGGGGCTGGTGGAACCTTGGACCCTGTATCAGGGAAGTGAATTTGGACGAACGAGCAATTGGAAATACCAGTCAAGAGGCTTCGGCACTATATTGATGCAGCGCAGCAAGGGACGTTCCTTCCATACAGAGAGAATGACGAGCTCACAATGGCCCTCGGGAATCCTGAGCACCCTGGACGGACAAGAGGCATGCCAGGCTCCGTTCCGTGGAATGCTGGTTTTCCGGATGCAGGCGGTTACAAATGCCAGGAGAGGAGGAAGAAAGTGCAGCAGACCCAACTGCAGGCGCTGCAGGCAAGGGTACAAGCAATAGAGGAACGAGAAGCAAATCGCAGCAAACGAACTGCCGAAGCTTCCCCCGAAGCTACCCCGCCATCTCAGCGGAGAAGCAGCGTGGCTTCCACCGAGCTGCTTCAGCCGGAGCATGTCTTGACGGCTCCTGCTGTTGGGTAACGTTGCAGAAAATTAAAATTTTCCTACGGTTTCACCAAGATCTATCTACGAGTTCATCTAAGCAACGAGTCAAGAGAGAGAGTTTGCATCTACATACCACTTGTAGATCGAGCACTAAGCGTTCGAGGGAGTGGTGATGATGAAGACGTTCCCAACGTGATTCCGATCACCGATGACCAAGTGCTGAACGGACAGCACCTCCGCGTTCAACACACGTACGGGACGATGGCGTCTCCTCCGTCTTGATCCAGCAAGGAGGAAGGAGAGGTTGAAGAAGACAACTCCAATGGCAGCACGATGGCGTGGTGCGGTTAATCTGGCAGTTCTCGGCGAGGCTTCGCCAAGCTTCGCGTGGAGAAAGAGAGGTGTTGGGGAGGGAGGGCTGCGCCTTCAATGGTGTGTGCAGCCCTCCCCCACCCTCTATTTATAGGAGGAGAGGGCAGGGGCCGGCCATCTAGGGGAAACCCTAGATGGGGCGGCGGCCAAAGGGGAGGAGGGAGGGTGGCTTGCCCCCAAGCTGAGGGGCGCCCCTTTAGGGTTTCCCTCCCCATGCCCTAGCCGCATGGGCCTAGGTGGGGAGTGTGCCCAGCCCACCAGGCTGGCTCCCTCTCCCACTTAGCCCATGTGGCCCCCCGAGGGGTGGCCCCTCCCGGTGGACCTCGAACTCTCCGGTGGCCCCGGTACATTACCGTATACCCCGAAACTTTCCGGAGTCCGTTTAACCACTTTCCATATATAAATCTTTACCTCCGGACCATTCCGAACTCCTCGTGACGTCCGGGATCTCATCCGGACTCGAACAACATTCGTAATCACATACTTGTCTTCCTATTAACCCTAACGTCACCGAACCTTAAGTGTGTAGACCCTACGGGTTCGGGAGACATGCAGACATGACCGAGACGCTCTCCGGTCAATAACCAACAGCAGGATCTGGATACCCATGTTGGTTCCCACACGCTCCTCGATGTTGTCATCGAATGAACCATGATGTCGAGGGTTCAAGCAACCCCGTATGCTATTCCCTTTGTCAGACGGTATGTTACTTGCCCGAGACTCGATCGTCGGATATCCCAATACCTCGCTTAGTCTCGTTATCGCAAGTCACTTTACTCGTGCCGTAATGCATGATCCCGTGACCGCACACTTGATCACTTTGAGCTCATTATGATGATGCATTACCGAGTGGGCCCGGTGATACCTCTCCGTCACACGGAGTGACAAATCCTGTCTCGATCCGTGTCAACCCAATGCACACTTTCGGAGATACCTGTAATGCACCTTTATAGTCACCCGATTCACGTTGTGACGCGTTTGGTACACCAAAGCATTCCCTCGGTATCCGGGAGTTACACGATCTCACGGTCTAAGGAAGAGATACTTGACATTGGAAAAGCTCTAGCAAAAGCGAACTACACGATCTTTGTGCTATGCTTAGGATTGGTCTTGTCCATCACGTCATTCTCCTAAGGACGTGATCCCGTTGTCAATGACATCTGATGTCCATAGTCAGGAAACCATGACTATCTGTCGACCAACGAGCTAGTCAACTAGAGGCTCACTAGGGACGTATTGTGGTCTATGTATTCACACGTGTATTACGATTTCCGGATAATACAGCTTATAGCATGAATAAAAGACAATTATCATGAACAAGGAAATATAATAATAATGCTTTTATTATTGCCTCTAGGGCATATTTCCAACAGTCTCCCACTTGCACTAGAGTCAATAATCTAGTTTACATTGTGATGAATCGAACACCCATAGAGTTCTGGTGTTGATCATGTTTTGCCCGCGAGAGAGGTTTAGTCAACGGATCTGTGACATTCAGATCCGTGTGCACTTTACAAATTTCTATGTCTCCATCTTGAACATTTTCACAGATGGAGTTGAAGCGATGCTTGATGTGCCTGGTCTTCTTGTGAAACCTGGGCTCCTTGGCAAGGGCAATAGCTCCAGTGTTGTCCTGCAAGAGTTTGATCGGCCCCGACGCATTGGGTATGACTCCTAGGTCGGTGATGAACTCCTTCACCCAAATTGCTTCATGCGCTGCCTCCGAGGCTGCCATGTATTCCGCTTCACATGTAGATCCCGCCACGACGCTTTGTTTGCAAATGCACCAGCTTCGCTTCCACCATTCAACATATACACGTATCCGGTTTGTGACTTAGAGTCATCCGGATCTGTGTCGAAGCTAAGCGTCGGCGTAACCCTTTCTGGCGAGCTCTTCGTCACCTCCATAAACGAGAAACATGTCCTTTGTCCTTTTCAGGTACTTCAGGATATTCTTGACCGCTGTCCGGTGTTCCTTGCGGGATTACTTTGGTACCTTCCTACCAAACTTACGGCAAGGTTTACATCAGGTCTGGTACACAGCATGGCATACATAATAGATCCTATGGCTGAGGCATAGGGGATGACACTCATCTCTTCTTTATCTTTTGCCGTGGTCGGGCATTGAGCTGAGCTCAATCTCACACCTTGCAACACAGGCAAGAACCCCTTCTTGGACTGATCCATTTTGAACTTCTTCAAAATCTTATCAAGGTATGTGCTTTGTGAAAGACCTATGAGGCGTCTCGATCTATCCCTATAGATCTTGATGCCTAATATATAAGCAGCTTCTCCAAGGTCCTTCATTGAAAAACACTTATTCAAGTAGGCCTTAATGCTGTCCAAGAATTCTATATCATTTCCCATCAAAAGTATGTCATCTACATATAATATGAGAAATGCTACAGAGCTCCCACTCACTTTCTTGTAAACGCAGGCTTCTCCATAAGTCTCATAAACCCAAACGCTTTGATCATCTCATCAAAGCGAATGTTCCAACTCCGAGATGCTTGCACCAGCCCATAAATGGATCGCTGGAGCTTGCATACTTTGTTAGCATTCTTAGGATCGACAAAACCTTCCGGCTGCATCATATACAGCTCTTCCTTAAGATATCCGTTAAGGAACGCTGTTTTGACGCCCATCTCGCCATGTCTCATAATCATAGTATGCGGCAATTGCTAACATGATTCGGACGGACTTAAGCTTCGCTACGGGAGAGAAAGTCTCATCGTAGTCAATCCCTTGAACTTGCCGATTACCCTTAGCGACAAGTCGAGCTTTATAGATGGTGACATTACCATCCGCGTCCGTCTTCTTCTTAAAAATCCATTTGTTTTCTATCGCTCGCCGATCATCGGGCAAGTCAGTCAAAGTCCACACTTTGTTTTCATACATGGATTCTATCTCGGACTTCATGGCTTCTAGCCATTTGTTGGAATCTGGGCCGCCATCGCTTCTTCATAGTTCAAGGTTCACCGTTGTCTAACAACATAATTTCCGGGACAGGTTGCCGTACCACTGCAGTGCGGAACGTGTCCTTGTGGACCTCTGAGGTTCAAGAGCAACTTGATCCGAAGTACCTTGATCATCATCATTAATTTCCTCTTGGTTGGTGTAGGCATCACAGAACACTTTCTGAGCTGCACTACTATCCTGTTCAAGAGGTAGTACTTCATCGAGTTCTACTTTCCTCCCACTTACTTCTTTCGAGAGAAACTCTTTTCCAGAAAGGTTCCGTTCTTGGCAACAAAAATCTTGCCCTCGAATCTTAAGTAGAAGGTATACCCAATGGTTTCTTTGGGGTATCCTATGAAGACGCATTTTTCCGACTTGGGTTCGAGCTTTTCAGGTTGAAGTTTCTTGACATAAGCATCGCATCCCCAAACTTTTAGAAACGACAGCTTAGGTTTCTTCCCAAACCATAATTCATACGGTGTCGTCTCAACGGACTTAGACGGTGCCCTATTTAAAGTGAATGTAGCTGTCTCTAGAGCGTGTCCCCAAAATAATAGCGGTAAATCGGTAAGAGACATCATAGACCGCACCATATCCAATAGAGTGCGATTCTGACGTTCGGACACACCATTACGCTGAGGTGTTCGGTAGCGTTAGTTGTGAAACGATTCCAAATTTTCTTAAGTGTGTACCAAATTCGTGACTTAAATATTCTCCTCCACGATCTGATCGTAGGAATTTTATTTTTCGGTCACGTTGATTCTCTACTTCATTCTGAAATTCCTTGAACTTTTCAAAGGTCTCAGACTTGTGTTTCATCAAGTAGACATACCCATATCTACTCAAATCATCTGTGAGAGTGAGAACATAACGATATCCTCCGCGAGGCTCAACACTCATTGGACCGCACACATCGGTATGTATGATTTCCAATAAGTTGGTTGCTCGCTCCATTGTTCCGGAGAACGAAGTCTTGGTCATCTTGCCCATAAGGCATGGTTCGCATGTGTCAAATGATTCATAATCTAGAGACTCCAAAAGTCCATCAGCATGGAGCTTCTTCATGCGCTTGACACCAATGTGACCAAAGGCGGCGATGCCACAAGTATGTGGGACTATCGTTATCAACTTTACATCTTTTGGTATTCACGCTATGAATATGTGTAACATTACGCCGAGATTCATTAAGAATAAACCATTGACCATCGGAGCATGACCATAAAACATGTCTCTCATATAAATAGAACAACCATTATTCTCGGATTTAAATGAGTAGCCATCTCGCATTAAACGAGATCCAGATACAATGTTCATGCTCAAACTTGGCACCAAATAACAATTATTAAGGTTCAAAACTAATCCGTAGGTAAATGAAGAGGTAGCGTGCCGACGGCGATCACATCGACTACGGAACCATTCCGACGCGCATCGTCACCTCGTCCTTCGCCAGTCTCCGCTTATTCCGCAGCTCCTGCTGTGAGTTACAAATATGAGCAACGGCACCGGTATCAAATACCCAGGAGTTACTACGAGTACGGGTAAGGTACACATCAATTACATGTATATCAAATATACCTTTGGTGTTGCCGGCCTTCTTATCCGCTAAGTAGTTGGGGCAGTTCCGCTTCGATGACCCTTCCCTTGCAATAAAAGCACTCGGTCTCGGGTTTGGGTCCATTCTTTGACTTCTTCCGGCAACTTGCTTGCAGGCGCGGCAACCTCCTTGCCGTCCTTCTTGAAGTTCTTCTTACCCTTGCCCTTCTTGAACTTAGTGGTCTTATTGACCATCAACACTTGATGTTCTTTCTTGATTTCAACCTCGGTGACTTCAGCATAGAGAACACTTCAGAATGGTCTTTACCATCCCCTGCATGTTGTAGTTCATCACAAAGCTCTTGTAGCTTGGTGGGAGCGATCGGAGGATTCTGTCAATGACCGCCTCATCGTGGAGGTTAATATTCTGGTGGGTCATTCGGTTGTGCAACCCAGACCTCTTCAGTATGTGCTAACTGAGAGAACTGTTTTCGTCCATGTTACTACTATAGAACTTGTCGGAGTTGTCATATCTATCGTGCCGGGCGTGAGCTTGGTAAACACGTTTCATCTCCTCGAACATCTCATATGCTAGGTGATGCTCAAATCGCTTTTGGAGCCCCGGTTCTAAGTCAGAAGCATGCCGCCTTGAACGAGGGAGTAATCATCGCTAGTTTGCCAAGCATTCAAAATGTCTTGGTTCTCTGGGACGGAGCGTCACCTAGCGGTCCTTCTAGGACATATTGTTTCCGGCAGCTATGAGGATGATCCTCGGGTTCCGGACCCAGTCCGTATAGTTGCTGCCGTCATCTTTCAGCTTGGTTTTCTCTAGGAACGTTGAAGTTCAAGTTGACATGAGCGTTGGCCATTTGATCTACAAGACATATTATGCAAAAGTTTTAGACTAAGTTCATGATAATTAAGTTCATCTAATCAAATTATTTCAATGAACTCCCACTCAGATTAGACATCCCTCTAGTCATCTAAGTGTTACACGATCCGAGTCGACTAGGCCGTGTCCGATCATCACGTGAGACGGACTAGTCATCGTCGGTGAACATTCTCATGTTGATCGTATCTTCCATACGACTCGTGTTCGACCTTTCGGTCTCCGTGTTCCGAGGCCATGTCTGTACATGCTAGGCTCGTCAAGTTAACCCTAAGTGTTTTGCGTGTGTAAATCTGTCTTACACCCGTTGTATGTGAACGTAAGAATCCATCACACCCGATCATCACGTGGTGCTTAGAAACGATGAACTTTAGCAACGGTGCAGTTAGGGGAGAACACTTCTTGATATTGTTGTAAGGATCATCTTATTTACTACCGTCGTTCTAAGTAAACAAGATGCATAAACATAATAAACATCACATGCAATTATATATAGTAGTGACATGATATGGCCAATATCATAAAGCTCCATTGATCTACATCTTCGAGGCTCCATGATCATCTTGTCACCGCATGACACCATGATCTCCATCATCATGATCTCCATCATTGTGCCTCCATGAAGTTGTCACGCCAACGACTACTTCTACTTCTATGGCTAACGCGTTTAGCAATAAAGTAAAGTAAGTTACATGGCGTTCTTCAATGACACGCAGGTCATACAAAATAAAGACAACTCCTATGGCTCCTGCCGTTGTCATACTCATCGACATGCAAGTCGTGATTCCTATTACAAGAACATGATCTCATACATCACAATGTGTCATTCATCATTCATAACAACTTGGCCATATCACATCACATGACAATTGCTGCAAAAACAAGTTAGACGTCCTCTAATTGTTGTTGCATCTTTTACGTGGCTGCAATTGGGTTCTAGCAAGAACGTTTTCTTACCTACGAATAACCACAACGTCATCTTGTCAACTTCTATTTACCCTTCATAAGGACCCTTTTCATCGAATCCGCTCCAACTAAAGTGGGAGAGACAGACACCCGCCAGCCACCTTATGCAACTAGTGCATGTTAGTCGGTGGAACCGGTCTCACGTAAGCGTACCTGTAAGGTTGGTCCGGGCTGCTTCATCCCACAATACCGCGGAAGCAAGATAAGACTAGTAGCGGCCAGTAAATTGACAAGATCCACGCCCACAACTAAATTGTGTTCTACTCGTGCAATAGAGAACTACGCATAGACCTAGCTCGATACCACGTTGGGTAACGTTGCAGAAAATTAAAATTTTCCTACGGTTTCACCAAGATCTATCTATGAGTTCATCTAAGCAACGAGTCAAGAGAGAGAGTTTGCATCTACATACCACTTGTAGATCGAGCATGGAAGCGTTCGAGGGAGTGGTGATGATGAAGACGTTTCCAACGTGATTCCGATCACCGATGACCAAGTGCTGAACGGACAGCACCTCCGCGTTCAACACACGTACGGGACGATGGCGTCTCCTCCGTCTTGATCCAGCAAGGATGAAGGAGAGGTTGAAGAAGACAACTCCAATGGCAGCACGACGGCGTGGTGCAGTTGGTACGGCAGTTCTCCGGCAGGGCTTCGCCAAGCTCGCGTGGAGAAAGAGAGGTGTTGGGGAGGGGAGGGGCTGCGCCTTCAATGGTGTGTGCAGCCCTCCCCCCACCCCTCTATTTATAGGAGGAGAGGGCAAGGGGGCCGGCCAGCGAGGGGAAACCCTAGATGGGGGCGGCGCCAAAGGGAGGAGGGAGGGTGGCTTGCCCCAAGCTAGGCGCCCCTTTAGGGTTTCCCCTCCCCATGCCCTACCGCATGGGCCTAGGTGGGGAGGTGTGCCCCGCCCACCAGGGGCTGGCTCCCTCTCCCACTTAGCCCATGTGGCCCCCCCGGGAGGGGTGGCCCCTCCCGGTGGACCTCCGGAACTCTCCCGGTGGCCCAGGTACATTACAGTATACCCCGAAACTTTCCTGTCCGTTTAACCACTTTCCTATATAAATCTTTACCTCCGGACCATTCCGAACTCCTCGTAACGTCCGGGATCTCATCCGGACTCGAACAACATTCGGTAATCACATACTTGTCTTCCTATTAACCCTAAGCGTCACCGAACCTTAAGTGTGTAGACCCTACGGGTTCGGGAGACATGCGACATGACCGAGACGCTCTCCGGTCAATAACCAACAGCGGGATCTGGATACCCATGTTGGTTCCCACACGCCTCGATGTTGTCATCGGATGAACCATGATGTCGAGGGTTCAAGCAACCCGTATGATATTCCCTTTGTCGACGGTATGTTACTTGCCCAGACTTCGATCGTCGGTATCCCAATACCTCGTTTAGTCTCGTTACGGCAAGTCACTTTACTCGTATCGTAATGCATGATCCCGTGACCGGACACTTGGTCACTTTGAGCTCATTATGATGATGCTCTACCGAGTGGGCCCAGTGATACCTCTCCGTTACACGGAGTGACAAATCCCCTTCTCGTTCCGTTTCAACCCAACAGTCACTTTCGGAGATACCTGTAATGGTCCTTTTTAGTCACCCGATTACGTTGTGACGTTTGGTACACCCAAAGCATTCCCTACGGTATCCGGGAGTTACACGATCTCATGGTCTAAGGAAGAGATACTTGACATTGGAAAAGCTCTAGCAAAACGAACTACACGATCTTTGTGCTATGCTTAGGATTGGTCTTGTCCATCACGTCATTCTCCTAAGGACGTGATCCCGTTGTCAATGACATCTGATGTCCATAGTCGTGAAACCATGACTATCCGTCACCAACGAGCTAGTCAACTAGAGGCTCACTAGGGACGTATTGTGGTCTATGTATTCACACGCGTATTACGATTTCCGGATAATACAGTTATAGCATGAATAAAAGACAATTATCATGAACAAGGAAATATAATAATAATGCTTTTATTATTGCCTCTAGGGCATATTTCCAACACCTGCCAGCTATCCAGTGGATGCTATCACGGAGTCTCAAAATTGCCACATTATGACGCAATGGATGAATTTGAAGGTCAAGGCGGCTGTTGGCTCTGTTTATCCTACTGAATCCGGCGCAACTTTTCACTGCCGGCCGATTCCAGAAGGATATGCTAGGGTGATGGTGGATGAAATAACGGAGGGATTTGAGGACCTTCCAGCTTGACCACCCTACCGGTGAAGGGGAGACTAGGCTGGGTTCTGCTCTGAAGACTCCATGCCTATGGCGGAAGGAGCTCATCAACCTTCCGAACTGGACGCCTCCGCCTCCTCCTCCGGCGAGTCAGGGCACTCCGCCTCCTCCACCGCCTCCTCCTCCGGCGAGTGACGATCAGGGCACTCGGCCTCCTTCTCCGGTGCGTGGCGGCACTCCGCCTCCTTCTCCGCCTGCGCCGGCGCGACCGAGTAGCTAGCAGCCTCCTCCTTCTCCGCCTCGCCAGCAAGGGCGGAAGAGATCCGCCGCCGCCCCGTCTGCTCCGGCGCGTCGTAGTCCTTCTCCTCTGCCTCGTAAGCAAGCACAAAAGAAGACAGCCATAGCCGCTCCGTCTGCTTCGACGTCTAGCAGTACAGCCAGAGGTGGGAGGCAATACAGATACGTGATAACCCACAAGTATAGGGGATCGCAATAGCTTTCGAGGGTAGAGTATTCAACCCAAATTTATTGATTCGACACAAGGGGAGCCAAATAATATTCTTGAGTATTAGCAGTTGAGTTGTCAATTCAACCACACCTGGATAACTTAGTATCTGCAGCAAGTGTTTAGTAGCAAAAGTGGAATGATAATAATAGTAATGGTAGCAAAAGTAAAGATAAATGTTTTTGGGTTTTTATAGTAGTTGTAACAGTAGCAACGGAAAAGTAAATAAGCGAACAACAATATATGAAAATCTCGTAGGCAATGGATCAGTGATGGATGATTATGCCGGATGCGATTCCTCATGCAATAGTTATAACATAAGGTGATATAGAACTAGCTCCAATTCATCAATGTAATGTAGGCATGTATTCCGTAAATAGTCATACGTGCTTATGGAAAAGAACTTGTATGACGTCTTTTGTCCTACCCTCTCGTTGCAGCGGGGCCTTACGGAAACTAAGGGATATTAAGGCCTCCTTTTAATAGAGAACCGGAACAAAGCATTAGCACATAGTGAATACATGAACGACTCAAACTACGGTCATCACCGAGGAGTATCCCGATTATTGTCACTTCGGGGTTGTCGGATCATAACACATAATAGGTGAATATAGACTTGCAAGATAGGATCAAGAACACACATATATTCATGAAAACATAATAGGTTCAGATCTGAAATCATGGCACTCGGGCCCTAGTGACAAGCATTAAGCATAACAAAGTCATAGCAACATCAATCTCAGTAACATAGTGGATACTAGGGATCAAACCCTAACAAAACTAACTTGATTACATGGTAAATCTCATCCAACCCATCACCGTCCAGCAAGCCTACGATGGAATTACTCACGCACGGCCGTGAGCATCATGAAATTGGTGATGGAGGATGGTTGATGATCACGACGGCGACGAATCCCCCTCTCCGGAGCCCCGAACGGACTCCAGATCAGCCCTCCCGAGAGAGATTAGGGCTTGGCGGCGGCTCCGTGTCGTAAAACGCGATGAAACTTTCTCTCTGATTTTTTCTCCCCGAACTTGAATATATGGAGTTGGCGTTGAGGTCGGTGGAGGTCCAGGGGGGCCACGAGATAGGAGGCCTCGCCCTAGGGGGGCGCCCCCCTGTCTCGTGGACAGGCTGTGGCCCCCCTGGCATTAATTATTTCGCCAAAAATTCTTATTAATTCCAAAAAGTGCCTCCATGGATTTCCAGGACATTCCGAGAACTTTTCTTTTCTACACATAAAACAACATCATGGTAGTTCTGCTGAAAACAGCGTCAGTCCGGGTTAGTTTCATTCAAATCATGCAAGTTAGAGTCCAAAACAAGGGCAAAAGTTTTTGGAGAAGTAGATACGTTGGAGACGTATCAACTCCCCCAAGCTTAAACCTTTGCTTGTCCTCAAGCAATTCAGTTGATAAAGAAAAACTTTTACAAACTCTGTTTGCTCTTGTTGTTGTAAACATGAAAAGCCAGCATTCAAGTTTCAGCAAATATTATGAAATAACCATACTCACAATAACACCTAGATCTCACAATTACTCATATCAATAGCATAATCAGCTAGCGAGCCATAATAACAAAACTCGGATGACAACACTTTCTCAAAATAATTATAACATGATATAACAAAATGGTATCTCGCTAGCCCTTTTTGAGACCGCAAAACATAAATGCAGAGCACCTTTAAAGATCAAGGACTGACTAAACATTGTAATTCATGGTAAAAGAGATCCAGTCAAGTCATACCCTATATAAACCAATAATAATGAATGCAAATGACAGTGTGCTCTCCAGCGGGTGCTTTTAATAAGAAGGATGATGACTCAACATAAAAGTAAATAGATAGGCCCGTCGCAGAGGGAAGTAGGGATTTGTAGAGGTGCCAGAGCTCGATTTTAAAATAGAGATTGAATAACATTTTGAGCGGCATACTTCTGCTGTCAACGCAACAACTATGAGATGGCTGTATGTTCCATACTACATGCATTATAGGCAGTTCCAAACAGAATGGTAAAGGTTTATACTCCCCCAACCACCAACAAGCATCAATCCATGGCTTGCTCGAAACAACGGGTGCCTCCAACATACAACAGCCCTGGGGGAGTTTGTATTAATTATTTTGATTTGCTTTGATCTTTTTGGATCATGGGACTGGGCATCCCGGTTACCAGCCCTTTCTCGTGAATGAGGAGCGGAGTCCACTCCTCATGAGAATAACCCACCTAGCATGGAAGATAGAGGCAGCCCTAGTTGAAACATGAGCTGCTCGAGCATTCAAAACAAAATTTCATTTGAAGGTTTGGAGTTTGGCACATACAAATTTACTTGGAACGGCAGGTAAATACCGCATATAGGAAGGTATAGTGGACTCATATGGAACAACTTTGGGGTTTAAGGAGTTTGGATGCACAAGCAGTATTCCCGCTTAGTACTAGTGAAGGCTAGCAAAAGACTGGGAAGCGACCAACTGAGAGAGCGACAACAGTCGTAAACATGCATTAAAATTACTTCACACCGAGTACAAGCATGAGTAGGATATAATCCACCATGAACATAAATATCATGAAGGCTATGTTGATTTGATTCAACTACATGCGTGAACATGTGCCAAGTCGAGTCACTTAATACATTCAAAGGAGGATACCATCCCATTATACCACATCATAATCATTCTAATAGCATGTTGGCACGCAAGGTAAAACATTATAACTCATAGCTAATCAAGCATGGCACAAGTAACTATAATCTCTAAATGTCATTGCAAATATGTTTACTTCATAATAGCTGACTCAGGAACGATGAACTCATCATATTTACAAAAACAAGAGAGGTCGAGTTCATACCAGCTTTTCTCATCCCAATAAGTCCATCATATATCGTCACTATTGCCTTTCACTTGCACGACTGAACGATGTGTATAATAATAAGAGTGCACGTGCATTGGACTAAGCTGGAATCTGCAAGCATTCAACTCAAGAGAGAAGACAAGTAATATGGGCTCTAAGTTAAATAAATAATCATGTGTATAAGTGCCACTAAGCATTTTCAATATAGTCTTCTCGACCCCCAAAAGAAAGAAAAGAAAATAAAACTATTTACACGGGAAAGCTCCCAACAAGTAAAATAAGAACGAGAAATCTTTTTGGGTTTTCATTTTAATTTCTACTACAAGCATGGAAATTAAACTAACTTTTTTTGGTTTTTATTAAAGTTTATCAAACACACAAGAAGAAAGATAGAAAAAGAAAATTAAACTAGCATGGATAATACAATGAAAGAGTATGAGCACTGACGACTAGTATGTGAACATGAATGTAAAGTCGGTGAGAAATACGTACTCCCCCAAGCTTAGGCTTTTGGCCTAAGTTTGTTTAATACCAAGGACCGCCGCTACTCTCCCCGGTGTAATGGGAGGTGTAATCAGGATACCACTGGCTGGTCATCTCCGGATCCCACTGCATAGATGATGCACGATAAGGGTCCAGTTCAGGTTCTGGCTCAGGTTCAGGTTCTGGAGTAAAAGCTTGAGCTCGATGATTGTTCACCGCTTCCGGCGTGACAAGAAAATTTTCTGCAATCAAATCAAACACCAAAGGCGCAGGCAAAATAATAATCTCAAAGTGTTTCTTATTGAATCTAAGTTTATACAAGAGCATCTTCTCTTTGTTGTCAACAATAAACTTGTGTGCTACCATGCTCTTGTAATCTAAAATATGAGGAGGTAATTTTGTCTCCTCCTCCTCATGGTGCCTAATGGGTATCTGGAAATGTTCAACAAGACGTGCAGCATAGATACCTCGAAATATGGGGCCTTTTGTACGATTCAGGGCTAGCCGTTTAGCAATGACGGCACCCATACTAAAAGTGTTGTCTCCCAGCAAAGCATGTTGAAGAATAATAATATCTGGGACGCTCAAATTTCCACTATTTCCACGACCAATTAAGCATCTACTAGCAAATATGGCAAAGTAGCGTAAAACATGAAAGTGTATGCTAAAGACTTTTGCCTCGGAGCCCTTCTTTGGCTCTTCCACAACAATAGTTTTAACGAAGGCATCCACATCTTAACAATGGGGTTCCTCTAATTCTCCCTCATAAGGTATCCTACATACCGCACAAAAGTGACGTAAAGACATTTCTTTGAATTCATCATATAAATGAAATGATACTGCAGGCGGTGACTTCTTAGGATAATAATAAAAGTTTTGCATGAAAGTATTGGTAAGTAAGAGATACTGATCGATTCGGTCGTTGATGAAACCAGTGAGGCCTGCAGTCTCGATTAAAGCATAAAAATCTTTATGAATTCCGGCTTCTTTCAAGAAATCCTCGCATGGCCATTCACACGACTGTACTTCCGCTAAGCGAGGAAGATTATACTTGGGTTTTTCCTTCTCTTTCTCTTGTTTTTCCTTAGAGCTTTGGCTAGAAGAGCCTTTATAGAGCCTCCTTAACATTTTCTGAAAATTTCTGAAATTTTAGTAACTTCAAAAAAAAGTGAATAAAACTAAGCAAGATTGGTAGCAACTACTCCTACAAGTGCCTAGAGCCTATATCATGCATTGGAATTGCTTGGGACCTCAAAAATTTAACATGCAAGCTCAAGAACATGGTCACCTATGCAGCAAAAATTTGCAACGAATAAAGCACTAGAGCAAAAACTAATTGGACCAATGGAGGAGTCACATACCAAGGAACAATCTCCCAAAGCAGTTTTGCGAATGGAGCTTTGAGCTAAGAGATCGAAAATCGTAGCAAAACGAGCTAGAACTCGGGCTTGAGCTGGATGGGGATTTTTTTTGGGTAGAAGATGAAGTGTGTGGGTGCTGGCATAAGTGGAGGGGAGCCATGATACGTCTCCAACGTATCTATAATTTTTTATTGCTCCATGCTACTTTATCTATTGTTTTGGACTATAATGGACTTCATTTTCCACTTTTATATTACTTTTGGGACTAACCTATTAACCGGAGGCCCATCCCAGAATTGCTGTTTTTTTGCCTTTTTCAGTATTTCGAAGAAACATAATATCAAACGGAGTCCAAACGGAATGAAACCTTCGGAAACGTGATTTTCTCACTGAACGTGATCCAGGAGACTTGGACCCTACGCCAAGGAACCAGAGAGGCGGTCACGAGGGTGGGGGCGCCCCCGCCTCATGGGCCCCTCGGCTCCACCGACGTAATCCTTCCTCCTATATATACCTCGTGCATTTCAAACGATCGTAACAAGAGCCAAAACCTAATTCCACCACCGCAACTTCCTCAGATCCACGAGATCCCATCTTGGGGCCTGTTCGAGCTCACGGGAAGGACATCCACCACGAAGGGCTTCTACATCAACACCATAGCCTCTCCGATGAAGTGTGAGTAGTTTACTTCAGACCTTCGGGTCCATAGCTAGTAGCTAGATGGCTTCTTCTCTCTTTTTGGATCTCAATACAATGTTCTCCCCCTCTCTCGTGGAGATCTATTCGATGTAATCTTCTTTTTGCGGTGTATTTGTTAAGACCGATGAATTGTGGGTTTATGATCCAGCTTACCTATGAATAATATTTGAATCTTCTATGAATTCTTTTATGTATGATTGAGTTATCTTTGCAAGTCTCTTAGTTTGGCCAACTAGATTGGTAGTTCTTGCAATGGGAGAAGTGCATTGCCTTCGGTTCAATCTTGCGGTGTCCTTACCCAGTGACAGAAAGGGTTGCAAGGCACGTATTGTATTGTTGCCATCGAGGATAACAAGATGGGGTATTTATCATATTGCATGAATTTATTCCTCTACATCATGTCATCTTGCTTACAGGCGTTACTCTGTTTTTAACTTAATACTCTAGATGCATCTTTGGATAGCGGTCGATGAGTGGAGTAATAGTAGTAGATGCAGAATCGTTTCGATCTACTTGTCACGGACGTGATGCCTATACACATGATCATACCTAGATAACCTCATAACTATGCTCAATTCTGTCAATTGCTCAACAGTAATTTGTTCACCCACCGTTGAATACTTATGCTCTTGAGAAAAGCCACTAGTGAACCTATGGCCCCCGGGTCTATTCTCATCATATCAATCTCCATCACTTTTATACTTGCTTTGTTTTTACTTTGCCTTTACTTTTTTACTTTGCATCTTTATACCAAAAATACCAAAAAATATTATCTCTATCAAATCTCACTCTCGTAAGTGACCATGAAGGGATTGACAACCCCTCGTCGCGTTGGTTGCGAGTAGCTATCGTTTTGTGCAGGTACGAGGGACTTGTGCGTGGCCTCCTACTGGATTGATAGCTCCGTTATCTCCCGAGAATGAAGTTCTAAATTTTAAACAAAGGGAGGGAGAAAATCTAAAGGATGCTTGGTATAGAATTTGCAATGCTCAAAATAGATCTACCAGGAAGAAATCTACTTCAGTTCTTCTTCGTAATTTTTACGTAGGTGCTAATCCTTGGTATAGATATATCCTTGATACCATTACGGAGGGAATTTCTTGGGTAGCCATACTTTTGATTCTTATAATGCTTTAATAGATTTATTTGGCTCACCTCCTCTTTTGGTTAATGGAACTATGTTAACTTTGGAGCATGTTATGCAAAGGCTTGAAATTATTGAAAACAAAGTTGCTACCATTGAATACATTGAAAATCTAGATAAAAGATCCATAATCAAATTACTCAATATGGATCTAAGGTAGGAATGACTTTGAAAAATATTGAGGAGAAGGAACCCATGGTTAATGAGAAAATAAATCTAGATTCTACTCGAATCGATAAACTTGAGGGTATCATTGCCAACTTGGGAACCGCTTTTTCTTCCGTAAAGAATACTCCTAGTCCTCCCACTAAAATTGCCAAGCTTATGTATGTTCTAAAAATAAGGGTGAATCATCTAGTAAGGAAACTGCGGATCTTAAATCTATAAGTATTCATCCCGATCTTTTTACTATCATTAAGGAACCATTTGCTACGAATGAATTTTTCGATCTTGTGCCTAAAAGTTTGATAATTACTAGAAAGAAAGAAAATTCTAAAGGAGGTAGATGCCTCATTGAAGAACTGCCTACCAAAGATGGCAATACCTAGATCTATCCGTGCTTTTATGTCTAGCTAGGGGCGTTAAACGATAGCGCTTGTTGGGAGGCAACCCAATTTTATTTTTAGTTTTTTGTTTTTGTTTCTGTTTAGGAATAAATAATACATCTAGCCTCTTTTTATATGTGGTTTTATCTTTTAATTAGTGTTTGTGCCAAGTTAAACCTATTGGATCTTGTTGGATGATAGTTATTTGATCTTGCTGTAATTTCCAGAAACTTTGTGCTCAGTGCCCGAATTGTTAAAAATCACCAGAACGCGATAAAATACTGATTCCAATTGCTGCTGATCAATAAACAAATTGTCCAGGTCGTCTAATTTTCTTAGAATTTGTGAGTTCCAAAAGTTTGCGTTAGTTACAGATTACTACAGACTGTTCTGTTTTTGACAGATTCTGTTTTGCGTGTGTTGTTTGCTCATTTTGATGAATCTATGGCTAGTAAAATAGTTTACGATCCATAGAGAAGTTGGAATACAGTAGGTTTAACACCAATATAAATAAATAATGAGTTCATTACAGTACCTTAAAGTAGTCTTTTGTTTTCTTTCTCTAACGGAGCTCAGGAGATTTCTATTGAGTTTTGTGTTGTGAAGTTTTCAAGTTTTGGGTGAATTCTTTTGATGGATTATGGAACAAGGAGTGGCAAGAGCCTAAGCTTGGGGATGCCCATGGCACCCCCAAGATAATCCAAGGACACCAAAAGTCAAAGCTTGGGGATGCCCGGAAGGCATCCCCTCTTTCGTCCACTTCCATTGGTAATTTACTTGGAGCTATATTTTTATTCACCACATGATATGTGTTTTGCTTGGAGCGTCTTGTATTATTTACGTCTTTGCTTGTTAGTTTACCACAATCATTCTTGCTGTACACACATTTTGAGAGAGCCATACTTGAATTGGAATTTGATAGAATACTCTATGTGCTTCACTTATATCTTCTGAGCTAGATAGTTTTGCTCATAATGCTTCACTTATATCTTTGAGCGTGATAATTTTTGCTCTATTACTTCACTTAGATCTTTTAGAGCACGGTGGTGGATTTGTTTTAAAGAAACTTGATCTCTTAAGCTTCACTTAGATTATTTTGAGAGTCGTTAATAGCATGGTAATTTTCTTAATAATTAACATACTTGGTATTCAAGATATGTGAAACTTTCTTTTGAGTGCGTTGAATACTAAGATAAGTTTGATGCTTGATAATTGTTTTGATATATGGAGGAGATAATATCAAAGTCGTGCTAGTTGAGTAGTTGTGAATTTGAGAAATGCTTGTGTTGAAGTTTGCAAATCCCGTAGCATGCACGTATGGTTAAAGTTGTGTAACAAATTTGAAACATGAAGTGTATCTGGCTTGTGCATCCTTATGAGTGGCGGTCGGGGAATGACGATGGTCTTTTCCTACCAATCTATCCCCTAGGAGCATGCGCATAGTACTTGATTTTTGATGACTTCTAAATTTTTGCAATAAGTATATGAGTTCTTTTGACTAATGTTGAGTCCATGGATTATACGCACTTTTACCTTTCCGCCTTTGCTAGCCTCTTGATTGCAGTGCATTTCCCTTTCTCACCTTGAGAGTTGGTGCAAACTTAGCGGTGCATCCAAACCCCGTGATACGATACGCTCTATCACACATAAACCTCCTTATGTATTCCTCAAAACAGCCACCATACCTACCTATTATGGCATTTCCATAGCCATTCCGAGATCTATTGCCATGCAACTTTCCACCGTTCCGTTCATCATCATCATGACATACTTTACTTTTTTCATATTGCTATTGCATGATCATGTGGTTGACATCGTATTTGTCGCAAAGCCACCATGCATTATTTTTCATACATGTCACTCTTGATTCATTGCACCATCCCGGTACACCGCCGGAGGCATTCATATAGAGTCATACCTTGTTCTAGTTTCGAGTTGTAATCCTTATGTTGTAATCAATAGAAGTGTGATGATCTTCATTATTAGAGCATTGCCCAAGAAAAAAGAGAAAGGCCAAAAAGAAAAAAAAGGCCCAAAAAAAAGGGCAATGCTACTATCTCTTTTTCCACACTTGTGCTTCAAAGTAGCACCTTGTTCTTCATGTAGTGAGTCTCATATATTGTGCTTCAAAGTAGCACCATATTTTTCATCTAGTGAGTCTCATAAGTTGTCTTTCTATACTAGTGGGAATTTTTCATTATAGAACTTGGCTTGTATATTCCTACGATGGGCTTCCTCAAAATGCCCTAGGTCTTCATGAGCAAGAAAGTTGGATGTACAGCCACTAGTTTTCTTTTGTTGAGCATTCATAGCTCTAGTGCATCCGTTGCATGGCAATCCCTACTCCTCATGTTGACATCAATTGATGGGCATCTCCATAGCCCATTGATTATCCTCGTTAATGTGAGACTTTCTCCTTTTTTGTCTTCTCCACACAATCCCCATCATCATATTCTATTCCACCCATAGTGCTATATCCATGGCTCACGCTCATGTATTGCGTGAAGGTTCAAAAAGTTTGAGATCATTTAAGTATGAAACAATTGCTTGGCTTGTCATCGGGGGTATAGAAGTTGGGAACATCTTTGTGTGACGAAAATGAAACATAGCCTAACTATATGATTTTGTAGGGATGAACTTTCTTTTGCCATGCTATTTTGAGAAGACATGATTACTTTGATTAGTATGCTTGAAGTATTATTATTTTTATGTCAATATGAACTTTTGTCTTGAATCTTTCAGATCTGAATATTCATACCATGATTAAGAAGATTTACATTGAAATTATGCCAAAGTATCACTCCGCATCAAAAATTCTCTTTTTATCATTTACCTACTCGAGGATGAGCAGGAATTAAGCTTGGGGATGCCTGATACGTCTCCAACGTATCTATAATTTTTATTGCTCCATGCTACTTTATCTATTGTTTTGGACTATAATGGGATTTACTTTCCACTTTTATATTACTTTTGGGACTAACCTATTAACCGGAGGCCCAGCCCAGAATTGTTGTTTTTTGCCTTTTTCAGTATTTCGAAGAAACAGAATATCGAACGGAGTCCAAACGGAATGAAACCTTCGGAAACGTGATTTTCTCACAGAACGTGATCCAGGAGACTTGGACCCTACGCCAAGGAACCAGAGAGGCGGTCACGAGGGTGGCCCCCCCCTAGGGCGCGCCCCCTGCCTCGTGGGCCCCCCGAAGCTCCACCGACGTACTCCTTCCTCCTATATATACCAACGTACCCCCAAACAATCGGAACAGGAGCCAAAACCTAATTCCACCGCCGCAACTTCCTGTATCCACGAGATCTCATCTTGGGGCCTGTTCCGGAGCTCCGCCGGAGGGGGCATCCACCACGGAGGGCTTCTACATCAACACCATAGCCCCTCCGATGAAGTGTGAGTAGTTTACTTCAGACCTTCGGGTCCATAGCTAGATGGCTTCTTCTCTCTTTTTGGATCTCAATACAATGTTCTCCCCCTCTCTCGTGGAGATCTATTCGATGTAATCTTCTTTTTGCGGTGTGTTTGTTGAGACCGATGAATTGTGGGTTTACGATCCAGCTTACCTATGAATAATATTTGAATCTTCTCTGAATTATTTTATGTATGATTGAGTTATCTTTGCAAGTCTCTTCGAATTATCCGTTTGGTTTGGCCAACTAGATTGGTAGTTCTTGCAATGGGAGAAGTGCATTGCTTTGGGTTCAATCTTGCGGTGTCCTTACCCAAAGGATGTAAAGGGTTGCAAGGCACGTATTGTATTGTTGCCATCGAGGATAACAAGATGGGGTATTTATCATATTGCATGAATTTATTCCTCTACATCATGTCATCTTGCTTAAGGCGTTACTCTGTTTTTAACTTAATACTCTAGATGCATGCTAGATAGCGGTCGATGAGTGGAGTGTAGATGCAGAATCGTGTCGATCTACTTGTCACGGACGTGATGCCTATACACATGATTATACCTAGATAACCTCATAGCTATGCTCAATTATGTCAATTGCTCAACAGTAATTTGTTCACCCACCGTAGAATACTTACGCTCTTGAGAGAAGCCACTAGTGAAACCTATGGCCCCCGGGTATATTCTCATCATATCAATCTCCATCACTTTTATACTTGCTTTGTTTTTACTTTGCCTTTACTTTTTACTTTGCATCTTTATACCAAAAATACCAAAAATATTATCTCTATCAGATCTCACTCTCGTAAGTGACCGTGAAGGGATTGACAACCCCTCATCGCATTGGTTGCGAGTAGCTATCGTTTTGTGCAGGTACGAGGGACTTGTGCGTGGCCTCCTACTGGATTGATACCTTGGTTCTCAAAAACTGAGGGAAATACTTAAGCTACTGTGCTGCATCATCCTCTCCTCTTCGGGGAAAAGCAAGGAAAGCTCAAGACGTAGCAAGCCACCAGGGGCCCACAAAACAGGGGGCGTGCCCTACAGGGGGGGTGCGCCCTCCTCTCTCGTGGCCTGGTGCTTGCCCTTCCTGCAGTGTTTTCAGTGCCTAAAATCCTCAAATATTCCAGAAAAAATCATACTAAGTTTTGCAGGGCATTTGGAGCACTTTTATTTTCGGACTATTTTTTAATGCACGGATAATTCAGAAAACAGACGGATAATACTATTCTTGCTTTATTTATTATAAATATCAGAAAGTAAAAAAAGTGTATAGAAGGTTGTGCCTTCTAGTTTCATCCATCTCGTGATCATGAAAATGAACCCGCTAACAAGGTTGATCAAGTCTTGTTAACAAACTCATTCAGAATAACACGGAACCAGAGAAATTTGGAATAACACTAAGTTACCTCAACAGGGATATGAAAATCCCCAACAATAAGAATATCATACTTTTTATTGACAGTAGGAAGAGGAAATTCAAAACCTCCAAAAATGATAGTTGGAACTTTTTCAATAGAATTGATGCTATGAACTTGAGATTGTTTCCTCGGAAAGTGTACCGTATGCTCATTACCATTAACATGAAAAGTGACATTGCCTTTGTTGCAATCAATAACAGCCCCTGCAGTATTAAGAAAAGGTCTACCAAGGATAATAGACATACTATCGTCCTCGGGAATATCAAGAATAACAAAGTCCGTTAAAATAGTGACATTTGCAACCACAACAGGCACATCCTCACAAATACCGACAGGTATAGCAGTTTATTTATCAGCCATTTGCAAAGATATTTCAGTAGGTGTCAACTTATTCAATTCAAGTCTACAATATAAATAGAGAGGCATAACACTAACACCGGCACCAAGATCACGTAAAGCAGTTCTAACATTGTTTCTTTTAATAGAGCATGGTATATTTGGTACACCCGGATCTCCAAGTTTCTCTGGTATTCCACCCTTAAAAGTGTAATTAGCAAGCATGGTGGAAATTTCAGCTTCCGGTATCTTTCTTTTATTTGTAATGATATCCTTCATATATTTAGCATAAGGGTTTACTTTAAGCATATCAGTTAAGCGCATACGTAAGAAAATAGGTCTAATCATTTCAGCAAAGCGCTCAAAATCCTCATCATCCTTTGACTTGGATGGTTTAGGAGGAAAGGGCATGGGTTTCTGAACCCATGGTTCTCTTTCTTTACTGTGCTTCCTAGCGACAAAATCTCTCTTATCATAATGTTTATTCTTTGATTGTGGGTTATCAAGATCAACAGCAGGTTCAATCTCTACATCATTGTTTTTGCTAGGTTGAGCATCAACATGAACATTATCATTAACATTGTCACTAGGTTCATGTTCATCACCTGATTGTGTTTCAGCATCAGAAATAGAAATATCATTGTGATTCTCAGGTGTGTCTACAGTAGGTTCACTAGAAGCATGCAATGTTCTATCCTTTTTCTTTTTCTTCTTTTTAGAAGAACTAGGTGCCTCTAAATTATTTCTCTGAGAATCTTGCTCGATTTTCTTAGGGTGGCCTTCAGAATACAAAGGTTCCTGAGTCATTCTACCATTTCTAGTATCCACTCTAACGGCAAAGTCATTTTTATTATTTAATTCATCAAGCAAATTATTTTGAGCTTTAAGTATTTGCTCAGCTTGAGTAGCAACCATAGAAGCATATTTGCTAACGCGGTGAAGTTCATCTTTAACTCTAGCCAGATTATCACCTACGCGTCCTATCTCGAAAGCATTATTCTTTAACTCTCTACCAACATAAGCATTAAAACTTTCTTGTCTAGCCATGAAGTCATCAAATTCATCTAAGCATGGGCTATGAAATTTAGTAGAGGGTATTTCAACTTTATCATATCTATAGAGAGAATTTACCTTTACTACCTGTGTCGGGTTATCAAGACAGGGTGGTTCTTCAACAAAGTGATGAAATTAAGACCATGTATTTCTTCAATAGGAGGTAAATTCTTAACATCTTCAGCTTTAATACCTTTTTCTTTCATTGATTTCTTTGCCTCTTGCATATCTTCAGGACTGAGAAATAAAACACCTCTCTTCTTGGGAGTGGGTTTAGGAATAGGCTCAGGAGTTGGCTCAATTGGTTCAGGAATTACTTCAGGAACTAGCTCAGGAAGAGTCCAATATTTTCATTAGTCAACAAATTATTCAATAGTATTTCAGCTTCGTCGACTGTTCTTTCCATGAAAACACAACCAGCACAACTATCCAAGTAGTCCTTGGAAGCATCAGTTAGTCCATTATAAAAGATATCAAGTATTTCATTTTTCTTAAGAGGATGATCAGGCAAAGCATTAAGTAACCTGAGAAGCCTCCCCCAAGCTTGTGGGAGACTCTCTTCTTTGATTTGCACAAAATTATGTATTTCCATAAGGCAGCTTGTTTCTTATGAGCAGGGAAATATTTAGCAGAGAAGTAATAAATCATATCCTGGGAACTACACACACAACCAGGAGCAAGAGAATTATACCAAGTCTTAGCATCACCCTTTAATGAGAACGGAAATATCTTAAGGATATATAAATAGCGAGACTTCTCATCATTAGTAAACAAGGTGGCTATATCATTCAACTTGGTAAGATGTGCCACAACAGTTTCAGATTCAAGGCCATAAAAAGGATCAGATTCAACTAAAGTAATAATACCAGGATCAACAGAGAATTCGTAATCCTTATCAGTAACGCAGATAGGTGAAGTAGCAAAAGCAGGATCGGGTTTCATTCTAGCATTAAGAGACTGCTGCTTCCATTTAGCTAATAATTTCTTAAGATCATTTCTATCATTGCAAGCAAAAATTTCCATAGCAGCTTTTTCATTCATAAAAAAACTCTTAGGAACAATGGGTAATACATAATCATTGGGAGAACCTTCATCATCACTATCATCAATAATAGGTTCTTCAGTAATATCATTCCCCCTAACTCTAGCAAGTTGTTCATCAAGAAATTCACCTAATGGTACAGTAGTATCAGGTACAGAAGTAGTTTCATCATGCATAGCAGAAGTGGCATCATCAATAACATGCGACATATCAGAATTCATAGCAGTAGTAGGTTTAGGTGTTGCAAGCCTACTAATAATGGAAGGAGAATCTAGTGCAGAGCTAGATGGCAGTTCCTTACCTCCCCTCGTAGTTGAGGGCAAAATCTTGGTTTTAGCGTCTTTGAAATTCTTCATAGTGATCAACAGATATAAATCCCAAGTGACTCAGAGAATAGAGCTATGCTCCCCGGCAACGGCGCCAAAAATTAGTCTTGATAACCCACAAGTACAAGGGATCGCAACAGCTTTCGAGGGTAGAGTATTCAACCCAAATTTATTGATTCGACACAAGGGTAGCCAAAGAATATTCTTGGGTATTAGCAGTTGAGTTGTCAATTCAACCACACCTGGATAACTTAGTATCTGCAGCAAGTGTTTAGTAGCAAAAGTGGAATGATAATAATAGTAATGGTAGCAAAAGTAAAGATAAATGTTTTTGGGTTTTTGTAGTAGTTGTAACGGTAGCAACGGAAAAGTAAATAAGCGAACAACAATATATGAAAAGCTCGTAGGCAATGGATCAGGGATGGATGATTATGCCGGATGCGATTCCTCATGCGTGATATAGAACTAGCTCCAATTCATCAATGTAATGTAGGCATGTTTTCCGTAAATAGTCATACATGCTTATGGAAAAGAACTTGTATGACGTCTTTTGTCCTACCCTCCCGTTGTAGCGGGGCCTTACGGAAAATAAGGGATATTAAGGCCTCCTTTTAATAGAGAACCGGAACAAAGCATTAGCACATAGTGAATACATGAACGACTCAAACTACGGTCATCACCAAGAAGTATCCCGATTATTGTCACTTCGGGGTTGTCGGATCATAACACATAATAGGTGACTATAGACTTGCAAGATAGGATCAAGAACACATATATTCATGAAAACATAATAGGTTCAGATATGAAATCATGGCACTCGGGCCCTAGTGACAAGCATTAAGCATATCGAAGTCATAGCAACATCAATCTAAGAACATAGTGGATACTAGGGATCAAACCCTAACAAAACTAACTTGATTACATGGTAAATCTCATCCAACCCATCACCGTCCAGCAAGCCTACGATGGAATTACTCACGCAGGTGGTGAGCATCATGAAATTGGTGATGGAGGATGGTTGATGATGACGACGGCGACGAATCCCCCTCTCCGGAGCCCCGAACGGACTCCAGATCAGCCCTCCCGTGAGAGATTAGGGCTTGGCGGCGGCTCCGTGTCGTAAAACGCGATGGAACTTTCTCTCTGATTTTTTTCTCCCCGAACATGAATATATGGAGTTGGAGTTGAGATCAGTGGAGGTCCAGGGGGCCCACGAGATAGGAGGTCGCGCCCTAGGGGGGCGCCCCCTGTCTCGTGGACAGGCTGTGGGCCCCCTGGCATTAATTCTTTCGCCAAAAATTCTTATTAATTCCAAAAAGTGCCTCCGTGGATTTCCAGGACATTCCGATAACTTATCTTTTCTACACATAAAACAACATCATGATAGTTCTGCTGAAAACAACGTCAGTCCGGGTTAGTTTCATTCAAATCATGCAAGTTAGAGTCGTAAACAAGGGCAAAAGTGTTTGGAAAAGTAGATACGTTGGAGACGTATCAATACGGTCCAGCTCTCAAGCCTCTAGAGAAGTTACCGTACGAGAGGACCGAGGAGGAAAACACGAAGATCGTGCGGACCAAAGTGAAGGACTTCTTTGAAGGGTTGAAAGCGCAGAGACATCCACCTGCGGACGAGAAGGTAGATCCGGTGAAAGCAAAGCGCACTATCGATGCCCTGAGGAAACCACCAATGTCTCCGCCGAAAACCAACTATGAGCGCATTACTCAAAAGGCATATCAAGAAGCGTCGCGGTCGGGAACTACTGTCAGTGATCAAAGGTTAAAAGAACGACGAGCAGCTGGGAAAAAAATTGCCCAGCTCGGCGAACAAGCGAACCAATCGTGCCCCCCGCTCAATGTGTCTAGCGACATCATCGCTAATGCACCGGGGACGGTGCCCGGTTATAGCAATCTTGCAGATTACATTACAGACGATGTACATTTTGATTTCATGGAGGTGGACGAACACATATACGAGTACGGAAAGCCTCTCGTCAAAGATGAAAAATCTCTAACAACGATGATGCGAAGATTCCATAATTGGTACATGAAAACCTGCAGAGAGTCTGGGGGGACGAATACTTTGTATCTGAGAATTAAAGAGGAGCACGACCTCGTTGGAACTGATCATTGACTATTCCATTTGAGGAGTTCTTGAGTTCTTCAATCAAAAGGCCCTCGATAAATTAACGATCTTTTGCTACTGTCTGTAAGTACTATTTCTTTCATTAAGTCTCTATATATAGCTCAGCTCTTTCATTGCATGTATTTATAATTAATTATCCTCACTATATTATGCAGATTGAAGATCGTCGAGTGCAGAAAACAAGAAATGTATGATATTGGGTTCATTAACACAAATATCATAGATGAAATTCAGGTTAAAAAGCACGCCGAAGAGGCCGAGGCCAACTTGCTGCAATTGTTGATCAAAAATCAAAACAAAGATACCATACTATTTCCTTACAACTTCAAGTGAGTGTTACTGTCGTGTGCATATTCGGTTTCCCTTATTACTCGAGCGAGGTTATAGTAATGTAATTGATGAGTTATGCATGCGTGCGCAGCTTACACTATGTTCTTCTGGAGATTAAGCTTGAGCAGGGACTAGTAACCGTCTTAGACTCGAGACGAAAAGATCCCGAAACCTATGCGGACATGACTAAATTGCTCAACAAGTAAGTTCAATCGATCATTATCGCACCATATCGGCAACTTTTTGTTCATTTCCTGATATCTCAAGTAATAATAATTATTTTCTTTGTCTTGCAGGGTTTGGAAACAGTTCACTGCAGAAGCTCCGGGACTGCCGAAGGAGCTGCGATATACATACCCGAAAGTAAGTACTAGTAGCTAGCTAGTTGCGCGCATCTCCCGTTGATTCTATAGCTATACTTTCATCAATGCCATTTATAATGCTTCATTATCAGTTTGATTGACCTCTATTTCTCATAAAGTGCTTGTGGCAGGAAGAAGGGAATAATTTATGTGGATACTACGTGTGCGAGTTCATCTACAACGCGACTTTGAAAAATAAGCGGGGCTACTCTAAAAGACAATATGAAGTGCGTAAGCAATAATATTCACAATTTCATTTTGTTACACCATCATTTCTGTTGAGTTTCATTCATATATATGTATTAACCCCTTCTTCAAATTAGACGTGGCAGATGCGGAATGAACTCCTACCACAAGATCGCATGAAAGCAATTCAAGAGGAATTGGCAGGATTCTTTCTTGACCACGTCATCAATAAAGCCGGAGAATACCATGTGGAAGTTGATTTCAAATGCTAGGGGATTGTAAGAGATATTACATATTGTATATGTATGTAGCCATTAGCGTCGGATAGATAATATGAAAACTTGTTGTTCGACCAATCTCTCGGAGAAGGAGAGGTCGATCGATCACTTCTCTCGGTATGCATGACGAACTTATGTACTTAATGGTTTCCTTCATTTTCTTACTAGCTAGCGTGTTGAGGGCCTCTCTATGTATAGTACATAGCGTCGACCAAGCACGAACATAAGAGAGGACACTTCTCTCAATTAATTAGCTAGCTAACACAATATATGAAACACCTAAATTAACCCCCCAAAACCCCCAACCCCCCACCCCCTTTAAAAAAAACAAAAAACACAACCCCTGAAATGCTGACGCGTGGATGCCTATTGGTCCCGGTTGGTGCCACCAACCGGGACCAAAAACCCTCTGCGATGGGCTCGGCGCACCGGCCACGTGGAGGCCCATCTGTCCCGGTTACGGACTGAACCCGGGACTAAAAACGAGGGCATTAATAGTGACCCTTTAGTCCCGGTTCAGGAACCGGGACAAAAGGCCCTTACCAACCGGGATTAATGGTGGTTTATCTACTAGTGTTGGAATCGGCTCGGCGGGCCATAGCCGGATAATCAAATCCTTCATGGCTAGTTCGGCCGCCCTATGCAGTTTGATCAGTTGTTTCAGTTGATCGAAAAAAGGCACCGGATAATTCGGTGCCAGATATTGCGACCAGAAGAGCTTATCTGCAGTGTTCCTTTCTTCGGCTCGGTAAAATTGGGCGGCATCTGATATGTTGCGGGGCAGTTCCACAAATACCCCTGGAGAAATCCGAACTCAACATTAGAAACATGATTTTCTCTTTAAATACTTGCTTTACATGAAAAAAAGCCTTACCCACCGCGATCTTCCTCGCCTCCTGGATCTCCTGCAGGGCGCCTTGGGTTTCCCCCCCGGGCATCGCGCGTGGCCTGATGAGCCCTGGTGACTTCGGATTCTTTCTCCGTTAAACTCTGCTCCAAGGTCTCGCATTTCTTCACGGCCTCTTGAAGCTCTCGCTCAGCTTCAATAACCCTGGCCTCGTGCTTCTCACGAAGAGCCTGCTCTGCGGCTGCCTTTTCCTCGGCCTCGGCAACAGTCTTCCTCAGAGCCTCGACTTCGGTCATCGCCCCTGGCGCAAATCATGAAACATATTTTGTCATACTGGAAATTCGTTCGCACTGAACGCGAACAAGGCTTGCGCATACCTTGTTTATCTTCCAACTGCCTTTTCAACTGGCCAAGTTCTTCTTTGGCCTGCTCCAGACTTTGATTCAGTCCAGAGACCTCCGCAGTATGAGAGGCAGTAGCCGCTGCAGACGCCTGTTTATAAAAGAAGAGAGATAGATGTCATCAAGTGAGTCTTCCTGCGAACATAAATTTGGTTCTCTGTCCGGTTCTTTCTTTCACCGAACAGTGTATCAAGGGCTACTATCCATACTATGACACTCTTCGAAATCTCATAAAACATACCTCAGAGCCTCTTATAAGGCTGACACAGGCTTCATTCAGTCCACTCTCAGCAGACTGAATCTTCTCAATCACCGCACCCATAAGGGCACGATGTTCATCGACGATGGAGGCGCTCTTCAGCGCCGCCAACAAAGCATCCGGCACCTCTGGTTGGACAGAGGTTGCCGGTGGAACAGGCACGCCCCCTCCAGCCGGGGGAGGCCGCCTGCTTGATTCTGGAGCCGTATTGATCTCCGGAATTGCATCCGGCGGGGGGCCGAATTCAGGACAGCCCCCGTCGTCAACTTCCATGGGAATCTTCTCCCCCATGTCTCCGGCCCCTGAAGTTCGACCTCCAGGCGCCGCCTTCATGATCCCCCCTCTCCTTGGTTGGGGTCCTTCTGGGACGAAGCCTCGGTGTTATTCACATATTTGTGGGAAGGGGCCTTCGAGGGCGTCCCGCTCTCCATAGAATCCGAGCTCAGCAAATCCTCTGATGAGGATTGTTCGGTGCGGGACCTCGCTGGACTACAAATATATGGCCCAGGTTAAAATATTATGCCATGATGAGTCTGGACGCATAAACGTGTTCGGATTTTATATACTCATGAGTTCACCAGGGGCTGGGCCCTACGATCCCACGCCGGGCTGCTGTCGGGGGCGGCAGTGGACCCTTCCGGAAGAGGAGATTTTCCCCTTTTAGGTGACTCGGGATCCAAGTGTATGGAGGCCGTCTTCTTCTTTCTTCCCCCTGCCGGGGATTCGTCTTCCTCCTCCTCGTTGTCCTCTTCGGAGGCAGAACGGGCGTTGGAGCCTTCGGATATTGTGTGCGAAGTGCCGCGGCGACGAAGGCCGCCCCGGGTCTTTTTGGCCTCCTTCCCAGCCTTCTTCTTCGGCGCCTTGTAAGGCGTCGGGACCAGCATATTCGTCAAAAGTGGGTCGGCCGGTTCTTCGGGCAGCGGGGCCGGACAGTGGATCCGCTCCACCTTGTTTGTCCAGCCTTAGGAGAGTTGGGGAACACACATTAACCATTTCCCTTGGGTTATGCGGATAAAACGTATAATGACTTACCGAGCTTGCAGGGTGGGACAGTTGGTACCCGCGGTCCTCGGCAGAGTCCGGCCATGGTTTGCGGGACCTGAAAAGCACCTTACAGATGTCTTTGTGCGAGGAGCCAAAGAGATCTCGCAGGGTCTTGTGCTTGGCCGGATCGAATTCCCATAGATTGCAAGTTTGGTGTTGACAAGGCAGGATCCGGCGAACTAACATCACGTGGACTACATTGACAATTCGTCGGATGAAGACCAGTTCAGGCCCTTCTTAGGCCAGGACATAAGCCGCAGAGGGGCTCCAGATCGGAACTCAGGAACAGCGGCCCATTCCGCGCCGCGCGGCTCAGTGATGTAAAACCACTGCTGTTGCCACTCTTTGATAGAATCATTAAAAGTACATGTTGCCCATGTGACGTTGGGCATCTTGCTCACCATAGCGCCCTTGCACTCGGCGTGCTCGCCTCCCACTTCCTTGGGCTTCACATTAAAGATCTTCAGCCATAAGCCAAAGTGTGGCGAGATGCGAGAGAAAAGCCTCGCACCTGACGATGAATGTTGAGATGTTGAGGAAGGAATTGGGGGATAGATCATGGAAGTCGATCCCGGAATAATACATGATGCCGCGAACGAACGGGTGGAGGGGAAACCCTAGCCCATGGACAAAATGAGGGAGAAATACTACCCTTTCGTGGGGTTCCGGAGTAGGGACGATCTGTCCCGCCGTCGGGAGACGGTGGCTGATTTTCTTGGCGGTACCCGGCCTCCCGAAGCTTTGATATCCTTCTCCCGGACGGTAGAGGCCATCCACTTGCCTCCTACTCCGGATCCGGACATTTCGGAAGACCTTTGTGGGCGGAGAAGCCGGCGTCCGGCGCTGGAGCTCGAGCGAAGGGGAATAGATCGGGAAGAAGAAGGCATGGCTAAAAAGGAGGAGTCCTTGTCCCTTTATAAGGGCGGAAGAAACTGTGAGCCTCCCCACCTGCCTAGTAAACTCGCTTATTCCCCAAGCGCCGTGATTAATGGCGCGGTTGGTTACCCACACCCGTATTGATGAGAATCCCGTGACAAGGGGCCACAATCTCTGCTTCAACAAGACGTGCCAAGAAAACTGCCTCGCAATGTGTGCAGTAGCTTGTTGAGAAAAACGGTTCGAATAATGACCGGGCCATGGCGTGATGTCACGTTATGAAAAGTTGTCAGCAGATTATATTTGTGGAAACATTATACTCTCTACGTTGGTATGTGGAATCTGTTTTGCGAGCGAACCACGGTCCTTGTGTTGAAATCTTCTCTGAGTATTCGAAGGAAGAAACCGCCTTGCAATTCGAAGGACTGTCTGCGCGCCGGACTCATCGTTATTGAAGCCTGGTTCAGGGGCTACTGAGGGAGTCCTGGATTAGGGGGTTCTCGGACAGCCGGACTATATGCTTTGGCCGGACTGTTGGACTATGAAGATACAAGATTGAAGGCTTCGTCCCGTGTCCGGTTGGGACTCTCCTTTGCGTGGAAGGCAAGCTTGGCAATTCGGATATGTAGATCTCCTCCCTTATAACCGACTATGTGTAACCCTAGCCCCCTCCGGTGTTTATATAAACCGGAGGGTTTAGTCCGTAGGACAACAACAATCATAGACTAGCTTCTAGGGTTTAGCCTCTACGATCTCGTGGTAGATCAACTCTTGTAATACTCATATCATCAAGATCAATCAAGCAGGAAGTAGGGTATTACCTCCATCGAGAGGGCCCGAACCTGGGTAAACATTGTGTCCCCCACCTCCTGTTACCATCCGCCTTAGACGCACAGTTCGGGACCCCCTACCCGAGATCCGCCGGTTTTGACACCGACAATGAGTTCGTTGGATCATAGCAGACAATAGCGAGCTTTCATAGCGGCAGACAACAGCTTGCTTTCGGTATAACGCCATTGCAGCCCCGCGCGGAGCTCCAACACAGCACTAGCGGAGTCTGGTGAGCTCCGTTGAAACCCGACGTAGCTCCAACGCAGCACCAACACTTCGGCGAAGCTCCATGGCAACTCCGTCCGAGCTCCATAGCAACACCAACGAAGCTCCAATGCAGCACTGACGCTCCGGCGAAGCTCCATTGCAACTCCGGCTGAGCTCCATAGCAGCACCAACGGAGCTCCAATGCAGCTCCGCCGGCTCCGGCGAAGCTCCGTTGACTCCGGCCGAGCTCCATTGCAGCTCCGACGGCTCCCGCGAAGCTCCATTGAAACTCCAGCCGAGCTCCATTGCAGCTCCAACAGCTCCAGCGAAGCTCCATTGAAACTCCAGTCGAGCTCCATTGCAGCCTCGGCAGCAGCGCCTACTTCATGGCAGCGTCGCCGTCCTCGACTTGTCGCCGCCGGCAGCAGCGCCCCCGCTTCATTGCAACGTCGCCGGCAGCAGCAAGGAGACAGAGACGTTCCCGCGCCACCGGAGACACTGCAGTGGCGCTCTGCTCCCGCGCCACCGGAGACACTATAGAGGCGTCTGCTCCCGCGCCACCGGAGAAGCTGCATCAACGTGCTCTAACAACAGCAGGCGCTCCCTCGCAGCACCGTCGCGCTCACAAACACTGGCAGCAGCGGGCCAGCGCAGGGGAGCTGCAGGTCAAATACGGATGCGGCAGTTCACCGGCACAGGGAGCTACAAGTAGGGAAAAACAGTCACGTAGGTGCATCACGTAGGCATCCAGCCGCGTCGTCCCCAGGGCGGCTCGGGGGAACCCTAGGAACGCCGCCGCCGCCCCCTCTACATCACGCCTCCCCTCCCGCCGCCGCCGGATGAATCCGCCGGGCGAAGCCCGCGCCGGAGGACGGTGGCGGCAGGGATCTCCGCGCGCTCGGCGGCCTAGGTCGCCGGCGTGAGCCCGTGGTTGTGGGGGTCTCGCCCTCGGCGTCTCTGGCCGGCGTGGCGGCTGCTCGACACGGCGTCCTCGTCCTCTCGCGGGTGATGGGCTGCCGGCTGCTCGTGGCTGCCTCGATGCGACGGCGTCCCGAGGTTTCAGATCTGGCCGTGGCGGGCTCGGCCGATCTGGCCTGTTGGCTTCGGCCTGCGGTGAGGTTGGTGGTCGTGCGTGGTGATGGCGCCGCCGCCGCGCAAGAGGTGCTTGGGCGGTGGGATCGCATCTTTGGCGGCGCTGAGGTTCCCCATCCTCGTCCGCAGCGTGAGGGTGCAAAGGTAGGGTTGCTCGGGCGAGCCGATGGCGCGGTGTCTGCGGATGTCGCTCTCCTCACGGGGGCCGTTGTGGAGTTCTCCGACCTCCTCCGCTCTCGGGTCACTATCTTGGTGAAAGCCGGGACCTGCGGTGCAGGACCGGACGATGGCATGACATCGCTTCCCCTCTGAGGGCGTCGTGTTGAAGATCGTGATTCCTTGCGTGCTTTCCCAGCTGGACTTGCACGACATCGCGGCAGGTGGCGGCGATGCGCCCGAAGGTGGAGCAGTGTTTCCTCCTCCGCGCCGAAGGCGGCGGATCTCGGCGGCGTGGCGCGGCGGAGACTTCGGCGCCCGATGCGTGTAGATGGACTTCAGCGAGGAGGAGGTGGCTGTCTGGCGTCATGGTGGCGTCGATGGCGAGTGGCCTAACAAGGTAGAAGGCTCAATATCTGCTCTGAAGACGGACCTGTGAAAGATGGCGGCGGCGACACATGTGAGTCGCGTCGGATCGGTTTGTGCCCCAGATCCGGTATGTGGCTCGGTGGGGGCTTCCGGCTTTGATGATAGGTTTAGGTGAGTGGTGCAGGTATTTGGCTCAGCTAGCATCCCTTCATCATATGGATAGGAGTAGTGGCTTATGTTGCCAAGATGGCGGATTAAGGCATACTGTTGTAATACTTTGTAAGGTCAACAAGAATAATCAATAAAGTGGCGCATGCATCTCCCGGATCACGAGAGACCAGGGTCATCCTTCTTTTCTGAAAACAGGGAGCTACAAGTCTATGCCGGTGTGCTACAAATTGCCGACCGCTGCTACAAGCCGCCCACGGCAGCTCCGGCGAGGGCGATAGTGAAAGCAGAAGATTGTTCGATTATGCGAGAGAGCTAGAAGATGAAAGAGGAATCGAGATCTCGCTGGGAAGAGGAAATGGAATGAGCCGCTCGGCAGCGCTGGGGATAAGGATAAGGCAGGGGCAGCGGTGCGTGGCCCCAAGAGGGCGCGTGTCACGCGAGCGGCCTTGGCGAACAGCGTGTTTCCTCCGAAATCATCCGGTTGTTTTAAACATTTTTCTTAACGGAGCTGCTGTCGACGCCTCAACCGTTGGATTGTCTTTCCTTCAAGATTCCGCAGCTCAGGTTCTTTGTCTCAATTGACCTGCTAAAGCGTCCGTCTGGCCTGTTTTCTTTCCTGTTTCGTTGTTTGGTCCGGGCTCCTTTTGTTGTGGCGGGGCCAGGGGTTTGCTGATGGGCTGGGCAGGCGTTCAGCCCATTTTTGTTGTTTGTTTTTGTTGTTTTTCTTTTCTTTTGTAAACTATTACAATTGAAGAGAGAGATAGAAGAGGTAGTTGTCACCATTACTGCCGGTGACTAAGGGAGGGAAGGGTCCTGTCACATACATTCCTCTCTGCGTGCTCTCTTTGTAGCATGTTGTTTTTCCTTGTGTGCAAGTGTCCGTCCTTTTTACTTGAAAATTTCTGCTTTTTTGTTGTTGCCTAAGTTATGTGTTTATTCCACTTCTACTCTTTATTTTTTCTTCTTCATAATTTTATGTATCTACTAAAATATATCATCTATCATTGCTTCTGTATTCTTGTTTTGCTTTTCACTTCTTCTTTTCTTCTTTTGATTGTCTAGTTGCACTATCTTTTTCAATGTGAAACGTGCATTAAGAAAATTTACAATAAGTCATTGTTTTTGTTTTGTACCATTTTTTATGTATTCTTTATAATGTTTTAGTGTGCTAGTTTCACATTTTGACGACAGGATTGCCCAAAAATATTTTTTGTATAAAATGAGGCAAAAGTAACGCATGGCTGGATGGGCGTGTGGTTTGTTTGTTGCACTTGCTTAAGAGCTGCATGTTTGTGCCTTTTTTGTGTCTGTTTGTTTATGTTCAGTCTTTTTGTGTGGTTTTTATTTTTGTTTTCACTTTAACTTTCAACGACAATGTGTCCTTTATTTTTACCTCAAGCATACCTGCCGGGTTCTCTGTCATTCTTAAACTATTCTTGTGTTTTTGTCTTTTAATTAAGTCTCAACTTTTTATGTTTAATTTTGTCGTTTCTTTAATCAAACTACCAGTTACATGTCCATCCACATGCAATATCATGCACACCTATGTTTTCTTTTAAGTTTTATATATTAACCTCGAATGGAAAAATGACAATATGTTGCATGTCCGTCCACCCACTCACATGTACACCCACATGCAACCGGTGATGGAGTGTTCTTTTTCATGGGGGTGGGGGGTGGGGTGGGGAGGCAGTTCCTTGTCTATCAATAGGCACTCAAATGCAACTATTGTCCCGACTGCTGCATGTCTTAAACTCAGCGGTGTTTTTCCACCAGAGGGGTTGTGGGCTGCAACTACATGTCTTCAATGCGACAAAATTCAGTGGCATGTTATCTGGGGAGGGGCCAGTTGCATTCTACTACTAGACATGCTATTGTATGTGTCGTCCTCGACTCCAACTGTACACAACTATAATTGTCGGCAACTGCAGCTGTATGTCTAAAACAAGTCTAGATGGAAATATCTAATTCAAAAAGTATCTATTCTATGTGGATTTGCTATTCTCAGTCGACCAAGAACTAGTCAAGTCTTAGTCGATTCGCCAGCAATCGGACCTCAACTGCAATATTTATATCTTAGTTTTTTGTTTGTTTTCTTTTCTCTCTCATGTCTAATCAGTTTGCTTCCAGTTTTTTGGTGATGAGCTGTTTTAGAGTGTGTCTGGCCCACTCTTTCCTTCTTCTTTATTTTATGCGTGGGTAGGGATATGTGATGGCCTGGCTTTTTATGGTTTTATTTTTGTGTTTTCTATTTTACTTTCCTTCCTCTTTTTATTTATTTGTAAGTGATTTTTAACAACAAAAGATCGGTGTCCTCGTGACATTGATTTTATATTAATTTGTACTTTTTACCATTTTTGTTGTTTTATTTTTGTTTATATTTTCTTATTTTTATTTGCTTTCTAAATAATTTTATTTTGTATTTTTTATTTATTTATATTTTTTCCTTTTGTTGCTTTGAAAACATTTTCTCGTATGCCTTCTATTAGGAAGAATTGTAAGTGTCACCATTGACTGTAATTTATTAGTCTTTTGTCGAAAGAAGGGCGGTTGCATGTCTTCACTAGGCATCCAACTACAAGTGTAATCCCCCACTGCAATTGCATGCCCACACAACCAACTGCAACTAACATTTATTTTGTAAGTGGGCGGTAGGAGAGGAAGGGGGGTTGCATGTGCGATACCAGGCTTGCAACTACAAGCGTCACCCTCGACTTAAATTGCATGTCCCCCTCCCGACTACAACTGGACTTGTGTTTTTGTCGGGGAGGGTGAAATTGCATGTCCGACAAAGCAGTCCTGCAATTGCATGTGTCGCCCTCGGCCGAACTGCATGCCTACACACCAGGCTGCAATTGCATCCCCACACACCCAACTGCAACCGACATTTTTGATTTGTTAGTGGGCGGCAGGAGAGGGGTGGGTTGCTTGTCTCGCTTGCAACCTGGGAGGACCTTTGTTTTGCGGAGGCGGCATCGAGAGAGATGGGCCCCAGCTTGCATGCCCCACACTAGGCACACAATTGCATGTCTTCGACCATGGTCGCATATCGCATGTCTTATAACTTAGTTGCAACTCGACTTCCATTTCTGTTGTGGGGAGAGGCGCTAGTTGCATGTCACGCAATGGGCATGCAACTCCATTTTTCTAACTTGGTGTAGCTGGAATGACCTTTGTTTTGTTGGAGGGGCGGGGCCCAGTTGCATGCCCCACACTAGGCACGCATAGCTGCATGTCTTCTAACTTGGTCGCAATTGCATGTCTTATAACTTGGTTGCAACTCGACTTTCATTTTGGTTATGCAGGGGATGGGCGCTAGTTGCATGTCCCTAGCAGACGCATAGCTGTATGTCTTTGAGCATGGTCGCAACTGCATGTCTTATAACTTGGTTGTAACTCAACTTCCATTTTTTGTTGTATGCAGGGAGAGGTACAGTCGCATGTCCCACACTAGGCATGCAACAACATGTCTTCGACCATGGTCGCAACTGCATGTCTTATAACTTGGTTGCAACTCGACTTCCATTTTTATTATGGGGAGAGGCGCCAGTTGGCATGTCCCACAATGGGCAAACAACTCCATGTCTTCTAACTTGGTATGGCCTGGGAGGACCTTTGTTTTGATGGAGGCGGAGTTGAGAGAGATGGGCCCAGTTGCATGCCCCACACTAGGCATGCTACCGCATGTCTTTCTAACTTGGTGGCAACTTCATGTCTTATAACTTGGTTGCAAGCCGACTTCCATTTTGTTGTCTGAGGAGGGGCAGTTGCATGTCCCACAACGGGCACACAACTGCATTCTTCTAACTTGGTCGCAACTGCATGTCTTATAACTTGGTTGCAACTTAACTTCCATTTTTTTGTTATGCAGGAGAGGCACCAGTTGCATGTCCCACACTAGACATGCAATTGCATGTCTTCGACCATGGTCGCATAGCCCAGGCGGACCCTTGTTTTGTCGTGGGGATGCCGTCATGAGAGATGGGGGCAGTTGCATGTCCCACAATGGGCACATAACTGCATGTCTTCTAACTTGGTTGCAACTAGGGGGACCCTTGTTTTGTCCGGGAGGGGCGGCAGCGAGAGAGAGGTGTCCAGCTGCATGTCCAACTATACTCATGCAACCGCATGTCTTGTAGCATGGTCATAACTTAGTGTCTTCTAACTTAGTTGCAACTAGGCGCATTTGTTTTATCGGAGGCGGCAAAATGAGAGAAGAGGGAACCTAGTCATGCAATTACAAGCGTTGTCCCTGGACTATAACTACATGTCTTTTTACAAACATTTTTCGCAACTAGACTTTATTGCTCTGTCAGAAGGGGGGCAGCTCCCCGTGAATCCCCTACCCCCGCTATGTGTCACACGAGCACCATAACACCCCCTTTTTCTGCCATGCCCGCAAACACAAATCAAGCACCCGATCTCACAACCAGTTTGTGTTTTTTCTTATTTTTTGAAATCATACGCATTTTCCCCTTTTTTCCTTTTTGCATTTTTTTGTTTTTCCGAGGATGAAGAAAAAATAAATTTGTATCTAATTCTGACAGCGGAGTTCATTTTCTCAAAAAAAAAGAGCATATTAAAGGAGAGAAGAGTTACTTGTCCAGATCCTCGGACACATTTTTAATGCTGTTGTGAAGGGAGTTTCCTAGTAGGCACGCAACTGCAAGCTTCGCCCCGACTGCAAATTGCATGTCTTTCAATAGTTACGCAATTGCATGTGCGTCTTTTGATTGCAACTCCAACTCAGTACTGTTCTGTCCGGGTGAAGGAAGGCAATTGCAGTTGCTACTATGCACGCAAGTGCAAGCGTTGCCCGACTATAATTGCATGTCTTCAAAGAGATTGCAACTCTTGATTGTTTTGTGAGGGATGAGGGGAGATTAAAATTCATATTTTAAATATTTGCCAGCAAACTTAATTATTTTTCTTTTTTTAATATTTTCCATCAGGTGGGCTTGTCTGGCTACCCAGTTGCACACATGTCAGCCGCATGCAACTGCATGTCCTCGATCGAACATAATTACATGTCGCACACAATTACATGTTATTCACATGCAAATTACTTTTTCCCCTTCCAAAGTAATATTGACACCCATTTGCACACTAGTCGGCCACATATAGTTATTCGTTGGTCACAGACAATTAAATTGTCTTCTTCTTTATATTTTGTCTGTTTTTTTTGTTGCATTAAATATTTCTTTATCATTTAAAAATACAAAATACTTTTTGTAAAAAAGATAAAAAAACAAGATGACATAAAAAGAAGGAACAGAGCATTAGCAATGCTAGCGTAAAATATAAGAGCTACATTGTGCTGTGTAGCAATACACCAACGGGACAATGTTGTAGCAATTCCAGTAAAAACACAAATAAAAAACAAAAAAGCACAGGCACAACAAATGGACAATGTCAACACAGCCCAACAGCAGCCCACGTGGTGAGCCAACAAAGGCCAACGCAGGCCAACACAAAACGAACAGGGAAACTGACTACAGCCATGCGAACGGAGTTAAATCGTGCGATCAAATTGTATATGACGTCAGTCGACTTAGACTTCGCGAAGTCTAAGTCGACTGAGATCTAGACAGACCCTTTTCTTAATCAAATGGTCACAAACTTAGGTGTGAGAGAGCTATTTCAAAGTCTCACGTCTCGAAAGAAAGCTCGGAGCCCCCGCTCTGAAGTTCAAAGCGTATACGCGTCTAATTAATCTCACTAACGAGCGGCACATATTCAAGGACATTAAACTAGGCAAATACTCAAGCAGGTCCTATGAACAGGGCGGTGTGCGACTGTGCATGTGCCTTTGCCCTTTCAACGGTATATACTACTATAGAGCATAGAGCCAGGCTCACCCAAATATTTCTCTTCTACCCCGAAGCGAGCGAGCACACGCACGAACAGATAGTACAAGCACGCCGTGATGCCTTCCTCCAAGGACTTCCACTCGTCCTCCGCCAAGATCCCAGGCGCCACCCCACCTCTCTCTCCCCGCGCCTGCGGCATGCATGCCGGCGACGCCGACGGTACCTCCAACGGCGCTGCCGCCGCGGGGCTCTCGGGGTTTGCTGCCGACCGCTACACGTCGTCGCTCCAAACCAAGGAAGCCGTCGACGACCTCCTCAAGAAGTACGATGTGCGGAGGGAGTTCGCCGGGCTTCCCGCCGGTGACCTGCGCGCATCCACGCCGTGGCCTCCGAACGGGTCCGTGTGCGTGTACGCGCACGCGCTGGAGGCCGGGGTGCGCTTCCCGCTGCACAAATTCTTCGTCGAGGTGCTCAAACACTACGGCCTCGCGCCGGGCCAGCTCGCGCCCAGCGGGTGGCGAGTCTTGGTGGGCTTCGTCGCGCTCTGCCACGACGCCCGCGTGCGGCCGTCGCTGGCCGTCTTCCGCTGCTCCTTCTCGCTGGTCATATTCGACCTCTTCAAAGGTTGGTACTGTTTCCGGGACAAGGACGTCGCCATGTCGCTGTTCACGGGTCTGACCCCATCCAACTCCGACGAAGGGTGGAAAGAGGATTTCTTCTTCCTGACGTGGCCGGATCAATGGCCGTTCCCCGTGAATTGGCGCGAGACGGCCTACACGAGCTCCACTACTAATCCGGTGCTGACAGCCGAAGATGAGGCGTCGGCCCTAGAGCTGCTAGGCGTCCGCGTCCTCCCCATTGATCTCGGGGCGTACCTCTCCGAGAAGGTCAATCTTGACGCAGCCTTCTTCTCCAGCCTCACCGGTGCATCACCAGTGCCACCGTCGCCACAACCGTCTCCTCGTTCTAGTGGTGACAAAGGTAAAAACGTGCTTCCGAATCTACACTCGGTCCAGAGGTACATGTGTTAAGTGTGATGATTTACATTACCCTGCTGGGTTGTGTGCTAGGAACGCAACTATCCATCGGCAACATGATTGAGAGCATGCGAGCGGACAAGCTGAAAATAGAGCCGGACGGTGACACGCCGCCGGCGTTGCCCGGGAAGAAGATAAAGCAGGAGCATGCCGGGTGTTATCCGCCGGGCTTTGGCCCCAGCCCACGGTACTTTCCCATGCCCGGGCCCGATGATAATGGTGAGGAAGGTGTCCACGGCGCCATGGCCACGCGGAAGGTGCTGGAGAGCGTTGTCACACCATCACGGAAGCGAGAGCTAACCGAAGCTAAACCATCCGACGTCTTTGCGGCCACATACTCAGCATTGCTCAAGGTTACTACCTCCATTTTGGTTTATTAGTCCTCATCGTCTTTGTTCTAATATTTTGGCCATAATTTTAACTTATAAAATATAAACTATACAAAGGAAAAATAATATCATGGCAAACTACTATGTTTAAATATGAATCTAACTATATAAATTTTAGTAACATGCATTATCATTTTGATAGTTAAATTTATGGTCTAATTTCAACATAAAATACAAAGGAGACCAATAGATTAGGGTAGAGGTAGTACTACGCAAATGCGCGGCAAATCGCTCCATACTAAGTGCTGATCACATTGTCTCGTGCTGTTATCTTTGCGTGATTCGTGGCTTTGTGGGTCGACGGTGACACCATGCAGGCAGCAAACTGCGTGGCTTTCTCTGTCAACTACCAGATGAAGCTGGAGGAGAAGCTGGCGGCGCTAGACCGTGACACTGCCGCAGAGACCTCTGCACTGCAGGAGCAGGTGGAGAAGGACAAGGCCGAGCTGGCTGCGGCCAAGCAGGCGAACGAGGCGAAGCTCCAGAACGCCAAGGCAACGGCGATGCAACAACTCCGGCTGTCAACGGAGCACAAGCGGCGGCTTGCGAAGTCTGCGGCGGAGGGGTACAAGCGCGGCAAGGAAGACCTGAAACGGGTCGCCCTCCGGCTTGACCCACACCTTGACGTCGAGCAGCTGGTCGTGACACAGAGATGAGTTGAAACCATTCTGGTCAAGTTGATGAGATTGTTACCTTTTGCTATTCCTTGGAAGGACACTCGACTTTGCATTGGAAATAATTAAACATTAATTGTAGCTGCAAATTCCCTTCCAATTTTGGTTCCCATTGTTGAATGAGTCATTGTACGAAGAAGAGGAGAAATCATGCATTTTGCATTTATCTGTACTAGTTTAGGGGGTGTTTGGTTTCAGGGACTTTTTTATGTTGGGACTAAAAAAATCCCTAAAAGTTCCTAGCAAACTAAACAGGAGACTTTTTTGGGACTTTTTGCTAAAAGTCTTTAGAAGCATCACTTTGAGAGTCTTTTTCAAAAAATCCTAGGGACTAGAAAAAGTCCTATAACTAGAGAACCAAACACCACCTTACTTTTGGCGGAGGAAGAGTCATTATCTATTATAAAAGTTCATCAAACTAGAAAACACTTTCAATCGTAATAAAAAGAACATCAAGATTTCTGTACCACTAAACGACCATACTACAAGCAGATCGAGTCTCTAAGAAGGTACTGTCGTTGTTCCCCTACCGGATCCAGCCTGATCTTGTGGATAACATTTCAGGATGTCTTTATGCATGTGCTCTTGTCGTTTCCCTACCGGATCCGGCCCAATCTTGTGGATAACATTCAGGATGTCTTTGTGCACGTGGTCGTAAGAGCATCTATAGCCAGAACTTGCTAATTTGTGCCCATAAACGCCTACGAACGTGCCCGGACGAGTCTATGTGAACAGGCCGAACACACCTCAAATTTTCCTTCGCACAACTGAACACCTCAATTAGCACACCTCATATCCATACAAAGACATGTAACGGTACGTAAACGATGCAACACATATTGTCCGGTTACTACATCAGGACATGACATCAGACTACATAAATTTGGCATGTTCTACCTACATACTAGCTATGGAGAAGATCATCCATGGCTGTCCTTACCCTTGCTGTACTTATCGCGGAAGTAGCGGTCAAAAACGCTATAAATGGATCAAGACGGATCTGCTCATCACCGGAGCTGTCAAACCCGTCGTTGTCCTCCTTCTTCTCTTTCGGGGGTAGTCCGACCATGGCACAGACTACCCGATTATGCGCTTAGACGAGAGCGCACGTGTTCCTCCGTTGCCTCTTCTCTATGATGCGAGTGCGGATGGTTTCCTCCTCCACGACAGCGCTCGCCGCCGCCGCCTTGTCGACAGCGAGGCGGGCCTCAGGCACCCTCACCCTCTCCTTCCCACTACAGGCACACCGGTCCCAATACCTCTGATGCTTCGGTCCCTCGTAGATGGGGAGGCTAAAGGACCACGATGATCTAGCCCCAAAGGATTTGAGCGTTTGTTGCGCCAACACAATGGATTCACGCCGGACTGATCCCGCCGTCTGCCCGGCGCAGTCCTCCTAGGAGCAACACAGGGCAGTGCGGCAGGGCAGCCATTACCTCCTCCAACCCTCATGGGACGATACCCCAATTGACGGATCCAGAGTGGTCAGTGTCAGATTCGCCGCTTGCCATGCCAGGCGAAGGCCAGATATCGCCGGACTAGAGCTTGGGGGCGGAGTGAAGTGAAGTGAAGTGGCTAGGGCTTGGTTTGGGGAGCGGATGAGGACGAATATATGGTGGCCTGGGTGGGCCAGCGTGGGCCAACTCCGACGTGGCACACGCACCGGGTCGCCCCTGGGCCACCCCATATTCGCCCCATATTTGGGCTGGATACGAGGGGCCGGTTTGAGGCGTCTGTCTGGGTCGGTTTGAAGCATTCGTCTAGGTCGTTGATCTTCCTGTTGTTGCTGAACAACCACATGCTTTTCTCATACAAGAGGTTAGTGTTCTGTAACATGATCCTCAACTCCTTTGTGTGCCTCGCAAGTCTCAATGTATCTTTCTCGAGCTCAATTTTTCCCATGTCCTCGCCTTTTCAAGCTCTCATTTTGCCCATTTCTCTCCCTCTCTATGTCGATCTTCTCACTCTCAATGCTCAACATCTCCCACACCCTCTTCCAGTCGAACAACATCCTCTCCCATTTCTACTAAGAGCGTGTACCTCTCCCGTTCTTCTCCTTCTTGGTGGAAGAAATGTCCATCCAAGTGGCAGGCATTTTGCTTCCCGCACGGTCACATATGGTCCTCTCCTTCTCCCACCTATTTCCCATCACCTCTCGGTTCCTCTCTGGCATGGTCCTTGTCCGCTCGCCTCTCCACTTGGCCCTGTTGGAATTTTGTCTATTTATGGCACTGGTAGAAAAACAGGCTTCCGTCCAGCCCCATAAGTCGCGAAGCTGTAGGAACCCATGACTAATGGGACCTTTAGTCATGATTACGGAGGTGAACCGCGACCAACGGCCTGGGCCCAGGGCGCTCGGTGGCCAGCTGGCGCACGTGAGGGTCTTTAGTCGCGGTTTGCCAGGACAACCGCGACTAAAGGCCTTCGGGCACCTTTAGTCACGGTTTGCCAGGCCAACCGCAACTAAAGCCCCTCCCCTATATATACCCATCCAGCAGCCAACACTTAGCCATTTGGAGCCATTCTCTTCACAAGTGGGTGTAGGTTTGCTTTTGGTTCCTCTTATGCACATAAGGTGTTTGATGAAATGCCCCAAGAGCATGAAACAAACATGACATGAAGTGTTGGAGCCACACTCCTCGATCGCGGTTAGCAACTTGATGAACCTTTGATGTGTCATTGAAAAAATATGCATGTGTGTAGTTCATTGTTTAATTTATATTGTTTGTAACTAGTTAGTTTAACAAATGCATGATGGTTAATTATATATTTTATATTATAATAATGCAGATGAATCGGCAATGGATGTACGGTAACCGACTCTCCGGCGAGTTCACTACGGGTTTGAAAGATTTCCTCGTAGTGGCTAATGCGAACAAGCGGGGGGTTTTGTTATCTGTCCATGTGTTATCTGTAAGAATCAGAAGGGTTACTCTTCCTCAAGAGAGTATAAAAGGAGGAACAAGACCAGTTCCGGCCCTTCTTAGGCCAGGACATAAGCCGCAGAGGGGCTCCAGATCGGAACTCAGGAACAGCGGCCCATTCCGCGCCGCGCGGCTCAGTGATGTAAAACCACTGCTGTTGCCACTCTTTGATAGAATCATTAAAAGTACATGTTGCCCATGTGACGTTGGGCATCTTGCTCACCATAGCGCCCTTGCACTCGGCGTGCTCGCCTCCCACTTCCTTGGGCTTCACATTAAAGATCTTCAGCCATAAGCCAAAGTGTGGCGAGATGCAGAGAAAAGCCTCGCACACGACGATGAATGTTGAGATGTTGAGGAAGGAATTGGGGGATAGATCATGGAAGTCGATCCCGGAATAATACATGATGCCGCGAACGAACGGGTGGAGGGGAAACCCTAGCCCATGGACAAAATGAGGGAGAAATACTACCCTTTCGTGGGGTTCCGGAGTAGGGACGATCTGTCCCGCCGTCGGGAGACGGTGGCTGATTTTCTTGGCCAGGTACCCGGCCTCCCGAAGCTTTTTGATATCCTTCTCCCGGACGGTAGAGGCCATCCACTTGCCTCCTACTCCGGATCCGGACATTTTCGGAAGACCTTTGTGGGCGGAGAAGCCGAGCGTCCGGCGCTGGAGCTCGAGCGAAGGGGAATAGATCGGGAAGAAGAAGGCATGGCTAAAAAGGAGGAGTCCTTGTCCCTTTATAAGGGCGGAAGAAACTGTGAGCCTCCCCACCTGCCTAGTAAACTCGCTTATTCCCCAAGCGCCGTGATTAATGGCGCGGTTGGTTACCCACACCCATATTGATGAGAATCCCGTGACAAGGGGCCACAATCTCTGCTTCAACAAGACGTGCCAAGAAAACTGCCTCGCAATGTGTGCAGTAGCTTGTTGAGAAAAACGGTTCGAATAATGACCGGGCCATGGCGTGATGTCACGTTATGAAAAGTTGTCAGCAGATTATATTTGTGGAAACATTATACTCTCTACGGTGGTATGTGGAATCTGTTTTGCAGAGCCGAACACGGTCCTTGTGTTCGAAATCTTCTACGGAGTATTCGAAGGAAGAAACCGCCTTGCAATTCCGAAGACAGTCTGCGCGCCGGACTCATCGTTATTGAAGCCTGGTTCAGGGGCTACTGAGGGAGTCCTGGATTAGGGGGTTCTCGGACAGCCGGACTATATGCTTTGGCCGGACTGTTGGACTATGAAGATACAAGATTGAAGACTTCGTCCCGTGTCCGGTTGGGACTCTCCTTTGCGTGGAAGGCAAGCTTGGCAATTCGGATATGTAGATCTCCTCCCTTATAACCGACTATGTGTAACCCTAGCCCCCTCCGGTGTTTATATAAACCGGAGGGTTTAGTCCGTAGGACAACAACAATCATAGACTAGCTTCTAGGGTTTAGCCTCTACGATCTCGTGGTAGATCAACTCTTGTAATACTCATATCATCAAGATCAATCAAGCAGGAAGTAGGGTATTACCTCCATCGAGAGGGCCGAACACAGGTAAACATTGTGTCCCCCACCTCCTGTTACCATCCGCCTTAGACGCACAGTTCGGGACCCCCTACCCGAGATCCGCCGGTTTTGACACCGACAATGAGTTCGTTGGATCATAGCAGACAATAGCGAGCTTTCATAGCAGACAACAGCTTGCTTTCAGCGCAACGCCATTGCAGCCCCGCGCGGAGCTCCAACACAGCACTAGCGGAGTCTGGTGAGCTCCGTTGAAACCCGACGTAGCTCCAACGCAGCACCAACACTTCGGCGAAGCTCCATGGCAACTCCGTCCGAGCTCCATAGCAACACCAACGAAGCTCCAATGCAGCACCGGCGGCTCGTGACTCCATTGCAACTCCGGCTGAGCTCCATAGCAGCACCAACGGAGCTCCAATGCAGCTCCGCCGGCTCCGGCGAAGCTCCGTTGACTCCGGCCGAGCTCCATTGCAGCTCCGACGGCTCCCGCGAAGCTCCATTGAAACTCCAGCCGAGCTCCATTGCAGCTCCAACAGCTCCAGCGAAGCTCCATTGAAACTCCAGTCGAGCTCCATTGCAGCCTCGGCAGCAGCGCCTACTTCATGGCAGCGTCGCCGTCCTCGACTTGTCGCCGCCGGCAGCGCCCCGCTTCATTGCAACGTCGCCCGGCAGCAGCAAGGAGACAGAGGCGTTCCAGCGCCACCGGAGACACTGCGGTGGCGCTCTGCTCCCGCGCCACCGGAGACACTATAGAGGCGTCGCTCCCGCCACCGGAGAAGCTGCATCAACGTGCTCTAACAACAGCGGCGCTCCCTCGCAGCACCGTCGCGCTCACAAACCAGCAGCAGCGGGCCAGCGCAGGGAGCTGCAGGTCAAATCTGGATCTGGCGATTCACGGCACGAGGAGCTACAAGTAGGGAAAAACAGTCACGTAGGTGCATCACGTAGGCATCCAGCCGCGTCGTCCCCAGGGCGGCTCGGGGGAACCCTAGGAACGCCGCCGCCGCCCCCTCTACATCACGCCTCCCCTCCCGCCGCCGCCGGATGAATCCGCCGGGCGAAGCCCGCGCCGGAGGGCAGTGGCGGCGAGATCTCCAGCGCTTCGGCGGCCTAGGTCGCCGGCGTGAGCCCGTGGTTGTGGGGGTCTCGCCCTCGGCGTCTCTGGCCGGCGTGGCGGCTGCTCGACACGGCGTCCTCGTCCTCTCGCGGGTGATGGGCTGCCGGCTGCTGCTCGTGGCTGCCTCGATCGACGGCGTCCGAGGTTTCAGATCTGGCCGTGGCGGGCTCGGCCGATCTGGCCTGTTAACCGGCCTGCGGTGAGGTTGGTGGTCGTGCGTGGTGATGGCGCCGCCGCCGCGCGCAAGAGGTGCTTGGGCGGTGGGGTCGCATCTTTGGCGGCTGGGGTTCCCCCATCCTCGTCCGGCAGCGTGAGGGTGCAGAGGTAGGGTTGCTCCGGGCGAAAGCCGATGGCGCGGTGTCTGCGGATGTCGCTCTCCTCCTGGGGGCCGTTGTGGAGTTCTCCGACCTCCTCCGCTCTCGGGTCACTATCTTCGGGTGAAAGCCGGGACCTGCGGTGCAGGACGGACGATGGCATGACATCGCTTCCCCTCCCGAGGGCGTCGTGTTGAAGATCGTGATTCCTTGCGTGCTTTCCCGAGCTGGACTTGCACGACATCGCGGCGGCAGGTGGCGGCGTCGCCCTGAAGGTGGAGCAGTGTTTCCTCCTCCGCGCCGAAGACGGCGGATCTCGGCGGCGTGGCGCAGCGGAGACTTCGGCGCCCGATGCGTGTAGATGGACTTCGCGCAGGAGGAGGTGGCTGTCTGGCGTCATGGTGGCGTCGATGGCGAGTGGCCTAACAAGGTAGAAGGCTCAATATCTGCTCACGAAGACGGACACCTGTGAAAGATGGCGGCGACGACACATGTGAGTCGTCGGATCGGTTTGTGCCCCAGATCCGGTATGTGGCTCGGCTGGGGGCTTCCGGCTTTTGATGATAGGTTTAGGTGAGTGGTCTGGGTATTTGGCTCAGCTAGCATCCCTTCATCATATGGATAGGAGTAGTGGCTTATGTTGCCAAGATGGCGGATTAAGGCATACTGTTGTAATACTTTGTAAGGTCAACAAGAATAATCAATAAAGTGGCCGCATGCATCTCCCAGATGCAGAGACCAGGGGTCATCCTTCTTTTCTGAAAACAGGGAGCTACAAGTCTATGCCGGTGTGCTACAAATTGCCGACCGCTGCTACAAGCCGCCCCACGGCAGCTCCGACGAGGGCCGATAGTGAAACAGAAGATTGTTCGTTATGCGAGAGAGCTAGAAGATGAAAGAGGAATCGAGATCTCGCTGGGAAGAGGAAATGGAATGAGCCGCTCGGCTTGACGCTGGGGATAAGGATAAGGCAGGGACGCGGTGCGTGGCCCCAAGAGGACGCGTGTCACGCGAGCGCGAGCGAAACGGCGTGTTTCCTCCAGAAATCATCCGGTTGTTTTTAAACATTTTTCTTAACGGAGCTGCTGTCGACGCCTCAACCGTTGGATTGTCTTTCCTTCAAGATTCCCGCAGCTCAGGTTCTTTGTCTCAATTCGGCCTGCTAAAGCGTCCGTCTGGCCTGTTTTTCTTTCCTGTTTCGTTGTTTGGTCCGGGCTCCTTTTGTTGTGGCGGGGCCAGGGGTTTGCCCGTGGGATGGGCAGGCGTTCAGCCCATTTTTTGTTGTTTGCTTTTTGTTCTATTTCTTTTCTTTTGTAAACTATTACAATTGAAGAGAGAGATAGAAGAGGTAGTTGTCACCATTACTGCCAGTGACTAAGGGAGGGGAAGGGGTCCTGTCACATACATTCCTCTCTGCGTGCTCTCTTTGTAGCATGTTGTTTTTCCTTGTGTGCAAGTGTCCGTCCTTTTTTACTTGAAAATTTCTGCTTTTTTGTTGTTGCCTAAGTTATGTGTTTATTCCACTTCTACTCTTTATTTTTTTCTTCTTCATAATTTTATGTATCTACTAAAATATATCATCTATCATTGCTTCTGTATTCTTGTTTTTGCTTTTCACTTCTTCTTTTCTTCTTTTGATTGTCTAGTTGCACTATCTTTTTCAATGTGAAAGCGTGCATTAAGAAAATTTACAATAAGTCATTGTTTTTGTTTTGTACCATTTTTTATGTATTCTTTATAATGTTTTAGTGTGCTAGTTTCACATTTGAGCGACAGGATTGCCCAAAAATATTTTTTGTATAAAATGAGGCAAAGTAACGCATGGCTGGATGGGCGTGTGGTTTGTTTGTTGCACTTGCTTAAGAGCTGCATGTTTGTGCCTTTTTTGTGTCTGTTTGTTTATGTTCAGTCTTTTTGTGTGGTTTTTATTTTTGTTTTCACTTTAACTTTCAACGACAATGTGTCCTTTATTTTTACCTCAAGCATACCTGCCGGGTTCTCTGTCATTCTTAAACTATTCTTGTGTTTTTGTCTTTTAATTAACTCTCAACTTTTTATGTTTAATTTTTGTCGTTTCTTTAATCAAACTACCAGTTACATGTCCATCCACATGCAATATCATGCACACCTATGTTTTCTTTTAAGTTTTATATATTAACCTCGAATGGAAAAATGACAATATGTTGCATGTCCGTCCACCCACTCACATGTACACCCACATGCAACCGGTGATGGAGTGTTCTTTTTCATGGGGGTGGGGGGGTGGGGGGTGGGGAGGCAGTTCCTTGTCTATCAATAGGCACTCAAATGCAACTATTGTCCCGACTGCTGCATGTCTTAAACTCAGCGGTGTTTTTCCACCAGAGGGGTTGTGGGCTGCAACTACATGTCTTCAATGCGACAAAATTCAGTGGTATGTTATCTGGGGAGGGGCCAGTTGCATTCTACTACTAGACATGCTATTGTATGTGTCGTCCTCGACTCCAACTGTACACAACTATAATTGTCGGCAACTGCAGCTGTATGTCTAAAACAAGTCTAGATGGAAATATCTAATTCAAAAAGTATCTATTCTATGTGGATTTGCTATTCTCAGTCGACCAAGAACTAGTCAAGTCTTAGTCGATTCGCCAGCAATCGGACCTCAACTGCAATATTTATATCTTAGTTTTTGTTTGTTTTCTTTTCTCTCTCATGTCTAATCAGTTTGCTTCCAGTTTTTGGTGATGAGCTGTTTTAGAGTGTGTCTGGCCCACTCTTTCCTTCTTCTTTATTTTATGCGTGGGTAGGGATATGTGATGGCCTGGCTTTTTATGGTTTTATTTTTGTGTTTTCTATTTTACTTTCCTTCCTCTTTTTTATTTATTTGTAAGTGATTTTTAACAACAAAAGATCGGTGTCCTCGTGACATTGATTTTATATTGAATTTGTACTTTTTACCATTTTTGTTGTTTTATTTTTGTTTATATTTTCTTATTTTTATTTGCTTTCTAAATAATTTTATTTTGTATTTTTTATTTATTTATATTTTTTCCTTTTGTTGCTTTGAAAACATTTTCTCGTATGCCTTCTATTAGGAAGAATTGTAAGTGTCACCATTGACTGTAATTTATTAGTCTTTTGTCGAAAGAAGGACGGTTGCATGTCTTCACTAGGCATCCAACTACAAGTGTAATCCCCCACTGCAATTGCATGCCCACACAACCAACTGCAACTAACATTTATTTTGTAAGTGGGCGGTAGGAGAGGAAGGGGTTGCATGTGCGATACCAGGCTTGCAACTACAAGCGTCACCCTCGACTTAAATTGCATGTCCCCCTCCCGACTACAACTGGCCTTGTGTTTTTGTCGGGGAGGGGGAAATTGCATGTCCGACAGCAGTCCTGCAATTGCATGTGTCGCCCTCGGCTGGAACTGCATGCCTACACACCAGACTGCAATTGCATCCCCACACACCCAACTGCAACCGACATTTTTGATTTGTTAGTGGGCGGCAGGAGAGGGGGTGGGTTGCTTGTCTCGCTTGCAACTGGGAGGACCTTTGTTTTGCGAGGGGCGGCATCGAGAGAGATGGGCCCCAGTTGCATGCCCCACACTAGGCACACAATTGCATGTCTTCGACCATGGTCGCAACTGCATGTCTTATAACTTAGTTGCAACTCGACTTCCATTTACATTGTGGGGAGAGGCGCTAGTTGCATGTCACGCAATGGGCATGCAACTCCATTTTTCTAACTTGGTCGCATAACTGGAATGACCTTTGTTTTGTTGGAGGGCGGGGCCCAGTTGCATGCCCCACACTAGGCACGCACTAGCATGTCTTCTAACTTGGTCGCAATTGCATGTCTTATAACTTGGTTGCAACTCGACTTTCATTTTGGTTGTATGGGAGGCGCTAGTTGCATGTCCCACAACAGACGCATAGCTGTATGTCTTTGAGCATGGTCGCAACTGCATGTCTTATAACTTGGTTGTAACTCAACTTCCATTTTTTGTTGTACGGGGAGAGGTACCAGTCGCATGTCCCACACTAGGCATGCAACAACATGTCTTCGACCATGGTCGCAACTGCATGTCTTATAACTTGGTTGCAACTCGACTTCCATTTTTATTATGGGGGGAGAGGCGCCAGTTGGCATGTCCCACAATGGGCAAACAACTCCATGTCTTCTAACTTGGTCGCTACTGGGAGGACCTTTGTTTTGATGGAGGCGGAGTTGAGAGAGATGGGCCCAGTTGCATGCCCCACACTAGGCATGCTACCGCATGTCTTTCTAACTTGGTGGCAACTTCATGTCTTATAACTTGGTTGCAAGCCGACTTCCATTTTTGTTGTACGAGGAGGGGCAACAGTTGCATGTCCCTAGCGGGCACACAACTGCATTCTTCTAACTTGGTCGCAACTGCATGTCTTATAACTTGGTTGCAACTTAACTTCCATTTTTTGTTGTACGGGGAGAGGCACCAGTTGCATGTCCCACACTAGACATGCAATTGCATGTCTTCGACCATGGTCGCAACTGGGGCGGACCCTTGTTTTGTCGTGGGGATGCCGTCATGAGATGGGGGCAGTTGCATGTCCCACAATGGGCACGCATACTGCATGTCTTCTAACTTGGTTGCAACTAGGGGACCCTTGTTTTGTCCGAGGCGGCAGCGAGAGAGAGGTGTCCAGCTGCATGTCCAACTATACTCATGCAACCGCATGTCTTGTAGCATGGTCATAACTTAGTGTCTTCTAACTTAGTTGCAACTAGGCGCATTTGTTTTATCGGAGGGCGGCAAAATGAGAGAAGAGGAACCTAGTCATGCAATTACAAGCGTTGTCCCTGGACTATAACTACATGTCTTTTACAAACATTTTTTCGCAACTAGACTTTATTGCTCTGTCAGAAGGGGGGCAGCTCCCCGTGAATCCCCTACCCCCGCTATGTGTCACACGAGCACCATAACACCCCCTTTTTCTGCCATGCCCGCAAACACAAATCAAGCACCCGATCTCACAACCAGTTTGTGTTTTTTCTTATTTTTTGAAATCATACGCATTTTCCCCTTTTTTCCTTTTTGCATTTTTTTTGTTTTTCCGAGGATGAAGAAAAAATAAATTTGTATCTGATTCTGACAGCGGAGTTCATTTTCTCAAAAAAAAAGAGCATATTAAAGGAGAGAAGAGTTACTTGTCCAGATCCTCGGACACATTTTTAATGCTGTTGTGAAGGGAGTTTCCTAGTAGGCGCATAACTGCAAGCTTCACCGACTGCAAATTGCATGTCTTTCAATAGTTACGCAATTGCATGTGCGTCTTTTGATTGCAACTCCAACTCAGTACTGTTCTGTCCGGGTGAAGGAAGGCAATTGCAGTTGCTACTATGCACGCAAGTGCAAGCGTTGCCCGACTATAATTGCATGTCTTCAAAGAGATTGCAACTCTTGATTGTTTTGTGAGGGATGAGGAGATTAAAATTCATATTTTAAATATTTGCCAGCAAACTTAATTATTTTTCTTTTTTTAATATTTTCCATCAGGTGGGCTTGTCTGGCTACCCAGTTGCACACATGTCAGCCGCATGCAACTGCATGTCCTCGATCGAACATAATTACATATAGCACACAATTACATGTTATTCACATGCAAATTACTTTTCCCTTCCAAAGTAATATTGACACCCATTTGCACACTAGTCGGCCACATATAGTTATTCGTTGGTCACAGACAATTAAATTGTCTTCTTCTTTATATTTTGTCTGTTTTTTTTGTTGCATTAAATATTTCTTTATCATTTAAAAATACAAAATACTTTTTGTAAAAAAGATAAAAAAACAAGATGACATAAAAAGAAGGAACAGAGCATTAGCAATGCTAGCGTAAAATATAAGAGCTACATTGTGCTGTGTAGCAATACACCAACGGGACAATGTTGTAGCAATTCCAGTAAAAAACACAAATAAAAAAACAAAAAAGCACAGGCACAACAAATGGACAATGTCAACACAGCCCAACAGCAGCCCACGTGGTGAGCCAACAAAGGCCAACGCAGGCCAACACAAAACGAACAGGGAAACTGACTACAGCCATGCGAGCGGAGTTAAATCGTGCGATCAAATTGTATATGACGTCAGTCGACTTAGACTTGCGAAGTCTAAGTCGACTGAGATCTAAACAGACCCTTTTCTTAATCAAATGGTCACAAACTTAGGTGTGAGAGAGCTATTTCAAAGTCTCACGTCTCGAAAGAAAGCTCAGAGCCCCGCTCTGAAGTTCAAAGCGTATACGCGTCTAATTAATCTCACTAACGAGCGGCACATATTCAAGGACATTAAACTAGGCAAATACTCAAGCAGGTCCTATGAACAGGGCGGTGTGCGACTGTGCATGTGCCTTTGCCCTTTCAACGGTATATACTACTATAGAGCATAGAGCCAGGCTCACCCAAATATTTCTCTTCTACCCCGAAGCGAGCGAGCACACGCACGAACAGATAGTACAAGCACGCCGTGATGCCTTCCTCCAAGGACTTCCACTCGTCCTCCGCCAAGATCCCAGGCGCCACCCCACCTCTCTCTCCCCGCGCCTGCGGCATGCATGCCGGCGACGCCGACGGTACCTCCAACGGCGCTGCCGCCGCGGGGCTCTCGGGGTTTGCTGCCGACCGCTACACGTCGTCGCTCCAAACCAAGGAAGCCGTCGACGACCTCCTCAAGAAGTACGATGTGCGGAGGGAGTTCGCCGGGCTTCCCGCCGGTGACCTGCGCGCATCCACGCCGTGGCCTCCGAACGGGTCCGTGTGCGTGTACGCGCACGCGCTGGAGGCCGGGTGCGCTTCCCGCTGCACAAATTCTTCGTCGAGGTGCTCAAACACTACGGCCTCGCGCCGGGCCAGCTCGCGCCCAGCGGGTGGCGAGTCTTGGTGGGCTTCGTCGCGCTCTGCCACGACGCCCGCGTGCGGCCGTCGCTGGCCGTCTTCCGCTGCTCCTTCTCGCTGGTCATATTCGACCTCTTCAAAGGTTGGTACTGTTTCCGGGACAAGGACGTCGCCATGTCGCTGTTCACGGGTCTGACCCCATCCAACTCCGACGAAGGGTGGAAAGAGGATTTCTTCTTCCTGACGTGGCCGGATCAATGGCCGTTCCCCGTGAATTGGCGCGAGACGGCCTACACGAGCTCCACTACTAATCCGGTGCTGACAGCCGAAGATGAGGCGTCGGCCCTAGAGCTGCTAGGCGTCCGCGTCCTCCCCATTGATCTCGGGGCGTACCTCTCCGAGAAGGTCAATCTTGACGCAGCCTTCTTCTCCAGCCTCACCGGTGCATCACCAGTGCCACCGTCGCCACAACCGTCTCCTCGTTCTAGTGGTGACAAAGGTAAAAACGTGCTTCCGAATCTACACTCGGTCCAGAGGTACATGTGTTAAGTGTGATGATTTACATTACCCTGCTGGGTTGTGTGCTAGGAACGCAACTATCCATCGGCAACATGATTGAGAGCATGCGAGCGGACAAGCTGAAAATAGAGCCGGACGGTGACACGCCGCCGGCGTTGCCCGGGAAGAAGATAAAGCAGGAGCATGCCGGGTGTTATCCGCCGGGCTTTGGCCCCAGCCACGGTACTTTCCCATGCCCGGGCCCGATGATAATGGTGAGGAAGGTGTCCACGGCGCCATGGCCACGCGGAAGGTGCTGGAGAGCGTTGTCACACCATCACGGAAGCGAGAGCTAACCGAAGCTAAACCATCCGACGTCTTTGCGGCCACATACTCAGCATTGCTCAAGGTTACTACCTCCATTTTGGTTTATTAGTCCTCATCGTCTTTGTTCTAATATTTTGGCCATAATTTTAACTTATAAAATATAAACTATACAAAGGAAAAATAATATCATGGCAAACTACTATGTTTAAATATGAATCTAACTATATAAATTTTAGTAACATGCATTATCATTTTGATAGTTAAATTTATGGTCTAATTTCAACATAAAATACAAAGGAGACCAATAGATTAGGGTAGAGGTAGTACTACGCAAATGCGCGGCAAATCGCTCCATACTAAGTGCTGATCACATTGTCTCGTGCTGTTATCTTTGCGTGATTCGTGGCTTTGTGGGTCGACGGTGACACCATGCAGGCAGCAAACTGCGTGGCTTTCTCTGTCAACTACCAGATGAAGCTGGAGGAGAAGCTGGCGGCGCTAGACCGTGACACTGCCGCAGAGACCTCTGCACTGCAGGAGCAGGTGGAGAAGGACAAGGCCGAGCTGGCTGCGGCCAAGCAGGCGAACGAGGCGAAGCTCCAGAACGCCAAGGCAACGGCGATGCAACAACTCCGGCTGTCAACGGAGCACAAGCGGCGGCTTGCGAAGTCTGCGGCGGAGGGGTACAAGCGCGGCAAGGAAGACCTGAAACAGGTCGCCCTCCGGCTTGACCCACACCTTGACGTCGAGCAGCTGGTCGTGACACAGAGATGAGTTGAAACCATTCTGGTCAAGTTGATGAGATTGTTACCTTTTGCTATTCCTTGGAAGGACACTCGACTTTGCATTGGAAATAATTAAACATTAATTGTAGCTGCAAATTCCCTTCCAATTTTGGTTCCCATTGTTGAATGAGTCATTGTACGAAGAAGAGGAGAAATCATGCATTTTGCATTTATCTGTACTAGTTTAGGGGGTGTTTGGTTTCAGGGACTTTTTTATGTTGGGACTAAAAAAATCCCTAAAAGTTCCTAGCAAACTAAACAGGAGACTTTTTTGGGACTTTTTGCTAAAAGTCTTTAGAAGCATCACTTTGAGAGTCTTTTTCAAAAAATCCTAGGGACTAGAAAAAGTCCTATAACTAGAGAACCAAACACCACCTTACTTTTGGCGGAGGAAGAGTCATTATCTATTATAAAAGTTCATCAAACTAGAAAACACTTTCAATCGTAATAAAAAGAACATCAAGATTTCTGTACCACTAAACGACCATACTACAAGCAGATCGAGTCTCTAAGAAGGTACTGTCGTTGTTCCCCTACCGGATCCAGCCTGATCTTGTGGATAACATTTCAGGATGTCTTTATGCATGTGCTCTTGTCGTTTCCCTACCGGATCCGGCCCAATCTTGTGGATAACATTCAGGATGTCTTTGTGCACGTGGTCGTAAGAGCATCTATAGCCAGAACTTGCTAATTTGTGCCCATAAACGCCTACGAACGTGCCCGGACGAGTCTATGTGAACAGGCCGAACACACCTCAAATTTTCCTTCGCACAACTGAACACCTCAATTAGCACACCTCATATCCATACAAAGACATGTAACGGTACGTAAACGATGCAACACATATTGTCCGGTTACTACATCAGGACATGACATCAGACTACATAAATTTGGCATGTTCTACCTACATACTAGCTATGGAGAAGATCATCCATGGCTGTCCTTACCCTTGCTGTACTTATCGCGGAAGTAGCGGTAAAAAACCGCTATATGGATCAAGACGGATCTGCTCATCACCGGAGCTGTCAAACCCGTCGTTGTCCTCCTTCTCCTCTTTCGGGGGTAGTCCGACCATGGCACAGACTACCCGATTATGCGCTTAGACGAGAGCGCACGTGTTCCTCCGTTGCCTCTTCTCTATGATGCGAGTGCGGATGGTTTCCTCCTCCACGACAGCGCTTCGCCGCCGCCGCCGCCTTGTCGACAGCGAGGCGGGCCTCGGTACCCTCACCCTCTCCTTCCCACTACAGGCACACGGTCCCAATACCTCGATGCTTGGTCCCTCGTAGATGGGGAGGCTAAGGACCACGATGATCTAGCCCCAAAGGATTCGAGCGTTTGTTGCGCCAACACAATGGATTCACGCCGGACTGATCCCGCCGTCTGCCCGGCGCAGTCCTCCTAGGAGCAACACAGGGCAGTGCGGCAAGGCAGCCATTACCTCCTCCAACCCTCATGGGACGACACCCCAATTGACGGATCCAGAGTGGTCAGTGTCGGTCGCCGCTTGCCATGCCAGCGAAGGCCAGATATCGCCGGACTAGAGCTTGGGGGCGGAGTGAAGTGAAGTGAAGTGGCTAGGGCTTGGTTTGGGGAGCGGATGAGGACGAATATATGGTGGCCTGGGTGGGCCAGCGTGGGCCAACTCCGACGTGGCACACGCATCGGGTCGCCCCTGGGCCACCCCATATTCACCCCATATTTGGGTTGGATACGAGGGGCCGGTTTGAGGCGTCCGTCTGGGTCGGTTTGAAGCATTCGTCTGGGTCGTTGATCTTCCTGTTGTTGCTGAACAACCACATGCTTTTCTCATACAAGAGGTTAGTGTTCTGTAACATGATCCTCAACTCCTTTGTGTGCCTCGCAAGTCTCAATGTATCTTTCTCGAGCTCAATTTTTCCCATGTCCTCGCCTTTTCAAGCTCTCATTTTGCCCATTTCTCTCCCCTCTCTATGTCAATCTTCTCACTCTCAATGCTCAACATCTCCCACACCCTCTTCCAGTCGAACAACATCCTCTCCCATTTCTACTAAGAGCTTGTACCTCTCCCATTCTTCTCCTTCTTGGTGGAAGAAATGTCCATCCAAGTGGCAGGCATTTTGCTTCCCTTGCGGTCACATATGGTCCTCTCCTTCTCCCACCTATTTCCCATCACCTCTCGGTTCCTCTCTGGCATGGTCCTTGTCCGCTCGCCTCTCCACTTGGCCCTGTTGGAATTTTGTCTATTTATGGCACTGGTAGAAAAACAGGCTTCCGTCCAGCCCCATAAGTCGCGAAGCTGTAGGAACCGCGACTAATGGGACCTTTAGTCGCGGTTCTGGAGGTGAACCGCGACCAAAGGCCTGGGCCCAGGGCGCTCGGTGGCCAGCTGGCGCCCGTGAGGGTCTTTAGTCGCGGTTTGCCAGGACAACCGCGACTAAAGGCCTTCGGGCACCTTTAGTCACGGTTTGCCAGGCCAACCGCAACTAAAGCCCCTCCCCTATATATACCCATCCAGCAGCCAACACTTAGCCATTTGGAGCCATTCTCTTCACAAGTGGGTGTAGGTTTGCTTTTGGTTCCTCTTATGCACATAAGGTGTTTGATGAAATGCCCCAAGAGCATGAAACAAACATGACATGAAATGTTGGAGCCACACTCCTCGATCATGATTAGCAACTTGATGAACCTTTGATGTGTCATTGATAAAATATGCATGTGTGTAGTTCATTGTTTAATTTATATTGTTTGTAGCTAGTTAGTTTAACAAATGCATGATGGTTAATTATATATTTTATATTATAATAATGCAGATGAATCGGCAATGGATGTACGTTAACCGACTCTCCGGCGAGTTCACTACGGGTTTGAAAGATTTCCTCGTAGTGGCTAATGCGAACAAGCGGGGGGGTTTTGTTATCTGTCCATGTGTTATCTGTAAGAATCAGAAGGGTTACTCTTCCTCAAGAGAGTATAAAAGGAGGAACAAGACAAAGCAGAAGCGGCGCCGTGCCTATAAAAGGAGCATCGTCTGTGCCAAGATAGAGGCGTGAAGAAATGGCGGAAGACATAGGCGGGAAAGAACTGGCGGGAAGACTGGCGGGAAGAACTTGTGGGAAGACAGAGGCAGCGGGAAGAACTTCTCTGAATTTTTGATATATTATTTGTATTTTTAGAATTTTGAAATGAATTAGTTCTATTTTTCTGAATTTTTTGATATATTATTTGTATTTTTAACATATTGAATTGAATTAGTTTTATTTTTGACATATTATTTGTATTTGCCTCGTAGGGTTTGGAGACGGTTCGTAGATACAAAGGACGTAGAACTTTATATGCATTAAATTATGTATGGAAACTTGTTTAAAATTGTATATGGTCATCCGATGATATTGTTTATTTATTGTATATTCCTCTTGAATTCTTTTGGTTCTAATTTCAAATTTGTTTGAAATTGTACATTCATATGCATGTATGTAGTACCGTAGAATATGTGAAACTCCTTCAAAATTAAAATAAAGCACAAAAGAAATAAAACAATACAAATTAAACAAAAAAATACAAATTAAAAAGAAAACAATACAAATTAAACAGAAAACAGGTTTGGGGGGCTAAAACCCTAAACCTGCAGCGGCCTTTAATCGCGGTTGGCAGACCAACCGCGACTAAAAATGAAAGCATGAGCATAAAAAACCCGCCAAAAAACCCTTTAGTCGCGGTTGGGCAGGCGACCCGCGACTAAAGGTACCTTTAATCATGGTCTCGTCGCCAACCGCGACTAAAAAAGGCGGGAGCATAAAAAACCCGCCAAAAACCCTTTAGTCGCGGTTGGGCAGGCGACCCGCGACTAAAGGGGGAAACTATAAATACAAGGCTCGATTCTCGTCTTCTCCGATTCCGATTCTACTTTGTTCGTCTGCCGCGCCCTCGGCGCCGCCCGCCCGTCGCCCTCGCCCTCGGCGCCGCCGCCCGTCGCCCTCGCCTGGCGCAGCGCCCGGCCGGCCTCGTCTTGCCGCCTCGCTTCGCCCGCCCTCAACGCCGCCGACCGGCCTCCTCGCCCACCGCGCCCTCGGCGCCGCCCGCCGTCGCCCTCGCTCTCGACGCCGCCGCCGTCGCCCCTCGCCTACAGCAGCGCCGCCGGCGACCTCGGTCTTGCCGCCTCGCTTCGCCCGCCCTCGCCCTCAACGCCGCCGACCGGCCTCCCTGCATGCCGCCCTTGTGACGCATCACCCCTTCCTTGGCTTCTCCAGCGTGCACGCCGGCGGCAAGCGGCGGCGCGTGCCCGGCGGTGGAGGCCGGCAATGGATAAGTGGCAGTGATAGCCGGCAATGGATAAGTGGCAGTGGTGGCAGGGGGTTTTCTATAAAACACAAAAGAAATAAAACAATACAAATTAAACAGAAAACAGGTTTAGGGGGGGGGGGCTAAAACCCTAAACCTGTGGCGGCCTTTAGTCGCGGTTGGCCAGAAGAACCGCGACTAAATGTCCTCCGCCCCGGCAACCGCTGGCGCCCACGTGGACGGGCCGTTAGTCGCGGTTCTTAAGCAGCCGCGACTAAAGGTGGGGGGCATTAGTCGCGCTTATTTGGTAGCGGTTGCCCAACCGCGACTAATGGCAGTTGCGAACCGCGACCAAAGGCCTTTTTTCCACCAGTGTGGGTCAGCCCAATAGCAGTTTCAGAAATTCCTAATAAATACTAGAGGCCCATGCAGGCCAGTTGTGCAAGGCAAGAGGTGGAACTAAAGTTTAGTCCCACATTGCTAGTTTGGTGGGAGTTGGACCTCTTTATAAGGGAGGTTGTTTTCCCACATGTACGAGCATGAGAACAAGAGGAACATCCACGCGCGCACCTCCTCCACCGTCCGCCTCGTCACGATGCACTGCGGGTTGCGGGAATGAGCTGATGTCTAAATTTTTGCTGCGCGCGACTGGTATATGAAAGGTCACATGGAAGTTGAAAATATTTTTGCTATAGTGGAGTTTGAATGCAGGTGCATCCCTTAGGCTGCTGGCTGTTTGCTTCATCTCCGTCTCTTTGTTTCACCTCCTCTCTCTGGCCTCTCACCTCCTTCTCCTATGCCTATAAAAGGGAGGTCGCTCCTCTCCAGAGAGACGCACCAGAACTTCTTCTTCCTCTCGCCACCGAGTTACTGAGCACTGAGTTACTACCACGATCTTTCCCATCCCAGCTTGCGGCGTGCACCGTTGGTCGAGATAGTAGGCCTCCCAAACCCCAGCTCTATGCGACAACTGGCTGGTTCATCACGGACGTCAATGACCACCTCCCCAATGATGACTTCTGCCCCGACGTAGACAACCTCTTCGGCGACATGGCAGGTGAGGATGTTGACCCCAAGACCAATGCTTTTGCCGCTGTTCCGTACGTGTTCATGTTCTTTGATCTTGTCATGAATCATGATGCAGTTTCTTCTTCTACTATCTATTCTAGATATGTTCCGTTCTACTTCATATGCACGGATGCTATTTGCCTCCTCTATGTTAGATTACATGACATGTTTCATCTCTATTACATTAGTCATGTTTTATCTAGTATTTCTGTTAATAAAATCATATGGTAAATTGCTTATATTTCCAACAATCCAAAAACCTTATTATTCGCAATTTACCCCGAGTGGTTTTGATGCTTCCATGAGACCTCCTATGTTTGAGGGTATCCACTATAAGAGGTGGCGTGTGACAGCCGTTATACGATTTCAATCCATGAGCTGCTATGACTCCACTCTTGGCAAACCTGAAGGAGATTATGATGCTCAACGGGAATAAGCTTTTCAGAAAATGGGTACCATGTTTAAGGCTGCTCTCTTGAGTGTTCTTGGTGAGAACATAGTTGATGCTTATGCGTCAATTAATAATGGAAAAGATATGTGGGACGCACTTGAGGCCAAGTTTGGGGTCTCGGATGTCGGTACTGAGTACATCATGGAGCAATTCTATGACTACAGGATGATTGGTGAGCGTTCCGTGGTTGAGCAAGCTCACGGGATACAATCATTTTATAGAGAACTTGAGCACTTCAACTGTATGTTACCGGAAAAGTTTGTTGCCGAAGGCATCATCACTAAGCTTCCTCCCTCATGAAGGAACTTTGCTACCTCTCTGAAACACAAGAGACATGAGTTTTCCGTTCCGGATCTCATTTGTACTCTTGATGTGGAAGAAAAGGTGAGAGCAAAGGACACACGTGCTTGAGGTATTGAGGGAGGATCTAGTGCCAATCTGGTACAGAAGAACTACTTACAATCCCACAAATTCAAGAACAAGGACAAGTTTGATGGTAAAGCAAAGTTTGATGGGAAGAACAAGGCTGTACAGCACACCAACTTCAAGAAGAAGAATGACAAGAAGAAAGGTGTTTGTCATGTGTGCGGAGATCCTGACCATTGGGCTCCTAGTTGCCCTAATCGGTATGACAAGCATCGTCTTAGGAAAGGCGGCAAGACCGCTAATGTTGTCATTGGTGACCTTGACGTGAAAGATGCTCGGTATGGTATATTTCCCACTATTTTTTCAGTATGTCATTCTCCTGATTGGTTTATTGACACGGGCGCTAATGTGCATGTATGTGGTAATATTTCCATGTTTTCGTCTTATCAGACCGCAGGGACTTCCACCATGCTGATGGGCAATGTTCAAGTGCTTCTGTTCATGGTGTTGACACAGTCTATCTGAAGTTTACTTCGGGGAAGATCGTGCGGTTGAAGAACGTGCATTATGTCCTCTCCGTTAATAAAAATATTATTAGCAGATCTCTTATGTGTAGAGATGGCTACAAGCTTGTCTTTGAGTCATATAAATTTGTAATATCCAAGTATGCAACCTTTGTTGGTAAAGGTTATGAGTCAGGAGGCCTGTTTTGTTTATCCTTGTCAAATGTTTGCAATAAAGTTGTTAATCATGTTTGCAACAATAGTGAATCAAATGTGTGGTATTCACATCTCTGTCATGTTAACTTTGGTTGTATGTCGCGACTAGCCAAATTGAACTTAATCCCTAGTTTCACCACTGTTAAGGGATCTAAGTGTCAAGTTTGTGTGCAATCTAAGCAACCTCGTAAGTCTCATACGACTGCAGAAACGAGAAATCTTGCACCACTAGAGCGCATACATTCAGATCTATGTGAAATGAATGGTGTTTTGGCAAAAGGTGGAAAGAAATATTTTGTGAGGTTAATTGATGCGTCCACTAGATACTATCATGTGTATCTTCTAAAATCTAAGGACGAGTCTTTGAACTTTTTCAAGATCTATAAAGCTAAAGTGGAAAACCAACTTGATCGTAAAATCAAGAGGCTTAGGTCCGACCGTGGTGGAGAGTATTTTTCCAATGAATTTGATTTTTTTTGTGTGGAACATGGTATAATCCATGAGAGGACGCCTCCCTATTCACCTCAGTCAAATGGGGTAGCCGAAACAAAGAACCGTCCTCTAACTGATTTGGTTAACGCCATGTTAGACACATCAGGTCTCTCCAAGGCATGGTGGGAGGAGGCGATATTGACTACATGTCATGTCCTAAACCGAGTTCCCACAAAGAACAAAGAAATAACTCCATTCGAGGAATGGAAGAAAAAAGGTTAAAACTCTCTTATCTACGAACCTGGGGTTGTTTGGCGAAAGTCAATGTGCCAATTCCAAAAAAGCGCAAGCTTGGACCGAAGACTGTGGATTGTGTTTGTCTGGGATATGCTTTTCATAGCATTGGTTATAGTGTAAAATCCAAGGTATCTGACATGCATGTCAGTACAATCATGGAGTCGAATGATGCAACTTTCTTTGAAGATATCTTTCCCATGAAGGATATGGCTACCTCATCTAATCAGTAGATGCCCGGCTGATCAAATCAGGAACCAGTTACAATTACTGAACCTACCATTTTCGATGGAACACTTTGGAAATCATGTGGAGGAGAACAATGATGTTCCTACTAGGAGCAAGAGACAGAGGACTAAAAAGTCCTTTGGTGATGATTTTCTTGTGTAGGTCATAGATGACACTCCCAGTTCTATTTCAGAGGCCTATGCATCTGAAGATGCTGACTACTAGAAGGAAGCGGTCCGTAGTGAGATGGATTCCATCTTGGCAAATGAAATGAGTGAGATCACTGATCGCCCTCATGAGTGCAAACCTATAGGGTGCAAAATGGGTATTCAAGAAGAAGCTTAGGCCTGATGGTACTACCGAGAAGTACAAGGCACGGCTCATGGCCAAGGGTTATACCCAAAAGGAAGGTGAAGACTTCTTTGATACTTACTCACATGTGGCTCGACTGACCACTGTTCGAGTTCTACTTTCACTAGCTACCTCACATGGTCTTCTCGTTCATCAAATGGATGTTAAGATTGTTTTCCCAAATGTAGAGTTGGGCGAGGAAATTTATATGGAACAACCATATGGGTTTGTAATAGATGATCAGGAAGGAAAAGTATGCAAGTTGCTGAAGTCTTTGTATGGACTCAAGCAAGCACTCAAACAGTGGCATGAGAAGTTTGAAAGAACTTTAACAGCTGCAGGCTTTGTTGTAAATGAAGCTGACAAATATGTGTACTATCTCCATGGTGGGGGAGAGGGAGTTATCCTTTGCTTGTATATTGATGACATACTGATTTTTGGAACAAATTTGAATGTTATTATGGAGGTCAAGGATTTCATATCTTGTTGTTTTGAGATGAAGGATTTAGGAGTGGCTGATGTTATTCTCAACATGAAGTTGTTGAGAGAGGATGGTGGTGGGATTACATTGCTTCAATCTCACTATGTGGAAAAGATCTTGAGTTGCTTTGGCTATAGTGACTGCAAGCCCTCTCCAACACCATATGATGCTATTGTGCTGCTTTGAAAGAATCAAAGAATTGAGATCAATTGAAATATTCTTCGATTATTGGCTCGCTTATGTATTTAGCCAGTGCTACAAGACCTGACATCTATTTTGCTGTTAGCAATCTGAGCCAGTTTGTCTCAAAACCAGGAGATGTGCATTCGGAAGCTCTAGAGAGAGTTATGCATTATTTGAAAGGCACTGCGAATTATGGAATTCACTACACTAGGCATCCAAAGGTGCTTGAAGGGTATAGTGACTCAAACTGGATCTCTAATGCTGATGAGATAAAGGCCATGAGCGGATATGTATTCACTCATGGAGGTGGCATTGTTTCCTAGAAGTCTTGCAAGCAGACCATCTTAACGAGGTCAACAATAGAAATATAGCTCACAACACTAGATACAACTACGATCGAAGCAGATTGGCTTCGTCTTCTCTTGAATGACTTGCCGGTTGTTGAGAAAACCTGTACCGGATATCCTTATGAGCTGCGACAATCAAACTGTGATCACGAAACTGGGCAGCTCAAAGGATAACATGAAGTCATCAAGACACGTTCCGAAAATGTTTAAGTATGTTAGAAAAATGAAAAACTCCGGAGTTATTGCATTGGATTATATCCAAACGTCTAAAAATCTGCAGCTCCTTTTACTAAGTGTCTATCACGTAATGTGATAGATAATGCATCGAGGAAGATGGGTATGAGACACATAATATGAGTTGTTCACATTGGTAACCTAGTCTATGTGATCGGAGATCCTGTGAATTAGATGTGGAAGACAAGTTGTTGGTCAACTAAGAGGAGAGTATCCTTACTATTAATAATACCACTCCATGAAGATGCAATACTCTTCTAAATATGCATGGCAGGTTGATGTATATCTTAATGTGTTCTAAGTGGCTAATTTAAGCAGTGTTGTCCTGCAGAACATCTTTTGAAGAACACACCTATATGAGTCTGATTTTTAGCCGTTGCAATATATGAGAGTAGGGTTCTCTCTAGTAAACTCATGAAAGGTCTCGGAGTATGACGCATAAGCTCCACCCGCAGGGAAGACCCACGGTAGCCCAATATTGGTCAAGGCTTTGTGTGAAGCTAGATTCGCAGAAAACTTGCAGTTCAAGGCCTAGTCCACTCTTCAAGTTGATTACTAGTGTAGCGTAGAGTTCTAGGTGGAAGTTCAACTTAACAGTCTCCACCGCAGCACAGGTATATAAAATAGTGTTTTGGAACCAAAGGCAAATTTTGAGTGCCTCTCGGATCTGGTGAAGGATTGCTGAAATTTTGTCTATTTATGGGCCATCCCAATAGCAGTTTCAGTAATTCCTAATAAATCTTAGAGGCCCACGCATCCCATTTGTGCAAGGCAAGAGGTGGAATTAAAGTTTAGTCTCACATTTCTAGTTTGGTGGGAGTTGGACCTCTTCATAAGGAAGGTTGTTTTCCCACATGTATGAGCATGAGAACAAGAGGGACATCCACGTGCGCTCCTCCTCCGCCACCCGCCTCGTCACGACGCACCGCGGGTTGCGGGAATGAGATGATGTCTAAATTTTTGCTACACACGACTGGTATACGAGAGGTCACACAGTTGAAAATATTTTTGCTATAGTGGAGTTTGAATGCAAGTGCATCCCTTCGGCTGCTGGCTGTTTGCTTCATCTTAGCCTCACCTCCCGTCGCTGGCCTCTCGCCTCCTTCTCCTGTGCCAATAAAAGGGAGGTTGCTCCTCTCCAGAGAGACACACCAGATCTTCTTCTTCCTCTCGCCATCGAGTTCCTGAGCATTGAGCTACTGCCACGATCTTCCCCATCCCGGCTTGCGGCGTGCACCGGAAGTCGGGAAAGTAGGCCTTCAAAACCCCACCTCTTTGAGTCCTGTACGGGAGAAGGACGATAAGGCTTTTGGGGAGCGCTCTGCGCGACGACTGGATGGTTCATCACGGTCGATCCAGACGCCGACAACCACTTCCCCAACGAAGAATTCTTCCCCGACGTCGACAACCTCTTCGACGACATGGCCGGCGAGGATGTTGACCCCAATACCAATGCTTATGCCGTTGTTCCGTACATGTTCCTGTTCTTCTTGTTCGGAATCCTGCTGCAGTTTCTTCTTCTACTATCAATTCTAGATATGTTCCATTCTACTCTATATGCACGGATGCTATTTGCCTTCTCTATATTAGATTACATGACATGTTTCATCTCTATTACACTAGTCATGTTTTATCTAGTATTTCTGTTAATAAAATCATATGATAAATTGCTCATATTTCCAACAGGCCCATCGTCTTGGTGGGGGTTCCGGAGGCCGGCGCAGAAGAACAAGAGTTGCGGTTGACGCCCATGTACCCAGAGCTGGTCACAGAGATCGTGGACATCTCCGACAAGGATTAGAGTAGTGTAGGTTGTTTGATCTATGGAATACGTAGGTTTTTCTCTTTTGCATGTTTTGTGTAGATTTAAGGTTTCAAGTATGAGGTATGCAGATGCAGACCGGTCACTGCCCGCGTACGCGTCCAGGTACGTCTGTGGGAGTTTGAGAGCCCGAATTCGATATCTGCGGCCGTACATGCTCTTACTAGTACGACTTCTACTCCTGACCATGAAGGCATGGAAGACATGAAACGCACCGCCCTCCAGCTTGACCCACACCTTAACGCCGAGGAGCTGGTCGTGGCATCGAGATGAGTTTATCGGATTATTTAAAATGAAATTGTTTTGATCAAAATTTGACAGACCTCTCTACCTGCATGGCACCACCAAGCAAAGAATTGTAGTAATTTTTTTCGGAAAAGTGCAATCACAGCTATACACACCAATGAAAACCATAGCCAACCTATGGTTGGATGGTTATAGGGACAATGGTATCCCCAGCCCACCATGGTTCAAGTCCTGGTGCTCTTATTATTCCTGAATTTATTTCAAAATTTTCAGCGATGCGCTTTTAATAGTAGTAGTAGTCTCTTGGAGGTGCTCATAGGGGTAGGGTGTGCGTGTGTGCGTTAATAGGGGTGAGTGTATGTGCGTATGTATGAGTGCTTACGTGTGTACTAATATTAAAAAAAGACCATAGAACTCTTAACAGATTCTGAGTTTTAAAATCAAATTTACTTTATGAGTTCAGGTCTAAACAAGACGTTTCTCTTACTGGGACACTTTTTCTTGTCAGTCGGTTTCTGATGTTAAAATGCATAGTCATGTAATAGTCTTATGGAACTTCTCTGGATAATATAGAAATAGAACTGGATTTCTTTCATGATGTGTACGTAGAATGTAGGGTACTAGAGAAAATTACAAACAGCAAAATATTTTTTTAACGAGTTACCATGTCAAGCTTGAACCCATGCGTTGATGTATACCATCTTGGCATCTTGTGTAGGGGACGCAAAAAAGCCAGTGAAACAAGCGGGGGCCGAATTTCGTGTTTTGACCCTTTTTGGAAAGGATTTCAGGATCTAACCCCTGTTTGAAATTTTTTCGAGATTTGACCCTTTTGCTACTGCCAGGGCCTACGGCGGTAGGGTTAGATAGCCTACCGCCACGGCCCATGGCGGTAGGGGTGCGACGGAGGCGGCGGTTTGCTTGACTGCACCGTGGATTAGTACCTACCACCAGGAGGCCTGGCGGTAGGCTGTCCAAACCTACCGCCAGAGCACCTGGCGGTAGGGTCTTGTCTCAGTGTAACGATTCTGTAACGAAGAATTGAGTTGCCCTGGCGGTAGGCTGTCTGACCCTACCGCCCAGGAGCCTTGGCGGTAGGATCTTGTTTTTTTCAGTGTAACGATTCTGTAACAAAGAATTGAGTTGCCCTAGCGGTAGGCTGTCTGACCCTACCGCCAGGGGCCTTGGCGGTAGGGTCCTGTGTTTTATGAATTTAAGTTCATTTGCTTGCTTCTTTTCAAATTCAATATGACAATAATATTATAGCAATTTTCACAAATATGACAACAATATCACAGATCTCAAACAATTAAACTTGGGCATCACATACACATTAACAAATTTGAAGTGTATAGAACATTTCAAACGAACTTCAACTAATTAGTAAACGGATTTCCACATAGTTTCACAAATAGCAAACACATAGATCCACAAATAGCAAACACATAGTTCCACGTAGCTTCATAACCACCCGAATAGTTCAATCAAACGAAGTTCAACGAAACTAAAAGAGCCAACTATCGAAGAGCATAATCAGTTGCTCCTTCCCCTCTTGGAGGTACGGTCCTCGTTACTCCTTGAACGATTCTCTTCAGTCTTCTTCTTGGGCCGTCGAGGAACCGGTCTCTGGAAAGGGTCCGGACTCAGCAAATCCTTCTTCTTCGGATTCCTCTTCTTCGGCAGCTGAGATGCTTGAGACGTTTGAGTTCTTTGGAGGTCCATAATCTTCATCGTACTCCTCCTCCCGTTGCTCTCATCCTCCTCCTCCCCTTCTTCATATATGGCCTCCTCCTCCTCCTCCTCCTCCTCCTCCTCCTCCTCCTCTCCAACCAACCTAGGCAGCGAGGGAGCATGGCTCGATGAGCCGATGATACCTGTGTGGCTACTGAGTGATGAGCTTCAAGCCCGGCCCAGCTCCGGCACACCCAAGCAACCCTACCAGCTTGCGACAACGCTGCACGAACTTCTGCACTCACAATGAAGCAAGGTCATAATAAGTTCAGATCGACCGATTGCCAAGTGAACAAGATGCATCTGTTCGAGGAGACTGAAATTGTACCTTCATCGCCCCACGACTCTGGTCTCAGTTATGCGCTCCGGGAAGATGACCTAGTGCATCTGAGGCTTCAAAGATGCATCTGTTCAGCTCACCGGACTGCAACGGCATAAGTCGATCACGTTGACGAATAACATATTTTAAATCGACCGTCGGTTCAAGCGTACCACTCTGTTGATGAGGTGCAAACTCCCTAAATCCACTGTTCATGTCTACGATGCGATGCGGTATGCCTGTTCATCGGGTCAGCCCACTCCAGCTCCGCGATGTCTTCCGCCGTCCATCGAGGCTGAGGCGAAGACGGTGCTTCTGGCCATCATCGTACCACCTCATGTGTCGGGCCAGGTAATCATCCTAGTTAGTCACTCTCCTCTCCACGTCTTTACGCCACCTCCGTCGGTTCCACTCCGTCACATGAGTCTTATGCTCCTCTCCCCAGTCTGTGATCGACTGATTCTTCTGCCGGCTCATGCTGCAAGGCATAAGCAACAAGAATCATCATAAGCGCAATGAGATCATCATAAGCAACAAGAAACATGATAATCTCACGGAGAACAAAGAGCTCACGGTGGAGCGCGTGGCCGCCCGGTATCGGTGGGCTGGCCGGTGGGGTATATCTTGATAAATCCCAAAGCTGCGTGGCCGCAGCGTTGTAGCAAATGCCACCGACGGCGTACACACAGATCATGGGCACGATGCACCGCCGGAGACCACGGTCCGCATCGCACATCACGTTCAGATCAAAGTCCCACTCTCGTTCTTGTCGTCGGCCGCAGATTACCTATTACATATACCTTGGTAAGTTCGCACTCTCGGTCAATAAGCGGAATCAAAGAGAAAGGTGTTGGGCGAGTTCATATACCTACGTGTCGTCAAAGCGTCCAACTTCGTTGGTGTAGGTCTTGTACGAAGTCTTGTTTAGCCCGTGTAGAGTTTGACAACGTCCCACTCGTAAGCTACGGTGGGGTTTTAGTCTCGTCGCCTTCTTTGCCATAGTCTTCCCATGGGCGTCTTGGCAACTTCTCTGGGCGCCCCACCGGCAGCGCTCCCACATCCAAATGGAGAAGGCCGGACAAAGCCACCCATATTGGACTTGTCTCCCGTCCTCTGCGTTGCGTCGTCAAGCTGCAAAACATCAAATGAGGATCGAGATATAAGAAAATGTCATGGACACACTTTACGTAGGTAGGTGCGCAATTAGACACTCTCTTACCGAGCGGTATAGGTAGGCGAGAGATGCCGTCCCCCAACTGTACCACTGCATCCCAGTCCGCTAGGAAGAACAGAATCGCCCAGTTGGCGAGTTCCGGAGCTGTCTGGAAACACGACCTCCGAGAGAATATACCACAGATAGGCCCTCGCGTACAACTCCTGATCGCCTCATCTGCGCCTTGGGGCATGTCCTCCGGTGCTCCGAGCCGAGCAACGGCACACGGATGTCTGGTTACTCTTGGCACCAGGGCAGTCGCCGATGAGGGTGGTGACCCTCTCCTGCCAGTTGGCCCTCTCCACTCGACCGGTGAGTGCATGACCCTCGATCGACATTGCAGTAATCATGCCCCAGTCCTCTAGGGTCACCGTCATCTCCCCGCATGGTAGATGGAAAGAATGGGTCTCCGGTCTCCAACGGTCAATCAGAGATGTGAGAGCCGCGTGGACAAGCGTCGGCGGCTGACACTTGAACTGCAGCACGAAACCCAACAGACGGGCTCTCTTGAAGAGCGGTAGCGTAGCGCTCGTCATAGTCCATATGCCCATGAACCCCGTGACCCCTCAGGCGCAATGGCTGGAGCGTCTGTTAAAAAGTGAACGCCAAAAAGTTAGGAAATCATTTTCATCAATCCGAGAACTTTGATCAAAATTTCTTTCATATCACTTACCTCTCCGTTCTCTATGAAACGGGCACGATGACCCTTGTCGAATGCCCAGTCCAGCATGCAGTACCGTGGGCCGATGTTGTCCGCAAGAGGTGGCCGCCTTAATAGAGTTTCATAAACAAAAGCACCATAAGCATAAGCATACATAAACAAACAATGAACTCAAATCATATCAAGATCAAATTTTAAGCATATTCCTCCAACAACATCTACTACACATGATGGATCAAATCATATCAACATGCATCATATAAAAAACCTCCAACATACATCATAGCTTCATATTTTTAAACAAAATTTTCCAAACAATATCTTCATATCATCATATCAACATGCATCATCAAACTAGGGTTCATCTTCACACTAGAGCATATCATCATATCAACATGCATCATCAAACTAGGGTTCATCCCTTTATCAACAATACATCATAAACTTTTTAACAAAAAAAAATTATGAACTAGGGTTCATCTTCACACTAACATATGAACTATTGATTAGAGTACATATCCAATACCACTACTTACTAAAGAACTAAGAACTACAACTACAATCAATCTTAGGTGAAAAAAAATCAATCCAAGTTCAAAAACATGAGGGATTTCAAGCAAATAATGCGTCGAATCGGTAGCAAGTTTGCAAAAACTAATTGGAGGGATCGGAGGAGCTTACGGTTCTCTCCTCGGGGTCATCTCGATCCGCCAAAACGGTGAAGAATCGGTGAAGATCCAAGGGGGGGAGTGGAGGAGATGAGAGAGGGAGATAGGGGCGACTTGGGGGAGAAAGAAAGGAGAAACTGCTGAATTGGGGGAGGGGAGGGGTGGGGAGAAGGGAAGGGGCGCGGTCTCGGGCGAAATAACTGCCCCGCACCCTACCGCCAGGGCCCCTGGCGGTAAGGTTAGACAGCCTACCGCCAGGGCCCATGACGGTAGGGTGCGACGGAGGGGGACGGCGCCGTCTCCGCGTGCTGACGTGGATAAGTTTCCTACCGTCATGGGACCTGGCGGTAGGCTATCTAACCCTACCGCCAGATGCCCTGGCGGTAGGCAAAAGGGTCAAATCTTAAAAATGTTTCAAACCAGGACCAGATCCTGAAATACTTTTTAAAAAGGGTCAAAACACGAAATTCGGCCACAAGCGGGGCCTGCCTCTTGCATGCGGCCAGCAGCAGCAGAGCCGAGGCAGCGAGGTTGTTGACCTTTGTCTCTGTAAACAAGGACAGTGCGTTGTCAAACCCATACTGCCGTGCAATGCATGTACGACATATTGTCTTCTCTAGTGGGGACGCAAGCCAGGAGCGAGGAGTACAACGGAAGCCACGGCCGATCGCTCCGTGACCTGACGTGACAGTACGACGGCCGAGTGCATTGGAGACAGAGTTACATCATTGCCGGTTCTGGAGTTGCGCACGAAGAGCTGGGAACTTGGACGGGACCGGTCACCAGGTTTGTGCTCCTAGGCAAGGAGCCGAGGAGGTGTTCGGCGGCAGAAATCACATATCTGACCTGAGGCAGAAATCAAATCACAAACTGACCTGCTCAACGAAAAATTTCACTTTCCTGACCCTTTGGTGTGGCGCCCGACAGCTGGGCGCCGCACCCTCTGATCTGGCGCCTTTCCTTCGGGCGTCGCACGTCCTGCCAGCGTGGCAGCCACCCACCGAGGGTGCTGCACTGTAGGGTGCGGCGCCCAGCTGTCGGGCGCCACACCAAAGGGTCAGGAAAGTGAAATTTTTCGTTGAGAAGGTCAGTTTGTGATTTGATTTCTGCCTCAGGTCAGATATGTGATTTCTGCCGTGTTCGGCGGCAAAATCTGACGCTCGCAGCAAATCTTTTTGCCATAATAAGAGGACTGTAAATATCTCTCGGGAGTTGTAAAAGGTCCACAGAGGGTTGTTAATGTTTCTTGATACTATGCACAGTCTAAAGTCCAACTGCCAAAAGTTCTCTTCAAAACTGAACAACGGAGAAGAAATTCAAAGTTTTAAGTTTGGCCAACAATTACTTTATTAAATATGATATATAAAACGTAAAATTTTAATTGATGATTTTGTTGCTTAACTTGATAACATGATTTGTAGTACATTAGTTCAAAATAATTATATCATTGGATCTATTAATCAACATGTTGATGACTTCAAATAAAAAATGTTCAACATAAGAATTGTGCATCTCGTTGAAATAAATAACCATGTTTTTTGTATCCTCGTAATTTAAGATTGTATGCGATATAAACAAGAGGACGGACAAATGGTTGGAATATCATGGACTTCTTCGGAGGGTGTGTGTGGAGGTGTGTAGTGGGATTCGATTTTCATTCGTCTACGGATGTGTGTCTGCAGATTAGACTCTTTCGATCTAAGCTTCTCTTTCATCGACATCGGTTGTTGTTGTGGTGCGCTGGTCCTATGGGAACTTAGCACGCCAATTTTCCGACTGTCTATTACAACAATGTTTTCCTGATTCTGATGAGGGAGGACCGATGATGGTCGCACGCCTTCGGCTCGCTATAGTTCTTGTAATTGTCACTAGGTGGTCTACGACCTGGATGTAATCTTATTTATGATGTTTTTATGCTATCTTGACAATTGATGAATAGATCGGAAGTCTTTTCATACAAAAAAGTAAAACGGGCCCTACCACCCCAAAGATTATCTTAAACTGAGAAGTGTTCAATATAAAAATCGTGCGCCTCATGAAGGCATGCAATTTTGTTTTATTGGATTATCACGATCCAAGGAAATATGCAACCTCCATAGAAAAATATCACATACATGTCTGGGATACATGTGTGAGGTAAGCATGATGTTTTATTCTTCAAGAGGGCCTTGAACTAAGAAGTGTTCAACATGAAAATTGTGCGTCTTGTCATGGCGAATGAACAATTCTTTTGAATCATATCAATCTGAGATCGTATGCGACCTCCAAAGCCAAACCACGGTGCTACAAATTTAGAGGTTTGAGGGCAAATTTAGGGAAAGTCCCGCACCTCATAGATATGTAAGCCGCGACGGTGAATTGAAACAACATATTATTTTTAAAAAGAGAATATATTAATATCACAAACATACAAATTACGCTTAGCCTCTACACCAACAAGAAGTCACTAAGACATTTAGGACACATACTATAACACCCCGGATGTAACTTTCCATATTTGTAACTCCAACTCTTGCCATTTTCGGCATTGTGATATGTTATTCCCTCCGTGGTTGGGCTTTTCTTCATTTTTGCATTTTGTCCATGTCATGCATATTAAATCATGTCATCATTTTCATCTCATTTGCATACGTGTTCGTCTCTTGATTCCGAGCATTTTTCCGTTGTCCGTTTTGCAATCCGGCACTCCTATGTCCCCGGCGTCCCCTTTTACGTTTTTCGTGGCCGGGTACTAAGCTTTCTCGGAATGGACCGAGGTTTGTCAAGTGGCCTTGGTATACCACGGTAGACCACCTGTCAAGTTTCGGGTCATTTGGAGCTCGTTTGGTACTCCAACGGTTAACCGCACTCTCGCAAAGGCCTCTTTTAAGTTGCAGCCCAACTCCCTTTCAAAACAGCCCAATAACCCATCTAAGTCACTTCCATGCTCTCCGTCGTCCGATCACGATTGTGTGGGCGAAAACTACACCTCATTTGGACTCTCCTAGCTCCCTCTATGCCTATTTAAGCAACCCCCCATTTCAAATCCGGATCAAACCCTAGCCTCCTTCTCCCTCCGCGCGCCGGACGCGTCCATCGCCGCGCCGCACACGTCTGCGCCGCCGCGCCCGGCCAGTCCCAAGCCGCCACGTGGCCTCCTAGCCACCCGCGCCGCGCCCGCCCGCTTAGCACGGATCGGGCCCCCCAAGCTCATCGTCGCGCCGCCCGCCTCGCATGGCGCCCGGCGCCAGCGCCCGTCTCCGGCGAGCCGCCGCCCGCCGCCCAGCGCCTCCCGCGCCAGCGCCGCCCGAACACCGGCGCCTCCCAGCCGCCGCCTCGGCGACCACCGGCCGCTTGCCGCCACCTCGCCCGGCCGGCCCGGTCCGTCGCCGCCTCCCCTTCCTCGGCCGGCCCCGCCCGGCATCTCCTCCTCCGGCGAGCAGCGCCGCCGCCCGCTTGGTTCGGGCCCGATCTCGTTCGGGAACCCGAGGGTTGACTTCCCCCCCCCCCCCCCGCCCCTCAAATTTCGTCTAAGTTTTGTCTCGTTGATTAATTTGTGGCATTTTCAACGCATCATAATTTTGCATCTGTAGCTCCATTTCGTGCGTGTAATATGTCAAAATGTTCGCGTCGAAGAGTAGATCATTTCACCTCATTGCATCATTTTCATTTTAGCTCATATTGATGCCAAAAATGCTGTTGGAAGAGGGCTATATGATGTTAGTTTCTGTTTCTTAACAGAACATGCACTTTTGTTATTTTTGCTATGATTGATATGTGCATCCTATGAATTTGAGTCCTACATGTGTTTTGTAATATGCCATGCCATATTTCCAGGGGTGTATGCCATGTATTTTTGTGATCTATGTGATGACTAGCACAAGCATGCAAAGTAGGCTTCCTGATGTTGCTGTTTTCGGCCCCTGTTTTGCTGATATTTTGATGCCATGTTAACTTGGTGCTACCCAGAGATCCATGCATATTTTGAGATACTTCAGTAAGGATGTTTTGAACATATGGTTATGCTCTATCCATCCATGCCTTTGTTTGCAATTATGGATTGCCATAGCTTGAGTCAGTCGAGCTCTACTTTTGCTATAAAATGTTTCCTAGCAGATTGTTTACATGTTATTCAATTTTGCCAAGGTTGTTGTGATTGATCCGTGTAGGCTATGATGTTGTTCTTCCAATTTGTAGCTTCTATGCCATGTATTCCTGATGGATGTATGCTTAGTTTATCATGAGATGCTCTGTAGTGAGTGCATCGAGCTCTTAAACATGCCTACTTGTTATCTGTTTTTGACATGCCCTGTTGCTGAATCTGTTAACGGAACTTGCTATATTGACATGGATGTTACTATATTTTCTGATCCTTTTTTGATTATGGTCAGTAAGGGAATTTTGTTCTATGCGTTAAGTAGATTCATTTCATTCCCTGTTTTGCTATTATATGTTCCTGTAGCATGTAGTTTTCTTGCTCTGAACATTGCTTCCTGATGCTGTTTTTGCCATGTTAAGTAATTTCACCAAGTCTGTGAAGCTGATATGTTTTGCACTTTTGTCATGCTTGTTGGAACCTGTTATGATGTGAATTAGCCGTAGCTCAGTGTTCATCTTTTGTCAAGCATCTTGAGTAGATCACTACCATATGCTTTTCCGGTATGTTTGGGTGAATTTGTTTAATTTCGTGTTGCTTGCTATGTGGTATCATGCTGTTAATGGCAGATTTGTGCCATTCTTGTTTTGCTTGTCATTTGCAAACCGTGCATCCGATTCCGGTGATCTTTATATCGATTTCAACCGAAATCATCTCATCTTTCCAGCGGCATACTTGGTTTGCCAAGTTGATGCCTGGTTCATCATTTTCCTTCCGAGCACGCATACGCATTGCATATCACATCCCGCATATCATGCCATATATTGCATCATGTTGCTTGTGCATTGCACCGTGATTTATTGTGGTTCCTTTGTTTGTGTCATTGCTTTGGGTAGAGCCGGAGGCGAGTACGTGAGCGAGGAACCTGTTGAGAATGCTTACGAGGATCAAGCTTTCGACAACTCTGAGAACTTTGCGCAAGATGACCATACCCTCGAAATCACTTCTATCTTTGCTATGCTAGATGCTCGCTCTTTTGCTATGCCTATGCTACGATGCCTATCACTTGCTATATCATGCCACCCATATTGCCATGTCAAACCTCTAACCATCCTATCCTAGCAAACCGTTGTTTGGCTATGTTACCGCTTTGCTCAGCCCCTCTTATAGTGTTGCTAGTTGCAGGTGAAGATGAAGTTTGTTCCTTTTGGAACATGGAGATGTTGTTCCTTGTTGGGACATGTTTACTTGTTGGGGATATCACAATATATATCTGCTATAATTAATGCATCTATATACTTGGTAAAGGGTGGAAGGCTCGGCCTTATGCACAGTGTTTTGTTCCACTCTTGCCACCCTAGTTTCCGTCATACCGGTGTTATGTTCCTTGATTTTGCGTTCCTTACGGTTGGGTGATTTATGGGACCACCTTGACAGTTCGCTTTGAATAAGACTCCTCCAAAGAAGGCCCAACATTGGTTTTACCATTTGCCACCTAAGCCTTTTTCCCCGGGTTTCGCGAGCCCGAGGTCATCTTTATTTAAACCCCCGGACCAGTGCTCCTTTGAGTGCTGGCCCGAACTAGAGCCTGTCTGGCGCCCCTCAAGGAAACTTGAGGTCTGGTTTTAGTTGTATGGACTGCTCATCCGGATGTGCCACGAGAACGAGATATGTGCAGCTCCTATCGGGATTTGTCGGCACAATCGGGCGGCTCTGCTGGTCTTGTTTTATTGCTTTGTCGAAATGTCTTGTAGTCCGGGATTCCGAGACTGATCGGGTCTTCCCGTAGAAGGAATATCCTTCGTTGACCGTGAGAGCTTATAATGGGCTAAGTTGGGACACCCCTGCAGGGTATTATCTTTCGAAAGTCGTGCCCGCGGTTATGAGGCAGATGGGAATTTGTTAATGTCCGGTTGTAGAAAACCCGAAGTTGACCTCAATTAAAATACACATCAACCGCGTGTGTAACCGTGATGGTCTCTTCTCGGCGGAGTCCGGGAAGTGAACACGGTGTTGGAGTTATGTCTGACGTAAGTAGTTCAGGGTCACTTCTTGATCGCTACTAGCTTCACGACCGTGCTTTGCTCCTCTTCTCGCTCTCTTGTGCGAATGTAGCCACCATATATGCTAGTAAACTGCTGCAGCCCCATCTCACAACTCTGTCCTTCCTTTAAGCTTAAATAGTCTTGATCTCGCGGGTGTGAGATTGCTGAGTCCCGTGACTCACAGATTCTACCAAAATAGTTGCAGGTGCCGGCGATGCCGGTCAGGTGGCGCAACCGAGCTCAAGTGGGAGTTCGACGAGGAACGTGGTCGCTTACTATGTGTCTTTTCCAGATGATCAGTAGTGGAGCCCAGTTGGGACGATCGGGGATCTGTGTAGCATTTGGGGTATCTTCTTTTATTTTGGTTCCGTAGTCGGACCTTGAGTGTATTCTGGATGATGGATGTTTATTTATGTATTGTGTGAAGTGGCAACTGTAAGCCAACTATGTATCTCTTTCCTTTATGTATTACATGGGTTGTGTGAAGATTACCTCACTTGCGACATTGCTTTCAATGCGGTTATGCCTCTAAGTCGTGCCCGACACGTGGGAGATATAAGCCGCATCGAGGCGTTACAAGTTGGTAATCAGAGCCTTCCCGACTTAGGAGCCCCTACTTGATTGTTTCTTTGGCGTTGTTGAGTCTAGAACGGAAAATGTTTTGAGTCTTAGGATTATATATATCGGAGAGTAGGATTCTTTTACTCCCAGTCCCTTCGTCAGCTCTGTGAGGTCTCTGACGTAGAAGTTTTGACTCTCCTCTCCTCAAATTTTACTAAAAAAATTTTAGGATCACGCTGGTATCTTGGGATCGTTCCGATGGTTTTGTGGCGAGAACATTGTTCTTGGTTCCTCGACATTTAGGGGTTGTGGCGGTGTCCGGGAGTTGAGCTCCGAGGTGTTGTCGTCACAATTTTATCGTTGCAGTTCGGAATACCTGAGTTTTGCCGACATCGAAATCTCTTTTGTGCAGTTGTTGGTGAGATAACCCCGATAACCCAATCTTTGAGGCGAGCTCGAGTATTGCCATGACTCATTATAACGGATGTTTTTCGAAGGTCGAGGTACCACGATTTCCGAAGGTTTCTTGGTTATGTGTTGACGGATGGATACAATTTGGATCTAGGTATTGTTAGTTTGGGTGATATATTTTGTGTCCCTGTATCCCCAACACCAGATTGCATAACCGTAAAGTTTCGGGAGTTTATAGGTGGGATTCAAGTAGCTCTTAGCATTTCTTCCCGCAGATATTTGGTTCGTGATTGGGTAATCCTTACCACTTATTTGTTCCAGTCGTACCTTGTTATTTTTTCATCAACCTTTAATCAAGTGGCTTCTCACCTTAATGGACGTGTGATGTTCGCTTTTGGAATTCATTCGTTCATCCTTGTTCGAATGTTTATTGTGAAGACTATATGTTGCAATTTCTATCCGTTGATTCAACTTGTCTATCCGTCTATCAAAGTGCTAACGGATGTCACCCTCTTCAGGATGGCTCCGCCAACGCGTCTGAATCCGGATCGCAATGATGAGAGTCAGTCGAACCCTCCACCTCCACCTCCACCTCCGGAGGCATGGCAAGCTATCATGGCAGCCACCAATGCCAATGCTCAGATGATTTTGCAACTCTTGCAAGAGCGTACTCAAGGGCAAGGCAATCAAGGCAATCAAGGTCAAGGCAACAACCAGACGCACTTTGCTACTCTCAGCCAGTTCCTCGCTAATCAGCCAAAGTCTTTCAGTTTCTGTGTCGAGGCCACAGACGCCGACGATTGGCTTGTGGACATCTGCAAACATTTTGAATGTAGCAATGTCAGACCTGAGGACTTTGTCAAGTTTGCTTCGTTTCAACTCAAGGACCAAGCTGCTGAGTGGTTCCAGCAATACAAAGATTCCGGAGGAGGTCATGTCATTACAGGATGTGTTCACGAGATTTCAGAGCTCACCACATTCCGAAAAGTGTTGTTGAGAGCAAGCGTGAGGAGTTCCGCAATCTCAAGCAAGGCAACATGTCTGTGTATCAATACAATATCCAGTTCCAGAAACTCGCTCGTTTTGCTAAGCAAGACGTCCCTAATGAAAAGAGTAGGATCTATCAATTCAAAGGTGGTCTCAGAGAAGATCTGCAATTAGCTCTTGTGCTTTTTGAGCCAGATAAGTATGATGAATTCTACAACATGGCACTGAAGCAAGAAGCTGCCCAGCTCAAATGTGAGGCTTCTAAGAAAAGAATCAGGGATGCAGTTCAGTCTTCTTCTTCCTCTCAAGTGGCAGCTAAGCAGCAGAAGTTCTACCTTCCTCCTCCTCCGTTCCGTCGGCCTTATCGCCAGAAGAACTCAGGTGGTCGTGGATCTTCCCACCCACCCAACCCAGGCTATCGTAACAAGTCTAATTCTCAAGCTCCAAGGTCAAATGCTCCTTATCACCGTCCGCTCTCGAGGTGACTTGCAACAAATGTCGGCGAAAGGTCACTATGCGAACAAATGCTTCAACCAAAGGCGCCTTCCGCCTCCTCCTCCTGTGAAATCTTCCAGCAATGCAGTGGTCAAGCATAATCCCAAGTCTTCCAAGGTGAACATGATGAATGCAGCTCAAGCAGAGGATTCTTCTGATGTGATAATGGGTAATCTCTTAGTTAACGATATTCCTGCAAAAGTCTTATTTGATACTGGTGCATCGCATTCTTTCATCTCAAGACCTTTTGTGGCTATGCATGATTTGGTTACTCAAGCATTGCCGAGACCTTTGTCTATTGTTTCTCCGGCTAAGGAAATGACTTCTCGAGTTTTGGTTCCGAATGTCGGTATCAAGATGGGTGACTATAGATTTCTGGCTAAACCAATTGTTCTTGGTGACTCGGATATTGATCTTATTCTCGGGATGGACTGGCTTTCTCAGCACAAAGCTCAACTTGATTGTGCTGCCAGGGAAATTCAATTGACTCACTCCTCTAATGATGTGATCATCTATGCCGCTCGTGATGAAACCATTTGGTTTTTTTCTCTCAATGAGAAGGGCGAATTGGATGCTATCTCTCAAATTCCAGTCGTTTGTGAGTACCAAGATGTCTTTCCAGAAGAGCTTCCGGGTATGCCTCCTCACCGGCCAGTTGAGTTCGTTATAGATCTTGAGCCCGCATCGAACCCGTTTGCAAGCGTCCATACAAGCTTGGACCTAATGAGCTGAAGGAATTGAAGAAGCAGCTCGATGAACAAGAGCGTCTGGGTTTGATCGAGACCGAGTTCATCTCCTTGGGGTTGTGGTGTTCTTTTGTCCAGAAGAAGGATGGCACGGACCGACTTTGCATCGATTACCGTCCATTGAATAAGAAGACTATCAAGAACAAGTATCCACTTCCCAACATCAATGAGCTTTTCGAGCAACTCAAAGGTGCTAAAGTGTTCTCCAAGCTTGACCTTCGTATGGGTTATCATCAGATTCGCATTCGTGAACAAGATATTCCCAAGACAGCATTCGAGAACAAGCTTTGGTTCTTATGAATATCTTGTCATGTCTTTCGGCCTTGTCAATGCTCCTCCAACTTTCTCTCGAATGATGAACTTCATCTTCAACCCCTACACCAATGAATTCGTCTTGGTCTATCTTGATGATATTTTGGTCTTCTCCAAGAATAAGAAGGATCATGCCAAACATTTGCGATTGGTGCTAGACAAGCTCAGAGAGCATCAATTCTATGCTAAGTTCTCCAAATGTGAATTTTGGCTTGATGAAGTGCTTTATCTTGGTCATATCATCTCCGCCAAGGGCATCGCTGTTAATCCCGAGAAGGTGTCTGCAATTGTGAATTGGGAACCTCCTCAGAATGTCAAGCAGCTCCATGATTTTCTTGGTCTTGCAAGCTATTGCGAAGATTCGTTGAGAACTTCTCCAAGATTGCAAAGCCTCTTTCCAACCTCCTCCGTAAGCATGTGAAGTATGTCCGGTCTCCCCGAGTGTGACGTTGCTTTCAATACTCTCAAAGAGAAACTCGTCACAGCTCCCTGTCTTGACTCCTCCTGATGAATCCAAGCCATTTGAAGTTTTCTGTGATGCTTCTCTTCAAGGTCTCGGTCTTTGTGTTAATGCAAGAGAAGAGGGTTGTGGCCTATACCTCCCGCCAGTTGAAGCCCAACAAAAAGAACTACCCCACTCACGATCTTGAGTTGGCGGCAGTTGTCCATGCATTGATAACATGGAGACATCTCTTGTTGGGAAGGAAAGTGGACATATTCACCGATCACAAGAATCTCAAGTATATCTTCACTCAACCCAACCTCAACCTCAGGCAGACTCGATGGGTCGAAATGATTCAAGAGTACAACCCAAGTATTGAATATACTCCGGGCAAGGCCAATGTCATTGCAGATGCTTTGAGCAGGAAGGCTTATTGCAACAGCTTAATCCTCAAGCCCTTCCAACCGGATCTTTGTGAAGCTTTCCGTAAGCTGAATCTTCAAGTTGTTCCTCAAGGCTTTCTTGCCAACCTCATAGTCTCTCCAACTTTGGAAGATCAGATTCGTGAGGCCCAACTCCTGGATACCATGGTGAAAAAGGTGAAACGTGGTATCGACAAGGGCATTTCCAAGTACAAGTGCTTCCACATTGATGACAAAGATACTCTTTTCTTCGAGGACCGGATTGTGGTTCCTAAGGGTGATCTACGTAAAGTCATTATGAATGAGGCACACAGTTCGCTTCTATCCATTCATCCTGGAAGTACGAAGATGTATCATGACCTCAAGCAGTCATATTGGTGGACTCGAATGAAGCGAGAAATTGCTCAATTCGTGAATGAGTGTGATGTCTGCGAGAAGAGTGAAAGCAGAACACCAAAGACCAGCTGGTCTCCTCCAACCTCTTGCTATTCCAGAATGGAAGTTTGATCATATCGAAATGGACTTCGTGACTGGTTTTCCTAAGTCCAAGCGTGGAAATGATGCTATCTTCGTTGTCATTGACAAGCTTACGAAAGTGGCTCATTTTCTTGCTATCAAAGAATCCATCACAGCAGCTCAGTTGGCAGAGCTATACACCTCCAGGATTGTCTCCTTGCACGGCATTCCACAATTGATCTCTTCAGACCGTGGCAGCATTTTCACCTCCAAGTTTTGGGATTCTTTTCAGAAGGCCATGGGCACCAACATTCGTTTCAGCACAGCTTTCCACCCTCAAACAAGTGGCCAAGTCGAGTGAGTCAATCAAATCCTTGAAGATATGCTCAGGGCTTGTGTCATTTCTTTCGGTATGAAATGGGAAGATTGTCTTCCATATGCCAAGTTCTCCTACAACAACAGCTTCCAAGCGAGTTCGGGCATGGCCCCATTCGAAATTCTATATGGCAGAAAGTGTCGTACTCCTCTCAATTGGTCCGAGACAGGTGAACGCCAACTTCTTGGCAACGACTTGATCACGAAGCGAAGAAATGTGCAAAGTCATTCGTGAGAATCTCAAAGCCAAGAATCGCGCCCGGAAAAGAGCTATTATGATGACAAGCACCGTGATGTGGCTTTTGATATCGGAGACCATGTCTACCTCCGCGTCTCTCAATGAAAGGCACTCGCCGCTCGGTATCAAAGGGAAGCTTGCCCCTAGATACGTGGGTCCTTTCAAGATCATTGGCAAAAGAGGCGATCTCGCCTATCAACTTGAGCTTCCATCCAACTTTGCAAAAGTGCACGATGTGTTTCACGTCTCACAGCTTCGCAAGTGCTTCAAGACTCCTGAACGCACTATCAACTTTGAAGAGATTGACCTCCAAGAAGATCTCTCTTATCATGAGCACCCCGTTGCTATTCTTGAAGAAACCGAGCGCAAGACTCGCAGCAAGTCAATCAAATTCCTGAAAGTGAAGTGGTCACACCATTCAACCGAGAAGCCACACAGGAGCGCGAGGCTCCCCTCCGTTCCGACTATCCGGAGTTCTGTCAGTCCTCGATCTCGGGACGAGATCCTCTTGTAGTGGTGGAGTGTTGTAACACCCCAGATGTAACTTTCCATATTTGTAACTCCAACTCTTGCTATTTTCGGCATTGTGATATGTTATTCCCTCCGTGGTTGGGCTTTTCTTTATTTTTGCATTTTGTCCATGTCATGCATTTTATATCATGTCATCATGTGCATCTCATTTGCATACGTGTTCGTCTCTTGATTCCGAGCATTTTTCCCGTTGTCCGTTTTGCAATCCGGCACTCCTATGTCCCCCGGCGTCCCCTTTTACATTTTTTCGTGAGCGGGTACTAAGCTTTCTCGGAATGGACCGAGGTTTGTCAAGTGGCCTTGGTGTACCACCGGTAGACCACCTGTCAAGTTTCGGGTCATTTGGAGCTCGTTTGGTACTCCAACGGTTAACCGTGACTCTCAAGAAGGCCTCTTTTAAGTTGCAGCCCAACTCCCTTTCAAAACAGCCCAATAACCCATCTAAGTCACTTCCATGCTCTCCGTCGTTCGATCACGATCGTGGGCGAAAACTACACCTCATTTGGACTCTCCTAGCTCCCTCTATGCCTATTTAAGCAACCCCCATTCCAAATCCGGATCAAACCCTAGCCTCCTTCTTCCTCCAGCCGGACGCATCCATCGCCCTTGCCCGGACACGTCCCGCGCCGCGCGCCAGCGATCCCAAGCCGCCACGTGGCCTCCTCGCCACCGCGCGCCCGCCGCCCGAGCCGGTCGGCCCCCAAAGCCCGTCGCCGCGCCGCCGCCTCCCAGGCGCTCGGCGCCCAACGCCCGTCTCCGTGAGCCGCCGCCCGCCGCCCGGCGCCTCCAGCCGGCGCCGCCCGAACACCGGCGCCTCCGGCCGCCCGGGCGCCTCAGCGACCACCACGCCGCCGCCACCTCGCCGGCCGGACCCGGTCCCGTCGCCGCGCCGCCGCCGCTTCGGTTCCGGGCCCGATCTAGATCGGGAACCCGAGGGTTGACTTCCCCCCCCCCCCTCAAATTTCGTGTGTTTTGTCTCGTTGATTAATTTGTGGCATTTTCAACGCATCATAACTTTGCACCCGTAGCTTCATTTCGTCCGTGTAATATGTCAAAATGTTCAACTCGAAGAGTAGATCACTTAATATAAGTGTATCATTTTCATTTGAGCTCATCTTGATGCCCGAAATGCTGTTGGAAGAGGGCTATGTGATGTTAGTTTCTGTTTCTTAACAGAACATGCACTTTTTTTATTTTTGCTATGATTGATGTGTGCATCCTATGAATTTGAGTCCTACATGTGTTTTGTAATATTCCATGCCATATTTCCAGGGGTGTATGCCATGTATTTTTGTGATCTATGTGATTACTAGCACAAGCATGCAAAGTAGGCTTCCTGATGTTGCTGTTTTCGGCCCCTGTTTTGCTGATATTTTGATGCCATGTTAACTTGGTGCTACCAGAGAGATCCATGCATATTTTGAGATACTTCAGTAAGGATGTTTTGAACATATGGTTATGCTCTATCCATCCATGCCTTTGTTTGCAATTATGGAGTGCCATAGCTTGAGTCAATCGAGCTCTACTTTTGCTATAAAATGTTTCCTAGCAGATTGTTTACATGTTATTCAATTTTGCCAAGGTTGTTGTGGTTGATCCGTGTAGGCTATGATGTTGTTCTTGCCATGTGTAGCTTCTATGCCATATCTTCTTGATGGATGTATGCTTAGTTTATCATGAGATGCTCTGTAGTGAGTGCATCGAGCTCTTAAACATGCCTACTTGTTATCTGTTTTTGACATGCCCTGTTGCTGAATCTGTTAACGAAGCTTGCTATATTGACATGGATGTTACTATATTTTATGATCCTTTTTGGATTATGGACATTAAGGGACTTTTTTTCTATGCTTTGAGTAGATTCATTCCATTCCCTATTTTGATATTATAAGTTCCTGTAGCATGTAGTTTTCTTGCTCTGAACATTGCTTCCTGATGCTGTTTTTGCCATGTTCAGTAATTTCACTAAGTCTGTGAAGCTGATATGTTTTGCACTTTTGTCATGCTTGTTTGAACCTGTTATGTTGTGAATTAGCCATAGCTCAGTGTTCATCTTTTGTCAAGCATCTTGAGTAGATCACTACCATATGCTTTTCTGGTACGTTTGGGTGCAGTAGCTTAATTTCTTGTTGCTTGCTATGTGGTATCATGCTGTTAATGGCAGATTTGTGCCATTCTTGTTTTGCTTGTCATTTGCAAACCGTGCATCCGATTCCGGTGATCTTTATATCGATTTCAACCGAAATCATCTCATCTTTCTAGCGACATACTTGGTTTGCCAAGTTGATTCCTGGTTCATCATTTTCTTTCCGGAGCACGCATATGCATTGCATATCACATCCCGCATATCATGCCATATATTGCATCATGTTGCTTGTGCATTGCACCGTGATTTATTATGGTTCCTTTGTTTGTGTCCTTGCTTTGGGTAGAGCCGGGAGACGAGTACGTGAACGAGGAACCTGTTGAGAACGCTACGAGGATCAAGCTTTCGACAACTCGAGAACTTTGCGAGCAAGATGACCATACCCTCGAAATCACTTCTATCTTTGCTATGCTAGATGCTCGCTCTTTTGCTATGCCTATGCTACGATGCCTATCACTTGCTATATCATGCCACCCATATTGCCATGTCAAACCTCTAACCATCCTATCCTAGCAAACCGTTGTTTGGCTATGTTACCGCTTTGCTCGGCCCCTCTTATAGTGTTGCTAGTTGCAGGTGAAGATGAAGTTTGTTCCTTTTGGAACATGGAGATGTTGTTCCTTGTTGGGACATGTTTACTTGTTGGGGATATCACAATATATATCTGCTATAATTAATGCATCTATATACTTGGTAAAGGGTGGAAGGCTCGGCCTTATGCCTGGTGTTTTGTTCCACTCTTGCCACCCTAGTTTCCGTCATACCGGTGTTATGTTCCTTGATTTTGCGTTCCTTACACGGTTGGGTGATTTATGGGACCCCCTTGACAGTTCGCTTTGAATAAGACTCCTCCAGCAAGGCCCAACATTGGTTTTACCATTTGCCACCTAAGCCTTTTTCCCCCGGGTTTTCGCGAGCCCGAGGGTCATCTTTATTTTAACCCCCCCGGACCAGTGCTCCTTCGAGTGCTGGCCCGAACTAGAGCCATGTGCAGCGCCCCCTCAAGGAAACTTGAGGTCTGGTTTTATTTGTATGGACTGCTCATCCGGATGTGCCCTGAGAACGAGATATGTGCAGCTCCTATCGGGATTTGTCGGCACAATCGGGCGGCTCTGCTGGTCTTGTTTTATTGCTGTCGAAATGTCTTGTACGGGATTCTGAGACAGATCGGGTCTTCCCGGTAGAAGGAATATCCTTCGTTGACCGTGAGAGCTTATAATGGGCTAAGTTGGGACACCCCTGCAGGGTATTATCTTTCGAAAGCCGTGCCCGCGGTTATGAGGCAGATGGGAATTTGTTAATGTCCGGTTGTAGAAAACCCGAAGTTGACATCAATTAAAATACACATCAACCGCGTGTGTAACCGTGATGGTCTCTTCTCGGCAGAGTCCGGGAAGTGAACACGGTGTTGGAGTTATGTCTGACGTAAGTAGTTCAGGGTCACTTCTTGATCGCTACTAGCTTCACGACCGTGCTTTGCTCCTCTTCTCGCTCTCTTGTGCGAATGTAGCCACCATATATGCTAGTCGCTTGCTGCAGCCCCATCTCACAACTCTGTCCTTCCTTTAAGCTTAAATAGTCTTGATCTCGCGGGTGTGAGATTGCTGAGTCCCCGTGACTCACAGATTCTACCAAAATAGTTGCAGTGCCGGCGATGCCGGTCAGGTGGCGAACCGAGCTCAAGTGGGAGTTCGACGAGGAACGTGGTCGTTACTATGTGTCTTTTCCCGATGATCAGAGTGGAGCCCAGTTGGGACGATCGGGGATCCGTGTAGCATTTGGGGTATCTTCTTTTCTTTTGGTTCCGTAGTCGGACCTTGAGTGTATTCTGGATGATGGATGTTTATTTATGTATTGTGTGAAGTGGCGATCGTAAGCCAACTATGTATCTCTTTCCTTTATGTATTACATGGGTTGTGTGAAGATTACCTCACTTGCGACATTGCTTTCAATGCGGTTATGCCTCTAAGTCGTGCTTCGACACGTGGGAGATATAGCCGCATCGAGGGCGTTACACATACAACCCGGAAAGAAAAAAAAGAAAGGGAAAAATGGCCTCGCCAAAGTGATCAATTTCTCTCAGCATCAGCACACAACAACCATCAAAGACAGCACCCTGAAAACATAAAAGGCCTGCAAAAGTGACGCCCTAAAGAAGGAAACAATGCACAAGCGCCATCGTCGCCTAATCCAAGATTATAGGTTTTAAACCTAAAGAAAGACCGAGCTCTCAAAACAATACCTTCAACAAGGCAATTGCAAGATACAACCAATGAAGGCCAGACCTTAGGTTTTTACCCTGAAAGTCACAACACAGCACCCAAGGAGCACCACCCGGTGCGAAACTTGAAACTTGGGTGGGGAAACACACAATGCAGACGAATCGCGTAAAATACTCGTGTGCGAGAAAAAATAAAGTTGGCAGATCCCGTCTACAAAAAAATGTACACGTGTACTTGATTTTATTCGGTCAATGGTACACCTGCTTTATTAGGAAATATCGCACAGGTACGGCATAGAAACGCAAAAAACGCAGACGGGTACGACATAGAAACCGTGTGTTTTTTGATCTTCTAATGATTAACGCAAAAAAAGCACACGGGTACACATGCTAATCAACGCTCAAAGCCCTCAAAGGATGCTCTTACCGACATTGTACGTTAATACTACAAACTTAAAGTACTACTGGTAATTTTCTCTAATACTACAAACTTAAACTACTTCTCACATGCTGCCATCAGGGCATGCTGGCCAGACGCCGGCATTTGCCTTCCCGGCCTTGTAGGCGGCAGCCCACCGTGCTTTGATCTCCTCCAAGCTCTCCTCACCACGGCGTGCGGCATCTTTTTTCTTGCGGCGGCGGGACCCTCTTTTCTTGACTGCTTTCTGCATTTTCCGCTCCGTCTGTGCGGCTTTGGCCGCCTCTAGATCCACCACCCATTCGGCCATGGCAGCCTCAAAGTCTGCCCATGTAACTGTTTGGGCGCCGGCGATGATGAACTCGGTGCGGCGAGATTCCATTGCTTCCTTACCATATGTGCGGTCGCGGGCGGCGAGGAACGCGGCGCGGTGGTAAGCCATCGCTTACTTACCAGTTACCGTGTGTCGAGGTGCCATGGACGACGCCTGGAGAGAGCTCTGGGACGGAGGGGCCGGGCAGCTGTATAATGCGGTGGTATTCAAGAGCTCAACCACAAAGGACAACAGAAATTTGGCGGAAATATTCACTCATCTCTTATCGCAGTCCGTCCGTCGTTGTTAATCAACCGGCGGAAATCGTAGTGGAATTAGTTTTGTTCTAGCTGATTCGTGGGTGTTCATTCATGTGTGCACAGTGCGAGCACAAATCGGGCAACTGTGGTCATGGCCAGTCGGAAACGAAGTTCTATTTCACCATTCCGGATGACTTCAGGGAGCGCTCGGTATGTCCAATCTCAACCTACCACGGTCGACATGGCCTAAATTTGTGAACATATACCGTCTGTTGCTACATTATCTACATATTTGCATCAAATCTTTGTTACATTATCTATTTTTAATTCTATATTTTTGTACTTTGCTTGCATCTATATATGGACATGTTCTATCAGTTACTCCCATATTTTCATCTTGCTCGGTTATTTCAATATATTTAATTTACGATCTTAATTTTCATTTCAAGCAGTACATCCCTTGCTTTGCAAAGAATAGAAGTAGAAGGAAATATTGGGCTTTACTTTGCTGATGACTCCCAGGATGTCATATTGACAACGCAACATGGATTTACAATGACGGTTAGTGTAAAACTTGATAAAGATGGTCACTCCTATTTTAATGCGGACCTTTGGAGAAAAATGTCTAAGTGTTATGAACTGAAAATTGGCAATAAAATTTTAGTGCGTGCACCACAGCCTGGTCTAATTAACATGGATGTTTACATCCCCAACGTCATCAGCCGATCAAAGTCCGATCAAGGTTAGTGTCCTTTCAACTTTCTCCATGCTGTCATATTACTATTTAAGCAACCAATTGATCACTATTTAAGCAACCAATTATGATATCATATTCTGACTCCCACTAGTAGAAAACAGGGCTTTGGTTGGGGCCTGGCCAGCCCATTATTCCCGGTTTTGTCACAAACCGGGACCCATGGGGGGCATACGTCCCGGTTCATGCGCCCAAGGGGCCGGCCGGGCCTCGGGAGGCATTTGTCCCGGTTTGTGTGGACCCATTTGTCCTGGTTCTAGGCACGAACCGGGACCAATGGACCTGGCCCACAGCCATTGGTCCCGGTTCGTGCCTAGAACCGGGACAGAAGGGTGGCCTTTAGTCCCGGTTCCAGCCATGAACCGGGACCAATGAGGTGGCTATATATACCCCCTCGCCAGCAAGCAAAGCACTCCACACTGCTCTGATTTTTCTGGCCGCCAAGGGGAGAGCTTTGTGGTGCTCTAGCTCACCTCATATGCACATGAGGTGTTCGATGAACTGCTCGAGCCACACTAGTTAAGCTTTCTCCTCTCGAAACTCGACCTCTGAGCTCCATTTTCCCCGAGATCTGTCTAGGTTTAGCGGTCTGTCAAGTCCCGTCCCCGTCTTCACCGCCGGCGATCGCCCGCGCCGATCTCATCGCCGGCACCACCGTGGTGAGCTTCTTGTTCTTATCTTCTTTCTAAAAGAAAAAAATTCTTACTTTAGATAGATACTTGTATAATTTTCTTACTTTTATTATTGCTTGTTATTATATAGTGCGATGGTTTTGGTATCCACCCCCATCGGCCCTCGTCCTGTCTATGATTCGGATGTGGTATATATTATCTTTTTATAACTATTTGGTTCATTTATTGTTTATGACAATTATGCCGACCAACGTGACATAGATTTTATTTATCTAGGAGGTAGTTGAACCGGAATTTCCAACCGACCCTATTGTCGAGAGGTTAAACTTAGTTGAAGAAGAAAACAATTACTTGAAGGAAAAAATAAAAAAATTGAGGAGGAGAAGATGATATTGGAGTTGCATGTTGCGGATGTAAATGCGATGATCGCAAGATCAAGATGGATGCAATGTGGTTGAAGATTAGAAAGATTAGAAAATATGCCATTCATACCGAGGCTTGGTATCATTATGCCGTTGGATCAATTGTTACCTTGGTTGTGATTATGATCGCATTTGTTGTTGCATTGAAAGGTTTTACATAGTTTCAATGTATGGTTTAACTAGATGCTCTGGAGAGCTATATGTTGTTCAATGAGAGCTATGTATCTACTTTGGTTTTAATGTGATGATGAACTTCTATTAATTTGGTCACTTATCTATCCATGTGAATCTGTAATGGTTTTTGACACACATAATTATACATAATGCATGCAGATGAACCTGCAATGGATGTACGGTGACAGACACACCTCCAAGTACATTAAGGACCTGCATAATTTTCTCGAAGTGGCTGAGGCAAACAAGCAGAATGGTTTTATCTGTTGTCCATGCCCTAATTGTGGGAATACGAAGTCTTACTCTGACCGGAAAATCCTTCACACCCACCTGCTTTATAAGGGTTTCATGCCACACTATAATGTTTGGACGAAGCATGGAGAAATAGGGGTTATGATGGAAGACATCGAAGAAGAAGAGGACGATGACAACTATGTGCCCCCTGAATACGGTGATGCTGCAACGGGGGAAGCTGCTGAAGATCAAGAGGAACCAGACGATGTGCCCGATGATGATGGTCTCTGCCGGGTCATTGTTGATGCAAGGACACAGTGCGAAAGTCAAAAGGAGAAGCTGAAGTTCGATCTCATGTTAGAGGATCACAAAAAAGGGTTGTACCCTAATTGCGAAGATAGCAACACAAAGCTCGGTACCGTACTGGAATTGCTGCAGTGGAAGGCAGAGAATGCTGTGCATGACAAAGGATTTGAGAAGCTACTGAAAATATTGAATAAGAAGCTTCCAAACGATAACGAATTGCCCGACAGTATGTACGCAACAAAGAAGGTCGTATGCCCTCTAGGATTGGAGGTGCAGAAGATACATGCATGCCCTAATGACTGCATCCTCTACCGCGGTGCGTACGAGGATTTGAACGCATGCCTGGTATGCGGTGCATTGCGGTATAAGATCAGACGAGATGACCCTGGTGATGTTGACGGCGAGCCCCCCAGGAAGAGGGTTCCTGCGAAGGTGATGTAGTATGCTCCTATAATACCACAGTTGAAACGTCTGTTCAGAAACGAAGAGCATGCCAAGTTGATGCGATGGCACAAAGAGGACCGTAAGAAAGACGGGAAGTTGAGAGCACCCGCTGACGGGTCGCAGTGGCGAAAAATCGAGAGAAAGTACTGGGCTGAGTTTGAAGGTGACCCAAGGAACGTATGGTTTGGTTTAAGCGTGGATGGCATTAATCCTTTCGGGGAGCAGAGAAGCAAACACATCACCTGGCCCATGACTCTATGTATGTATAACCTTCCTCCTTGGATGTGCATGAAGCGGAAGTTCATTATGATGCCAGTTCTCATCCAAGGCCCTAAGCAACCCGACAACGACATTGATGCGTACCTAAGGCCATTAGTTGAAGAACTTTTACAGCTGTGGAATGGAAATGGTACGTGTGTGGGATGAGAACAAACAGGAGGAATTTAACCTGCAAGCGTTGCTGTTTGTAACCATCAATGATTGGCCCGCTCTCAGTAACCTTTCAGGACAGACAAACAAGGGATACCACGCATGCACGCACTGTTTAGCTGACACCGAAAGTATATACCTTGACAAATGCAAGAAGAATGTGTACCTGGGCCATCGTCGATTTCTTCCGACCAACCATCAATGTCAAAAGAAAGTCAACCATTTCGAAGGCGAGGCAGATCACCGAAAGAAGCCCGCCATGCGTACCGGTGATCACGTATTTGCTATGGTTAATGATTTACACGTAATCTTTGGAAAGGGTCCCGACGGACTATCTGTTCCGAATGACGCTGAGGGACGCGCACCATGTGGAAGAAGAAATCTATATTTTGGGACCTACCCTACTGGAAAGACCTAGAGGTCCGCTCTTCAATAGACGTGATGCACGTGACGAAGATCCTTTGCGTGAACCTGCTAGGCTTCTTGGGCGTGTATGGGAAGACAAAAGATACACCGGAGGCACGTGAGGACCTGCAACATTTGCATGAAAAAGACGGCATGCCTCCAGAGAAGTATGAAGGTCCTGTCAGCTACGCTCTTACCAAAGAAGAGAAGGAATCATCTTTGAATGCCTGCTCAGTAAGAAGGTACCGTTTGGCTTCTCGTCCAATATAAAGGGAATAATAAATATGCTAGAGAAAAAGTTCCAAAACCTAAAGTCTCATGACTGCCACGTGATTATGACGCAACTGCTTCCGGTTGCATTGAGGGGGCTTCTACCAGAAAATGTCCGATTAGCCATTGTGAAGCTATGTGCATTCCTCAATGCAATCTTTCAGAAGGTGATCGGTCCAGAAATCATGCCAAGGCTAAGGAGTGATGTGGCGCAATGTCTTGTCAGTTTCGAGCTGGTGTTCCCACCATCCTTCTTCAATATCATGACGCACGTCCTAGTTCATCTAGTCGACGAGATTGTCATTCTTGGCCCCGTATTTCTACACAATATGTTCCCCTTTGAGAGGTTCATGGGAGTCCTAAATAAATATGTCTGTAATCGCGCTAGGCCAGAAGGAAGCATCTCCATGGGCCTCAAACAGAGGATGTCATTGGGTTTTGTGTTGACTTCATTCCTGGCCTTAAGAAGATAGGTCTCCCTAAATCGTGGTATGAGGGGAGACTGACTGGAAAAGGCACGCTTGGAGGGAACTCAATAATATGCAGGGACGGGCATTCTTGGTCTCAAGCACACTACACAGTTCTACAGAACTCTACCTTGGTGACTCCGTATGTCGATGAACACAAGAACAGTCTGCGCTCCAAACACCCGGAGCAATGTGACGACTGGATTACATGTGAACACATCAGGACTTTCAGCAGTTGGTTGGAAACACGTCTCAGAGATGACAACACTATTTGTGATGAGCTGTACTCGTTGTCCAGGGGACCATCTTCGACTGTATTGACTTACAAAGGATACAAGATAAATGAGAATACATTTTACACGATCGCCCAAGATCAAAAGAGCACCAACCAAAACAGCGGTATCCGCTTTGATGCAACAAGCAAGAGGGGAAATGACACATATTATGGTTACATAGTGGACATATGGGAACTTGACTACGGACATGATTTTAAGGTCCCTTTGTTTGAGTGCAAATTGGTCAATCTATCAGGAGGCGGGGTACAAGTAGACCCACAGTACGGATTGACAACAATGGATCTGAACAATCTTGAGTACACTGACGAACCGTTCATCCTAGCCAATGATATGGCATAGGTTTTCTATGTGAAGGACATGTCTACCAAGTCGAGAAAAAGAAAAGATAAGGAAGCGAATACATCATACGATGAGCCAAAGCGCCACATAGTTCTTTCAGGAAAAAGAGACATCGTGAGAGTGGACGGCAAGACAGACATGTTTGAAGATTATGAAAAGTTTCATGAAATTCCTCCCTTCAAAGTCAAGGCTGACCCAAGCACCCTGTTAAACGATGAAGATCGTCCATGGTTACAGCGCAATAAGCAAAGGACACAAGCGAAGAAAAAGTGAAGACTTTCTCTCCACAACTATTATGATGATGCCTTTGATCTAGAATATCACTGCAGTTACATGTGAAGAAATAAAATGCCTTTTGTAACAGATGAGTTTCCGTATGAAACCCTGATACTTCGAAAGAGATTGTCCGTTTTCTACACGAAGTGCATCTAGTTTTGTCGTAACCCTCTCAACTCTTTAGCACATGCTATGTGGGTGAAATTATGATACCATGCCAACTTTCGACCTTTTCAGAGTTCATTTGAAATGCTTTTGAATTTCAGGGTCTTATAGCTCAAAAAAATCAGTAAATGCATGAAAAATAACAAATGAAGTCAGAAAGGGTTGAAAATTGATGATGTGGCTTTGAATGGTACATTTTGAACACACAAAAAGTCTGGAGTTCAAATAAGTTCAAAAAAATGAAATCCCTTTGTAACAGATGAGTTTCCGTATGAAACCCCGATACTTCGAAAGAGATTGTCCGTTTTGTACATGAAGTGCATCTAGTTTTTGCCGTAACCCACTCAACTTTTTTGCACATGCTATGTGTGTGAAATGATGATACCATGCCAAATTTCAACACTTTATAGAGTTCATTTTAAATGCTTTTGAATTTCAGGGTCTTATAGCTCAAAAAAATTAGTAAATGCCTGAAAAATAACAAATAAAGTCAGAAAGGGTTGAAATTGATGATGTGGATTTGAATGGTGCATTTTGAACACACAAAAAGTCTGGAGTTCAAATAAGTTCAAAAAATGAAATCGCTTTGTAACATGTGAGTTTCCGTATGAAACCCTGATACTTCGATAGAGATTGTTCGTTTTGTACACGAAGTGCATCTAGTTTTTGCCGTAACCCTCTCAACTTTTTCGCGCATGCTATGTGGGTGAAATGATGATACCATGCGAAATTTCAACCTTTTTAGAGTTCATTTGAAATGCTTTTGAATTTCAGGGTCTTATAGCTCAAAAAAATCAGTAATTGCATGAAAATTAATAAATGAAGTCAGAAAGGGTTGAAAATTGATGATGTTGGTTTGAATGGTGCATTTTGAACACATAATGCTCAAAATAAAAGAGAGGCGCAATGCTCACCTGC